>BSBM01000130.1:8740000-9362500 GCA_027924585.1 Larix kaempferi
TTGGCTGCAGAGCCAGTGAAGGTGCGCTGTAATAGACGGAGGCGAATAGAGTTATCCACTATAGAGTTGGAGTAACACCATAGATGGAAGGACATGATATGATTTTGTGGGTCCTCACCCGCCTTGCCCTCAAATTTAGGAATGTCAGAGGGGAGCTTGGTAGGCATGTGAAGCCATGCTGGGTCGTGTCGGATAGCGTTGTTGGTCAGTCTGGCTAGGTCAGGTAGGTTTAGGCTAGCCATGAATGGCAGACTGGAAGAAGGATTTGACACAGGAGTGGGTTGGACCAAATTGGGGCCCATGCCCCCAAGTAGAGGGGCAAGGTTGGGAATGTTGCCCCCAAGTGGGGGAACTAAAGTGGTATAGGATGGGCCCGCACCACCATGGGTAGTGTGAGTCACTGGTGGAGTGGTGGTATGTATGCCAGCTACGGGAATAGGAATGGTGACCGGGATGGTGGATGTGGCCCCCATCAAGGGCATTCCTAGAGCAGGTGTGGTAACTGGTGTAGTGGTGGATGTGCCACCAATGGTCCCTACAGCGAAAGGAGTGGAAGTCACACCAGCCACGGGGCTAGTAGGGGTAGTGTAAATAGGGTTCTCAGACTCTTCTTCAGAATCGGAGGTAAAGTAAGGGGCGTCAATATCTGGTGACGGAGTCCTATGCCGTTGACGAGTGGAGTCAAGTGACAAGGCTCTAGATCTGTGATAAGTGGTATCAAGTGATGATGATCTGTGGCGATGACGTGTGGTGTCAAGTGAACCGTTCTGTGGGGGCTCGCCCCTGAGGCGCCGAGAATGTCTCGGGGACTCAATGGTGACAGATGGTGTCGAAACTCTGTGGGTTAAGGTGAGTAAAAAAAACAGCTCGAAAACCCTAATGCAACCGAGTGTGCAGAAGGAGAGCTCAAAAACAAGGCACTCAGAACAACAACCAACTCAAAACACCCACTGTAACAGTTGTGCTACAATAGGTAGAGTACCAACAAAATGGTCAGAATACCAACAAGCAGCAGGTTTCCTAAAAATAAAAAATAAAAATGGTGGACTCACTAGACCAAAAGGAGGTAAGGAAGCATGCAAACACCTAACTAAAAGGTATTCTGACTCAACTAGACATATCCTCTGCAAGGTGATGAAATCCAAGTTAGAAAATATGAATAGGAAAGCCAAGTGGCTAAGATGTCCCCCTACCGGGAGGGACACCAGGTAGTCAATCCTAGAAGAATGGCAACTAAGATACCCCATTCATGACACGTCCAGAAAGGTGAATCTGCCGTTTAGTCCTTTAACCGCAATACCCTTATACAGGGATATCCCGAGAACTGCGAAAGGTAGCCCTTCGGTTACTGAATGGAGTGCGGTATTCCACTCAGGCCTCCGGAACCAGTCTCCCGACTTCAACCCTCCTAAGGGAGAGGCCCTCTGATAAACTGGTCATGACCGTGCCAAAAAGTACTAGGGGATTTTGGTTCCCTATTTGGACAACAACTATGTCTCAAGTGTAAGTAATCGAGGGGTGTTATTGGAAGCCTATCCCCCCGATCCTACCTAACTACAAAGATTCTTTTGTGTTCCCCAAGTGGGGTTAGAATATTGGTTGAGTTAGGTACTTTTTAAGGCTCACTTGAATTATGTGACAGAGTGTGTGCTCATGAGGTGATGATGAACCCAAGTAGAAAGTGCCACTAGGGAGGGCAACTTTCTATCTAGCAATAACAATACAGAAATGAACTTTTAAAGTGCACAATTTTCTTTTGCCAATGTAAAATGATGAAAACGTAAAAACAATTATGTAAATGAAACAGAAAATAAAAAAACTGCAGAAAAATGCTGTAAGGAAGGGTGGCTGCAGGTAGGACAAAGGGCTGTGCTGGTGCAGAAAATAGTGCAGCAAAATTCTGGGCTCAAAACTGTAAAAAATGCAGAAATCAGACCGCGGGTTTGTAGCGAAACTGAGCAGTTGGACCGCAGGTTTGAGGGAAACAGGCGCAGATAGGACGCAGGCTTTTGGCAAACAAACGCAGTCGGGACGCAGCAAAGGGGCTGAAATTCACAGTCAGGATGCGGGAAAGGCGCCGAAAGGCGCCGACGGGTTGCGGGAAACTGGCCGAAAGTCGCAGGCGGGACGCAGGTAAAACGCCTAAAGGCGCCGGCGGGTTGCGGGAAACTGGCCGAAAGCCGCAGGTGGGACGCAGGAAAAACGCCGAAAGGCGCCGGTGGGTTGCGGGAAACTGGCCGAAAGCCCCAGGCGGGACGCCAAAAACAGGGAAATAGCCGCAGTCAGACTGGATCAAACAGGCTAATAGCCGTGGCCGAATCGCAGGTAACAGACTGAAAGCCGCCGACAGTTCACCGGAAATAGTCTGAGAGCCGCGGTTAGGTCGCAGGTAGGTGCCTAAAAGACGCGGTCGGGACGCAACTGTTGGGGGAAAAAATGCGATATACGACGGCCGAAAGGGGCAGCCGAACAGAAAAAAGATTTAAAAATTGTAACCAGAAATTCAAACTTAGGGGATTCTCCAAAACTGTAGCTAGGGTTTTACCCCCAGCTTGTGCAAATGAGCACCTACTAAGGAAAATGGACTCCTTAGTAGCAGTTTAGTAAATGTAAATTATTAAGCTAAAGCAAGAATGTAAACTAATCTAAAACACATGCATGAAATATAAAGAACAAAAGATAAATAATGGTTTTATATTGATATTACCTCCAATGTGGAGGTTGACGAAGCTCTTGCAATGTCCAAGAGGGTTGCTCCAAGCTCCAATGTGCTCCTTCTCTTTCTCCAATGGTGGAAATGGGCCAAAAGGGGCTCTCAAGGTGAAAGTAGTTCAATGGTGAACTAGGGTTTCGAGCGAGATTTTGGCAGAGTAAGGGTATACTTGATTGTGGATATGAAATAAGGGATCTCCATCACCTATTTATAGTTTTTTGGTGGTGGAGTGCTGACCCATGGTTTTGGGAACCATATGGTTTAAGGCAGCTGTATAGGGTTTTTTCCTCCTTTTCCTCATTATTTTATATTTTTTATTCCCTTTTTAGAGGGATTTGGCTATTTTTGGAGGAAAAAGGGGTTTTTTTAGCCTTTTTGAGGCTATTTTGATGGTTTTGTGGCCTTTTGGAGGCATTTTAAGCCTTTTGGAGGCTTTTTAGTGGGATTTTAGGGTTTTTAAGGGAAATATGGTAGTAAAATGGACAAATGAGCCATGTAATGAGGTAGATGAGGTAGTGTACACTTTTTGGGTGTTAACATTCATCATCATCATCATCATCATCTTCATCACCATCACCATCACCATCATCATCAACGTCTTCATCATCATCACCATCTTCGTCATCATGGTCATCTCTAGGTCCATCATCACCATCTCCATCATCATCACCATCTTCATCATCATCATCATCATCATCATCATCATCATCTTCATCACCATCACCATCATCATCAACGCCTTCATCATCATCACCATCTTCATCATCATAACCATCTTCAACATCATTGTCATCTGTAGGTCCCTCATCACCATCTCCATCATCATCACCATCTTCATCATCATCATCATCATCTTCATCACCATCACCATCATCATCATCATCTCCATCATCATCACCATCTTCATCATCATCATCATCATCTTCATCATCATGGTCATCTCTAGGTCCCTCATCAACATCTCAATCATCAACATCTTTATCACCATCACCATCATCAACAACGTCACCATCTTCATCACCATCACCATCTTCATCATCATCACCACAAGTGCCCGGTGGGCGATTTTGCAAATTTGACCCCAATGTGCAAAAAATAGACACTCCCTCGTTAAGCAAAACCCTACTTTCCAAGATGGACCTACAAGGTGACACCCGGGCCATGGGACCGGAGGAGAGGGGCACCCCTAGCATTATCCCTACGTCCTGAATCCAATGGGGTCGACGGTTCGTTGATCGGAGCCACGTTTGTCATTCTATGGCTCGTTTTATACCCCTACATCCTGAAAAGGTTGAAGCTGTAAAGCAACAACTCTCTAGTATTCATCCTGAAGCTCTTTTGTTGATGTCTAAGATAAAGAAGCTCTCAGTTTGTGAGTTGGAACATATCAATCTTAGCAGGATTTATACAATCTCTGTTTTACGAGAAACTGACCTTATAACTTCTCGTAGCAATGACAATCAATCCTTCATTTTGCATTTTTTAGCAGAAGAAGATCAATTTTTGACAAAACAATGTAGTTATTACATGTGGAGGCAGCGGTTTCCCATGGAAAACGAGTGTAGGGTTGAGCAGAGGAAAGATGTTGGGAAATGGGATATTACATTAGCTTTTCCGATGGGCGAGCGACTTACATAAGGAAATATGGTGGCTGTAGGTATCTATGCTTTTCTTCCGACGAAAATTGTAACAAGATTTCCATTTATAATACATGAAGATTTTTTAGTGGTTTCGCCAAGAGAAAGTATCACTTTCAAGAACAAGTGGAACCAGGGAATCCTTCGTTGTGTTCCATTAGCCTTTTGTTCAGCATTTCTTGCTCTGATAAGTGGTAATTCACCTCTATCATCGAAAACTTGGGTCTATAAGTACCTTCCCTTTCATATTCCTCGTTATCTATAGCTAACACAAGCTATAGATACCATTCAGACCCAATTGAAAGCTGAGGAAGTGGTTTTATTTGACGTCAGCTTTGGGAATAAGAATTTATGTAAACCAACAGAAGCTTGGACAATACTCTGTGATTTTAAACGCATTTTGGAGAAAGCAAGAGGACAAGTTCATCAAAGCGACTTCATTCATCTATATTCTCGTAATGTACACATAGTCCATCCTTATCATGATAAACAAGAGTTTTATAATAGCTTGAATTCTTTGGGCGTGGTTATCTCCCTGTATTTGGTTGTCTGATTGGTTGACAAGATTGCCTAAAAATATGTACGTTAAACTTCTTTGTTTTATTGATGAAAATTGGAAGGGATTATTAAAGTCACCTACAAAACGCTCCTTTGTTGAAATATGTAAGTTCTTCCAACAACATAGATTTGGCTAGTGTATCAAATGCTGCCGTCCACACCAGAATTTATATTTCATCAATGGATTCGCACATATTGTGGCTGACCAAATGGTCTGGGGAGCTTGGAAGTGCCGCCAAATATTATTCCATGCCTGAATCTACCTAGAAGGGCAATTATAATTTTAGATCCTCGAGAATGCCCGAATCTACCCAGAAGGAAATTATAAATTTAGATCCTCGAGAAGGTGAGAAACTGTATGAGTGGTTGAATCAGTATCCTAAAATTACAGAGCTTTGTATCTCAAAGTTTGCTGAGTGGCTCCTAGATGTAGTATCCGAATCAACAGACAGTAAACTTGTAATCACCACTACACATTGTTTGCACTATTCATCTCAAAATAACTACGTCTGGCCCGAAAAGCTTACCAGTCTTTGCAAGAATATTCCCCTAGTAGATGAAGATGGAAAAATCATTAGGGTATGAGGCTCTATGAAGTTTCTCCAGCCTGCATCCATGAGTAATTGGGCCAAGTTAATTGGGCCAAGGTGTCCCTGAATGGCCCTGGGGTGCCCGACTAGAATGCCCGTATCCCTTGAACCATGGCTCGGTTCGCAAATCCGTTGATTCTAGTGGGTCCGAGATGCCGGGTTTTAGATAGGGGACCCCCAAAAGCGTCCTTCAAAGTCCCAAAAGTGGTGCCAATGGGCCATCTTCGGAGCTAGGGTTTTGCTCAGTGAGGGCCATTCCAAATTTGCTCAAGGGGGTCATTTCTCATTCGGGGGGCCCTGAGCGTGCGTGGCCACCATGGACAGGTCCACAATGGCCACGTGGACCTATTGGAGGTGACAAAATCCAAGTCCACTTGCCGGTTTGGATTCGTCCAGACAGGTCCACAATGGCCATTCACCCCATGTGTGTCCCCAGGCCATGGAACCCAAACCGACGAGCGGACATGGATTCCGTCACCACCCACAGGTCCATGTGGCCATTATGGACCTATCCACGGTGGCCACACATTCCCGAGGGCATCTAGAGGAGAAATGGCCCCCTTGAGCGAATTTGGAATGGTCGTCACTGAGAAAAACCCTAGCTCCGGTGATGTCCCATTAGCACCGCTTTCGGGTTTTCGAAGGATGTTGTAGGGGGTCTCCTAGCTGAAACCCGGCATCTCGGACCCACCAGAATCGACGGATTCACGAGCCAAGCCACGGTTCGGGTGCTACAGGAATTCTAGTCAGGCATCCCAGGGACATTTGGAGGATTTGCCCCGGGGCCACAAAACCCAAACCGGGAAGCAGACTTGGATTTCGTCCCCTTCCACGGGTCCACATGGACATTGTGGACATGTCCATGGTGGCCATGCATGCCCGAGGGAATCCGGACGAGAAATGGCCCCCTTGAGCGGATTTGGAATGGCCCTCACTGAGCAAAACCCTAGCTCCAGAGATGGCCCATTGGCACCGCTTCCGCATCTTCGAGGGACGCTGTAGGGGGTCCGCTAGCTGAAACCCGTGTTAGAAAAATAGGATTACAAAGTAATAACAATAAACAAAAATGAAAATATAATCACACATACACATTACAAGAGAGACACAGATATATCGTGGTTCACCCAACTTGGGCTACGTCCACACTGAATTTGCCAGTCCTTATTATTATTATTGTCTAGCAAGGTGAAGGGATACAACCTGCAGCACAGCCACTGCACTTCCTCTTCACTGTCTCATAGTCTCTCTCCTGATCTTAGAGATCTTTACAATGCATAAAACCTAACACATCAACCCTAGCCGTATTACAATGTCTTTCTTTTATAGGGAAAATACAATGGGAAAAATACCACAGGATACCCAAAACCATGGGCCCACAAAACAGCTGAAGAAAATAGCCCCGAACCCATAAAAATGTTGAATGGGTGTACAGTCCTCCGGGCTGCATGGCTAAGACAATATCATCTATGAGACTGGAATATCTGGCTCCATAATCAACAATCTCCCACTTGGAGACTGATCACGGCAACTCCACTGCTGCTGCACTTGCTGGACTTGGACTTGGCAAATTTCTCCTCTTCACCTTCATGCTAGAAGGCCAACTAAAACCGAGCAAGAACTCAGTTTATCTCTGGTCACTACCTTTGTGAACATGTCTACAAGATTCTGGCTAGTATGTATCTTTGCCAGCTTCAACAGTTCATCTTCCAGAACAGAGCGTATGAAATGGTACTTGAGCTGTATATGTTTAGTCCTGGAATGGAATGCTGAGTTCTTTGCAAGATGAATGGCACTCTGGCTGTCACTATACAACCTTCTATCCTTCTGCTTCTTACCCACTTCCTCCATAAACCTCTACAGCCAAATCATCTCTTTACTAGCCTCTATAATAGCAACATACTCTGCTTCTCGTTGTTGAAAGTGCAACAACTTTCTGCAGTTTCGAAATCCAGCTTACTATTGTTCCACCTACAGTAAGCACATACCCTGTGGGGCTCCTCCTGCTATCCTTGTCACCTGCCATATCTACATCAACATATCCCTTTAGAATAGTGTCTGAACCTCTAAAACATAATGCCTGAGTGGTAGTACCTCTCAAATACCTGAGAATCCACTGTACTGCCTTCCAATGTTCTTTACCTGGATTATTCATATATCTGCTCACAACTCCCACTGCATGTGCAATATCTGGTCTTGTGCACACCATAGCATACATCAAGCTGCCAACTACTGATTGATAGGGAATCTTGGACATGTAATCAGTCTCTTCTTTTGTCTTGGGACACATTTCTTTACTTAGACTGAAATGGTTGGCCAAAGGTGTACTGACTGGTTTTGCATTTTGCATTCTAAACCTCTCCAACACCTTTTGTATGTACTCACCATGAGACAATGTCAATTTGTGATTTTTCCTGTATCTTGTTATTCTCATACCAAGGATTTGCTTTGCAGCACCCAAATCCTTCATCGCAAATGAATTAGCTAGCTTCCTTTTGAGTACATTTATATCCTACATGTCAGAATCTGCAACAAGCATGTCATCCACTTACAATAACAAGATAATATATCTTTCATTGTCTAGCTTCTTGAAATAAACATAGTGGTCAGAATGACATCTACTATAACCTTGTTCTTTCATAAACCTGTCAAATTTTAGATACCACTTCCTTGGAGCTTGCTTCAAGCCATACAAGCTCTTTTTCAACCTGCATACCAAATCCTCCTTCCCTTTGACCTCATACCCTTGTGGCTACTGCATATATATCTCTTCCTCCAAATCCCCATGGAGAAAGGTTGTTTTTACATCTAACTGTTCAAGATGCAAATCTTCTACCGCCACTAGAATTAAAATAGTCCTAATTGAAGTCATCTTAACAACAGGAGAAAATATTTCATCAAAGTCTATACCTTTCTTCTATGCAAACCCCTTTACAACAAGTCTGGTCTTGTACCACTTCTTACCTCCTTCTTCTTCCTTCAACCTGTAAATCCATTTGTTCTGCAATGCTCTTTTACCAGTAGGCAACTGAACTAGATCCCAAGTCTGGTTTCCTACCAATGAGTCCATCTCCTCATTCATGCCTTGCTCCCACTTCTTTCTAGTTTCCACCTGCATTGCTTCTTCATAACATTCTGGTTCACCAGGAGAGTATCGTTCAGGAAGTCTACTTAACCTGGTAGATCTTCTTACACTTGCAGAAGTTTCAGGTACTTGCTACTGTTGATTTTCTGGAACCTTTGGAACTTCATTTTCTTTAATTTCATCAAGTACTGTGTACTCTGTGTTTTCCTTTTCCTGTTTCTTTCCATGCAACTGATCTTTATACATGACCTTTTCATTGAATATGACATCTCTACTTCTAATGATTTTGTGATTTTCATAATCCCATAAACAATAACCAAAATCATCAACCCAATATCCAATAAAGGTACATTTCTTGGATTTTGCTTCAAGCTTTGTTCTATTTTCTTTATCAATATGGACAAATGCTTCACAACCAAACGTTCTCAGAAATGAGTAGTTTACCTTTTTATCTGTCCATGCCTCCTCTGGAATACCACCATCCAAAGCACTTGAAGGTCCTTTGTTTATTAAATAAACAACAGTATTTATAGCATCCGCCCAAAACTGTAAGGGCAACCCTGCATGCAGTCTCATACACCTTGCACGCTCCATGATCATTCTGTTTATCCTTTCTGACACACCATTTTCTTGTGGTGTTCCTGGGACTGTCTTCTCTATACGAATCCCATGGTATGAACAGTAACTATCAAACTCCTTTCCGTAGTACTCACCTCCATTATCAGATCTGAGACACTTCAACCTTTTTCCTGTCTCATTCTCAACCAAAGCTTTCCACTTCTTAAAAGTAGCAAACACATTAGATTTCTATCTAATGCAATAAACCCAATTTTTCCTAGTTGCATCATCAATGAATGTAACATAATAATGAGAGCCACCAAGAGATTGTACCTGAGCTGGTCCCCATACATCCCTATGCACAAGCACTAACTTTTCATTCTTCTTCTGTTTCCCAACCTTGAGAAATCTGACTCTCTTATGTTTTCCATAAACATAGTTTTCACAGAATTACAAACTTACCTGCTTCAAATCTGGCAGCGACTTCCTTGAGTGGAGAATTTGCATCCCCTTCTCACTCATGTGGCCAAGCCTATGATGCCACAATGTTGTATCTATTCCTGTGGATGCTAAAGAGATATAATGGTCATTATTATGAGGACATAAATGCAACGTAGCTACCATGTCTCCTTTTGCTATCACCATTGATCCTTTAGTGATCTTCCACCACTTTTCTCCAAATGTAGATAGACAGCTGCCATCTCCCAACTGCCCTATTGAGATCATATTTCTTTTCATAGTAGGAATATCCCTAACATCTTTTAACAGCCAGTCAGTTCCATTCTTAACTTTTATCCATACCTTACCCATTCCAACAATTTTACATGGCTCATCATCACCCAATAAAACATGTCCAAAATCGCCTGGAACATAATCATGAAAGTATTTCCTATGGGGTGTAGCATGACATGAAGCCCCTAAATATACTACCCATAAATCACTACTATTATCTAATGCAAGAATCAAAGCATCTTATAACACATCACCTGCTACATTTGCTTCCTGGGTAGTTTCCTTCTGTGCATCTCCTTTCTTCTTTAGAGATTTGTAGTCTTTCTTCAGATGTCCTTTCTTTCCATGATTCTAGCACTCTATCTTTCCCAGTCTGGACTTGGATCTGCCCTTTTTAGAGTTGTTGCGATTACCTTGGCTCTTTCCTCTCTCCTTTTGTCTTCCCTTTCTCTCCATGGTCAATGCATTACCTGATGTCTCACCTGTTCTTTTTCTTCGCATTTCCTCGCTAAGAATAACACCAATAACATCATCAAATTTCAAGGTGTTTGAACCAGAGACATAGTTACTTATAGCCATGACCAAGCTATTCCATCTTTCTGGCAATGAACACAAGATTAGAAGAGCCCTAACCTCATCATCAAAGTTCACACTTACAGAACTTAGTTGATTTGTAACCATATTAAACTCATTTAAATTATCAGTAACAGATCCACCTTCAGACATCTTAATATTAAATAAACGCTTCATTAGAAATACCTTATTGGAGGCCGAGGGTTTTTCATATAGCTTACCCAATGCGCTCATCAAACCCTCTGTTGTTGTTTCTTTTGAGATATTGAAAGCCACCAACGAAGCCAGGCTCAACCGCATTGTTCCCAGAGCCTTTCTGTCAAGAGCCTCCCATTCTTCGTCCTTCATAGCCACCGGCTGCTTTGCTCTTCCTCCCAACGGTAGGAATAGATCCTTCTAGTACAGATAGTCCTCCATTTGCATATTCCATAACTGGAAGTTTTGGCCATTAAACTTCTCGACCTTAAACTTTCCTTCTTCCGCCATTGCTCTGACTCGAACCAGAAACCCTAGCTTCCTGCGGGTTTATCTGCCAAATAGACCTTTGTCTCTAATACCAATTGTTAGAAAAGCAATATCACAGAGCAATAACAATAAACAGAAATGCAAATATAATCACACATACACATTACAAGAGAGACACAGATATATCATGGTTCACCCAACTTGGGCTACAGCCACACTGAATTTGCCAGTCCTTATTATTATTACCGTCCAGTAAGGTGAAGGGATACAACCTGCAGCACAACCGCTGCACTTCCTCTTCACTGTCTCACAGTCTCTCTCCTGATCTTAGAGATATTTACAATGCGTAAAACCTAATATATCAACCCTAGGCATATTACAATGTCTTTCTTTTATAGGGAAAATACAATGGGAAAAATACCACGGGATACCCAAAACCATGGGCCCGCAAAACAGTTGGCGAAAACAGCCCCGAAACCCTAAAAATGCAGAATGGGTGTACAGTCCTCCGGGGTGCACGACTAAGACAATATCACCTATGAGACTGGAATATCTAGCTCCACAACCAACAACCCGGCGTCCCAGACCCACCGGAATTAACGGATTCGCGAACCAAGCCATGGTTCGAGTGCTATGATAATTCTAGTCGGGCATACCGGGGCCATTCAGGGACACTTGGAGGATTTTCCCTGGGGCCACGGAACCCAAACCGGTGAGTGGACTTGGATTCCATCACCTCCCATAGGTCCACGTGGCCATTGTGGACCTGTCCATGGTGGCCATGCACGCTCGGGGGCATCTGGACGAGAAATGACCCCCTTGAGCAGATTTGGAATGACCCTCACTGAGAAAATCCCTAGATCCGGAGATGGCCGATTGGCACCGCTTCCGGCACTTGGAGGGATGTTGTTGGAGGTCCCCTAATTGAAACCCAACGTCCCGGATGCACTGGAATTGATGAAATTGTGAACCAAGCCACGGCTTGGGTGCTATGGTCATTCTAGTCGGGCATCCTAGGGCCATTTAGGGACACTTGGAGGATTTTCCCCGGGACCATGGAACCCAAACCAGCAAGCAGACTTGGATTCCATTGCCTCCCATAGGTCCACATGGCCATTGTGGACCTGCCACGGTGGCCATGCATGCTAGGGGACATCTGGACGAGAAATGGCCCCCTTGAGCAGATTTGGAATGGCCCCCACTGAGCAAAACCCTAGCTCCGGAGATGGCCCATTGGCACCACTTCCGGGTCTTCGAGGGACGCTATGGGGGTCTCCTAGCAGAAACCCAGGGTCGCGAACCCACCAGAATCGACAGATTCATGAACCGAGCCATGGTTTGGGTGCTACAGGAATTCTAGTCGGGCATCCAGGGGCCATTCAGGGACACTTGGAGGATTTTCCCCGGGGCAACAAAACCCAAACTGGCGAGCAGACTTGGATTTTATCACCTCCCACAGGTCCACGTGGCCATTGTGGACCTTTGCGCAGTGGCCACGCATGCCTGGGGGCATCCGGACGATAAATGGCCCTCACCAAGCAAAACCCTAGCTCCGGAGATGGCCCGTTGGCACTTCATCCAGGACTTCGAGGGATGCTGTGGGGGGTCCCCTAGCTGAAACCCGGTGTCCCGAACCCACAGGAATCGACGGATTCACGAACTGAGCCACGGTTCGAGCGCTATGGGCATTCTATTCAGGCACCTCGGGGCAATTCAGGGACACCTTTTCCCAATTACTCATGGATGCAGGCTAGAGAAACTTCAGAGAGCCTCGTACCCTAATGATTTTTCCACCTTCATCTATTGGGGGAATATTCTTGCAAAGACTGGTAAGCTCTTCGGGATTGACGTAGTTATTTGCAGATGAATAGTGAAAAAAATGTGCAGTGGTGATAACAATTTTACTGTCTATTGACTCTGATACTACATCTAGGAGCTACTCAGCAAACTTTGAGATAGAAAGATCTTTAATTTTAGGATACTGATTCAACCACCCATACAGTTTCTCACCTTCTCGAGGATCTAAATTTATAATTTCCTTCTGGGTAGATTCAGGCATTCTCGAGAATCTAAAATTATAATTTCCTTTTGGGTATATTCAGGCATGGAATAATCTTTGGCGGCACTTCCAAGCTCCCTAGACCATTTTAGTCAGCCACAATATGTGCGACTCCTTTGATGAAAGATAAATTCTGGTGTGGACGGCAGCATTTGATACACTAGCCAAATCTATGTTGTTGGAAGAACTTACATATTTCAACAAAGGAGCATTTTTCACGTTACTTTAATAATCCCTTCCAATTTTCAGCAATAAAACAAAGAAGTTCAATGTACATATTTTCAGTCAAGCTTGTCAACCAATTAGACAACCGAATACAGGGAGATAACCACGCCCAAAGAATTCAAGCTATTATAAAACTCTTGTTTATAAAGATAAGGATGGACTATGTGTACATTACAAGAATATAGATGAATGAAGTCGCTTTGATGAGCTTGTCCTCTTGCTTTCTCCAAAATGCGTTTAAAATCAGGGAGTATTGTTCGAGCTTCTATTGGTTTACATAAACGTTTCTTCCCAAAGCTGACATCACATAAAACCACTTCCTCAGCTTTCAATTGGTTCCGAATGGCATCTCTAGCTTGTGTTAGCTGTGGATAACGAGGAATATGAAAGGGAAGGTACCTATAGACCCAAGTTTTCGATGATAGAGGTGAATTACCACTTATCAGAGCAAGAAATGTTGAACAAAAGGCTAATGGAACACAACGAAGGATTCCCTGGTTCCACTTGTTATTGAAAGTGATACTTTCTCTTGACAAACAAAAATTTGCCTATATTATAAATGGAAATCTTGTTACAATTTTTCGTCGGAAGAAAAGCATAGATACCTACAGCCGCCATATTTCCTTCTGTAAGTCGCTCGCCCATGGGAAAAGATAATGTAATAGCCCATTTCCCAACATCTTTCCTCTGCTCAACCCTACACTCATTTTCCACGATAAACCGCTGCCTCCACATGTAATAACTACATTGTTTTGCCGAAAATTGATCTTCTTCTGCTAACAAATGCAAAATGAAGGATTCATTGTCATTGCTATGAGAAGTTCTAAGGTCAGTTTCTCGTAAAACAAGGATTGTATAAATTGTGTTAATATCGATATGTTCCAGCTCACAAACTCAGAGCTTCTTTATCATAGACATCAACAAAAGAGCTTCAAGATGAATACTAGAGAGTTGTTGCTTTACAGCTTCAACCTTCTTAGAACGTAGGGGTATAAAACGAGCCATAGAATGACGACCGTGGCTCCGATCAACGAACCGTCGACTCTGTTGGATTCAGGATGTCGGGATAGTACCAGGGGTGCCCCTCTCCTCTGGTCTTGTGGCCCAGGTGTCACCTTGTAGGTCCATCTTGGAAACTAGGGTTTTGCTCAGTGAGGGAGTGTACAATTTTTGCACATTGGGGTTGGATTTACAAAATCGTCCACTGGGCACTTGTGGCTAGCGTTCCCATCCGGAGACTCCCTGGACACACCTGCATGTCTCCCCGGAACCCGGTTTTGCTACACGATTGGAGTTCTATGCCCCCAGTAGGTATCCAGCAAGTGTCCCTGAAGGCCTTTTGGATGCGAGATGGAACGAGCCATAGAATGAAGACCATGGCTCCGATCAACGAGCTGTTGACTCCGTTGGATTTAGGAGGTCCGGATAGTGCTAGGGATGCCCCTCTCCTCCGGTCCCGTGGTCCGGGTGTCACCTTGTAGGTCCATCTTGGAAACTAGGGTTTTTCTCAGTGAGGGAGTGTGCAATTTTTGCACATTGGGGTCGAATTTGGAAAATCATCCATCGGGCACGTGTGGCTAGCATTCCCAGCCGGAACCTCCCTAGACAAACTTGCAGGACTCCCCAGAACCAGGTTTTGCTGCACGGTTGGATTTCTATGCCCTCGGCAGGTATCCAGTAGGTGTCCGTGAAGGCGTTTTGGATGCGAGATGGAACGAGCCATAGAATGAAGACCGTGGCTCCGATCGATGAACCATCGACTCCGTTGGATTCAGGACATCCAGATAGTGCTAGGGATGCCCCTCTCCTCCAGTCCTGTGGCCCGGGTGTCACCTTGTAGGTCCATCTTGGAAACTAGGGTTTCGCTCAGTCACGGAGTGTGCAATTTTTGCACATTGGGGTCAACTTTGGAAAATCATCCACCGGGCACTTGTGGCTAGCATTCCCAGCCGAAACCTCCCTCGACACACTTGCAGGATTCCCCAGAACCAGGTTTTGCTGCACGGTTGGAGTTCTATGCCCCCAGCAGGTATCCAACAGGTGTCCTTGAAGGCCTTTTGGATGCGAGACAGAATGAGCCATAGAATGAAGACCGTGGCTCCGCTCAATGAACCGTCAACTCCATTGGATTCAGGCCGCCTGGAAAGTTCTAGGAATGCCCCTCGCCTCCGGTCCCGTGGCCCAAGTGTCACCTTGTAGGTCCATCTTGGAAACTAGGGTTTTGCTCAGTCAGGGAGTGTGCAATTTTCGCACATTGGGGTCAACTTTGGAAAATCATCCACTGGGCACTTGTGGCTAGCGTTCCCAGCCAGAACCTCCCTAGACACACTTGTAGGAATCCCCGAAACAAGTTTTTACTACACAGTTGGATTTCTATTCCCCCGGCAGGTATCCAGCAGGTGTCCCTGAAGGCCTTTTGGAAGCGAGACAGAACAAGCCATAGAATGAAGACCATGGCTCCGATCGACGAACCGTCGACTCTGTTGGATTCAGGACATCTGGATAGTGCTAGGGGTGCCCCTCTCCTCTCGTCCTGTGGCCCAGGTATCACCTTGTAGGTCCATCTTTGAAACTAGGGTTTTGCTCAGTCAGGGAGTGTGCAATTTTTGCACAATGGGGTCAAATTTGCAAAATCGTCCACCGGGCACTCGTGGTGATGATGATAATGATGGTGATGATGATGGTTATGGTGATTAAGATGATGATGATGATGATGAGGATGATGATGATGATGGAGATGGTGATGAGGGACCTAGAGATGACAACAATGATGAAGATGGTGATGATGATGAAGGCATTGATGATGATGGTGATGGTGATGAAGATGATGATGATGATGATGAAAATGGTGATGATGATGGAGATGGTGATGAGGGACCTCCAAAAACTCAAGCATTAACATGGGTGAGGTAGGTCTAAAGCCTCCCTCAAGGACATTTCCAACCATTAGGTGACAATGATGAACATGTTAGTGCTACTCAATTAGATGATGAAGTAGCTCAAGACAATATGGAAGTTGTTGCATCACATGAACCACATACATATTCCCTAGAACCGATTCAAAATGACACTATTGAATTGAATATGATTGAAGGTTGTCAAGTGGCAAGAAGCCTCAATGAGCAAATGACATGATGATGGTGATGATGATGATGATGATGATGATGGTGATGATGATGATGATGATGATGATGATGGAGATGTTGATGAGGATCCTAGAGATGGTGATGATGATGAAGATGGTGATGATGATGAAGATGGTGAAGTTGATGGTGATGGTGATGATGAATATGGTGATGGTTTTGTCTCGCATCCAAAAGATGGAGATGGTGATGATGATGAAGATGGTGATGATGATGAAGATGGTGACGTTGATGATGGTGATGATAGTGATGAAGTTGATGGTGATGGTGATGGTGATGGTGATGATGAAGATGGTGATGGTTCCGTCTCGCATCCAAAAGATGGAAATGGTGATGATGATGAAGATGGTGACGTTGATGATGATGGTGGCGGTGGTAAAGTTGATGGTGATGGTGATGGTGATGATGAAGATGGTGATGGTTCCGTTTCGCATCGAAAAGATGTAGATGGTGATGATGATGAAGATGGTGATGATGATGAAGATGGTGACGTTGATGATGATGGTGATGGTGGTGAAGTTGATGGTGATGGTGATGGTGATGGTGATGATGATGAAGATGGTGATGATGATGAAGGAGTTGATGATGATGGCGATGGTGATGAAGATGATGATGAAGATGATGAAGATGATGATGATGATGGACACGGTGATGAGGGACCTACAGATGACAATGATGATGAAGATGGTGATGATGATGAAGATGGTGATGATGATGAAGGTGTTGATGATGATGGCGATGGTGATGAGGGACCTAGAGATGACAATGATGATGAAGATAGTGATGATGATGAAGGTGTTGATGATGATGGCGATGGTGATGAAGATGATGATGATGATGATGATCAAGATGACGATGATGATGGAGATGTTGATGATGATGAAGATGATGATGATGTTGATGATGATGAAGATAATGAAGATGATGGAGATGTTGATGAGGAACCTAGAGATGACAATGATGATGAAGATGGTGATGATGATGATGATGGTGATGATGATGAAGACGTTGATGATGATGAATACAGTGGTGTACATTGCATATTAATGGTGTGGCTTGGTCTAAGGTGGTGCTCTGAAATAACTATTTCATTATGAAATTTTTAACAAGACATGAATTAAATTTAAGATGTAAGTGTACTGTTAAATATAGTGAGCATTTAGCATGGGGAACACAGTCTATGAATATGTGTATTGTTAAATATAATTTGGTTGGGTGAAGCCAATAACCAACATAATCAACATAATATAAGATTTATTTGGGTTGGGGATATACCTCAAGGTACCCAAAGCATGAAAAAAGTTTGGGCGGCCGAAAAACCAAGAGAACAAAAAATGTTGAAGAGGTCATGTGGGGTCGGAGGTCAGCCTCCAAAAACTCAAGCATTGACATGAGTCATGAGTGAGGTAGGTCTAAAGCAACTTCTTTTGTGGAGTGGTGTTGCATTTTGAAGTTCCCTTGGTCATTGTGTTCTAGTTGCATTGTTGGTTTTGGCTATTTGTTCCCAATGTTAGGAGCTTTTTTTTTCTTTAACTTGTGTGCAGATCTCTAGGCATTCATCTAAAATTTTCCTAATCTATCTATCCAAGTTCATTCTACCTTCATTAATGAGTTTTGACCTCAAATTTCACTCTTCTTCTATGGTCATGTATTATTTATCTCGGGGAATTTATTTATATCCAATGTATTTGACTCTAAGAACCTCTCATGTGTGATTATAAAAAAATCAAGATTCCCTCAACCCCCAAACATGCCATTTCAAAGAATTTTTTTATCTTTGAGTGTGGTATGGGTGCCAACATGAGGTTTTGTCTACTAAGGATGGATCTTGGCATCTTGACCATGGTTGAGGTGATGACAATGAGGTTCATATGACTCCAATGAATCTTCCATGGATCATGGGGTAAAATGATCTCTCAAGTATTATTGCATGTGAACTTGCACGTACCAAGCTACAACAAATCTTTCATAGGAGTGGATTTGTCTATGTGAATAGATAAGTGAAGCTTTTAGCAACAAGACCTATCAATTTTAACTTGGAAGTATGGGAAATGTTCAAAGTGGGATTGAGAGGCTTGATGGTGATTGTAGTAGTGGGCATGGTATTGGTGAGAATGATCTGTTATGATAGTGGAATTAAACATTAATATGGTGACCTTAGAGCTTGGATCCTAGCCTAGAAACACGAGAGCCTAGCCTAAAAACCCTAGTTGGTAGCATAAACCCTAGTTTGTATTCTAATCACAATGAAACCCTATTATGTAGCCTAAGATCTAGCCCTAAATTATAATACATATAAAGATTAAATCATTTTCATTGTACATGTATATTCATGTGCATACATTTGAATCGAAATCACTATACACATATATGCATAGTTTCTCATCTATATAGCGAGGGTGCATACAACTAGAAAACCGTTGTACCTAGCACCGGCTACCTAATTTAGAAACCTAATGGTTTGAAAAGGTTGTACCATGAATATTTTTATATGGTGGATATTCACACCTATAGAAACCTTCTCAATGGATGGAAAACCTAATATTATCATAACATTAGTAAATCTTGGTCCAACATGTAGTAATGCTTACATGTTCTAGTGTTGATGACACACTAATGGATGCATGCAACTTGATGAGGGTGTATTTGTGACTCCATTGATGTAATGCACTTGTCATAAATGTCTTTAACAAGTGTCTGAGTGTCCACTAGATGAATTATGATGTCCTAATACCCCTCAATCCCTTCTAGACAAAATTCGACAGCATTTGGGGTATTGGGGTAACAAGTTGGTGTGTTGAGATGGATATAGACTCAAAAATACACCTCATAGTAGTCATTTATTGTAATGTCAACTATACATGTGTTTAAGTCAACGTGTCTACATAAAATTAGATCACTATCACATAATGATAAATTAAGGAAGTCCTAATTGTAAATGGTAGTGGATGTGATGGTCATCAAATCAAAGGTGGATATCCGTGAGTCAAAATTAATGAGCTAGCTATACATCGTGCTCAAGGTTGTCCTAGTTGTATGGTGACAATTGATTAAGAATTGATTCCATAACTTGGTTATTAATTTGTTGCATAATCTTAAGTGGAAAAAATGGTCAAAATAAATACTAGTGACGACATTTCATTATGTAGAGTATGGACATTTTGGATCTCATTATTTAGAGCTATTAAAAATCATATTGGATCTCATTTTAACCTTTTGACAACAATGGACATTTTCTATTTTTAAGTATTCTTTTCCTAGTACTCAAGTTCCCAATATATATCTTATGTGCCATGAGGTGTGATTTGTCCATTCATTTATTCGGTTTGTTTTTAGATTAATTCTCACACATGATTTTGTTTGAGTTAGCCTATGTTTATAGTGTTTTCTTAACATAGATACTATTAGAAGCTTTTACATGTGGAAAGATAAACTAAGCTGAACTATGATATCCAACTTCTCTTCTAAGATCTAGGTAAAACCCAAATTTAGACAACATCACATCATGCTACACACAACATGAGACAACAACATTAGACAACGAGATATATAAATCACATAACTGAAAATCCATGTACACCGAGGTGACAAAACTCATCCAAACATATACAATTCCTGGAAAATAGTGGAACATGGTTCCCAAATTACATATAATGGCAACGCTTGCCCTATAGAAAATGCGACAACTCATGTCGTAGATCCAAAATACATGGAAACTCGTGTCGTATATACAAAGTACATGGAAACTGGTGCAAAAAAGTTCCACATAATGGCTAATGTACATAGCATGGTGTGTCAAGCATTGTGACCACCCCCGTCACTCCCAGGCACATCTCCAAAGTCGATCTTCCTACTCTTCGAGCTACCGGTGCCTCGGGTCTTGCTCCGTCTAGGAGTAGACCGTCTATCCGGGCTCTGGAACAAATGATATCAGATACCATCATTTCCAAGCATTTGCAACATTTACCACATTTATAAAACAAATGTAAAATTCGAATCTTAAATAAATCACCTGTGATGTGAGTGGGAAACGTGAGGCAGGTGTCCTGGATATGCGGAGCCTCTTAGCAATTCCAGCCTACAACATTTACAACAATCGTTTCATTGAAAAGTAATAATTGCTTAAATTAATTTCATTGGACATGGTTGGGCTTCTGGGCTAGTAGGTGGAGCAGATGGCTGGACAACCAGCTTCGATGCAATCATGGGGGGGGGGGGCGTAGATGTAGTGGCAACCATTACAGGTGCAACCACTGGAGGTACAGATGAGGGTACTGGGAGAGTAGATGCCACAATAGTGGTGAGAAGTGGGGATGATATGGTGGGAGAATACATGGTGGTATGGGGTGGAGGAGGACGTCGTGGATGATGAACCCCTACCAGTTGTACGATAGAGGGTATCGAACGAAAAGGACTAGGGGGAATGTTGAGGGATGGTGCATGGGAGGGAAGTCCTACATGGACGGAGGATGATGGAGGAATGGGAGGTTGTGGATGAAGAGGGGAAGGTGGAAGGAAGGGGGGGCGTGGATGAATGGGGGAGGATGGATAGACATGGGGGCATGGATAAATTGGGGAGGATGTATATAAGGGGGGACGTGGACGAGTGGAGGAGGATGGATGGAGGGGGGAGTATGGCCGGGGAGGGGGGGATGGATGGAAGGGAGGGGTTGGATGGAGGGAGGGGTCTAGATGGAAGCGAGGGAGGGGACTCATGTGAGGGGGTGGAAAAACAGGACTAAAATGGGCACCTGCAGCTCTTGGTGGCACCTACATATACATTTTTAATATCACAATTTAGTAAACAAACAATAAATTAAACCATAGTAAGTCGTAACAATTCAAATTAAAAAGCGTGCTTTTAACTACACATTGTACCTGTGTATATCGTGATCTACTAATCCCTAGCGGGGATGATTGATCACCGTAGTCATGGAACACCTGTGGACACCAAAATGCATGCATGTTATGAACATGTTAAACAAGTCATTATTTAGGCAATCAAGATATTCAAAAACATTGTACGAACTATAAACATGTATGCCATAAATATAAATACTTAAGTAATATAACTCACATAAGTAATAACAATATTGCATGAGGTACTAAAAATACCTCCATGTGAGGTGCCACAATTTCAGTTGTAGCTGCCATTGCTGCATCCAAGTTGGGAGATCCTACATTCTCCCATGTTGGTGTATCAGCTCTAAATAACTGTACATTGAAATAATAGTTTAAGTCAAACAAAAATACTTTAAAAATACTTTACAAGTTATCAAGTGATGATTAAAAACACATTAAAAAAATTGTTGACCTAATCCATATAACTGCCCTTGATTGGGCCAAGGAAAGTGTGCCCACAATGGGGACAAAGATGTGGCACTGTCCCCGTCGAACTAGAATGCCCAACATGGCTACCACCAGTCACAGATCTATCCTGGCCCCGTCGTGAAGGCCCTACACCTGGATCTCTGTCAAGGTCACCCGACCTCTCCACTGTAGTCGTTGCTACAAAGGAGGTGTGTTTAAGGAGTCCATGTGCAACATTCCTCATTGCCTCCTCAATTTGATCAAGCTTGTGGGGTAACTGAGGTGGCTGGGGAGAGGGGTTGGGGTCACACCTAGGAGCTGGTGGCCCTCTCAGTGGGTTCCTCTTGGAAGCAGGTCAATCTCTTGGGTAGAGCCATGCCCAACACCGTGGAACTCGGTTATGTCAAAATAGTTGACATGTAAACCGAGGCAAAACTCATCCCAGAGCTACTGAAGGAAGTACTGTGGAACCTCCCTATTATTGCAGGGAGGTTTATCGTACACCATGAACCACCTCTGCATCCAATTGTCCCTCCACAGTTGGTAATGACACCAATCCATGCAGACACGTGGATTTCTAGTGTTCAGTGGTTCGTAATGTTCAAATATTTTATTGCTTCCTTAGAGATGACCGTGGAGTAATACTCCCGCATCCTAGCTCTAACTTCAGTCATATCAGTCAATTGTTGGTGTGCATGGATGAGGGAGTCAATTGAGTTCTCAATTGACGTGGCAAGAGACAATCGAGATGGTTCCCCCGATTTTCTTAGTTCGCTAGTGTGCACTTGCATTTCATTTACATAATGGTTAAGGTCATCTTGTTCAAAATTAGCTTGGGGGTTTTGGTTTTGTTTGGCATTTGGATTTTGTTCACGGTTTTCTTCGGAATTGGGTCCAAGGTTTGGGTTTTCTTGTGTTCCATCGGACTCAGGGTTAACATCTTGTTCACTCATTGTCTCAGTTTACAATTTGCAATTGAAAATTTGTTCATTGTTTTCACAATTCGAGAATTATTAACAATTAAATAAACAAAAAAAATCAAAAATTGACACAAAGAATGAATAAAATGAAAAAAAAACTTGATATTTACCTATAAATCGATGTGTTGATGAGTTTGTGGGTCTTCTTGGGTTGTTTTGGAGTGGATTTTGGCTCCTTTGGTGGTTGAATCGATGCGCACGTGGGGGTGGAGGTTGTGCTTGGCCAAATAACAGAACGGAGAAATTGTGCTCTATTTTTTTTTTAATAGAGGCACGTGCGCACCACCCTTGCGTGCATGCGCCTCGGTTCGGTACTGTGCAATGGATTTGGGGACCATCTTCGTGCGCCGTCCCATATAGTCATCTCGCCTATCCATCTAGAATAGTCTCAAACAACTAAGTTGGTTATATAAGTCTAGCTATAAATGTGGCATTATATACTCCCCCTCTTCAAGAAACTTTGTCTCCAAGTTAGTATAAATATTTAGTCATATATCATACATTATATACATTTAGTGTAAGATATCATACTCATTCCTATTTCATGTCCAAATCATTACTTATTTATTGTTGGAGAAACTCGAGAATTAGAAATATAGAGATCTAATTATTCCAAGAAGAGATGGTGTCAATAGACACCATTTCAACACTTCAGCACAACATATCACAATTTCAAATACATAAAAACTCATTCTTCACTAACCATGAACCATGATTCAGTCATTCACCATCATATGTCACTAGATCCATAAGGTCATGTTTTTATAACACCAATATGTAACAAAATCCCTTGAAGTGAGGAAGAGTGTGTCCACATACTTGGGTCATAACACATAACAATCTCCCTCATTTTCCCCTATTTTTTCCATAGTCAATGGTTTTGTTCTAATTGCCTAACCAGATAGTTAGTTAGTCCACCCCTCTATAGTTTGGTCGATCCAACTAGTTGATAGCCTAGATGAACCATTAATTGACCAACTAGTAGACCATTTAATTGAGTATTAATTGTCGACTATCTCTCTCCAAAAAATCCATAGGTGTGATGAACTAGGAAGAGTTTTTTTTCCAAACCCCCATAATCACAACAATCTAGATACTTATGACATGAAATTACTTTTGTACACCTCCCCCCCCCAAATAATTGTAGCTTCTTGAAGCCCAAGATAGCCTAAAGTTTTACAAACTTAAATCCTCGTAAAGGATTCCTAAAAATATCAAAAATATTTTTATTAATTTTGTAATATATTAGTTTGATAATAAAATCTTATATCAATTATCTTAAGTAATGAACATGAAGATCCAACTTCATCTTATTGTGTGCAATAGGATTTTCAACAACTTGTATTGCACTCTAGTTATCAAAAAATATTATAGTAGTCGAGTTCAATAAAAAAAAAACTCTCCCAAGACCTATCAAATCCATATTTCCTCTATGCTAGCATTAATTGAACCATGATATTAATATTCTATGGAAAAAAAGAGACCGCCTTCTACTATAAGGAAAGTCATCCACTCTTTGATGTGGGATGGACCAAAAATATAATAAAGCCGGAGTAGGATATAAATACTTCATTCACCAATTTATTTCTCATGATCACACTCTTTTCAATGGTAAATCCCCTCCTAGGATTCTTCAGGAGTTTAGTGAAATTCTTTAATTGAGTCCCGAAACCAGAGTTGGGAATTGCTTTCTATTTAAGGATCACATGGTGATTAGAGTTTATGGTTTGAAGGTTATGCTTATCTTTTACCTGTATTTAAACCATATTGTTTATTCTATTTAGAATTTATTAGACAAAGGCTTTCCTCCGATTACCGTTACACTTTGTCTTAGAAAATTAGAAGCAACCTTTACCCTTCCTATACAAATCTTCTTTTTTTATTGTTAAGAGTTTGTTTTCTCTTGAATCCTTTGGTATTTTTAATCCTTTGGTATTGAAAATGGACATACTTTACCCTTCCTATACAAATCTTCTTTTTTTATTGTTAAGAGTTTGTTTTCTCTTGAAGTTGCCAATATTATCTTGAATCCTTTGATATTTTTAATCCTTTGGTTTTGAAAATGGACATATGTGAAAATGTGATCCTTACCATTTGATTTCCAATCAAAGATTAGAGATGAAATCTTCATCATTTAAATCCTATAGATGAAATGCTTGCTAACAGATATATTACATGGGACTTTACCCTTCCTATACAAATCTTTTTTTTTGGGTTAAGAGTCTATTTTCTCTTGAAGTTGCCAATATTATCTTGAATCCTTTGGTATTGAAAATGGACATATGTGGACATGTGATCCTTACCATTTGATTTCCAATCAAAGACTAGAGATGAAATCTTCATCATTTAAATCCTATAGATGAAATGCTTGCTAACAGATATATTACATGGGAATAGGTGCGTAGTTTAATGTGCATGCAAGATTCTTCAAACAATACAAAACCTCAAACTATTAAATTTATTCCAACTAGATTAGTGAAAATTGAGGACAGTCACTCCGAGTCCAATGTAGATAAATTGTCAAAGACATAAGTGGCAGGCAAGAATGTTGTAGGAATTTAGGAACAAGGAACAGTAATATCTCAGTTGACTCATTTAGAGAAAGGAGAGATCACAAGTAAATATATTAGAGAGGCAAGTGAACTGAATGTTGATTAAGGAAATCCTAAATTAAAGAAATTAAAAACTTATGAACATAGTTCATAACTAGTCTCATTTAGCCACAACGAGTATGACGCAGAACAAGAGAATATTTCTAGTGAAGTGAGTGCACTTTTGCATGTGTTGGAGCCATCAACAAGTCAAGTGCCAATTGCTATATTTACACCATCCACCACTCTAATGTCATAAGATTTGATTTAGAAAGAAGGAATGAAGAACTTAAAATGATATCAAGGTTCTTAGTAATTGTTGAGTGAAGACATGGTCCCAATATTCTTATATTTGATAAGATTTGATTTAGAAAGAAGGAATGAAGAACTTAAAATGATATCAAGGTTCTCAATAATTGTTGAGTGAAGACATGGTCCCAATATTCTTATATTTGATGGACCAGGAGAAAAATAAATTCAATTTATTAGTTATGTAGCCTAATGTTGCATTGAAAAAGAATGAGTACAAGAATACTGTAGTGCAATTTGATCTTAATTAGGTGAATGTGGTAGATTTGATTGAGTGTCACATGCAAACGATAGAAATGGTTTCCAATAAGCCGATACAATCCATAGTTGATGTTAAAAAGTTGTGAAATCTAGCTGTAAAATTAGACAAGCAACTCAAGCATGAAAGAATTTGTAATAAGGCTAGAAAAACCATAACAAAAGAGCTTGAGAGTAATATTTACACTTTGGAAAGTGATCCTAATGTGACATATAGTGTAAATAATCTATTGGATTCCAAAAATATTGAATTTTAAACTCAAGATCCCTCAAGATGAACATGTTGAATCTATAGAGTTGATGAAAAACCATAACAAAAGAGCTTGAAGGTAATATTTACACTTTGGAAAGTGATCCGAAAGTGACATATTGTGTAAATAATCTATTGGATTCCAAAAATATTGAATTCTAAACTCAAGATCCTTCAAGATGAACATGTTAAATCTATAGAGTTGATTGTAGCTCCTGAAGAAAAGGAGGTCATCATCTTGGAATAAGGTAAACTAAAAGACTATAATTATGGCCTCTCTTTGATAATTGATGATATTATAAAGGAAAATACCAAGATGCATTAGGGGCATGTAAGGGAAATTCACCTATTAAAGAAGGAGCTCATGGAGAAAGGGTCTCAAAGTAGATCTTTGTCATATTTATTTCAAATTCTAGATATAGTTGATGTTATTAAAGAAGGAGCTCATGGAGAAAGGGTCTCAAAGTAGATCTTTGTGATATTTATTTCAAATTCTAGATATAGTTGATGTTGATGATAGATTGATGGATGTTTTAGGAAAGGAGAATAATAGTGATGAAATGATGTAAAAAATCATTGTGTATAAAACTAACACCACAAATATCTATGTAATAGTCTATATGTTAAAGATAGATGATAAAGATGAAGAAGAAAAAGAAGCAAATTTACACGAAGTATTACAAGGAAGATATAGCAAGGTTCAGGACTTGCAGTATCAATTGTATGAGAAAGAATCCAACATAGAGACATTAAATTGGGAGCAATAAGAAATGGAAAGGACACTTCAGGACATATTGCAACAAATAACAAGAAAACAACTTTTTGTTGATTCCATGTTTGAAATTTCGAATCAAATTATCGATCCAATGAATAGGTTCAAGCCTATGTTTAATTTTTACAATTTAGAAAAATCCCCAGATGCGGGTGCATATAAGATTTAAATCTAAATTGCATTTTTTTTTGTGGACTGATCGGCATTCGGGCCTTTCTCGGCTACCTTTGGCTGTTAAGATGTTGTACTCTCAGGCCTTCTTGATCGTTTCCTGATGGTATTTTTATACTTCATTATAAAGTATAGTAATTTTTAAATGAAAAAAAAGCATTAACTTTATGGTACATGGCCATTGATTCTAAGGGGTAACATGGGGATTATCCAAGAACATATTATTTTCACGAGTAGAGCAAGTTAAAATTGAAATTAAAAGAACCCATATATTAGGGTTTCGAGTGGTTGATTTACTGTATTTCATCATTCAAACTTAAAAAAATCATTGAAATTATATATAAAATCTATTAACAATTGAATTACAATACAAATTAAATTTTAAAATAACCTATTAGTTTTTCAAAACCATTTTGAATAAGTTTGATAAAGTAATTCAATTTTATTATTTATTATTAACTAATTGGATTAACATTCAATAGTATTGTTCTAGAATTTTGGCAGTACTGTTAGAGGCATTAGTTACAGGCACCCCTTGAAGCATCAGTTTACATCCCTGCGCTCGCAAATGTTAGATTGGCGAATGTAACTACCCATAATCCTCCAGTTAGTCTCTTCCTCCATGTAACTGGTCACCACAAATGTAGACACTGTCATGGCCGGCCTTGATCAAAATATTTATATGAGAAGTTGTATTGTGCAAGAGTCAGTAGAATCAATGGTGTTTCCATGAGATGTAAGCATTGGGTGATCGATTTGCCAGTTATCGATGGGCCTCCACCAATTAACAACTTGAAAGAATAATAATAGCTTCTTCAAGTTCTGCTATGAATTCAAACCAACATATCCTTAAAAAAAACCATAAATATTTATTAAACCTAATCAAAGTCCTAGGATCCAACCCACGCAGAGGTCTTGAGATTGTCTTCCTCGATACACAATACTTCAATATTGGCAATGAAACCAGGATTTGAACCTGGACTACACCGTGCACACCAATTGCTCAAAGTACTGCCAAGCTCAGGGATATGTGAAACCACTCTCTGAAAATTAAACTCGTTAAATATAAAATACGTGCTCTAGTAGCTAACTTCACACAGACCTATTTTTTTATATAAACCTAGAATTTCAAAACCAGATCCGAGGGAAACCCAGAGGAACCGACTGCGCATGCATTTCTTAGTCTTTAACCGAGGCATTTAAAATGCATTTCAACAAAACACATAAATCCGACCATATCTGAGAAAAATCATTTGCAAATGTGAACCCTAGCCTAAAAAATCAACTCAAAAATCTTAGCCATTATATACAATTGAGGGAAAAGCACAATACCTTCATAACAACTTGCCGATGTGGATCGAGATGCACTCTTTCTTGGCCATTATAAACAATTGAGGGAAAAGCCCAATACCTTCATAACAGCTTGAGCCATTATAAAATCTTAGCCATTATAAACAATTGAGGGAAAAGTATAATACCTTCATAACAACTTGCCGATATGGATCGAGATGCACTCTTTCTTGGTGACGAAGGAAAAAAAAACCCTCAAAACTATAAAGAACGACAAACCCTAAAAACATAGTAAAAACTATAAAGAACGACAGGATGTTGGAAATCAGATGAAGAAGGTGTTTGCAAAGATGCCTCCTGCAATACCACCATGGCTCTCACTACAATGGTTGAAGAGTTGTCGTCCTGGTTTACTTCTTTAACCCTAACAATATTGTCATGAATAATGTTCATGGGACGCTTGCAAGCAATCACGATTGTGGCATCCCTAAGGTGGCATCCCTTGGATTAACCACGTTACAATATGTTACAATGTGGAAGTTAAACTGATTAATGAATAGAATTCTTGTTAATAAATTCACATTGTAACTATCATGGAGGCAGGTGCGGGAGGGGTCATCTTTGACCTTAGGGGAAATAAAATCTCTTCTTATGCTTGGGGCCTTGGGAAGAAAGCAAAAAATCAGGTTGAATGGGTAGCATTATCGCTAGGCATCGAAACATTGGCCAAGCTAGGACTTAAGTCCTATCAGGTATTTGGAGATTCAAAGATAGCAAACAAGATTCAACTATTCCACATCAAGAGTTAGAATAATTGCGAAGCAGATGCTATGGCCAATAAGGAATTAGGGGAAATTATAGAAAACAACACCATTATCTCCTTTGAATGGTTAGCTCGTTAATTGTGGAAAGAGGCCATGCCTCCTTAGATCAACCCCTAGGGAGAGAGGGTGGCTCCCTTAGAACTATATCACCTCCACACAATGGATGTTATGGCGGCATGTTTGAAATCACAGATAAGATGATAGCTGGTAGGCCTGAGTTGACCTCTCGAGATGTTAAAGGAATGTTTTGCTTGAGCCAATGCCTTAATTTCCTATGAAGGAAAAGACTCGGCCTTTACTTCTCACCCTCCTCTATTAGACAGGCCCGTTAATATGGAGAATTCCTGGGTCATTTCGCACATTCGGAGAGTACTCTTTCCCATGTGGAGTTGAGCATCTGTGAAGGAAGTTGGCGTATAATGCAGAGGAGCTCTACAGCCATGAACAAGGAAATGGAAAAGGTTTTGGTTGAGGTTAGGGACATGAAAAAAATCTTGACACACACAAGGAAGATGGTGTGTTGTACATACGAGGTTGCTCGAGCTATTGCTCATGATTTGACCTGTCTTGACTCTCACATGGAGGACATTGACACACATGCTCCGGTGCACATTAATTAATTGGAGGAGGTCAAGAATTCTATAAGCGAGATGGGTAAAGCCGAGAAGGAATGGCTTGAGGTTTTAAAGAGATCCCTTGTGGCCTTGAACTTTCAGCTCCAGGAGGCCTCCATGC
The DNA here is from genome assembly GCA_027924585.1 of Larix kaempferi. Lineage (NCBI taxonomy): Eukaryota > Viridiplantae > Streptophyta > Pinopsida > Pinales > Pinaceae > Larix > Larix kaempferi. Next base: position 8,769,826 of record BSBM01000130.1, read on the forward strand.
ATGGAAACAAGTAGAATTAGGACCACTTAGTTAAGCTCAAGGAGATTATGCTTGAAGCACAGAAGGGTGTGGAAGGTCTCGAGGAAAACTAGTGGTTATAAAAATGGCAAGCTCGAACGACTACTATGGAAGAAGACACAATTCCACAGCAGGAAAAAGAAAGAACCCCCATTCAGAAATGACACACCACTCTCAATTCTCTCCTTTTTGCAGTAGGTTCTATGTATTTTTGCAAGTATCTATGTAATGAGTTTGTTAGAATATATACCCTAGAAACCAGAAATGGAAGACTATCAAGAAACTATGAAGGTCTTCCTATGACTATGGAGTTTTCCTTCTCCTCTATGCCCTATTCTTAGGAATTTGGCATGCCCTTTTTTGGAAGGCCTATTTTTCTCTGTACTCTCTATTTATGCATGTAAATATATTTCTTCTTTCTATTATAATAAAAAATGCACATTGTAACTGTAAAATACCTGCACATTATTTCATTCCTTAAATCAAAACAGTCCATTTATTGACATGACTATGAATATTCCTGCATCTATGTGAAATCTGGCCATTGATTTATTGAATAAATGAAAATTGTGCCACCCTCTCTCTGTGTGTTGGAATAAGAAGTCATAATAAAAAACTTGTATCCAAATTAGATAATTAGATACATATTTTTTAACAAAATAAAAAATAAAAACTTTGACATCTAAATAATAATGTTTATAAAGGTCTACATAATTCAATAATCAGGCCAAATAAGATTATTAATAAAAAAACAGAAATGAAAAATGAGATGAAGAAACTATTATAAAATATCTCCTGAAGATGGCTGAACTATCCAACCGGTGGAGTTCTCCATTTTTTTCACACAGAATTGTTGTAAATATGTCCACTCGTGAAAGCACCAATGAGATTATCTTATCCCTATATGCAAGGGACAAGCTGGACAAGATACCAATCTTTCAACGGAAGAGAATTAAAATCGGAACCTGTCTCTCAAATTTCGCGTTTCTGAAATCGATATCGTGATAATGGGGTCCTTCCCAAATGTGTTTTGATCCGTCATCATCTAAACACGAGGTACAATGCTGACATATTCAGAAGAACCAGCGTTGCTCGACTAAAACGAGAGATCAGGGAGACACGCAGACAGTTGAATTCTTTATCGATTGACTCCATGCGTCTCCACATCGAGCTTGCTAACTCTTTGCGTTTTGACATTTGGATGAGCATCTCGACCTGCCTTCTGTCTAGGGTTAATACGACCCTCAACAAAGCGTCTAAAAAGTAGTGCGCTAAGTTTGATAACCTTCACAAAAGACAACGTGGGCGCGACCGAGGAAGATAAGAAGAGCATCATCAATTTATCTACGATCCAACTTGATGAGGTTTCCAAGAGTGTCCTTCAGCGTGGGCTGAACTTCTCCATAGCTCCATGTATCATTCCACATGAGGAAATTATATGTTGAATTGAGGACGCGATTGTCTCTTTCCCCGAGGCTGCGACAGAAGAAATTAGACAAGACTGCGCTCTCTCTCAGAAATGCCAAACCACCAAAAAACAATCTGAGCAGGGAGGAAACTACCATGCTGAGGAAACTAAAACTGAACAAAGAGTTACAATCTTGAAATCTGATAAGGGGAATGCAACGTTCGTGATGAACACAGAAAGATGATAGAACATCTGACTACGAGCGGGAGCTATAGGAAAGTTGAGAAGGATCCCAGCAATAAAATCATACGGGAGATCACCAAGGCTATCTAGAACTCTTCTCTTGATGATAGCATAAAAAAGAAAATCACACCGAAAAACCCTGTTGTTCCACGAATATATGGGATCTCGAAGGTTCACAAAGATGGTTGTCCTCTCAGACCAATAGTAAACACAATTGGCTCTCCTTCGCATGGATTGGCAAGAATTCTCGCGGAAAAACTCAAACCGCTAGTGGGTATGACTCAATCCTTTATCAAGGACTCCTCACATTTTGTTCACACCATAAGATCCACTAAAATAAAAGAATCAGACTTTTTGGTCAGCTTCAACCTCATATCGCTCTACACAAAAGTTCTAGTGAAAGAGGCTATAGGCGTGATAAGAAGACTCACCGGCGAACCTGGTTGATGTGTGTTTAAAATCCACCTACTTTAGTTATTGAGTGGACATATATGAGCAAATCAATGGTGTGGCAATGGGCTCACCTTTCTCCCCGATTGTGGCGAACATCTTCATGGAGTACTTCGAAGACAAGGCCATCAACTCCGCTCCAAAAAAAATGGCAACAATGGCGACGTTATGTGGATGACACCCACTTCATATGGCCCCATGGGAAAGAGAAGCTAAGGGATTTCTTAACACACATGAACAGCCAATCAAAATACATCAAATTCACAATGGAAATCGAAGAGAACAATAGTCTTCCTATTTTGGACATCCTTCTATCTAGAAAAGAAGATGGATCTTTAACACACCAGGTTTATCGAAAAAAGACACACATAGATAAGTATATTCGATTTGACTCTCATCATCACCCGACACAAAAAATCAGTGTCATTAACACTCTAACTATTAGAGCCAAGAGAATATTTGATTTGGCACACTTGGATCTTGAACTAGAGCACCTTGTCAAAGTCTTCAAAGGTAATGGCTACAATGAGAATTTTATTAGAAAAACCATGAAGAGGTCCGAGGAAGTAAGCCACGCAAGGACAAAATGGGTTATGTTAGCCACATGATGCTGATGGTTAATGTGCTATGGCTCTAGAAGATCCGCTCCTATGCTTTCCAAGCTCGATAATGCATTCCACGCCCACGTTCACACTTCAACGCGTCGATTCTCTTGACCATTCGGCCTGGGATCACGCATACTTGTTCAAGCCATTGTTCTGGAAGAAACCTGTCCTTCCATGCTCAGCCTTCCAACACAATGCTTCGTCCAGGTCAATGCTCTAGCAGTCCTCTCCTCCGTTCGTTCAGTTTTCCAGCGCACTAGCTCTCTACCCACATCAAAGAGAATTAATGCTTCAACAATTGCATGGAAGATCGACGCCGTAGAACCTGGAAGATCCCCTGTGCGCTTTCATGAAACGTTACAAGGTCGTTCCTTAGCTTATATATGTCATAGCGTGATTAAGTATAAGTTGTTCTTTGGTTATGCGTTGTCACGAGATCTTAGACAAAGTTGTTTTCTTGTATTAAAAATGTCTATTATTAGAGCAGTCGACTTGCTTCCCCTAGTTGTAATCATGTATAAATAGACGTCTTTGTGACTGAGACAAACTAAGTCTTGTCTTCTTTTGTAAAAATTTTGTACTGTTGACATGACTGAGATGGAGTTAGCCTTGATTAGTTTTTCCCAAGCTGCAAATAGACATAGAAATACTGTAACACTCTATTTTAATTCAATATACCTATGTTCTAGTTTTTATGAAGATTCAGCAGCATGCGTGGTGATTGACTGATCAGGGTGCAGCCTCTGATTGCTGAGACAGGCCCCTAAATGACCAGCGGTCTCCTGTCTGTGTATATAATTTGTGTTGTGCCGATAAGCTGTGTTGTTTCCGTATTTATTTTGTACATGATGTTGTTGTCTTGTGATAGAAATAATGTTCTATTGTTTACATAAATGAGATTCCTATTTCGTATTATGTATTTTGTCACTATTCATGTCTTATTGTTCATATAAATAAAAGTTATGTTTTATGTTATGTGTATTTTGTTGTTATGTTTGCAGAATTTAGTATGACCGGTCAAGCATAGCTTTCTTGATTATTTTCAGTCTTTTCTACAACTAGATAAGTTAATCAGTTCATGTTTTAAATTCAATTCATAGTTAGAATTAGTCCTACTAATGTTTTTCTTGTGAACTGTATTTTGTTGCTAACATAATCTCCCTTCTTCTGAATTACGAATTGGTCGACCAATAGCTTTAATAGTTTGTAGTTCGCTTTCAATTCTTCTTCCATCATTTTTAGATATTGCTCCCAATTCCTCCATAGTTAGCATTAGCCTCTTTCTCTTTCTCCTTCTCTCTATTAGTCTTTCTTCCTATTGTTGTAGGTTAACTCTCTCCTCTTCCATCTTACCTTCTTCTCATATCCAATAGAATAATTCATCTTCTTAGATAATGCTTAGAGTAGTTTCTCATTAGTTTAGCTTCTAAATAATCTCTTCATTGCTTTCCTTTGCACTGTAGGATTATATGCATGAGCTAGCTGGTCATTAAATCATCCCAATTATTCTTTTCTTTCATTTTCCTCCATTCGGACTGTCACTTGGACTGCCATTCAGACAGGCATTCAGATCGTCATTCGGACCTGTGTGTATTCTGCATTGTTTTAGGTCCTCTTTAGAATCCAATTTCTTGTGCCTATTAATCATAATTCTTCTTACTCCTAATTAATAGTTTCTGATGTAATTTGCTTTCATTTTATGTTATTTAGAATTCTTGATTAAACTTTATCATTATTTCCTCCTTATCCTCTTCTCATCCTTCTTCCAAAGTTCACATATGTAGATCTGTTTTGCTAATTAGTTACTATTTAGAACGTATTAATCTTGTTTCTAGATAGTTTATTTTTCCAGTAATAGTTTACTAATTCCATTTTCCAAGTTGTTTTAGCTTGATAGTTTCTATTTAATGAAGATGTTCATGATATAAGATTTGGATAAGAAATTAATATTTTTATCAAACTTTCTACTTGCATCTATAATAAATATCTTTATCAAGTTTTCTACTTCCCAAATCAAATCCAGTTCAGTTAAAATATCTTTATTAAGTTTTCTACTCGCCTCATTCGTTAATCAGTTTTGTGTTTTCAAAGATAAAATAAATTCTTGCATTTGAATTATGAAAGTCGTGCAAGTAGTTTAAAATCATATAGTTGCATATTTAGTTAGCTTAGGTTAGTTCAATCCTTCAATCCTGCACATATAGTGATTGCATCTCACAAGCTCCCTCCTCGGGTTGACAATTTAAGTGTTGAATTAGATAGTGCATACTATACCCAACATTTTTGGCACCGTTGTCAAGTAGGTGCTAAAGGGGTTGGAGTCTAGGTAGATGGGTTTCTTTTACATTACACAGCAAGGGGGAGGGGAAATGGTAAGACGCAAAGACGACCTCACTACAGTTTTCCGTAGTGTAATAGCCTGATGCATCCACTTTAGTGGGTTGCCCCAAAGCCTTGTTGTTCCTTTCCACACAATTATGATTTCCTTTCTGTACGTTTGGGTGTGTTTACTTTCCGCAGTATTAATTTCATATAGGTGTTTTATCTTGTGTGGTGTGTTTAATTTGCAAATTTGTTTTAGTAGTAGATAGTCTTTTAAAAACACATAAAAAATAAAATTTGGATGCTGTAAGGACCCTAGGGACTAATCCATGTGTGAAGTAGGATCTATCAACCAACAAAATGGATTCAGAGGTGACTATCAGTATGAGAGAACTCTCTCAAATCCTAGCAGCAGTTGGGAATTCTTCTTATCAGGTAGAACACATCCTGATAGTAGTTAAGATTTTATCTACCTCTCGTGACACAACAAACATACCAAAGTCCTAGGAGCCACAAAAAGATGTTCCTTGCCAAATTGAAAAGGAAATCGATAACTTGGGAACTACATCCAAAGGAGAGAAACTGGAAATTAAAGAGTTCCCTACATGCAAGCTGGCAGATCCTATGCATACTTCCGAAATCAATCAACCAAGAGGAAGGGATCTGCATGACATGATGAAGGAAGGTGAATACCACGACTACATTGAAATATGGTTTCAAGAGGTAACCCAGCCACAATACCATTCTTTCATTCGACACCTTTTGATGCAAAGACAAGTAAGTTGGTTGAACTTCCACATTCAGGTAATCACTGCAACAAGCTTTTCATATGTGGATAAAGGTATAATTTTCATCTTGTTTCGCACTTGGTTTCATTGGAAGAGCTCATATACTTGAATAACAGTATTTTCTTTGTTCTTAGGTAGAATAGGGAAATATGTATATAAATAAAAAAGGTTGCATTCTTAAGTTTAGGGAACAATGCAACTTCATTTTTTGTTTTATTTTTCTAATAAAAGAACTAAGAAGAAGATAATGTCAACTGAAACAAGTTTCCATCATTATTTCCTTTTATACATGCATATTTCTGACTATAACAATTGCTTAAGACCAATTTTTAAATATGAGGGATTTAACATAAATTCAAAGTCTATCTAAAACCTAGAGGTCACTCGTACATACTAGCTTCACTATCAGAGTTTGTTATTTAAGCATCTTTACTACACAGTAGAATAAGGGTGAATGAAATTCCTAGTTTATGAGGGAACACAACTATAACTCTATATGAAAAAGGCGAGTTTTGGGACTGGAGACAACTTTCAATCATTCTCTTATGGCCTCATCCACTATACATTAATTAATTTTGGCCATGTCATGTCTTTGGAATAAACTAAATGTGTAGTCTATTTTTCATGCACACAAGCTTTAAAGGGTAATTTATAAGGAGTCCTCCAACCCATATATCATCCCATCTTGTAGCATGGTTTTCAGAGCTGCTCCCCCATCCACTCACTCATATGCGATTTATTGCCGAATATCTATAGAGATTCGAAACACTGGGACAAGAGCCTCTGATGCAAAAAAGGGCTAACCCGTCAGGATACTGAATAGGTCTGCTGGCAGTGGGTATCGGCCTATGGTATGACTAGGCAAACCCATCGGGGTATTGAACAGGATCGTTGGCAATGGGGCATTCTGCCTAGAGAGGATAGCTCTTTGATATCAAAGTTACCCCATCGAGGTATTGAACAAGCTTGCTGGCAATGGGTTTTGACTTTGATGTCTTTTATTATACCTAATCTATATTTGTGTGTATGAAAGATATACTTGTATAAACTCTTAAGAAGAAGCATGCATGGTTGAACAACCAGTTAAATGAACCTCATATATCTGCCATTTGAGAATGTTTGTAAGTTGTACTTAAGACCATGTCATCTAATTCATACTATACCTAGGATGTCACTATCCTATAAGTGGGACCCATAAACTTAGGAATCTAATGAACTCAAGTGCAAACTTTGTCCATAATCACTTAAATAACAATAAACCTTTGAGAAGTAACAAGGATGACTAGTTTCCTATAGGCTTTACAGACTATCTATAACTTCATGTTTTCTATTTTGGGAAACATGAGGAAAAACCCCTATCATAGCTTATACGTGGTCTTCATGAACATCAACTGATGAATTTGCATGTATTAAAGAATCTGACTTAGTGTGACACTGTTTTGATCATATCATAAATACATCTTTTTCTCAAAAAGTTCTAGTTTTTAGAATAATGATGTTTTTTAGGATTTCCTGCTGATTGATGTTGATCCAGAATGTTTACATAAGAAGCATACAACTCAGTATTAATGGCCCGAGGACGACTCAGTATTAATGGCCCGAGGACGTGCCATACCTTCGGTTTGGGGGAGGATTCAACATTATTTCTATTTTTTTTCTGTTTACTAGGATTCAGAATTGCTTCTATTTTTCTGCTTACTTATAATACAATTAAAGTGCTTATACAATGATCTGATGTTTCAGGAATAATGCAAGTAACGGAAGTTACATGAGTACCAGCCCAATCTCCAGTTGTCGATTCCCCTAGTTACAAAAAAACAAACGCAAGTAACAGAAGAAAAAAAAAACTATTCTGATCCATGTTGAACAAAGAAGAATGACTGAAGATTTCAGAAAAGCAGGTTTACATCATCCCTTTGTGTGCTGACAACCTCAGAAATTCTCTACATAATCAGCAGCAATCAAATCCAACAAGCATATCTTATACAGACAAATGGTCTGTATAAAGAGTCGAATGAAGTGAATGAATATCTGAATGAAAACATAACTTATTACATCATGATTAAGTGTGCTAAGGTATTTAATTTTTTAATTTTATTGATAAATCTAATTGACTAACCATATCAGGGATTAATCAAATATCATCTCTGCGCATGATCTCATTCCTTTAATTCATCTCAACTTCACCCAATGAACCGAATAATCATGCATTATTGCAATTTTCAGAATTATTATCTGGTTATCATATGGTTTTAACTTTTCATTGAGTTATATGCAAAAAAAATCAACATGTGAACCGCCATTTTATTAATTAAAGATCATCATGATTTTTAAATGCACTATGTTATAATCCTATAATGAAAATTTTCTTTCAACCTGTCAAAAGTTTACTTTCGACATGGTTGAATATTTCACAAACTATATGAATTCATTAACGCACATATCTTTATTATGGTACATGTTTCAAAAATTCTGAATAATGGCATGGTTGTTTAAAATGTGCCAAATTTTCGTCTCATGATTTTTCAAGCATTCAATTGCACCTTGTTTTAAAACTGGCCCTTGCTTGATCCTCACCATCATTCTGCTCGCTCTCATTCTTTCTGAGCCCATCCAACCGCATCCACTTCTTCTTTATTTCTTTTTCTCTTTGCACAGTGGGACCTGGCATATCTTCGGTTTGGGGGAGTGTTGATGTCCATTTTGTCACCATTTTTTATCAACAATCTACTTGGAATGGCGTTGTTTCTATCATGTTTTTGCTGTAGTAAGTTGTTTTCTTTACCATTCAGCCCATCAAACAGCCCAGGTATGCATATATTTACTTATTATATGAATCTTGTTTATCTTTTGTTATATCATGATTTATTTATGTTAAAATGATATTTTATGGGCATAATTGACATTTACGTTTTATTGACAAGCTGCGTTTTTCCAATAATATTTCATTCAAACCGTGTGCTTATGTTGTTAAGTTCAAACGTGTTTAGCTCGTCGTTCGGCCCTACGTTCAGCCCCCGAAATCTATGGTTGGTATATCTCAGACTGTTAAAGCAGAAGAGGGGCATGTGCGTTCTGTTAGCCACATGATGCTGATGGTTAATGTGTTATGGCTCTAGAAGATCCGCTCATATGCTTTCCAATCTCGATAACGCATTCCACGTCCATGTTCACACTTCAACGCGCCGATTCTCTTGATTGTTCATCCTGGGATCATGCCATTGTTCTGGAAGAAGCCCATCCATACATGCTCAACCTGCCAACACAATGCTTCGTCCATGTCAATGCTCTAGCAGTCCTCTCCTCCATTCGTTCAGTTTTCCAGCACACTAACTCTCTTCCCACATCAAAGATAATTAACGCTTCAACAATTGCGTGGAAGATCGACGTCGTAGAACCTCGAAGATCCCCTGTGCACTGTCATGAAACATTACAAGGCCGTTCCTTATCTTATATGTGTCACAAGGTGATTAACCAGAAGTTGTTCTTTGGTTATGCGTTGTCATGAGATCTTAGACAAAGTTGTTTTCTTGTATTAAAAATGTCTTTTATTAGAGTAGTTGACCACTAAAGGGTTGACTTGCTTCCCCCAGTTTTAATCATGTATAAATAGATGTCTTTGTGACTGAGACAAACTAAGTCTTGTCTTCTTTTGTAAAAGTTTTGTTTTGGTGACATGACTGAGACGAAGTTAGCCTTGATTAGTTTTTCCCAAGCTGCAAATAGACACAAAAATACTGTAACACTCTATTTTAATTCAATATACCTCTGTTCTAGATTTTATGAAGATTCAACAGCATGCGTGGTCATTGATTGATCAGGGTGCAGCCTCTGATTGCTAAGACGGGCCCCTCAACGACCAGCGGTCTCCTATCTGTGTATATAATTTGTGTTGTGTAGATAAGCTGTGTTGTTTCCGTATTTATTTTGTACATGATGTTGTTGTCTTGCGATAGAAATAATGTTATGTTGTTTACATAAATGAGATTCCTATTTCGTATTATGTATTTTTTCACTGTTCATGTCTTATTGTTCATATAAATAAAACTTATGTTTTATGTTATGTGTATTTTGTTGTTATGTTTGCAGAATTTAGTGTGACCGGTCAAGCATAGCTTTCTTGATTACTTTCAGTCTTTTCTACAACTAGATAAGTTAATCAGTTCATGTTTTAAATTCAATTCATAGTTAGAATTAGTCTTGCTAATGTTTTTCTTGTGAACTGTATTTTGTTGCTAACATAATATCCCTTCTTCTAAATTAGGAAATGGTCGACCAATAGCTTTAATAGTTTGTAGTTTTCTTTCAATTCTTCTTCCATCATTTTTAGATATTGCTCCCAATTCCTCCATAGTTATCATTAGCCTCTTTCTCTTTCTCCCTCTCTCTGTTAGTCTTTCTTCCTATTGTTGTAGGTTAACTCTCTCCTCTTCCATCTTACCTTCTTCTCATATCCAATAGAATAATTTCTCTTCTTAGATAATGGTTAGAGTAGTTTCTCATTAGTTTAGCTTCTAAATAATCTCTTCATTGCTTTCCTTAGCAATGTAGGATCATATGCATGAGCTAGCTGGTCATTAAATCATCCTAATTTTTCTTTTCTTTTATTTTCCTCCATTCGGACTGTCATTCGGACCGCCATTCAGACAGGCGTTCGGATCGTCTTCAGACCTGTGTGTTTTCTGCATTGTTTTAGGTCTTCTTTAGAGTCCAATTTCTTCTGCCTCTTAATCATAATTCTTATTACTCCTAATTAATAGTTTCTAATGTAATTTACTTTTGTTTTATGTTATTTAGAATTCTTGATTAAACTTTATCATTATTTCCTCTCTTTACTTCCTCCTTATGATACGAACCTTTACACCAAAACCTTGAGATGTTTGTGAAGACCACCCACTAGGATCTTAACATCCTACCATGCTCCGCAGTCTAGAATCTGGGTTGGATGTGCGCCCATACGGTGGTGTCCCCTTTGAGCCGTATGAGGCCCAGACGAAGACTACAATGCCGATGTTGCCACCCACTCTGTGACTTGAACCTGGGTGGAGGCTCTGATACCATATGATACGAACCGTTACACCAAAACCTCAAGATGTTAGTGAAGGCCGCCCACTAGGATCTTAACAAAACACGAGACCAAATATTTGCTTTGTGGTGAACACATCGAACTAGTTCCTGATGAATCTGAGAGGTGTTCACCTGGTTGCTGTAAAGAATCTTCTGAGGTACATGAAGGGTACAGTTGACTATGGGCTCAAGTATGGTGCGAATAAAAATTTTAACCTACAGGGTTATGTTGATTTAGTTTGGGCAGGCAGTGCTGCAGATAGGAAGAGCACTTCTGGGTGCTGCTTCAGTATGGGATCAGGTGTGATCTATTGGTTTAGCAGGAAGCAGTCCTGCGTAGCACTGAGTACAGCTGAAGCAGAACATGTTGCAGCTTGTTCAGCTAGTTGTGAGGCAGTATGGATTAGGAAGCTACTGTATGAGTTATTTGATCTCCTATTGGATGCTACTGGTATCTTTTGTGACAACCAGAGTTGTGTGAAGCTGCTTGAGAACCTAGTGTTCCATGATAGGTCGAAGCATATTGAGATCAAATATCACTATATCATGGATATGGTGTAGAGAGGAGCAGTGAAGCTCCTGTATGTTACAACGGACGTGCAGATTGTAGATGTATTGACCAAGCCGCTGGCTAGAGTGCATTTTGAGTACTTCAAAGAGAGGCTTGGTGCGCTCAGATCAAGGTTCCTTCCAAAGAGAAGTGATGAGTCCGGAAGATGCAGATGCACATGAGCTTTTCCAACATGATTGATGTGTTCTCCCATGGTCATGATGTAATTGCTAAGCCATTCTCACTTGGTGGTAGATGTGTTCTCCCATGGTGCAGATATAAGGGCTAGAGCCATTCTCACATGGTGGTAGATGTGTTCTCCAATGGTGTAGATGTAAGGGATGAAGACATTTTTCACATGGTGGTAGATGTGTTCTCCCATGGTGAAAAAGTAAGTGATGGAGCCTTCCCCAAATGGTGGTAGATGTGTTCTCCCATGTCGGTGGTGTAAGTGCTGGATGATGTGCATTTGGGTTGTGCTTCGTGGACGATGAGATGATCTGAAGAGGATGATGCTCCAGTTACTGCTTTGTATATGCATTAGTTGGATGCTTGATATGATCAGTTGGATCATGTATATGTATATGAATCATGTTGGATGCTGGATGTGATCAGCTGGATCATGTATTTGTATATGTATCAGGTGGATACATTGTATGATCAGGTAGATCATGTATGTTGTATATGTATCAGGTGGATACATTATATGATCAGGTGGATCATGTATTTGTTATGTATCAAGTAGATACATTGTATGATCAGGTAGATCATGTATGAAGATATGTATCAGGTAGATACTATGTATGCATCAAGTGGATGCATTGTATGATCAGGATGATCATGGATGATGAGCTTCAGGATGTTGCTCCAGATGACATGTATCAGGACGATGCAGTGATGATTATTAGGATGATCATGTGATGATGTACATCAGGACGATGTATGGTGAGTATCAAGTCAATACTCTATGGCCATGGATAGGTTGTGCAGATAAGCATATAATATGGCCCTGGGAGGTTTGCAGATACTCTTTCAAGGTTTTTCCTATGGCATATAATGTGGCCCTGGGAGATCTGGCAAATTCTCTTTTGAGGTTTTGCTTGGGATATCTGGCAGATGCTCTTTCGAGGTTTTGTCCTATGGCATATAATATGTCCCTGGGAGATCCGATAGGTTGAGCTGTGTGCTTGTAATTAGTCCTGGGATGCTCTTGTGATGTTTTTCCATGACCACATGTAATATGGCCCTGGGAGATCTGATAGGTTGGGCTGTGTGCCCGTAATAATTCTTGGGATGATCTTGCGAGGTTTTGTGGTGGGGGTCACATGTAATTAGTCCTGGAGATCCAGAAAGGTTGTGCTAGTCACGTAAAAGGCCTTGGATGCTCTTTAGAGTTCTTACTATGCTAGACACTCTTTTAAGGTTTTGTGACAGTCACATGTAATATGTCCCTGGGAGATCCGACAGGTAGAGATGTGTGCTCGTAACAACCTGGGATGCTCTTGAGAGATTTTGTGACACACGTAATAAGTCCTAAGGATTCCACAGTATGGCCAGTGATGATGAAGACCTGCAGGTGGTGGGCCTACATCTAGCATGAAAAAGGGTTGGCTTTGTAGAACTTCCTATGACGAGCAGATTAGAGATTGTTTGAGATAGCAGCAGCAGTGACGATGACAATGATCCAGTGACAATGATCTAGAGAAGAAGACTTGTGCTAGAAGAACTATGTCAAGAAATACCTTCCTAGTTAAGAGGGAGTGTTGATGTCTATGTAACTTTGGAATGTATTTCATATATATGTTTATTGTATTCCTATAGAGATGTTATTATTCCTCTATACAGAAGTGTTGTCATTTATATTGTAAGTGTCGTAACTTATACTTGATGGGTTATTAGACCACCTTGATGGGGTCAGCCCTGTATAAGTCATGTGGGTTAAAGGGTTATTAAGCCACCCTATTGGGGGTCGGCCCTGTCAGCATTATGTTAAGTGGTTAAGTTTAGGCCAACCTAGTAAAGGTTATTAGGCAAGTCAAGTCAAGTATAAATAGAGTGTGGGAGGCACTCTATTTGATCATTCACTTCTCACTCATGCACTCATGGGAGAGTGGCGCATTAGTGGAGGAGGAGAAGATGCTACTAGGAGGATTATCTCTTATGCTCGGGTTGTATCATTGCTCTATCTATCTCTGCGGAAATTGCGGGGTTTTTCACCTTCTTGGTTTTCCCCGATGAACTCTGTGTCTCTTGTGTGCTTGCATTATTGTGTCCATGTTTGATATGCTGTACATGTTGTTCTCTCAGTTAAGATCCTAGATCAGATTGAAATTCTGAAAAACTAACAAGGAGTAGGGGGAGGATGAGCTGGCGGCATAGGCAGTTGTAGCGGCTTCCGTTGAGGCGGGAGAGTCAAAGGGGGATGATGATGATGAGGACTACTAGGAGGAGTCTGACTAGGCAGCTGATAGGGCTGCCCCCACTACTATGAGCATGTGGGATTTTTGTATATATGTCTTATGATGTTTACCGAGGATGTTGTTGGGGCTCCTTGTTAGGAACCCATGTCTTTACCTTGTTAGTATGTTGTTGTTGGACGCATATGCTTTGTAAGTCATCCCGTAGTATTTGTTGATCAATAGTTTATGTTATTGTTGTTGGTGCATATGCTTTGTAAGTCACCCGTAGTATTGTTGATCCATAGTTTGTAACGGCCCATGGTTTTGACCCATAGTATTGGCGCCTAGAATTAGTATATAAGTGTGTGATGAGACCTATGAAGGCACCGTGAAGTTAATTGTATTGAGCTTGCTCAAAGGAGGTTGCCCCCTCGAAGTGGCCTGTGATCAATATAAAAGTGATTCTGAGTTCTGTCATTTCTGCTATTTCGCATATTCTTGTTAATTAATTGTTGTAGGTGCATCACATCTGGTATCAGAGCACTTTCTTGGGATCGCTGGGTGAAATTTCTGCCAAATTTTTTTTTTCGCATCTGTTGCAGGTTTGAATTTGGGAATAATCCCTATCCGCTTAACTGTGGGAAGTACTTGGGCATAATCCCTAAAACGCATTGTGAGGAGTACCACAGGAACCCCGAAGTAGCTGGCCCATTGAGAGGACCTGCCAGCGAAAAGGGCAACGATCCCTACCTGATTGACTAGTTCCCACCCGTGAGGTAAACCAAGAGCTGTCGTTTGTGGCAAAGCGGTTATCAGTTTCTACTGAGCCCTGGAGTGAGGGGTACTACCCCAATACGCAAGCTGTCAGACAGCATTGGTGGCTGAGTGAAACCCCTAAACTGTTAGGAAGCCGCACATACCTGGGGTGCATCTCTACTTTTAGCTGAACTATTGTCGATCACCGCTGCGCCATTTCAGATCCATTTTGCAAGCCGTTCCAGATTCAGCCGTTTTCAATCCATTCGGCGTTGTTTCAGATCCCTTTCGAACCGTAGCCGCTCCAGTCTGAAAAAATAAAATAAAATAAAATAAAATAAAAAAATAAAATAAAATCCTGGTTATGGTTGTCACCCATGCTGGAGAAAAAACCATGGAGGACGCACTTGCAGCCATCCAAGCCAAACTCCAGGATCTGGATGAAAAATTTCTTGGTCTCCATCTTGAACATTCAGCTATGAACAACAAACGACAGTCCGAGTCTTCAGCAGACAATGGGTTCTCTTCTTCCAGCAATTTCCGTGGTCCGAAGCTTGATTTTCCTCGCTTCAATGGTATCGATCCAACTGGATGGATCTATCATGCAGAACAGTATTTCAGTCTGCATAATACTTTTGATGTCAACAAAGTTCCGTTGGCATCCTTTCATTTGGAACAAGAAGCTCTTCAATGGTATCGTTGGTACATCAAGGCTCATCCAGAGCCCAAATGGCCAAACTTTTGTCAGCTCCTTTTGCAACGATTTGGTCCTAGTGCTTTTGATGACTTCACAGGAGCCCTCACTAAACTTCTCCAAACTGGCACTATGAGAGAGTATCAAACCGAATTTGAGAATCTAGCCAACCACACCGAAGGATTGTCTCATGACTTTTACCGGAGTTGTTTTACCAGTGGTCTAAAGGATGCCATCCGCTTTGAGGTCAAAATGTTCTGTCCCAACACAATGATGGAAGCACTAGGGTTGGCTAAGTTAGCAGAAGACAAGATTGCAGCCCAACAATGCTCCAGGCCCACTTTTGTTCCCTTCCGAAATATGGGTTCTCAGCGACCACCTATACCACATGCTCCTCGACCAACTCCTATCAAGCGTTTGTCTGAAATAGAGATGCAAGCACGCAGAGAAAAGGGGCTTTGCTATAATTGTGATGAGAAATTCACTCGGATGTGTTCAGCAAAATCTCTATCTCTTGGATGTGGAGTCTCCGCCTGCCTCGAAAATTGGTGACGAAGATCCAGAAACACTGGATGCTCCGGTCGACATTCAGGAACCTCCTATTGACCCTCTGTCTCAGGATGACCAGCCAGAGATATCTCTCCATGCTTTAGCTGGAATCACCACCCCCCAAACAATGCGGGTCAGGGGTTACTTCAAGAAGCTTCCTCTTACAATACTCATTGATTCTAGTAGCACTCATAATTTCATTGACCCTCGGATCGTCAAACAAGCTGATTGTTTTATCCATCCTTGCTCCAACTTTGAAGTCATGGTTTCCAATGGGGGCACCTTACCTTGGAAAGGGAAGTGTCGAAATGTGTGTATCTCTATGGGAGATTATACCTTGCGCTCTGACATGTTTGCCTTGCCCTTAGGTGGATGTGATGTGGTTTTGGGCGCTCAATGGCTACGCACACTTGGCCCTATCTTATGGGATTTTGCTGAAATTTGGATGCAGTTTTTCCTCAATGGACACAAACACACATTGACAGGATTACAACCAGGTTCTCTTAGCATCATCAGTTCACATCGCATGGAAAAAATCCTCAAGAAGAATTCACATGGTGTCATCGCTCAGATCCATTCCATCCAGATGCAACCATCAGCGGTCTCGACTACTCCTTTGGATCTACAACAAATTCTAGATCGATATACCGGTGTCTTTGCTGAACCAGTGGGATTGCCACCTTCCAAGCCAGAATACCATCGTATTCAGCTCCTTCCTGGCAGCGTTCCTCCCAACATCAGGCCCTATCGCTACCCATTTCACCAAAAAACGGAGATTGAAATGCTCGTTCGGGACTTATTGAAGCAAGGTATTATTTGCCCAAGCACTAGTTCCTTTTCTTCTCAAGTTATTCTTGTCCGCAAAAAAGATGGGTCATGGCGCCTTTGCATTGACTTCTGAGCACTTAATCACCTCACCATCAAGGATAAGTTTCCAATTCCTGTTGTTGATGAGCTTCTTGATGAGCTTCATGGGGCTCACTTTTTCTCCAAGTTGGATCTTCATTCTGGGTATCATCAAATTCGGGTTCATGAGGATGATATCCCTAAAACAGCTTTCCGCACACATGATGGCCATTATGAGTTTTTGGTCATGCCCTTTGGCCTCACTAATGCTCCTTCCACATTCTAGGCCTTAATGAATAAAATATTTCGACCCTACTTGCGGAAATTCATTCTGGTATTCTTTGATGATATCCTCATCTACAGTAAAACATGGGATAAACATCTCCAACATCTGGATCTTGTCATGCAACTTTTCTCTGACCATCATCTCCATGCCAAGCAGTCTAAATGTGTTTTTGGACAGAAGGAAGTTGAGTATCTCGGGCGCATTATCTCAGCACAAGGGGTTCGCGTGGATCCTGCCAAAATCGATGCCATGAACAATTGGCTGCATCCTCAGACACTCAAGAGCTTTCGTGGTTTTTTGGGGTTGACTGGCTACTACCGCAAGTTTGTCAAGGATTATGGGAAGATTGCAGCTCCATTAACTGCTCTATTGAAAAAGGATGCCTTCACATGGACACCTGCTGCTCAGTGTGCATTTAACAAACTAAAACAAGCTATGTGTACTACACCTGTGCTAGCTATGCCCGATTTTTCCAAGCCCTTCACTATTGAGAGTGATGCTTGCGGCAATGGACTTGGTGTTGTTCTCCTTCAAGATCAACACCCCATTGCATTCACCAGCAAAGCCCTTTCAGGTAAGAATCTAGCTGTCTCTACCTATGAGAAGGAAATGATGGCTATTTTGCATGTAGTACAGAAGTGGCGCCCATACCTATTAGGGAATCATTTCTGCATCAAGACTGATCACCAGAGTCTGAAATATTTCTTGGACCAGCGTGTCTCCTCCCCGGCACAACAGAAATGGGTTAGCAAACTCATGGGTTATGACTATGAGATCACTTACAAGAAGGGTAAAGACAATATTGTGGCAGATGCTCTTTCTCGCACATTTGAGGCCCAAGGTTCTCTTTCAGCTATTTCTATGCCTGTTCCAAATTGGTTGCAATCTGTTCAACAGGGTTATGTCAATGACTCCTCCTTATCTCAAATCATCCAACGCTTGACCAACAACCCTTTTGCTGTACCACATTACTCTTGGGATGGTGCTTCTCTGCGACACAAGGGTCATCTGGTGCTTCCCCAAAGCACAGATCTTCAACAGGCTGTCTTCTATGAACTCCATGCTTCTCCATCGGCAGGGCACTCTGGGTTCCTCAAAACGTATGAACGAACACGGCGTAACTTCTTTTGGCAGGGCATGAAAAGGACAATTCAACAGATGGTGGCAGAATGTGATACCTGCCAGCGCAATAAGGGTGAAACAACACTCCTTCCAGGATTGCTTGAACCTTTTCCCATACCTACAAGGATTTGGACAGATATTTCTATGGATTTCATTGAAGAGCTCCCTAAATCTGGCGGGAAGACAGTGATTCTTGTTGTGGTTGATCGCCTTTCCAAATATAGTCATTTTTGTGCTCTCAGCCATCCCTATACAGCCTCCTCCGTCACTCAAATTTTTCTGGACCAGATCTTTCGTCTTCATGGCATCCCTTCTTCCATTGTCTCGGATCGTGATGCAACTTTCACCAGTCATTTTTGGACAGAACTATTTTGTCACACTAGCACCAAACTGAAGATGAGTTCAGGGTATCACCCACAAACAGATGGTCAGACTGAAATTGTCAATAAATGCTTGGAAACTTATCTTCGTTGCTTCACCTCGGAACAACAACATCAGTGGGAAAAATGGCTCCCTCTCGCTGAATGGTGGTACAATACCTCTTACCACATTGCCTCTAAAATGACCCCATATGAAGCAGTCTATGGTCAGGCACCTCCAGCTCTTCTTCCATACACCCCCACCAGTTCACTAGTTCAGGAAGTTGACACGGTCCTTCGAAACCGTGATCAGATTCTTCGCATTTTGCGGGACAATCTTCACATGGCAAGAAATCGCATGAAGCAACAAGCTTATCAGCACCATTCTGAGCGCACTTTTCAAGTCGGCGATATTGTTTTTCTTCGTCTCCAGCCGTACAAACAATCATCCTTGAAACTCAAAGGGCGTCATAAGCTCGCTCCAAAGTTCTATGGGCCATATCGGATTCTTCAGAAGATTGGGTCCATTGCTTATAAATTGGAACTTCCTCCTTCTTCCCGCATTCATCCAGTCTTTCATGTCTCTTGTCTGAAGAAAGTTCTTGGCACCAACATCAGTGGACAAACGATTTTACCCGAATTGGATAATGAAGTATGCATCCTTTTGGAGCCAGAGGCCATCCTCAATCAGCACACACGTCAGCTTCTCTCTTGCTCTATCACAGAGGTCTTAATTCAGTGGCACGGAATGCAACCAGAGGATGCTACATGGGAACCACTCCTTTAGATTCAACAACAATTTCCACATCTAAAGCTTTGAGGACAAAGCTTTTTTTAAGGGGGAGGGGATGTTAGGAACCCATGTCTTTACCTTGTTAGTATGTTGTTATTGGATGCATATGCCTTGTAAGTCGTCCCGTAGTATTTGTTGATCAATATTTTATGTTATTGTTGTTGGCGCATATGCTTTGTAAGTCGCCCGTAGTATTGTTGATCCATAGTTTGTAACGGCCCATGGTTTTGACCCATAGTATTGGCGCCTAGAATTAGTATATAAGTGTGTGATGAGACCTATGAAGGCACCGTGAAGTTAATTGTATTGAGCTTTCTCAAAGGAGGTTGCCCCCTCGAAGTGGCCTGTGATCAATATAAAAGTGATTATGAGTTCTATCATTTCTGCTATTTCGCATATTCTTGTTAATTAATTGTTGCATGTGCATCACACTCCTCGCTATGTTTATATGTATATTTTGGTACAGTGGGTACTTATGACATTTTCATCATATATATATGTATTTATGACATGTGGATGCCTTTTGTGATGATGTTTTGTTTTTTATGCACGTGGATGTACTTATGATTATGTTTGTGTTACATGCACGTGGATGCAAATATGGTTTTGCACGTGGAAGCAAGTGTGGTGATGATTTCTTTTTGATATTTTTTCTATGTACATGGGTGGTATGATTGTTTATGTATGATTGATGCCCTACATATGGTGATTTGTATGCCAGTCTAAAATATTGTTGGCCATTTGGTCTGCTACACTATTTTGATTTCATGGGACATGAGTGAATGTAATGGATTCAAACTGTGTAATCATTTGTTTAGTGCGCAGGAACTTTCTAAAAAGGCAGGGATCTCGTACCTAGTAATGGTTGTTGAGTTGAGGAACAAGCAGCTGGGAATCAAGAAATACACGAAGGTGACAGATGCCCATATGGAGGGCGGCGATTAGTAGACCAGCCACAACATCGTACTCAGCTTGGTTGTTGGTAGCAACTCCTATTCACACTCCATCGAGGTGGATGAGCTCGTGAGAGGGGGAATACAAGACCCAAGATGTAGAGGTGAGGTTCATGGACCAGCGACTTGCGCCATCAGCAAAATCGAAGTATTGTGGTGGGAGGGATCCCATCTGTGATCATGCAGGGCAACAAAGATGTAAGGTCATATATAAACAAGGTGGGAAACAAAAAAGGGAATGAAACTGTACAAAAGGGGATTGATGGGTCCTTAAAAAGGTGTTATGGATAAAAACATTTGAGGTACAACCCATTTCAAGGATTGCACAATGGGGTCCCTTCAGAACCGGTGAGGATGTATGCCCCATGTCCCAAACAGGTAGGCACGATGTATGGTCCTTGCCACATGGATTCGAATTTTCCTTTCCCGGTCTTATCGTGAGCTTGGTCATAGACTAGGACAAGGTCTCCCTCCCTGAAGTTGCATGGGTGAATGTGTTTACAATAACCTGCTTTGGAGCGGTTTTTGGCAACTTCGATGGTTTGGAGGGTTGTCCGACGATCCTCGTTACCCTGTTCTAGGAGGATTAAGCGTTGTTCAAGTGGGGAGGTATCGAGAAGAAGTTCTACATCTATGTGGAGAAAGGGAATCTGGAACTCTATGGGGAGGACCGATTCGACGTTGTGGCCCAAGTGAAAAGGGGTGAAACCTTTGGCAGTCTTAGGGGAAGTGCGATAAGCCCACAGTTCTGGAAATAACATATGGTTCCAGTTGGACTTATGGAGATCTATGGTACGTTGAAGAATGGTCTTCAATATTTTATTGATGGCCTCTACCTGACCATTCCCTTGAGGGTAATAGGCGAAAGAGTATTGATGCTTAAATTTAAGAAGGATGGACAGTTCCTTCCAGATGGTGTCTTCAAAGTGGCTGTTGTGGTCAGACACAAGTTGCTATGGGACACCGAACCAAGTAATGACATGATTAAAAATGAAACGAGCTGCAGTGTCGGCTTTGCAATTGAATGTGGGGATGGCTTCAGCCCATTTGGTGAAGTAATCCACAACGACAATGATATACTTATGGCCACCTGCTAAGGTTGGGTTGCATTCCATGAAATCAATGGCCCATTTGCAAAAAGGGTCAACAGTAACGACTGGGTGGAGGGAGGCAGGTGGGGTCCTTGCCTTTGGTGCAAAGAGCTGGCAGTTGTGGAAATGTTTCACTGCAGTGATGTGGTCAGTGAAGAGGGAGAGCCAAAAATATCCGGTGCATATAACCTTTTGGGTAGTTTCCATCCCTGAAAAGTGTCCACTACAGGCTCCACTATGGAAATCATTAATGACTTGTTCAGCCTCATCATGGGTGAGGCAGCGGCGTAGAATGGTGTCGATACTGCGACGGTATAACACGTCCCCTAAGAGAAGCTAACGTGAATCGTGGTGATGTATACATCAATGCCTATCATGTCCCAAATTTGGCATTGGGTCACAATGGCCTAATCACATTGGCCCTATTCATTAGAGTTTGTCAAATTGATGCTAAAGGTCAAATAATTTCCAAGGAGGAAAATTACTAGTTTCCTAGGTTTGGGGTGGAAGCTTTGGGTTTTGGAATAATGGGGATAATAAATAATGTTTGAACATTAGAATGGCATAAATATTTAATAAAGGAGCTAAATGAATATATACAAGTGAAAATAAAAGTGGCATTTGATCATGAAGACACATGGAGGAAGTGGGACCCACATATGGCTAGATTTCCCCACTACACTTGGCATCATTCTCTCACCAATTTGAATTCAAGGTGAACGGTAACATACTTGGGGGATTCCAAAAGGTATTATTCATTTCATGACTCATCCAAGGTCGAAATATAGAGGAAGAGTAACTCCCATGGAAGAGGAAGAGGCAATTTGGAGCTAGTGAGACACTTGGGCTAGATTCCCTAGCTCTATGACAACAATGATGAAGATGCTATGACACCTATCACACAAATCAGACCTGAAGGATGAAATATGACATATATGACATGTGAGGGATAAAAATAGACTCCAAGAGGGAGCTCAAGGGTGTTAGGGCAGCTAAGATGCTTCCACATGTGATTTGGTGGAAGTGGGAGACTAGGAATTGTTGTACAAGTGGCATTCTTTGGAATCTCTTCCCAACTTGAGTTGGCATGAGTCTCTTGGAAGGAATTCGACCCATGGAGGAAATTAGAACTTTATAAATGTCAATAACAAAGAATGAAACCAGATTTTGATCATTTGTAGAATTTTCAATTGCATTTGTGAAGAGGGAGAGCTAGTGGATGACTAGTTTCTTGCCTTAGCCAATTTCGAGGGTGAAAGATTCCCATCCAAGTTGGTAATTGGAAAGGCCATTGAGACCTTTCATTTGGATCTTTAATGGAGTCTTTATTTTCAGGTGTAATCTATAGGGAAGCTCATGGTTTCTTCTATTGCAGCACATTCTCTCAACCATTTCCAGTTTTGATGGCATATTCTTGATCCTTGAGGGAGAGCATTTTTGGTGAGCTATTGTACTCTTTGGGGGAGCTTCTAATGCCCCATTTCTTTTGTAATATGAATTAAATACTCTTTTATTCATCTCCAGAAATTTTTAGGTCGAAATTCCAAGTAGAAATGTATAAATCTCAATTTTAATGAAAGAACGGTGTCATTTCCCCACTACCTTGTTGTGAATCAATGTAATGCTGATGATTTCAAATAGATGGATGATTCTCTGATGAATTTGTGATTAATGGAATTCCATGGATTTATTTTACAAGTTTCATGTACTGTACTTGAGCATTTGGAGTATTTTTACTCAGCTTAATTGCATTGGGAGAAGAAATAGTGCCATTTCCCCAAGGGTCGAATTGGTGATTTTTGCAACTGAATGGGAGAGGGTTGGAACAGATTTAATAATCAATTAATGGTTCAAATGAGACCTTAATAACATCCTTAATACATTTCCTACCTCTTTTCAGAAATTTGAGTGGGTTTGGAGGCATTTGGGAAGCCATTTTTAGTACTTACCCCAGGGGGATTTGAACCCCAAATTACTAGTAAAATTGCATACTTGGTCCAGAATCTTAAGAGAGTTTGCAGAGGTCTTTTGGTGGCAATATGTCATCCATGAACATCATATTCAAGTCCTAATATCATTCATACACCTTCCTTGAATATTTGAAGGAATTTGGAGTCAATTTGAGACCTAGAGACCAATACTAGTCAAAGGGATATCACTAGTAAAGTTACCTACATTGACCAGAATTGAAAGAGGATTTTCAGAAGTATTTTAAAGGTCCAAAGGAATCCATCAAACACATATTTATGTTCTAATATCATTCATATAAATTCTCAGAATATTTGGGCTCATTTGGGGCAAATTTGGGACCTAGAGATCAAAACTAGTCAAAGGTCAAACTAGGAAAAAAAAGTGAAAAATTGCCATTTTAATAAAATTCCTAACAAGGGACATCACAACACCCATTGCGGTCAAGCTCAGGTCAAAAATTCTAAGTGCGAAGGTACACCAGGATATCGTTGTACCAAGGGTCATCTAATGAAATAATAAATAAATGATCATCTGGGAGATTGGTATTAATGAGCGCTGAACTGGGTGATGATGGCAGGTCTGTCATAAGTTGCGCCAATGCAAGGGCCTTGATTCTCTTTGGTTTTGTGAACATGAGATCATAATCTTGGAGAATAATGACCCACTTAGCCACACAACCTTGGAGGAGGTGACGACTCAAAAGGTAAACCATCGGGTTGGACTCGGCCACAACAGTAGTTGTGCTCGGCAATATGTAGTGACAGAGTTTCTGTACGGAGAAGACGACAGCTAGGGCCAAATTCTTTTCTGGGGGGAAACACAACTGTGGGCCAGACAAGGTTTGACTCACGTAGTAGATTACGTGCTCTTTCCATGCACTATCTTCTTGAACTAGCACCCCGAAGACGGCGTGTTCTGATGCCGAAACATAGAGGATAAAATCCTTTGAGAAATCCGAGGGGGAGATCAAAGGGGCATTAGTTAAGGCAGTTTTAAGGGCTGTGAAGGTTGCTTGAGCTTGCTCGTCCGAAACAAATGAGCTGCGGGTGTGGAGTAAGAAGAGAAAGCTGTGAACCATTGTGGCGTATTCAAGAACAAAGTGGTGGAGGAAGTTGGCTCGCCCTTGTAGACTCTATAACTAACATATGGTGCCGGGGGGAGGTAGGTCCAAGATGGCTTGAACTTTTAAGGGGTCAATAGTTATCTCTTTCTATGAATCAATGAATCCTAACAACCGTCCTGTAGGAACGAAAAAGACGCACTTGAGAGGGTTCAAGCGGATTCTATATTTGCGGCAACACAGGAAGACTTGCTAGAGGTCATTGAGGTGGTTAGATCGTTCTTTAGAGCGAGCAGTAAGGTCATCTAGGTAAACCATGATGATATGAGTTAGGTCATGGAAGTAGTATGTCATGGCTTGCTGGAAAGTGGCACCCATGTTCTTGATACCAAAAGGCATGACCTGGTAGGAAAAGGTGCCCCATGGGGTAGTGAACGCATTTTTATATTGGTCTTCTTTCCGAATGTGTATTTGGTTATATCCGGAAAAACTATCCATAAAGGAGAGGACCTCTTGTCTAGCACGAGTGTCAACGAGCTGGTCGATGAAAGGTGTGGGAAATTTATCTTTGGGACATGCCTGATTGAGATCTTGAAAATCTGTGCAAACACGGAGAGTGCCCTGTTTTTTATTGACATGTACAGGGTTGGACACCCAAGTGGTGTAAGCGACAAGATAGATAAACCCGGCTTTACGCAGTTTCTCAATTTCAGCTTTGATGACGGGAGGTTTGGAGGGGTGAATTGGTCTCTGCTTCTGGTGGAATGGTGGGAATTCAGGCCATGTGTCAATGTGGTGTTCAATAATGGTAGGATCCCGTCCGGGCATTTCAGTATAAGACCATGCGAGGATGTCCCGAAATTCCTGAAATAACTTCTTGGATTCCTTGATTTCATGTTCTGTACAAGCAGCACTTACTGCGATGAGTTCAGGTGTGCCAGGTGTAATGGAAATATCAACCTATAGGGTAGGTGATATATTATCCATGTTTCCCTCCTCGAAGGCATCAGGTGCGGGAATGGGGTTCTTAAACCAGCGACCCTCTATGAGAGTAAGTCCTTCGTTTCAATGGAAAATTGAGTGGCTGTGGAGGTGGAGGCCTCTTCAGGTATAAAATAAGATTGATGATGCATGTCATCCCAAGGATAATCGGGTGCAGTAAGTGTTTCAAGTATCTCCTCGTCACTCTGGAAGCGTTGAGTTGTCAAGTCATCCGGGGGAAGGGTAGAAGTTGAAGGCATATCACGCCTATCAACCGTAGAGATCATGTATATGGTATTGATTTCTTCTGAAGAGGAAGATGTTGGGGGGTAAATTTCTTCAATGGTAGGAGGAGATGTCTCCAGGTCGGTGTTTCAACTCATAGAGGGCTGCTCTGTAATTTGGGAGGTCGAGGCAGTGGTGCGAGTAGTGACCGTATATTCCACAGATAGTGCAAGTGTGGTTGGTACGCAATGCTTTGTTGTGCTGATAGGCTGGGGGGTTTAGTACAACTACGGGGATATTGGAGTCATCCTCCAAGGTCTGCATGTGTTTTGGGAGATCTGGCAACTGAGGACAGTTGTGGGTGGTGTGGCCAATATCATCACACAAGGAGCACTTAGGGGGTGCTCGCGGTGGTTGGGGTGCCACTGGTTTTCTTGTCAGGGGAGCTGTGTATTTTTTTGGGCCTCTACCTCCTGCATTTTTTGGTGGTGGTGGGGGCGGGTTTGCAGTAGATGTGGATGCGGTGCCGGAAGGAGGACCATTGTGCATGTTTGCAACTCCTGGGGGTGGGCAGTTGGAAGTGTTAATAGGCTGAATTGGTTGAAGGACGACTTTTGGTTTTGGTGGAGGAGTAGGGGCGGGTAAATACCATACAGGTAGACCAAAGGTTAAACCAAGGAGGTTCAAGGTGGCCATCACGGGGGTAATTATCACTCCAGATGGGGGGAATAGAAATGGGATCTTATGGGTGGGTGTTGCTCCAACGTGGCCTGGTATCGATGGTGGTTGCGGCAGTAAAGGTAGTAACTGGTTGGGAGTTGGGTGGTTGGAGGAAATTGTGCAAAGACCAGATATCTCTGTTATCTTCACAGGGGGCGGGATAGATTCGAACGTGGAGGTCATAGGTGACTCCAAGTATAACCCGGGTCCGACTGTGGAGACAAGCGATGTAGGAGAATTTTGCATGGGTTGTTCGATCATGGGAAGAACATTCTCAGGAGCAGCGGGGGCATTGGGATCGTAGTAAGTTATTTGGTCGATTTTGACCACACATCCCTCATGGGGGGAAATCATGATGCGGAAGACGGATGAGGTGACAGCCTTCATAGCATACATGTAACTACGACCAAGTAAGAGGTTGTAATCAAGCTGTGCATTGATAACCTCTATATCGATTAGGATTGTTTTTCCTGCTAGGTGGACAGGAACATTGGCCAAAAGGACCTGAGGTTGAGCTGCGCGGCCATTGTAAGCTCTTAATGCAGTTGTTGATGGTTGTAGAGTGGTGGATCCGAGTTTTTGCCAAACAAATGTCGATATAATGCAAGTGGAGGTGCCTTCATCAATGATGCATCGATGGATGACAAGGTTTTGAACTGATACAGAAACCTAGAAGGCTAGTGTTGAGGACAGATGTGGTTCAGCCATCAGTCATTAGGGTCTATGGCACCGATGGTGGATAACAGCAATTTCTTCTATGTAGGATAGTTCTTTAGAACTTCCAAAGCGGCGATAGCGGTGGGGGACTGCACTAGATCTTCTACAATATTATAATTTGCTGCAGCACGAGTGTTAAGATTGTTGTTGATCCACCATAGTGGGAAGTGAGGGGATTTGGGGGCCCAATCGCCCTATGGCGGGGGTATGCTTAAGGCCTGATCTGTGGGAGAAACAGCATCAACAGGGGGGGTTTCGAGGTTGGTTCCGTATTGATTTCAACGCGTTTGGATATTGACATCGATTGATGACATCATGAGGAGATGGTGGGTCCCAGAATCCGTTGAAGGGTTTGTCTGTGTAGCATAGGTGATTTGATGGGGTGTTTGTGTTGTTCCTTGAGGAGGAGGCAGTGGTTGAGTGTTTACTACTCCTTGCGTGGGCAAGGGATTTTGTAGCACCATGGGAGGTGGCTAGGGGTTGGGTTGTGTAGGGGGAGTAGCTTGTCCTTGGCGTTTGGCGTCATCCATCAAAAGTTGACGGGCATGATCTAAATGAGGACAATTGTGCGTATAGTGGTCGTAGACCCCACATATGGAATAAGGATGATTTGTTCGTAGATTAGGATTCTTTCCTTGATGAGGTGGTCTGTCAAGGTTTCAGTCAAGTGGCGCGGCGTTGTTGTTATTGGGGGGATTTAGTTGTTGATCGCCTTGGTCTATAGGTTGGTTATTCCTATGGTTTCGTCCTTTCCCCTTGTTTTGTTGGCCTTGTTGGTTGCGTTGAGCAAGCTGGTTTTGCTGGGGGTGTTGTTGGGCATAAAATTTCCCTTGGGGGTTGAGAGGATTCTGTGGCTGAGTAGGTGGTGGGGGTTCTTGATGTGGGTAGTAATCGGGGTGTGCTGGAGGTTGGGTTGGTGCTGGTGGGGTCGGCGGTGGATGATAGACTGGAGGAACTTGTGGTTGCAAAAGTGGGGCCTGTGGAGGGTAGTAAGCCGGTTGGACTTGGGAGTGGGGATGTGCGGTTGGGGCCGAGTGTTGATACAAAGTGGGTTGTCCTCCAGGAGGATTATAAGGTGGGGGTGCATGGCCATAACACTGTGGTGGGCATGATGGTCCATGGGTGTATGGGGTCTAATGAACGAGGCGTATGATGTAGTTTCTCCTGAATGGGACATGGAACACGAAAGATCGGGGCCACTAGGGGTGGGCATAGCTGTGTATGGTTGGGTGTGAGATGATACATGCCCAATGATGCCATCAACGGCATGGGATACCCCCGGTGCAACGTTACGGGAAGAATCGACGCGAGGGGCATCGAGTAGGATAGAGTATAAGTAGTCGGATTGGGCATAAATAAGATCAAATTGTTGATCTTTGAGGATAGCTTCTTCCTCAGACTGAGGTTGCTTGGATGCCACAACCTTCGTGATGGTTGGTATGAGAGACTTCAGGAACCAATCTAAGAAAATACAGTCATCCAACTTGATCTTACATAAAGTGTGCCATTTACGCCACTCATGGATGTGGTCTGTGATGTGGGTGGCCGTATTCTGCCTACATGATAGGAGGTTCTCTACACCGGCATCGTAGCGAATGGGTAGTTGGAAGAATTGTAGGAAGAATTGTAGGTTAGTTGGAAGAATTGTTGGAAGAATCGTAGGGTGGGTCCCATGAAGTTGGTCGATGTACGACTTAGCTGCAGCTCTAGTGAGGGTTCTTTGTAGTAGTTGAAGGCGAATAGAGTCGTCCACGATGGAGTTAGAGGAACACCATAAGTGGAAGGACACGATATGATTTTGAGGGTCTTCTCCTCCCTTTCCCTCGAATTTGGGTATGTCCAAGGGGAGTTTGGTGGGCATAGGAGGCCATGTAGGATCGTGTTGTATGCGATCATTAGTCAATTTAGCCAAGTCGAGGATGTTAAGACTGGTCATGAATGGAAAACTAGTAGGAAGATGTGTCGAGGGGTTGTGTTTTCCGTGGCAGCGGTGGTGTGTCCACTGCCCCCAATGTGTTGGGAAACGGTATGGGTCGTAGTGGCAATGGTGGGGCCACTTCCCCTAATGTGAGGGGCAATGGTGTGGGACGTAGCAGCAATGGTGGGGCCACTACCCCCAATGTGAGGGGCAACGATGTGGGACGTAGAGGCAATGGTGGGGCCACTACCCCCAATGTGGGGCAACGGTGTGGGCCATGGCGGGAATGGTGGGGCCACTGCCCCCAGGTATGCTACTAGTCAGCAATGGGTTTGTGTTGGTAACCAATCCACTCCCTATAGGAATGGATGTGGTGGCGGGGATGATAGATGTAGGGCCTATAGATGACATGACATGGATAGACGTTGTTGTGGTAGCTGGGTGAGTGGAGGGTCCTCCACCGACCATCCCGCCGAAAAAGGTGTTGGATGTCATACCTGCCAAGGGGCTAGATGGGGTGGTGTATGTGTTGTATTTTGTTTCTAAGTCGGATGTGGCATAAGGATCCTCTGGGTCAAGAGACGAGGCTCTACGTTGATGGCGAGGAGAGCCAAGTAAACCATGCTGCGGGGGTTGGCCCCGTTGACATCGGAACTGTCTTTGGGACTCAATGATAACGATGAGGGTATTCCGAGTGGGGTGTGGTGAGTGAAAAGCTCAAAAATCCTAGTGCAACTGAGTATGCACAAGGAGAGCGTAAAAAATGTGGCACTAAGGCCAACAATAATTCTCAAAACGTCTGTTGCAACAACCGTGCTGCAATCAAACGGAGCGACAATAAAAATGGTCAGAATACCAACAGAAAAAGGCTCCTAAAAAGTGAAAAAGGTTTACTCACTAGACTTAGGGGAGGTAAGGGAGCATGCAAACGCCTAACTGAAAGGTATGCTGGTTCAAACTAGGTGTATCCTTTGCAGGGTGATGAAATCCCAGTTAGACAATACAAAAAGTAGAACCAAAGGCCAATGATATTCCCCTATCGGGAGGGACACGGGGTAGTCAATCCTAGAAGAAAGGCAACTAAGATACCCCGTTCATGACACATCCAGAAAGGTGAATCTGCGGCTCCATTCCTATCACCGTGTGGGCCTGAAAGGAATCACCACATGTGGACAACGAGTAGGTATCCTTCGGTGACTGAATGGATTGCAGTATTCCACTCAGGCCTCCGGAACCAATCTCTCCACTTCAACCCTCCTAAGAGAGAGGTCTTTCCGACAAATTGGTCGTAACCGTATCAAAAAATACTAAGGGATTTTGGCACCCTAGATGACAATAACTATGTCTCAAATGTAAGCGACAAAGGGGTGTTATTTGGATACCTATCCCCCTTGTCCTATCTAGCTACCAAATTCTCTGTGTTCCCCAAATGTGGTTAAAAGTTGGTTGAGTTAAGTAATTTTTTAAGGCTCACTTGAGTTAGGTGACAGAGTGTGTGCAATGATAATGTTGGTAGCTAACTAGCAAATAAAAAGACAATATTTATATGCTAGAAAATGTAAGAATGCTGGAAGATGAATGCTAAACCAAGACTTGGAAAATAATTTATTTTTTATTTTTTAAATTACAAAATGACTAAAAATTTTAAAAATCAGACGGCAGGTAAGGGCTGATTCTGCGCAGTGTGCAGTGTGACTTTCAGACTGTTAACTACGGTGTTCAGCGCGAGTTTTGGGCCTTAATGTGCGGTGTGCAGCGCGGGGATAGGGCCGGAAAGTGTAGTGTGCAGCACAAGGTTATAGGTAGGATGCGCGGTCGGGGCCACGGTAATTGGGAAGTGGTGGGTGGTGGGGGCCGCGTAGGTGGTGGGATAGTAGGCGGCGCCATCTAGAGATCGCCCTACGGGTGTGCTAGTGAGGGCCGTGGGGTGGACCATGTCTGTGAATAGGTAAGCTGTGGTTCGAGGCCGCGTGCAAGTCCTGACTTAGTGCGGTGTGCACCACGTAAAAACACAGGGAAATCGCGCTCGGGACCACAGCAAAGGGCTAAAGAGCCGAGCTGTAGACTGCGCGAAAATGGTGAATAGCCGCGATGCAGGTCACAACTGTGTGGAAAAAAGACGTGGTTTTCTGCATGGAAAATGATGCAAACTAATTGCACCCGCACAGAAAAACTTGCAAGACAGTAACAAAGAAAATAAGACAAAAAACGGAACCTTTTAAACAGAAATAACAAGAAAAACTAAACTGTCAGAGAAGGGTTCAGACAGCGGAGTCGCCAATCTGTAGCTAGGGTTTTTACCTCAGCTTGTGCAAAAGGGCACCTACTAAGGGAAAAGATCCTTAGTAGCAGGTTGAAGTGGAATAACAAAAAACTAAACAAATCATAAAGAAAAATAGACCATTTAACCTGACATGTGCATGAAATGAAATATAACTTGAAACAACAAACAGTACACTTGCAAAACTGTAAAATAAATAATTTTTAATTTTTATATTATGGGCAAGCAAAGGGATTGCAAAAAATAAATATACCTCAGAGATGAGGCTGGCGGAGTCCTGACGGTGTGTTCCGATGCTCTGTTGGTTTCGTGCTCTCCTCTTCAATGCTTCGGTGGTGACTAAAGTTTTTTATCTCAAGGGAGGCCAAAAAGCTCAAGATGGATGGCCTAAGGCTTTGGAGAAAATTTAGCAGCATAAGGGTAGAGTGATTGAGAGATCTTTTGAAATGGGGGGCCTCCACCCCTTTTTATAAACTTGGATTAGGGTTTTAGGGTTTTAGGGTTTTTTAGGGTTTTTTTCCCTATTTTCTCTTTTTTTAATTTTCTTTTGAGTTTTATTCCTTATTATTTTGATTTTAACCCACTTTTGGGGTTTTTGGTATGTTTTTGAGGGAATTTTGGGTTTTGGAGGCTAGGTTGGTAGGAAATTTGGTCATCAGAGGTGTGTGTCCAAAGGGATGAGCTAGTGAGCACTTTTTTGGTGTTAACAATATGGTAGAAGTATAAACTTTTGAATGTGCAAGATCAGATATAGTAACAAGATTCTTTAAGGGACTTGCAGATCCTTCAAGGGACAATTGTGCGTTATATTAACGTCATTGGCTTGCTCAGCTTCAACTCCCTTAAATCATTTTCTATCTTCAAAGTGTAGGCCTCTTATAGAGTGAAAGATTCCATTTCTTCATTAAAATCATCACCATTGTCAGAATCGAGTGGATGTTCATGGATGGCTATATTCGCTCCATGTGGTTTCCTTTGAAAACATCATTAGCTTGAAATCTGTAATTCTAGGTTGTATGACCCATCTTCTTATGGTAATAACATTATGCCTCCCTTTTGTCTCTACATTATTGACTACAATTATTGCTTTCAGTAACATGTAGCCCCATGTTGTGTATCAACTTCTATATATCCTGTATTTAACCTATTTTTTTAAGCCAAAAGGGATGATATCATCTCATCGAATGTTTCTGTAGGTAAAAATCATATCGTTATAACTTTATGGAGGACTATCTAACAAAATTGCTTTTGATTTCATAACACCAATCTCTATTAAGTGTCCTGAATTCAAATTATTTATATCATTAAGCATAGGAGTCTCATAATATATTTTAAGACCAAATAGTTGCAATTCCAATGAAAATTTTGCAGTCAGAAACTTATTTACATCTTTCCATATTTCTTTAAATGAATTTATATGGTAAACTTGATGTAGTTGTGAGTTTAACAAAACAACACCAATAATCAACTTGGATTTGTCATCTATACATAGCATCTGTAGGCATTACTTCCTTACCTTTCACTATGACCCATAAATTCTTATTCATCAACTGCATTTGTATTTTTATTTTTGGAAGTATGAAAATTCTTATCCCAAAGAATGAAAATTGAACTCGTTGAATTTATTAATATGTGTGAAATCCATGTTCAATTAGAATTATGTATCTAAACTCTTCACTAACGAAACAAAAAATAAAATAAAAAACTTATAAGACTGGTGTTGGGATGCTCTTCTAATAATGATTTTGCGCCTCCCTAGAAAGGGTTTGCCCCTCTGAAACTGAAACATGGATTTACACTCTCTGAAATCGGCTCAGGTCTTTAATTAGTTGTTCGAATTGAGCTTGATGGATCACATCAACAAATGACATGAGGGAGATGCAAGGTAACAACAACAAAAGAAGGTCTTCATTTCCATTTGATTGGCGTCAGTTCACTTCAATTTGGTTGCTCTACAACACAGTGACGACTCCATACAGATCGAAAGTGAGAGCTACAGATGCCTCAAAGGAGACGCGTCCACTAGAGAATTCTCTGGCTTTTATAACCCATCGGGCTCTTCTCTTTTTGGTGGCATCCAATCAAGCATAGATTATACAATCAGCTCTGATACCATGATGGGAATTTATGTTATTCAATATCTTGTGAATCGTAAGGACTAAAGTAGAAACACAAATTCACACACTTGATGTTATGAAAATCAAGCATTAACTCCAACAAAAGTATGAACAAGAATCAAAATAAACTATTTACAACTGATCTAAACCCTAATAAAAACAAACTAATTTCATATTCTTTGCTCAGGATTACTTCTACTCAGATACATCATAGCTCCTATCAGGATTTTACATCACCGAGTCTGTAGGCCCAAGATCAAACTTATAATACCGTAAAACCATCAAGATGTGATCACTTATTAATAGACTAGTGGATTGCATTACCTAGTCATGAAGCGTCGGGCTTTGCCATTAACGCGCTTTTGGATGTATTACCACCATCCCCAATTTTTTTGATACGTGCCACTCATTGAAAGGTAAAATTTAAAACACTGTCACTCGAAGATCATGATTTTAATGAAAATGAGAATACAATCGGATCCACTATTCATCGTTCACAACTTCCTCTATAAGAACAGCATGGAGCGATAGTCATTCCTATTCAATTGTCACTAATTTTACCCATGTTTATCCTATAACTTAAAATACAACGGATATGGCGGAAGATTATGCAAGCCAGTTGCATGGGAAGCGTCATGCGAGGCACATAATTCTGTCTCACAATTTAGTGCAGCAACAATTATATTAGTTGTAGTTTATCAACACTTCAACATTTAGGCTCAGCATAGGATGATTTCAAGGATCTTGTGAGTTTGAGATATGTTGAAGTAAATTTGGACGCTCAAAGAATAGGGTGAGGGACATGATTGGAAGTGTTTATAAATTTTAATACAAATCTATTATTTATGGACATGATTGAAAGAATATGGACCTAATTGGAAGTGTTTATAAACATGATTGAAAGAATATGGACCTAATTGGAAGTGTTTATAAATGGAGGATTTAGATTTAAAAAATTAACTGATTATTAAGAAAATTGAATCTTTTCATGATCATTAACTTGGAAATAATGGAGCACTAGTTAGTTACCTAGATAAACTCCAGTTTATTAATGTAGATTCTATTTCCTTGTTGTTTGTTGTAACCGCTAATATCTCTTCATTTAATAAATACAGTTTGTGAACGTAGTCTTCTGTGTGCTCTGTTCTTTCTATTTCTAAGTTGGTATCAGAGCGGAGAGAGGTTTCTCATTCGTCTACGATTTCGTTGAACAGGATGTAGCCTGCCGCTGCTCAGTAGATCCTGCAGCCGGCCCTAGCAGAGAGAACCTGTTGCTATTACCGGTCAGGAGTCGCCGGTGAGCCCTCGCGCCCAGGGAATCCATTGCTGGTCTACGCAGTGGAGGAGAGGGCGTCAGTGTTGAAAGGATGCCTTGAAATTGTTGTGGATCTGTGCATACTTCACCAGAGTTACCGTGAAGGAACTACATAGATCTTGCTAGAGTCGTTATAGTTTGAGATTGAAGAAGCCGCTGAAGTCTGCAAGCAGAGCATCCCTAACTACTAATGGAGGAATCTCTGCCTACTGCTGTGAAGTAAGCCCGAGGAGAGATTCGTTTTTAGTTTAGTGAGTTCTTGTGTGGAGATCGCTGCCTGGAAAGTGATCTGCCTGTAATTGCATCAAGATTGCACGCCTCCAACACTTGCAGAGATGTCGAATCCGTTGGCAGAGACCTACCTCAACGAAGCCAATAAACTAGATGGCTCGAATTTCATCAATTGGAAATTCAAAATGAAAACCTTGATGGAAGGTTATGGTATATGGACGAATGCGAAGGGAGATGAAGCAAAACCCAATGCGGCTGCAGGTGCAACAGCAGCACAGATCCAAGATTGGGATAAGCGCGAGAAAGGCCAAGGTATTGCCAAGGTATTGATGCGTATGTCTATTAAAGATAGCATAATTACACATATTAGAGAAGCTAAAACTTCTATTGAAACGTGGACAGTGCTTAAAGATTTGTATGAAACTAGCAATACAAAACATATTCTTTTCCTGAAAACTAAATTGCTAGGCATTAAAATGGATGGAAATGAATCTGTTAGTTCATTCTTGGGTCGCATTAAAGAGGTGAAAGACGAGCTGGGAAATATAGGGGAAACAATTTCCAGCACTGATCTTGTCACAATTACCTTAAATGGTATGCTAGAAGATTATCAAATGTTTATAACAGGTCTCGCAGCAAGGGATAAACCTCCTACATTTGAAGAATTGACAGGTATTTTGCTGCAAGAGGAAGAAAGGCGCGCGAATTTGAAGCCTCGGAATTCAGACTTGGCACTGTGGTCAAATAAGAGATTCTCGAGAGGGAGATCAGGAGAAAGAGGCAAAGGAGGGAGTTCTTCGTAGAGAAGGAAACTCCAAGGTCGAATCAAGGTATGCCATCTAACAGGAATGAGTCAAAGAGTTGTTTTTATTGTGGTCGACCTGGACATCTTATTAGAGACTGTCAGAAGAAGAAGAGTGATGAGGCTAGGAATAAACCTAGAAAACATACAAGTAATTTTGCAGAATATTTTTCAGAACATGATCTCATATTGTTTATTGCTAGTGATGATATTGATGAACCCCCTAATTTTGATTGACGGGATCTTAGACTGTTTGTGTCTAATGCTGCTTTGTCTGCTGAAACTAGTGATTTTGATGCCTGGTTTGTGGATTCCGGAGCATCAGTACATATGACATGTAATAAGAAGTGTTATACTAATTTTAAAGAAAAACATAATTTTTCCAGCATATACCTTGGAGATGACCGTGCTCATCAGATCAAGGGATACAGAGATATTCCAGTAACATTGTCGAATGGTGTTGTTCGTCACATTCACAATGTTGTGTATGTGCCAGGGATAAAGAAAAAATTGAAATCTGTGTCCACCATTATAGATCAGAACTTGAAGGTTGAATTCTTCAAGAATTATTGCATAATGAAGGATGTGTTGGACCAATACAAAACTATTGCAACGGGAGTCAAAGTAGGAGAACTATACAAGTTTGACGTTACCGGCAAAGAATATCATGCACTAACTTATGCAAATATTCCAACAGAGAGTCGTTGGCATCAAAGGTATGGCCACATCAATCATCATGATTTATTGTTATTACAGAAACAGAATATGGTTGAAGGACTTCCCATGTTAAAGAATGAGAATGTTGCTTGTGAAGGATGTGCATTAGGTAAGATGCATAGAGATGAATTTCCCTCTAATCTTGATAAGAAAAAGAGAGATGTGTTAGATCTTGTGCATAATGATGTTTGTGGACCTATGCAGACAAGGTCTTTAGGAGGTGCATTTTACTTTCTGTTATTTATTGATGATTGCATGAGATACACATGGGTTTATTTCCTTCGAAGAAAAAGTGACATTTTTTAGTACTTTAAAGAATTCAAAAGCATGGTGGAAAAGCAAACAGGAAAATCCATCAAAATCCTCCATTTAGATCAAGGGGGAGAGTATAAATTAGGGGACTTCATCAAATATTGCAAAGATCATGGAATAGTACAAGAGTTTACAGTACCCAGCACTCCACAGCAGAACGGAGTTGCTAAAAGGAAAAACAGAACTATGGTAGAGTGTGCACGCAGTATGATGAAAGGTAAGAATATCTCGTATGCATTTTGGGGTGAAGCCATAAATACTGCAGTTTATTTAAAGAATTGAATTCCAACAAGGTGTCTTGATAATATTACTCCTTTCGATGCCTTGTATGGTTCCTGTTAGGATATTCCTATACTCCATCCTAGTCCTACCAGCATTTTTCATTATTTGCATTTTTGTCATGCATGCACTTTTAGGGTTTCCATGCATTATTTAGGGTATGCATGCAATTGCATGCATCCCAGTCATCAGTCCAGAACCTAGCCCTCAGTTAGCCAGCCCCCAGGAGCTTCTCTCATATCAGTTTTAGCCCTCCTAGAGCTTAGTGCGCCCTTCCTCCTTGATTTAAGGAAGCCACTCATCCTCTCTCACCTACCACTCAATTGCACTTTAGTTAATTGAGTTATCTTCAATTGTCTTTAGTTCTTTCCTTGATTAAAGGCTATACTGACTCTCAACTGACTGTATCACTCCGATGGACCTCCACTGAGACTTGACTACCCATTCTGAATCCAGTTAGCTCCTCATGCACCCTCCACTAATCCTCCTTCATTCAGTTAGTGCCAGTTACACTCAATTACACCAACCACACTCAGTTAGACTCAGTTTGACTGATGGTTGACAATTACTTGAGTATTGATGACTCCACTGATGATGAGATAGACTACTAGTTGTGCTCCAATGACACTCCAGTGATCTTTTGATCACTCCATGAAGGCTAATTCGAATTTCCACCTTAGGCATTCAAATCCTCATGCATTGTATTATTTATATGTCCATTTGTGATTAATAATTTAGTGTGTGTGAAGTATTTTTGCTTATATCCGAGTTCTACTGTATTATTATTCTATTGCTCATTATACTGCATTGACCACTCTTCTTCTATTTTCTTGCTTAATCAATTACTTTCTTATGAGGTATAAATCATCTCTTAGATCTGCTGTGAGGATTTTCACAGTTCCAAACCAGTAGTTCATAATTTGAAATTATTTGGGTGTAAGGATTTTGCACATATTCCAAAGGAGAATAAGAAGAAATTGGATGCTAAAGCCATTAAATGTATTTTCATAGGGTACTGTTATGAAGTTAAAGCATACAAACTATTTGATCTTTCCACTCACAAAGTATTTGCAAGTAGAGATGTACTTTTCCATGAGCAGGAAACAGGAAATCATGACAACAACAGTC
Organism: Larix kaempferi; assembly: GCA_027924585.1. Lineage (NCBI taxonomy): Eukaryota > Viridiplantae > Streptophyta > Pinopsida > Pinales > Pinaceae > Larix > Larix kaempferi. The sequence goes on from BSBM01000130.1 coordinate 8,807,899, forward strand.
ATGAGGAATGGCATAGACTTCTTGATGAAGGAGTTAAAGAAGAGCAACAATAGCAGAAACCATCACAGCGGCAACCATCACAGTTGCAACCACAATTGCAATAGCAGACACCACAGCAGCAGCCACAACCCCAGAAGCAAGAAGAACTCAGTGATATGGACACTTCAAGCAGTTCGAGGTCATCTAGTGGTGAGGACAGATCTTCACAAAGTGAGGAGGAAGATAATCAGTTGAGAAGATCTTCACGACAGGTTCGGCTTCCTGAGAGGTATAGAGACTATTCCCTAATGAGTGGCATTTCCAATGTCATACAACCCATTAGTTTTAATGAATCCAATGAACATGATGAATGGTGAAATGAAATGGAGGAAGAATATGAATGTATAATGAAAAATAATACTTGGGAATTGACTGAATTGCCTAAACATACAAAGCCCATTGGATGCAAATGGATATACAAACCCAAGTTTAAATCAGATGGTAGTATAGACAAATATAAGGCTATATTGGTGGCAAAGGGGTATTCACAAACAGAAGGTATTGATTATGCTGAAACATTTGCACCAGTAGCTAAATTGAATACTATCAGATTGTTAGTTGATTTAGCTACAAAGTACCATTGGAAGCTACACCAATTAGATGTTAAATCTGCATTTTTGAATGGTGAGTTAAAGGAGGAGGTTTACCTTACTCAACCTGAAGGGTTTGTGGAACATGGAAAAGAACACTTAGTTTGTAAGTTAAAAAAAGCATTGTATGGACTAAAACAGGCACCTCGGTCATGGTATGAGAAGATAGACTCTTTCTTTCTTCAATAGGGTTTTATGAGGAGTAAGAGTGATCCAAATCTTGTATACCAAAGTTGATGAGCAGGGGTATATAGTATTGATTTCCTTATATGTTGATGATTTAATAATGTAATGTCCCTAAAAATAGTAAAATAAAATAAAATTTCCACTACTGCAATAAAAGCTATTTTACCGATGATGCTTTGTAAATTAACTTCAGCACTGATAGATGTTTAAGTTCTCCTATGTAACATGGTCTTACTAGTTGTTATTCCTACAGCTTTGCGGAAGCGATGTAATGAGTAGAAATGTAATTCCGTCGCAAGTGTACAAATGTTTCGAGTATACTAATAAAAATCTCCTTCTTACTGTTTTAAGAGTGTGTGTGCATAATTATGAAAGTCTAACTGATAATTCAGGTGGGATGGACCCCTGTCGGTGGCGGTTGAGGCCCATGATGAGATGCTTGGTCTTTCAAGGGAAAAGTACCCCGACAGAGCTGCCAAGAGGTAGGGAGTAAGAAATGGAAACCTCTAACTTACTTAACAAGTTTCGCTAATGCATTCAATTTATACTTGGTTTGTAGGTGTAGCTACGAAGGCAATTACCTAAGGTTCTTACTTCACATTTCTAGCAATCACTTAAGCCTTAAGTGTGTGATGATTGAAGGTTGGCACTTTAAAAGCCTTGTTGGAGTTTGTAATACTTGTTGAACTTGCAATACTTGTTGACCTTGCAATTAGTTGTTGGCACTATGTAATACTTGTGGTCTTTGCAATACTTATTGCGTTTACAATTCTTGTTGATCATGAGTGACTCTACTACTATGGAGATCAAGGTTGATATAGAAATATTTGGGGTTGGTTGTAGAATTAAATGCAGCTCTACGATGGCACATGGCCAACGCTGCCAGCTATGCTGAGGGTTTTCCCTTGGGTCTTACACAAACGAAGGTTCATTTTCGTGGTTCATTTGCCCTTGTTTGTTGTTGGATGCATTTGAGGGTTCCGTGTACTGATCTGAGCTTGACTCATGGTCATCACACCATATGGGGTTTTCATATGCAGAGATGGCGACTGAAAACCAGAAGGTAATACCATCCCTATTTTATACTACATTTTCTGCTATTTTAATTAGATAGAATTCGATAAAAAACTCAGGGTTTGACTTGGTATGGTTCACTTGTTTGGTAGGTAATCGTTTGGCATTCTTCTTCTACGTGGCTACTAGTTGATGGCTAGTACTTGACTTTGATGGCATTGCAAATGGTAAGTTTCAGATTTCACCATTCCTTATCTCCCCCTCTCGCCTCTGTGGAGTAGTGATGTTTGTGTTTTCTATGAGGAACTTCGTAAGCTCGGTTTGGGTTTACTGCAACAAGTTTTGAGTTCCTAGAGGTCGTCGTTGGCTGGACCATTGTGAAATGTATCTATTGGTTTTAATGGACCTGGAGGGTTTTAGTGTGAGGTTTGGCCATTCGGCTCAATGTTGAACATTGTAGAAGTTGTTTGTAATAATGCCCAATATAAACCTGGGTTTTACATGTCTGCGTATTTCGTTTTGAAAGAAATCACAGGACCTGTGAATAGAGGAAATGACCTACTGCATAATCCTATAAATGATTTGCACATTGTCTAGTCTGTGCGTTTTCTTATGGGTAAGAGTAGTAGTTTCGATTTCTGTGTTTGCTATCATTGCCTCTATTCTTAAAGTCGTCGGTTGAGTAATTTATAATGGACAATCGTGGTTTTGCCATGACCCGCGTTTATTATGAAACGGGATTGACTATGTCTAAGGAAATAGGGAAGTGTTGTCCTCTACATTTTATATTAGACTTTGATCCTAAAAAGAAGATATCTAATCTCTGTGTTTTCTCTATGTGAAATAATGGTTAAGAGTATTAGATCGTTCATGTGGCTATCATGGCTCTGTCTATTGAATGGGTTTGCAAATCTTAGTTTTAAAAATAGCTTCCAGAACAAGATGTGTTGGTAGGAGAAGCGAAACCCTTGTCTTATCTTCTTACATGCCCATGGGGTTTCACTTTGGTTCTTCTTGTTGTGTTTTCTAGTAGTTGCTTTAAATGGAAAAATAGAGTGATTCGATCCCTTGCATTGCGTTTATGTTCAAAGACTGTCTGTAAGCGTTTGCTAACTGGTAACGAAAATGATTTGGTTGAATGTGTAAATGCTCCTTTGTAAAACTACTACGTTGTTTGGCTACTTTTAAGATAGCATGTCCTTCCTAGAAAATTCAGTGAGATTCGACCTCTTGACTTTTATTTCAATGGGTTAAAAGTAATATAGTTTAAAGATATGGAATGCATTTGTTGGTAGTGGGATTCAATCCATGAGAAAGTATATATGTTGTTGTTTTCGATAGTGGTTGACTGTTTGGTTGAAATTGTAGAGATGTTGATAATGTGGAATGTAGAATACCTTGGTTTAAAAGAGCGGAAAATAATAATTATTGTTATTGTTTAATCCTACGATTTGATGTGTAGTGTGTCTAAGAGATTCGATGTCTCGCTTGATGCTATTGTCATTTCTAGTTGATGATTCTTAAGCATAAAGAAAATACCAATAAAATAATCAAAAGGCAGAAGTAATCCCTGCTCTACGAATTGATAAGACAATTTAAAAAGAAAACATAATTATTTAAAAACAAAGTAACCCTAACCTGGAAATTAATATGGGAAAACAATGAGAACAATACACTGTGTTAGAAGTCCTTCGAAAATCCATAGTAGGGTTCCTAAGTTTTCTTATGGGGTGTTGTCTAGCACAGGCTAGCTGGGCTAGGCCTGCTAGACCCTCCACAGGTTTCTAGGCAAAACCTCTAAGTTTGATAATATTTGGGTTAAGAATTAAAATAATGTTGAACCAATAGTTTTAGTCTAAAAGCCTAAATTAAATACCTATTTGTCCATCATAACTTTGAACTGGTGAGTTAATAAGTCATACCTAGTTATATTGAAGTTTGGCTTGCTCCTGTAGAGGCCTGCAGACTCAAACAATAATTAGTGTAGAAATCTTCTGAGCTTAGCTGACCTGTTAGAGTGATTCCTTAGCTTAATAACTTTGGGGCTACCATGTTCCTCCCAACCATCACCCTTAGACCCTTCCTAGTTCTAACTAGATCCCCCAAAGCTTGGTTCCAACATGCAATAAGAGATAGAGGCCCTGGGTTCACTACTAGTTCAGATCTGGAATTATTAGGTGAGACTACTTCAACTTCTTGGAGATGGAAACTTCTCTCTAATTATCATAAGAGAATGATAATGAAAAAGAATGATGATCCCCAAAACTTGGGATCTGCCCTCTTTATGTAAGGGAGTCTTGAATTATGACTATTGGAATAATTAGTTTCTCTGAATTAAATAATTAATATTTAAAAGATTTTATTTAATAAATATCTAGCCTTTTTACACTAGGACTTTTTCAATTGTTTTAACTATAAGTGATTTCTTGATTTAAGCTCTTCATAATAAGTATAATAACAATAATTACATTTCAGCTTAACTATAAATACATCATTAATAATATTAAATGATGCATAAATTATATATAATAAATATATTTCATCAAATAAATAATAACAACATTATTATTAAAGCTCTTAATAATAATCTTACCCTTGAGGCCTTTATGCATGTTATTCGTAGAAGACTACTATTAGTCAATCCATGCTTTAAGTGGTGGTAATTATATTTTACTTAATTATGTATCTTCACATGATACTTCTTTTACCTTTTAAGGACAAGGTCCAATTCTTTGGATGGTATTTTGGTAAGCTTGGATAGGCACCTCTAGTCTCTCTCTTGCATGTCAAATTCCCTCGTTTAACATGGTAGTTCCCGCAGTATTTGATGATAGATAAAAGATGAATCATTTAACCAAATTGAATAAATGTGATGAAATCAGAAGTGTTATTCAAAGTCTTTCTGACTCAACACTTTGACATTTAGTAACCCCAAGTGCTCTTTAGAGCCTTTTAACTCAACACTTTCACATGGGCGTTACGCTAGTGCAATTCTAGATCTTCTTGCTCAACACTAGTGCTATAATGTGGTTTTGAGGCACAACTATAATATTCAAGTGGCCTCGGATCCGGTATTCATTTATCAAGCTTGGAGTGCTCCAAGGCTTATGCCTGACACTCAATGTACATCAGGGCTTACTCCCAGTACATAAACATTCTTCTAGGTACATCGGGGCCTATGCACGTAGGTCACTTGTGTGTTTCTGAGTCCACACTCAACACACCACATAAGTCAATTATGTGACATCATAGTCTGCACAATAAGTAACAAAAGGCCATCTTAGTATATTAGGGATTGTACCCACATGATATGCTAAAGAACATAAACACAACATTAGGGCCTTCTCACCCAGTCATATACTCAATAAAGAAGTCAGTCGGGGTCTATGCCCAGTATGTCAATATAAAAGAATAAATCACATGTGCTAGGGCTCATGCCCAATACTCAAAATAAATCATATGTGCTGGGGCCGTGGCCCAATATATCATCAAAAAATTTAGTCCAAAAATTCGGGATATTACATCCCTCCCTGCTTAGAAATAACACCATACCGGTGTTTCTATGGACTAGGAACGAGGTCATGAAACGAGGCAGGGTATGCCTCCTTCATGGTTGTCTCATTCTCCCAAGCCTCCTCCAGTCTAAAGTGCCTCCATTGCACTTTCAGCTGAGAGATGGTCCTCCTCCTCAGTTGTACTTCTCTTTTATCCATAATATGGAGTGGTTCCGACCTGAACTCCCCTTCGAGCTCCACCTGTAACAAGGACCAATCAATTACGTGTTTAGTATCGTATACATATTTCTTTAATAATGAAGCATGGAAAACATTATGAAATTTTATATGAGCTGGTAAGACTAACTCATAAGCCATTGGGCCCTTCTTGGCCAGTATTTCAAAAGGTGCACAAAACCTTGGGGCTAGTTTCCCGCAACGTCCTAAGCTCAACAAGCTTCATTTTTCCTTTATTTTTAGAAACACATGTTCACCGACTTGGTAGTCTTTCTCTTTTCTTTTCTTGTCCACATAACTCTTTTGGCGGTCTTGTGCTTCTTTCAAGTTCAGTTGTACCTTGGAGACTAGTTGCTCCAAGTCTTTTAGTAGGTTGGGTCTTAACATAAGTCTGTCTACCGGACTGTCCCAAGTCACGGGTGTCCGACACTTCCGGCCGTAGAGTACCTTGAAAGGGCTCATTTTGGTCGAGGTTTGATAACCGTTGTTGTACGCAAACTCTGCGATGTGCAAATAATCTTCCCACTTAGTGGGTTTGTTCATGACGTACATTCTCAGCATGTCCTTGAGAATTTGGTTTACTCATTTCGTTTGTCCATCGGTTTGAGGGTGGTACACGGTACTGAATTGTAATTGTGTCTCCAAACCGGAGAAAAATGCTCTCCAGAAGTTGCTAGTGAACTTCATATCTCGATCAGAAATGATTTCCTTGGGTATCCTGTGCAATCGAAATATCTCCTTTAAGAATATTTCCGCGATGTGAACTGCCTTGTAGGTAGATTTTACCAGTATGAAGTGAGCTTCTTTAGACAGCTTGTCTACCACTACAAAGATGGAATCGTTCTGCCTCTTACTCTTGGGTAAGCCCGTAATGAAGTCCATACTTATTACCTCACACTTCCATTCTGGAATGGGAAAAGGTTGTAGTAAATCGGAAGGGTGTTGGTGTTCCGCTTTGACCAGTTGGCATTCCTGACATTTTGCGATGAACATGGCGATGGCGGCCTTCAACTTAGGCTTAAAGTAATGTTTCTTCACTACCGATATCATCTTCTGATATCCGGGGTGCCTTGAATAGGGTTTCTGGTGAAATTTAGTGAGGATGTTTGATCTAATGTCTCCACCCTCAGGGACGTAAAGTCTCTCTTTCGACCACAGTAGTCCCAACTCATCTATCTTATATTCCTTTTGTTGTTGGAATAACCTGTCTTTCTGTATCTTCACAAGGATTTCAGTGTAGTAACGGTCACTCCTACACGCCGTTCGAATCTTGTGGTGTAGGTATGAGTCGGTTTGACTCACCGTGACCTCGTAAAGCATATGGGCTCGTCGGCTCAAGGCATCTGCAATCTTGTTTTCCTTGCCCTTAATATGCTTTAGTTTGAAATGATACTCACTAAGGAAGGCTAACCATCTGGCCTTCCTAGCGTTTAGGTCGGGCTGGTCGAAAAGGTACTTCAAACTCATGTTGTCCGTTATTAGTAGGAATTTCTTTCCCATAAGGTAATGTCGCCACATCTTTAAGGCTTGGATGATGGAGGATAGTTTGAGATCACGCATAGGATAGTTCTGCTCATATTATTTCAATTTCCTTGATTTGTAGCAGATGGCAAAGTTATCTTGCATAAGGACTCCCCCAAGTCCTTCCTTGCTAGCGTCTGTGCAAACGACGAAGCCTCCATTGGGATCCACAATTTGTAGAATTGGTGCACTAATCAATAGTTGCTTCAGCTTCTGAAAGCTTTCTTCGCACTTAGTTGTCCAGATAAACTTGTTTTCCTTCTTTTGCAAGGAATTCATGGGACATGCGATCCGCTAAAAGTTCTCAATGAACTTCCGGTAGTAGCCGGCTAGACCTAAAAACGATCTTATGTCAAATACGCACGTAAGATTGGGCCATTCTTCAATAGCCTTGACCTTTTCGGGGTCGACTACTATTCCCTTCTCAGAAATTATATGCCCTAATGTAATGTCCCAAATTTGGCATTGGGTCACAATGGCCTAATCACATTGGCCCTATTCATTAGAGTTTGTCAAATTGATGCTAAAGGTCAAATAATTGCCAAGGAGGAAAATTACTAGTTTCCTAGGTTTGGGGTGGAAGCTTTGGGATTTGGAATAATGGGGATAATAAATGATGTTTGAACATTAGAATGGCATAAATATTTAATAAAGGAGCTAAATAAATATATACAAGTGAAAATCAAAGTGGCATTTCATCATGAAGACACATGGAGGAAGTGGGACCCACATATGGCTAGATTTTCCCACTACATTTGGCATCATCTCTCACCAATTCGAATTCAAGGTGAATGGTAACATACTTGGGGGAGTCCAAAAGGTGTTATTCATTTCATGACTCATCCAAGGTCGAAATATAGAGGAAGAGTAACTCCCATGGAAGAGGAAGAGGCAATTTGGAGCTAGTGAGACACTTGGGCTAGATTCCCTAGCTCTATGACAACAATGATGAAGATGCTATGACACCTATGACACAAATCAGAACTGAAGGCTGACATATGACATGTCAGGGCTAAAAATAGACTTGTTGTTGCAGCAACACCCCTCCCCAAAATTTTGTACATGTTGGGGCCCCTCCTGTTTTTTTTCGTACAAAGTCTGTTTGAGAAGACATCCCAGGCGTCCGCTCTGTTTTCAACATAAAATTTTCCTTCCCTGCTGAGCTGCTTGCCGTCAATCCGTCCATGTTCTCCCCATTAAGCCAAAAGATGACTTAGTTTTGCCCAAACGTTTTTGAAGTAATCCGGACTTTGTCCCGAAACAGCGGGAGTCAAACGTCCAACCTTTCCGAGAGGAGGACCTAGATTTCCTTTGTCAAAATCCGCGGGAGCCATTGGGCAAAAACCACCCGAAACGGCGGAAGCTTTCGATCAAGTCTTCCGCGACCATGGAAAGGTTCGCGTTGTTCTCCCGAAACGGCAAAGAATTCAACAAAGCCATCCGAAACGGCGGAACAATTCAGCTCTGTCTTCCGAAACGGCGGAAGCCATTCGGATAAACTCGCCGAAATAACACAAAGCAGTTCATCATTTTCTTCCGAAGTAAAAGCACTTGGAAAATTTTCAATCGTTGCTTCTGCGGAACGGTTCAAGCTCCGAAACAACTTAGTTCCCGAAACGGCGGAGCCTTTCACTCGAACCTCCCGAAATGGCGGGGCTCATTCACCTTAGTCTCCCGAAAAGGACTTAGATTTTCTTTCGATGAGAAGACTGCGGGAACAAAGGACTTAGAGAATGTTTAGTTTCAACCTTCCGCAACGACGGGAGTTTAAGTGAGCCCACCCGAAATGGCGGGAGTTTTCAGGGAACCCTTCCGCAACCGCGGGAGCCCTCGTAAAATCCTTCCGCAACGGCGGGGGAATTCAAGGAACCCTTCCGAAACAGCGGAAGCCGCCGCGGTATCTTTCCAAAAGAAAATAAGCGGGAACGTTTTATGAAACCCTTCCGCAACGGCGGGGGAATTCATGAAAACGTCCCGAAACGGCGGAAGCCATTTGGATAAGTCCCGCGGAGAAATTCACGATTGCCTTCCGAAACCATGAAAAGACTTAGAATTTTCTCAAGAAGCTGTCGCGGAAGCCTTCAGCTTTTGCTCCCGAAACGCGGAAGCCTCCGGGCTACCCTTCCGAAACAGCGGAGGCCAATCGCTTACCCCGTTCGGCGAAAGGACTCCGAAACGATCCCGGGCGAATTTGCGGAAAATATAAGTTTTGCTTCCGAAATGGCGGAAGCCTTTCCCAAAAGCTTTCCGAAACCAACGGGAGCCTTCGCCGAACCTTCCCGAAAAAATCAACGAAACTTTGAAATTCTGGACCACGGAAGCTTTCGCAAAAGTCTTCCGAAAATACCGGGAGCATTCGCTATATCGTTCCGAAAAAGCGGAAGCTTTGGCGTTACCCGTCCGCTACATGACGGTCTCTCGCGGAAGGCTTCAAGTTTCCTTTCCGCATTAAGCCCCGAAACGTCGGAAGCTTTCACTGAACCCTTCCGCAACGGCGGATGCAATTCGCAAACTGGCCCCGCAAGTGACGGTCGCACGGAAACCGAGGTGCTTTGACGTGACCGCTACGCGCGGTGAATTTAAACCCCGCTTTAACCACGCCACCTACCCAATTAAGTGCTCACACGTGCCATTCTTTATAAAATATACCGCGGGGGGTTCGACCAATGCACCATTGTTTTGAACCGGCCAGCGACGTGTGATACCGTGCAAATCGCTCCAGCTCACCTCGCGCATCCGTGCTCGCAGCCACCTTGCTCAAGCAATCCCCACGGTGCCAGGTAGGATCTTAACTCTGATTTCCACCACTGAATTGTCCTTTTGGGGAAAATAATGGGTTTTAGTGGGATTGTGACGGGCAAAACACCCGTCAAGGGCTATGTTTTGCCCGTCAGGTACAGTGAACGGAGTTTCCGTTTTACAAAATCATTTTAGGCCTTCGTGAAAGCGTTATATTTTATTTTGGTGGGTGTGGGCGGTTAACCATGCCCTGTTTTGTTTTAAACCCCGGGCCGCGCCCCTCGTCGTGGGTTAAGTTGACAAAACCCTATAGGCTTTCCATGTCCCTGACCGTGAACCCTGGGCCCTTTTCCATAAACCCCAGTCCCTACACGCGAAGCCGAAACCCGTAAGCGGTTAAGCTACGAAAGTCGAAACTTGAAGCCGCCCTAGCTCTCCCCGTCAGTTTGTCCCCGGCACCGTTACCTTCGCTCAGACTAAAGCCTCCCGTAGTGACTCGGCAAGTGGCCGCGTGTGACGATAGCATCCATAGCCCTCACCGAGTCAACCCGCCTCTTCCCCGCCTTCGACCTCTCCAACCGCAGCCATAGCGAAAGACCTCTCCTTCCGCGAGGCGGAACCGGAAGCCGATTGCTTCCGCGAATCACCTATCGGTCCAATAAGACCAATAGCGTCCGCAACATAGCTTATCCCGCACTCATCTTTTTAAGAGCTTCAAATGTTTCAATGTGTGTCTTATAATTGAAATAATGTTTTACTTCCTATATATATGCTTCGTTGATTTATCTCATTAAGACAATGTTGCTCTCTGCTGAAACCATACAACCTGTTGCTCAAACTCATGATGAATTGTATATGGATGTTATCAGGGATAATTCAATATGCCGAAACCCAGTAAGAAGAAGGCGAGGATGACAGAAAAGAAACCTGCTCCTCCTAAGATTGAAACCTCGCTCCAAGACACCAGGTGCACCACTGGTGTCCCTCCAGAAATCAGATGGGATGACATATACAGAATGATCAGGGACCAAGAGATCCCAGATATGTTGCTGGAGGAGGCACCGATCTATCAAAATATCAGAGCCTCAGGCATAACTAGAGCCGCTACCCGCCCTGAGCTGTTCCCCTGTGCTGAAGTGATCGGGTGGATACTCCAACATGCAGATGCTGATGGGAGAGTGATAAATGATAGCGGGAACATGGCTATCGCCTCATTTCAACCCGCGTATCTGGCGGCAGCCTACAGGTTTCCCCGTGTCCAGCAAGCTCTGACCGATGAATGGTTAAGCCAGATGGACAATGTCGAGATGGCCAAAAGCTACTGGTGCAAGGGAAACATTTGAGGAAGAAAGAGAGGGAGGAGTATGACGTACAGAATCTAAGAGCTCCTTATAGGTTGATCGCCCTGATGCTGTGTAGAATCTTCGGCATGCCCGATGGAACAGTATACAAGATTCAGTGGGTCCCTATCATTCACTATGTGGCATTTAAGGGGACAGTGTTTGACTGGGCCACCATCTTGTCAGATAGTCTGGCCTCAATGATAAGTGCTGCTAAGCCCGGGCTGGCCTCGAAGAAGGCTGAATTCTTCATGTCCTCATACCTGATAGATTGTATCTTGGCCAAGATAGAGTTCCCCGGATTGGGGTGTACATGGGATAGGGCCACAGCCCCGGTCTACACTGCATTCAAGATGTTGTGGGCTCAGAATTACAAGCCCAGCTACAAACTCATTTGTGAGGGGTTCATCATGCCCCTATACGAGAAAATGTTCAAGGAAGAACCAAGTTGCCTGTCCCAAAACGCTTTGGAAGTCCTTGAGGATTATGGGGATTTCTACTTTTCAGAACAAGGTACCTACTTGAGAATGTTCGGAGGGACTAAGCCCCCATACATATTGCCGCAGTATGCCACAGACTATGTGGTGCTCAAGGAAGCAGTAAGACAACTCTTCTTGGATGGGATTGGAGCATTCCTCCACAAGCTACACAAGGCTTCCTTTCCCCCCTACCTTTCTGCATAGGTGCTTACAAGTTTTCAGGGGTGGCCTCTGCCGATGAATTTGTTCAAGAGTTGAGGGCCTTCCATTTCGGTGAGGTCATCTTCCACAGGAACGACAGAAAGGGTAAAGTGGCCGAGCATTGCAAGGGGAACTATGCGAACTTCGAATATTCCCACTACCCCGATGCCGAGGAGGAAGCTTTCAGAGGCATCAGCAACATGGCTGAGCTACGGATCTGTCGCCAAAGTACTGGAGCGAGCTCTAGCTCAACCAAAACCCAGAAGACCATCCAGCAAAAGGAGAAAGAAGCCAAGGATGCCCGAGCTCAGGAAGAGCTCAGATTAAGAGAAGAGGCAAGGTTGCAAAAGGAAGCCGAGGAGGCAAGAAAGCTACAAGAGGCTGAGAATGAAAGACTGCGGAAGGAGGCTGAGAAAGCCCAAAAGCAGAAAGAAGCAGAAATTGAGCGAGCTGAAGCAAGGAAGAAGGCGGAAGAAGAATTGAGGACAAGGGAAAATACCGAAACAGGTGGGTCCGGTGCGCAGGACATGGAGATAGACACCTCTCAGGCAGGTGGCTCTAGTACCCAAAAGGAAGGGACAGACCCCGCTCAGGAAGTCCGGACCCCACCTATGGAAGAAGACATAGACATCATAAACCGACCAATTGTACCGTACACTCCATCTGGGAAGCGTACGGTGTCCAAATGGAATGAGTTTGTCTATGATAAGAAAAGAAAAACAATGGTCCTCCAATCAGAAGAGAGGATTAAAAGTCCCTTCCATGACGACATAGTTACTCACCGAGAGGTCGCTGTCATGCAGAACACAGATGCGGATCCCATTGCCATGGCCTCCGCAGTTATAGCAACAGCACAAGCATCATTTGCCAATGTAGGGGTTATAGTCAAAGAAAATATATTGACAAAGAAAAGAGCACGTACCTTGCAACGAAATGTGGCTAATGAGCAAGCCCAGAGAGACCTGATAGTGAATAAATACAATTGCTTGTACGCCGAGCATAAGGAGTTGGCGAATAAGTACAGCTACCTGGAGGAGGAAAAGGACCAGCTAGCACTCCAGATAATGATTGCAGAAGCGGAGAAGAATGGAGCAGAAGAAAAGGCTTCCCAGCTAGAAACAGACAAGCAGGCATTAACTGAACGTTTAGAGCAAGCGGAAAGCAGAACCTTGGATATGTCCCCCTTCCACGAGCTGTCATGCAATATACTACAGCAAGTGCATGGCTCTCAAGAGCTAATCACTGATGAGGTATGCAAACTCAAGGCCATGACGGTCAGGCTAAAGGAGGTTAATGCGGAAGCCCACAGGCTCAAGGCTAAGAATACCCGCGTCAAAGCAAATGTCATAAGTCAGATGGCATGGAGGGAAGGGAAAGGAGGTTTTCCCCCTCATCTTCCTTTTAAGACAGTGGAAGATTTTAATGAAGATATAGCCTTGTTGGAGTTTGGCCGGAACTGTGCCAATAAGCTGATGGCCAGTGTGCAGAAGACCACAGAGAGAATCAACAACCTGTACCAAAAGCTCAAAGGAGTCCACGATAACTGCTCATTGAGTTTCCCTCAGACCCTAGAAGATTTCCCGGGAAAGGAGCAGCGGTTATCTCAACTAAAAGAAGAGCTAGGCGTCCAGATGGAGTATGTAAAAAGCATTGATGTTCTTGCCATGGATGATCTCCAACATTACATCGGTTCATCAACACTTCACAATCATCTGTTGAAGGAAACATATCAAGTTGCTGAAGCGGGAGTACAAAGCATTAAAATAGAGCTCGGGAAGAATGTAACTTCTCAGAAAATCCTGTTTCCTGCTGCAGCAAACATAATCATAAGGGATACAGGTGTGTGGCACAGCTACATAGAAGAGGAGGTCAGGAAAGCTGCAGCAGCAGCAGAAACATCAGTGGATCCGGCAGCCCCGCTCCCAGCAGCATCTTCCCCAGCAATGGCAGAAAATTTGGCCAGTCCCGTTCCCCCTTCCCAATTAAGAGCAGCATCAGCAGGGGATTCGAGGTCCTCTTCCCAGGAAGCACCAGTGACAATCAATTTGGGCGACCCTTTGCCATCGGAAGCTCACGCACAGGAATGAAGCAAACCGAATTCAGCTGGACGACTCCCTTCAGACAGACACGTGCCCAGCAGGGAACGCTCGGATGTTAATAAATTTTCTGTTATGTACATTTTGAACATGTAAGGCTTAAGCCATGGGACAGCTGTCCCTAATTTTGTCAAAACATTTTTGTAAAAGGAATGGCCATTTTGGTAGTCGATTTTAGTAGAAATTCCTGTAAAAGACAGAGGGGGAATGCTAGGTGTCAGCCCAGAGGGCAAATTTGTAACTATAAATAGGAGCTAGAAGAGATTAGATAAGGGGACTTTTGGCAGGGAATGAAAATTTTGGGCGAATGATATGAGCTATCTTGTATCGGCTCTGTAAATTGAATTTTCTAATAGAAGCCACAGGAGATGGACGTTTTGCTTGGAATGTTGGGTTGCTGTATGTTGGACTATTCTAATGACTGCAATTCTGCAATGTGAGATCATTCTTGACTTCTGAATTATTTCTTTGTATTAATGATTTTGCTCTTATCTATGCATGCGTTCTCTCTATTTCATGGACAATGAATGCGTTCCATATTAAATCAGGAGCTACCTGCTGATACTTTTACCATTGCTGTAGATTTTTCTTCTAGAACGAATGGCTAACTGTTCTTTCTTCAGGATAATTCGTATGGCTCATTGTTCATGCTTTTAATTGCTCCTTGCAGGGATCTTTTAGTTTAATTCCAGTTTCGTTCTATCTAGAGCTGTTTCTTTATTCTTGTTACTTAGATCAAACAATTTTGATTTCTTCTGTTCATAAGCAATAAATTCGTTCTGTAGGTTCAGTGTAGATCTGTTTCCTTAATCCTGTAGCTTTTCTCTGTTTTTTTTTTTAGCAACAGATGCGTTCCATTTTAAATGAGAAGCTATCTTCTCAAGATCCTCATCTTGCTGTAGCTTTGACCGTGAGAAATAATAGTTATCTGTTCGTTGCTTATGATATCTGTTACAGCTGATTGCTCTCCCCTTAAGCGTGTTCCCCTGCAGGGATAGGTAGATGTGTTCCTGTTTCTAAATTTAAATCTGTTTCAGTTGCATTTAGACTAAGTATAATTTAGGCATGTGCATCTCATATAAAACACATAAAATCCAAAAGAAAGGTGGATCGGGCCATAACCGGTAAAATCGGATTTAAAGTCCAAAACCACGGTTGCCGGAACCGCTAACCGGACGGATTCCCTACACCAAACGGGAGATAGTCTAATTGGGACCGTCTCTCGGGGAGAATCCCTTTCTGATTGATGCTACGATATCTGGGGCATCAACAGTTTTTTGGCGCTAGAAGGAGGGCCTGAAGTGCATGGCTGATAGAGGAAAATCTTCCACGGTCATAGATAACACTGAAAACCCGCTTGAAGAAAACTTTTCAAACAGCCCAGATCTTGGATTAACAGACCAAGAACGCCTCGTTTCTGACCCTGAGCCTCAGGAAGCTTTATACGC
The DNA here is from genome assembly GCA_027924585.1 of Larix kaempferi. Lineage (NCBI taxonomy): Eukaryota > Viridiplantae > Streptophyta > Pinopsida > Pinales > Pinaceae > Larix > Larix kaempferi. Next base: position 8,823,283 of record BSBM01000130.1, read on the forward strand.
TGTTCCTTTTGCAGAAATAGAGGACTTGAGAAGACATACTAGATCTTACGTTAGACAGCTAGGTGGGTTAAACGCTGTCAACTTCCTCCCTAAGAAAACTACACCCAGAAAGGAGCCGCAATATACCCGTGATTCGATCCTCGTTCAGAGTTTTGAAGAACTGGTAAATCTAACGTTGGAAGAAATCTCCGGCACTCTTAACAAGTCAGACCAAGAAAATCTCGAAGAAATTACCACTCCCAAAAGTACTCCACCGAATTCACCTTACAATTCTCCACCAGGGTCTCCACGTCCGAACCCAAACATGGCTGTACCTGCCTGGAGAGCAAGGGGAGCGCTGAACTTAGCTGGACCATTCCATAATCTCCCTAAAAATCCAGAAAAGGTCTTGCCTAAGTACGATCCAGGGAAGGCCATTTCGGCAGAGGATCACCTCAAGAGTTTTTACTTAGCTCTGAACCTTTTAAATGTACAACATGAAGACGTAGTCTGCAGGTTGTTTCCGTATACATTCGAGCCTAAGGTATCATCTTGGTACTTTAGCCTTCAACCCAGCTCAATCTCTAGTTGGGATGATTTCGAAAAGTGTTTCCTCAAGAAATACGGGAACCAAAAAACTGTAGCCACGCTTATGAAAGAGCTCTTATCCATGAGAATGGAGAAGAAGGAAAAGGTTCAAGACTTTAATCAAAGATTCACAATGCTGTTAAATAACTTTAGTGAAACTAACAAACCCACAGAAGAGTCTTTGATTGAATACTACACAACAGCTCTTGAAGGTCCAATCGCAATGTTTGTAAAACGATCCAAGAAAACGACCCTAATAGAGAATTTTGAGGAAGCTCGAAAGGTAGAGGAAGAGGCTGATAGCATAGCTAAACATGCCTTAGATGTGGAAACAAAACCAGCAGCTAGCAAGAAACCTTTGCTCCTCACGAGAGGCAAAGAAGAGCCATCTACGGATATGGAAAACGTAGTTAAGATGATGCAGAAGTTATCTAACAAAATCGTAGATCTTGAAAAGGACAAGGCTGCTAATACATCTAGGAAACCTTTCAAGCCATTCTATAAGAGAAGGGAAGACGGGGAACAGTCTCACCCACCAATGAACACTGCCCCTGTTCTAAATTTGAATGAGATTGGGATGGAGAATTTCTGCACCTTTCACCAAGAACCACACTCGGAGAAGAGCTGCCCTCAATGGATCAATTCCATGAGCTTGGTCATGAACCAAATGTTAGATTCTCAGATCCCAGACCAGGATGATCCTCCAGAAGAGTCAGGCCCTGAGTTAGAGGAACCAACCCCGGACACTACTATGGTATTGTGGGATTGGATACCTATGACTGAATTAGTAGAAGAAGATTACGCAGACAGCTCTCCCTCTACCATAAATGTTGCTACTCGCAGCAAGGGCCCAACTGCGGATCCTGTCCCATCCACCTCTTCCCATAAGCCTAAGATTACAAAGGATCCGCCCAGGAGGCATATACCAATCATCCCACCACAGCCCAAAGTAAACCAGACAGCGGCCAAACAGCCAAGTGCTGATAACACAGTTCAGCCGCCTAAGGAGACCTCGAACAAAACAGATCAGTCCACTCGAATTGGGAATGAATCCGATATAGGGTATGATATTATCGAAGATATCAAGAAAGTTAAAGCAAACGTATCAATATTTGACATGTGTAGCTTGCCCCATCAACGAGACAAACTACTTCATGTTTTACAACCAAAACCCAGCGCTACATTAACAGATTCTCAAGACAATCCTGAAATTAACGAAGCTAGCATCGGTGGGAAATCCAAATCCCAAACATTGCCATTTCTGCTGACATTCGAAATTTTTAATCACAATGTGCATAACTGTCTGGTAGACTCCGGAGCTTCTTCAAACGTCATGCCACTTTCAATTTGTAAGAAAATTAATGGGCAGCCCGTACCATCTCCAGCTCAAATCATACAATTAGACAGGACTGCTGTCAAGGTTATAGGGGAGATGAAAGATGTTCTAATTAGACTGTCAGCCGACCCTAGAGTTTGCCAATTCATTGACATAATGGTGGTCGATATTCCTGAAGCTTATGGGCTGATTCTGAGTAGGGATTGGTCTACCAAGTTGAGCGGCTACTTTGCTACCGATTGGTCTCATCTATGGCTGCCTTATCAGAACAGGCAGAATCAGATTAAAATTCTTAGGGAACCTCATATGAAACAAAACATAACCCAGCTAGAAGAAAAGAATGAGGCTGTAGCTTTCTCTTCCTCGGTCCTGGGAAATTACTTCTTGGAAATGGATCCGGGTAACTATCAATCTGAAACCTTTTGCCATGAATCAGACAAACAGTCCGATCTCCTTCATTTTTCTCGGACTGATGAGGTTGATTGTAACATAGTCAATTTAGTTGCTAACGTAGACCACAAAGAAACTAACTTAGTTGAATCTAAAGATACCTTTTGGACATTATACTTTGATGGTTCTAAAACTCTGGAAGGATCCGGAGCCGGTTGTGTTCTAATGGATCCAAAGAAGAACAAGTATTTTTTGTCTTGTAGATTAGAATTCGATTGTACTAACAATACCGCTGAATATGAAGCTTTGGTGCATGGTTTAAAGAAGGCCATTGGCTTAAATGTTAAGTACCTGAAGGTTTTTGGTGACTCCGAGATAGTAGTTAGACAGGTAAGAAACACCATTCATTGCCTCTCACCGCACTTGAAAGGTTACCAGGCTGAGGTATGGGATTTAATCATGTATTTTGACGCTTTCAATATAAAATCAATTCCTAGGTTGCAAAATTCTGCTGCCGATTTGTTAGCAACATCTGCTTCTAGATTGGTGCCGACAAATAATAAATGCTCGATTGAATTGATTTTCAGGCCTTCCATTCCCGATAACATCACAAACTTCAGAATCTTCGATGATGACGAGCAGATTATCAGCTTCCTGACAAATGAAGACAGTTTTCAAGGAGCTGCAATAGATGAGGAAGAACATGATGATGATTTGATGAAGAAGGAAGAGGAGAAGGGAAATTTCATGCCAAAAGGGGTAAGGTCCCTCGAAATGCTTTTCGATCTTCAAAATAAATTCAAAAGACCAGCTAATACCAAAACTAACAGCTCATCAATGCAACATGAGTTGGTTAATTTGGGTACCGAGGCAGAACCAAAATTTGTCAACCTTGGCAAATGCTGTTCACCAGGAGAAAGAGAAAGGTTCATTAAGTTGTTTAAACAGTACAAGGATGTTTTTGCATGGACCTATGAAGATCTGAAAACATATGACGTCCGCATCATTCAGCATGTTATACCAATGAAAGCGGGTGTCAAACCATTTCAGCAGCAGTTAAGGAGGATGCATCCCACTCTTGAACCGCTGATCCAAAAGGAATTAAAGAAACTCCTGGACGCAAAGATAATCTTCAAAGTTAGGCATTCCGAATGGGTTGCAAACTTGGTTCCCGTGAGGAAGAAATCAGGAGAGATTAGGCTATGTGTAGATTTCAGAAATCTAAACAAAGCCTCAGATAAAGACAACTACCCCGTGCCTTCAATGGAGCAAATCCTACAAATGGTATCTGGATCTGAATTGTTTTCTCTCCTCGATGGGTTCTCTGGCTATAATCAAGTGTTAGTAGCTGAAGAAGATCGTCTCAAGACTACCTTCAGGACTAAGTGGGGAACGTTCGCTTACAGGAGAATGCCGTTTGGTCTGATAAATGCTGGAGCTACATTCCAAAGGGCGATGGATATTGCCTTCCGAGGATTGGGTGGGCAATGCGTTGTTGTTTACTTAGATGATGTTACAGTCTTTTCGAAGAAAAGGGAAGATCATGTTGTTCATCTGAGACATAACTTTGATCATTGCCGGAAGTATGGTATTTCCTTAAATCCCAAGAAGAGCGTGTTCGCTGTACCCGAAGGTAAGCTATTGGGTCATATCATCTCCAAAGAGGGAGTGTCAATCGACCAGGAAAGAGTCCAAGCTATTAATAAGATTCCGATGCCTCACAACAAAAAATCTATGCAGTCTTTCATGGGCACCATTAATTTTGTCCGCAGATTTGTTCCGGATTTTGCACAAATTGTTAAGCCATTGCAACAGATGGTTAAACAAAGCATGCAATTTAAGTGGACAGATTTGGAGAAGGACGCATTTAGAGATATCAAGACAGCTGTAGCCAAAGCTCCTTCCTTAAGAAGTCCAGATTTTGATAAAGATTTCATCTTGTATACCTTCGCTTCGGATGATTCTCTCGCAGCTGTACTCACGCAAAAGGTGGAGTTGGGGGACGAATACCCAATTTCATTTATGAGCACTGGTCTGCAAGGGGCTGAGCTGAATTACCCCGTAGTGGACAAGCATGCCTACGCGGTCTTCAAAGCAGTCAAGCAATTTAGGCCATACATTTTGAAGAACAGAACTAAAGTCATAGTTCCCCACCCAGCTGTTAGATCCCTTTTCGTTCAAAAGGAATTGGGAGAGAGGAGAGGAAACTGGGTCACAGCTCTGCAGGAGTATGATTTGGAATTTAAAACCTGCTACAATCATCAAAGGACAAGGTCTATGCAAGTTACTGGCGGGAAACTCGACTGATGAAGAGCACCATTGGAGAAATGAAGCCGAGCTCAATTCGGTTGAGGTATGCCATATCTTCACAGCTCCCCAGTCATGGTATAGAGATCTAGTGCACTATTTGCAGCAGGGATATCTACCCGAGCACTGGAATTCTAAACAAAGAAGGGCACTCCGATTGAAATCGGCACCCTATCAAATCATTGATGGGATTCTTTTTAGAAAGAATTATGACGGAGTCCTTCTTAGATGTTTGGAAAAGGAGGATGCAAACAAAGTTGTCAAAGAATTGCATGATGGCCCCGCAGGTGGCCATTATTCAGGAGAGACGACAGCACACAAGATATTGAGAGCTGGTTATTACTGGCCCACTCTGTTTCGAGATGCCCACACGTACGCACGAAACTGTGATGTATGTCAAAGAAGCACTGGGAAGTTACCTAAGGCCGCAGGCCCATTGCAGCCTGTCATCATCTCTGAACCTTTTGAGCAATGGGGCATAGATGTTATCGGGGAAATAAATCCAAATTCTTCCTTGCAACACCGATACATTCTGACAGCTACCGACTATTTCACCAGATGGACGGAGGCCATCCCGCTGCGCAAGATCAATGAAGATGCAGTTATCAGCTTCTTGAAAGAGAACATCATAACCAGGTTTGGGGTTCCAATTTCCCTTGTTTTTGATAATGCTACTTATTTTTCATCTTGCAAGATAAATGAATTTGTTTATGAATGGGGAATTAAGTTGCATTATTCAGCCAATTACTACCCTCAGGGAAACGGATTAGCTGAATCCTCAAACAAGAATCTGATTCGAATCCTTAAGAAAACAGTGATAGAAAACCAGAGAAGTTGGCATGTGGCTCTCCCAAATGCCTTATGGGCAGATAGGGTAACCCCAAAGAATGCTTTAGGTGTCTCCCCTTTCACTCTTGTCTATGGCAAGGAAGCCATACTTCCCCCAAACATCTTGCTGCCATCCTTGCAATTGTCCCAAGCCTCTCGGGGTTCTGGTAGCCAAGCCTTACAATCCAGGATAAACACCCTGCTTCGACTGGAAGAAGCCCGACACAAAGCTAAAGACCGATTTCATCAACACCAGGACATAGTTAAGAGATGGTTCGACAAGAGGAAATCCGGAAAGAGGGACTTTGAAGTTGGGGATTTAGTCCTGAAATGGGACCATAATCACGAAGGCAAAGGAATGCACACGAAATTTCAACATCTATGGGTAGGCCCGTACCAAATTTCTGCAAAATTGGGCCCATCCACTTATAAATTGACAAATCTCGAGGGAGAGGAAGTAGCCCTTCCACTCAATGGCCTCGCCCTGAAACAGTACTTCGCGTGAGTCTCCGTGAGACTTCCTGTACATAAATAAAGTTGTCTGTTCGCTTTCGCTTTTAGCTGGTTTTTTTTTTTTTTTTTTTTTTTTTTTTTCGGCCATGTTGTTTCCTGTTTTGTTATTTGAGCTTTTCAATAGGTTTTGTTTTCTGAAGCACCCGTTTGAGTTTCCCGTTGAAGATAGCTTTCTCAAAGAAAACCTGCAACCCATGAGTCTGGAACCTTGCTCAGTAAACCCGGCCCGCTGTGCTCTCGCTGAAATAATCAAAAAGCGGGAGGCCTACCCTGCTAGTCACACTAATCCTGTTCAATAGCAGAGACCCATGGCCATCTTCACTACTATCGTTGGGCTCCACCCACTCTCACACTTCAAAGGCATCTCAAGAAAGGTTACCTAAGTTGGACCCATGGAAAGTGGCACTTCTCGAAGACACGGGGTATTGAAATGACTCCATGCTGCTGATTTAAAAGCCAAAATGGCCTACATTCAAGAGTCTGTTTTCCAGGGATTCTCGCCTCAATTAAAGCATGGCTGAGACAAAACAAAAGGGACATGTAAAATCAAGAAGGCTGTCCAAAAGGCCCAGCTCAAAATAGGCTCCTCTCCGTCCGTGAAGTTTGATCAAATCAATAAAACCTCTAACTCACACAAAAGGACATTATGGATTGAGGAGCCCAAATCAAAGATCGGTCCAAAAGAAAATATCCCTGGAAGGCTCAAACAGCTAAGCTGTCCAAAATACAAGCATCCCAAAGGATGCCAGCAGCATGGGAATGAGGAACAAGAACAATAGTGTCCATGAGGAAGTGTTGCAAATCCTGTGGAGTCCGGCAGTAGTGACCATTTGAGGGATGACCCTCCTAAAATGAATCTCATATGCTGGCCCTCTGAGAGTGGTGAAGATGCCTCGGTCGAAGCTCCCCTTTCCCAATGACTAGCAGGAAAAGTGCTCCTTTCCCCGCATGAGTCTAAAATGCTCAGCTGAGTAGTGCACCCGAGACGGATGTTTTTAATGAAGTTCCGGACCATGTAGGGTATTTTTTCAGAGATCTGTGTTCGCCAGCGACTCGCCATTGTTGTTGCAGCAACACCCCTCCCCAAAATTTTGTACATGTTGGGGCCCCTCCTGTTTTTTTTCGTACAAAGTCTGTTTGAGAAGACATCCCAGGCGTCCGCTCTGTTTTCACATAAAATTTTCCTTCCCTGCTGAGCTGCTTGCCGTCAATCCGTCCATGTTCTCCCCATTAAGCCAAAAGATGAATTAGTTTTGCCCAAACGTTTTTGAAGTAATCCGGACTTTGTCCCGAAACAGCGGGAGTCAAACGTCCAACCTTTCCGAGAGGAGGACCTAGATTTCCTTTGTCAAAATCCGCGGGAGCCATTGGGCAAAAAACCACCCGAAACGGCGGAAGCTTTCGATCAAGTCTTCCGCGACCACGGAAAGGTTCGCGTTGTTCTCCCGAAACGGCAAAGAATTCAACAAAGCCATCCGAAACGGCGGAACAATTCAGCTCTGTCTTCCGAAACGGCGGAAGCCATTCGGATAAACTCGCCGAAATAACACAAAGCAGTTCATCATTTTCTTCCGAAGTAAAAGCACTTGGAAAATTTTCAATCGTTGCTTCTGCGGAACGGTTCAAGCTCCGAAACAACTTAGTTCCCGAAACGGCGGAGCCTTTCACTCGAACCTCCCGAAATGGCGGGGCTCATTCACCTTAGTCTCCCGAAAAGGACTTAGATTTTCTTTCGATGAGAAGACTGCGGGAACAAAGGACTTAGAGAATGTTTAGTTTCAACCTTCCGCAACGACGGGAGTTTAAGTGAGCCCACCCGAAACGGCGGGAGTTTTCAGGGAACCCTTCCGCAACCGCGGGAGCCCTCGTAAAATCCTTCCGCAACGGCGGGGGAATTCAAGGAACCCTTCCGAAACAGCGGAAGCCGCCGCGGTATCTTTCCAAAAGAAAATAAGCGGGAACGTTTTATGAAACCCTTCCGCAACGGCGGGGGAATTCATGAAAACGTCCCGAAACGGCGGAAGCCATTTGGATAAGTCCCGCGGAGAAATTCACGATTGCCTTCCGAAACCATGAAAAGACTTAGAATTTTCTCAAGAAGCTGTCGCGGAAGCCTTCAGCTTTTGCTCCCGAAACGCGGAAGCCTCCGGGCTACCCTTCCGAAACAGCGGAGGCCAATCGCTTACCCCGTTCGGCGAAAGGACTCCGAAACGATCCCGGGCGAATTTGCGGAAAATATAAGTTTTGCTTCCGAAATGGCGGAAGCCTTTCCCAAAAGCTTTCCGAAACCAACGGGAGCCTTCGCCGAACCTTCCCGAAAAAATCAACGAAACTTTGAAATTCTGGACCACGGAAGCTTTCGCAAAAGTCTTCCGAAAATACCGGGAGCATTCGCTATATCGTTCCGAAAAAGCGGAAGCTTTGGCGTTACCCGTCCGCTACACGACGGTCTCTCGCGGAAGGCTTCAAGTTTCCTTTCCGCATTAAGCCCCGAAACGTCGGAAGCTTTCACTGAACCCTTCCGCAACGGCGGATGCAATTCACAAACTGGCCCCGCAAGTGACGGTCGCACGGAAACCGAGGTGCTTTGACGTGACCGCTACGCGCGGCGAATTTAAACCCCGCTTTAACCACGCCACCTACCCAATTAAGTGCTCACACGTGCCATTCTTTATAAAATATACCGCGGGGGGTTCGACCAATGCACCATTGTTTTGAACCGGCCAGCGACGTGTGATACCGTGCAAATCGCTCCAGCTCACCTCGCGCATCCGTGCTCGCAGCCACCTTGCTCAAGCAATCCCCACGGTGCCAGGTAGGATCTTAACTCTGATTTCCACCACTGAATTGTCCTTTTGGGGAAAATAATGGGTTTTAGTGGGATTGTGACGGGCAAAACACCCGTCAAGGGCTATGTTTTGCCCGTCAGGTACAGTGAACGGAGTTTCCGTTTTACAAAATCATTTTAGGCCTTCGTGAAAGCGTTATATTTTATTTTGGTGGGTGTGGGCGGTTAACCATGCCCTGTTTTGTTTTAAACCCCGGGCCGCGCCCCTCGTCGTGGGTTAAGTTGACAAAACCGTATAGGCTTTCCATGTCCCTGACCGTGAACCCTGGGCCCTTTTCCATAAACCCCAGTCCCTACACGCGAAGCCGAAACCCGTAAGCGGTTAAGCTACGAAAGTCGAAACTTGAAGCCGCCCTAGCTCTCCCCGTCAGTTTGTCCCCGGCACCGTTACCTTCGCTCAGACTAAAGCCTCCCGTAGTGACTCGGCAAGTGGCCGCGTGTGACGATAGCATCCATAGCCCTCACCGAGTCAACCCGCCTCTTCCCCGCCTTCGACCTCTCCAACCGCAGCCATAGCGAAAGACCTCTCCTTCCGCGAGGCGGAACCGGAAGCCGATTGCTTCCGCGAATCACCTATCGGTCCAATAAGACCAATAGCGTCCGCAACATAGCTTATCCCGCACTCATCTTTTTAAGAGCTTCAAATGTTTCAATGTGTGTCTTATAATTGAAATAATGTTTTACTTCCTATATATATGCTTCGTTGATTTATCTCATTAAGACAATGTTGCTCTCTGCTGAAACCATACAACCTGTTGCTCAAACTCATGATGAATTGTATATGGATGTTATCAGGGATAATTCAATATGCCGAAACCCAGTAAGAAGAAGGCGAGGATGACAGAAAAGAAACCTGCTCCTCCTAAGATTGAAACCTCGCTCCAAGACACCAGGTGCACCACTGGTGTCCCTCCAGAAATCAGATGGGATGACATATACAGAATGATCAGGGACCAAGAGATCCCAGATATGTTGCTGGAGGAGGCACCGATCTATCAAAATATCAGAGCCTCAGGCATAACTAGAGCCGCTACCCGCCCTGAGCTGTTCCCCTGTGCTGAAGTGATCGGGTGGATACTCCAACATGCAGATGCTGATGGGAGAGTGATAAATGATAGCGGGAACATGGCTATCGCCTCATTTCAACCCGCGTATCTGGCGGCAGCCTACAGGTTTCCCCGTGTCCAGCAAGCTCTGACCGATGAATGGTTAAGCCAGATGGACAATGTCGAGATGGCCAAAAGCTACTGGTGCAAGGGAAACATTTGAGGAAGAAAGAGAGGGAGGAGTATGACGTACAGAATCTAAGAGCTCCTTATAGGTTGATCGCCCTGATGCTGTGTAGAATCTTCGGCATGCCCGATGGAACAGTATACAAGATTCAGTGGGTCCCTATCATTCACTATGTGGCATTTAAGGGGACAGTGTTTGACTGGGCCACCATCTTGTCAGATAGTCTGGCCTCAATGATAAGTGCTGCTAAGCCCGGGCTGGCCTCGAAGAAGGCTGAATTCTTCATGTCCTCATACCTGATAGATTGTATCTTGGCCAAGATAGAGTTCCCCGGATTGGGGTGTACATGGGATAGGGCCACAGCCCCGGTCTACACTGCATTCAAGATGTTGTGGGCTCAGAATTACAAGCCCAGCTACAAACTCATTTGTGAGGGGTTCATCATGCCCCTATACGAGAAAATGTTCAAGGAAGAACCAAGTTGCCTGTCCCAAAACGCTTTGGAAGTCCTTGAGGATTATGGGGATTTCTACTTTTCAGAACAAGGTACCTACTTGAGAATGTTCGGAGGGACTAAGCCCCCATACATATTGCCGCAGTATGCCACAGACTATGTGGTGCTCAAGGAAGCAGTAAGACAACTCTTCTTGGATGGGATTGGAGCATTCCTCCACAAGCTACACAAGGCTTCCTTTCCCCCCTACCTTTCTGCATAGGTGCTTACAAGTTTTCAGGGGTGGCCTCTGCCGATGAATTTGTTCAAGAGTTGAGGGCCTTCCATTTCGGTGAGGTCATCTTCCATAGGAACGACAGAAAGGGTAAAGTGGCCGAGCATTGCAAGGGGAACTATGCGAACTTCGAATATTCCCACTACCCCGATGCCGAGGAGGAAGCTTTCAGAGGCATCAGCAACATGGCTGAGCTACGGATCTGTCGCCAAAGTACTGGAGCGAGCTCTAGCTCAACCAAAACCCAGAAGACCATCCAGCAAAAGGAGAAAGAAGCCAAGGATGCCCGAGCTCAGGAAGAGCTCAGATTAAGAGAAGAGGCAAGGTTGCAAAAGGAAGCCGAGGAGGCAAGAAAGCTACAAGAGGCTGAGAATGAAAGACTGCGGAAGGAGGCTGAGAAAGCCCAAAAGCAGAAAGAAGCAGAAATTGAGCGAGCTGAAGCAAGGAAGAAGGCGGAAGAAGAATTGAGGACAAGGGAAAATACCGAAACAGGTGGGTCCGGTGCGCAGGACATGGAGATAGACACCTCTCAGGCAGGTGGCTCTAGTACCCAAAAGGAAGGGACAGACCCCGCTCAGGAAGTCCGGACCCCACCTATGGAAGAAGACATAGACATCATAAACCGACCAATTGTACCGTACACTCCATCTGGGAAGCGTACGGTGTCCAAATGGAATGAGTTTGTCTATGATAAGAAAAGAAAAACAATGGTCCTCCAATCAGAAGAGAGGATTAAAAGTCCCTTCCATGACGACATAGTTACTCACCGAGAGGTCGCTGTCATGCAGAACACAGATGCGGATCCCATTGCCATGGCCTCCGCAGTTATAGCAACAGCACAAGCATCATTTGCCAATGTAGGGGTTATAGTCAAAGAAAATATATTGACAAAGAAAAGAGCACGTACCTTGCAACGAAATGTGGCTAATGAGCAAGCCCAGAGAGACCTGATAGTGAATAAATACAATTGCTTGTACGCCGAGCATAAGGAGTTGGCGAATAAGTACAGCTACCTGGAGGAGGAAAAGGACCAGCTAGCACTCCAGATAATGATTGCAGAAGCGGAGAAGAATGGAGCAGAAGAAAAGGCTTCCCAGCTAGAAACAGACAAGCAGGCATTAACTGAACGTTTAGAGCAAGCGGAAAGCAGAACCTTGGATATGTCCCCCTTCCACGAGCTGTCATGCAATATACTACAGCAAGTGCATGGCTCTCAAGAGCTAATCACTGATGAGGTATGCAAACTCAAGGCCATGACGGTCAGGCTAAAGGAGGTTAATGCGGAAGCCCACAGGCTCAAGGCTAAGAATACCCGCGTCAAAGCAAATGTCATAAGTCAGATGGCATGGAGGGAAGGGAAAGGAGGTTTTCCCCCTCATCTTCCTTTTAAGACAGTGGAAGATTTTAATGAAGATATAGCCTTGTTGGAGTTTGGCCGGAACTGTGCCAATAAGCTGATGGCCAGTGTGCAGAAGACCACAGAGAGAATCAACAACCTGTACCAAAAGCTCAAAGGAGTCCACGATAACTGCTCATTGAGTTTCCCTCAGACCCTAGAAGATTTCCCGGGAAAGGAGCAGCGGTTATCTCAACTAAAAGAAGAGCTAGGCGTCCAGATGGAGTATGTAAAAAGCATTGATGTTCTTGCCATGGATGATCTCCAACATTACATCGGTTCATCAACACTTCACAATCATCTGTTGAAGGAAACATATCAAGTTGCTGAAGCGGGAGTACAAAGCATTAAAATAGAGCTCGGGAAGAATGTAACTTCTCAGAAAATCCTGTTTCCTGCTGCAGCAAACATAATCATAAGGGATACAGGTGTGTGGCACAGCTACATAGAAGAGGAGGTCAGGAAAGCTGCAGCAGCAGCAGAAACATCAGTGGATCCGGCAGCCCCGCTCCCAGCAGCATCTTCCCCAGCAATGGCAGAAAATTTGGCCAGTCCCGTTCCCCCTTCCCAATTAAGAGCAGCATCAGCAGGGGATTCGAGGTCCTCTTCCCAGGAAGCACCAGTGACAATCAATTTGGGCGACCCTTTGCCATCGGAAGCTCACGCACAGGAATGAAGCAAACCGAATTCAGCTGGACAACTCCCTTCAGACAGACACGTGCCCAGCAGGGAACGCTCGGATGTTAATAAATTTTCTGTTATGTACATTTTGAACATGTAAGGCTTAAGCCATGGGACAGCTGTCCCTAATTTTGTCAAAACATTTTTGTAAAAGGAATGGCCATTTTGGTAGTCGATTTTAGTAGAAATTCCTGTAAAAGACAGAGGGGGAATGCTAGGTGTCAGCCCAGAGGGCAAATTTGTAACTATAAATAGGAGCTAGAAGAGATTAGATAAGGGGACTTTTGGCAGGGAATGAAAATTTTGGGCGAATGATATGAGCTATCTTGTATCGGCTCTGTAAATTGAATTTTCTAATAGAAGCCACAGGAGATGGACGTTTTGCTTGGAATGTTGGGTTGCTGTATGTTGGACTATTCTAATGACTGCAATTCTGCAATGTGAGATCATTCTTGACTTCTGAATTATTTCTTTGTATTAATGATTTTGCTCTTATCTATGCATGCGTTCTCTCTATTTCATGGACAATGAATGCGTTCCATATTAAATCAGGAGCTACCTGCTGATACTTTTACCATTGCTGTAGATTTTTCTTCTAGAACGAATGGCTAACTGTTCTTTCTTCAGGATAATTCGTATGGCTCATTGTTCATGCTTTTAATTGCTCCTTGCAGGGATCTTTTAGTTTAATTCCAGTTTCGTTCTATCTAGAGCTGTTTCTTTATTCTTGTTACTTAGATCAAACAATTTTGATTTCTTCTGTTCATAAGCAATAAATTCGTTCTGTAGGTTCAGTGTAGATCTGTTTCCTTAATCCTGTAGCTTTTCTCTGTTTTTTTTTTGAGCAACAGATGCGTTCCATTTTAAATGAGAAGCTATCTTCTCAAGATCCTCATCTTGCTGTAGCTTTGACCGTGAGAAATAATAGTTATCTGTTCGTTGCTTATGATATCTGTTACAGCTGATTGCTCTCCCCTTAAGCGTGTTCCCCTGCAGGGATAGGTAGATGTGTTCCTGTTTCTAAATTTAAATCTGTTTCAGTTGCATTTAGACTAAGTATAATTTAGGCATGTGCATCTCATATAAAACACATAAAATCCAAAAGAAAGGTGGATCGGGCCATAACCGGTAAAATCGGATTTAAAGTCCAAAACCACGGTTGCCGGAACCGCTAACCGGACGGATTCCCTACACCAAACGGGAGATAGTCTAATTGGGACCGTCTCTCGGGGAGAATCCCTTTCTGATTGATGCTACGATATCTGGGGCATCAACAAGACTCCAAGAGGGCGCTCAAGGGTGTTAGGGAAGCTAAGATGCTTCCACATGTGATTTGGTGGAAGTGGGAGACTAGGAATTGTTGTACAAGTGGCGTTCTTTGGAATCTCTTCCCAACATGAGTTGGCATGAGTCTCTTGGAAGGAATTAGACCCATGGAGGACATTAGAAGTTTATAAATGTCAATAACAAAGAATGAAACCAGCTTTTGATCATTTGTAGAATTTGGAATTGCATTTGTGTAGAGGGAGAGCTAGTGGATGACTAGTTTCTTGCCTTAGCCAATTTCGAGGGTGAAATATTCCCATCCAAGTTGGTAATTGGAAAGGCCATTCAAACCTTTAATTTGGAGATTTAATGGAGTATTTATTTGCAGGTGTAAGCTACAAGGCATCTCATGGTTTCTTCTATTGCAGCTCACTCCTTCAACCATTTTCGTTTTTGATAGCATATTCTTGATCCTTGAGGGAGGGTGTTTTTGGTGAGCTATGGTACTCTTTGGAGGAGATTTTAATGCCCCATTTCTTTTGTAATATTAATTAAATACTCTGTTCTTCATTTCCAGAAAGTTTCAGGTCGAAATTCCAAGTAGAAATGTATAAATCTCAATTTTAATGAAAGAACAGTGTCATTTCCCCACTACATTGTTGTGAATCAATGTAATGCTGATGATTTCGAATGAATGGATGATTATCTGATATATTTGTGATCAATATACTGCCATGGATGTCTCCTACAAGTTTCATGTACTGTACTTGATCATTTGAATCATTTTTACTCAGTTTAGTTGTATTGGGAGGTGAAATAGTGCCATTTCCCCAAGGGTCGAATTGGGGATTTTTGCAGTTGAATGGGAGATGGTGAGAACAGTTGTAATAAACCATTAATGGTGCACATAATACCTTAATAGAATACTTAACACATTACATACCTCTGTTCATAAATTTGAGTGGGTTTGGAGGCATTTGGGAAGCCATTTTCAGTACTTACCTCAGGGGGATTTGAACCCCAAATTACTAGTAAAATTGCATACTTGGCCCAGAATCTTAAGAGAGTTTGCAGAGGTCTTTTGGTGGCCATATGTCATCCCTAAATATAATATTCAAGTACTAATATCATTCATCCACCTTCCTTGAATATTTGAAGGGATTTGGAGTCAATTTGAGACCTAGAGACCAATACTAGTTAAAGGGAAATCACTAGTAAAGTTACCTACATTGACCAGAATTGAAAGAGGATTTGCAGAAGTATTTTAAAGGTTCAAAGGAATCCCTGAAACACATATTTATGTTCTAATATCATTCATATACCTTCTCAGAAGATTTGGGATCATTTGGGGCAAATTTGGGACCTAGAGATCAAAACTAGTCAAAGGTCTAACTAGGGAAAAAAGTGAAAATTTGCCATATTGATAAAACTCCTAACAAGGGACATTACAGTGGTAACAGAGCATGATCTTGGCACCTGATGTGGTCTAATATTCATGAGGACAAGAATTCAGGTACCACCATTAGATATTGAAACCAATAGTGCTTTTGTTGAAGAGGAAAAAAAAAGTAGGAGAAGAAGAACAAATTTTTTGAGGAAACTATGACTAGGGATGAAAAGGGAGCCTCATATGATGGTGAGGAGCATATAAAAATTATGAAAACAATATTTGAAGATATGACCAAGCAACTTAAGGAAGGATTCGAATTTTTTTCTATCGAACTTGTGGAAAAAATTATTGATTTTAAGAAAACCAAGGGTCAAAATGCATCAACTTGCTTGAAGGAGCAAAAGGAAGAGACATCATAAGATCATGAAGAAGATTCTATTGAAAATATGGAAGATCATTTCGAGACACCTTCTAGCTTAGACATGAACCAAAGAGCATCTACTGATGGATGCTTAAACTATGAAGGAGTACCTATTGATGGGTGCTCACACCTCTATGTTGGTGACATAGAGATCACTTTTGAAAGTGTTGCTGCAAGCCCAAGTTTCATTAAGCATGATAATGAAGACCTTGCAGCAGTTGAAGAAGAACCAAGATCAACTTCCCCATCACCACTTGAGCTTCATGAAGTTGGTCCAAGAAAAAATGAAGAAGATGAGGAGGTTCATTTGCAAGAGCCTCATTTTCTTGAAGGGTCCTTAAAGATGAATGAAAAGAAGATCCAAGAGTCCCTCAGCATTCTCCATGACACTCAAGTATTGGTGTCAAATTCTTGTTGGAGAGCTACTTCATTGGAGGAAACATCCTTCCTTGAAGACATGGAGAAGATTCAAAGAGCAATGTGCCACATCAAAGGTAATTTCATGTCTTTGCTTTTTGATAGAAACCATTTGTTTGAGCTTAATGAATTGTTACATGATGCATACTTGAAGAATAATGAGGATAATCATAAGCTCACAATTCAAAATGAGCAACTTCTTGAAAAGTTGCAAGATACTTGTTTTTCCTCCTATGTTTCAGATTTTCAAATGGTAGATTGTTTGGAGGATTCTCATGACATGGTGGATCATGAGAAATGTGGAAATTTGAATGTTCTTGATGTGTTTGAAGATGAACTTGAAGATATCCAAACACTTGATGTGGTGGAAGAGGAACTTCAATTGTCTCTTGATGAAGGTTATGCAATTTTTAAAGAAGAGCATGATTCCTCTACATTGGAACCAAACTATGACAAAGAGTTCATACTTTTGAAGGAGCTGCATGATACTACCCCTATGGATCCTTCTCATGATGAAACTTCTGCACTTTTTTATCATTTGGGTGAGTTAGTTCATTCTCCTACATCCTACAATTCCATGTTTTGCAACATTAGTCTCAATGAAGTATGGGTGAAAGGGT
This sequence comes from Larix kaempferi, assembly GCA_027924585.1. Lineage (NCBI taxonomy): Eukaryota > Viridiplantae > Streptophyta > Pinopsida > Pinales > Pinaceae > Larix > Larix kaempferi. Next base: position 8,840,224 of record BSBM01000130.1, read on the forward strand.
TCTTTTTTATGGTGCCACATGAGGAGTATGGAACTTCTAGATTTAACTTTTATGATGACATGGTTGGAGCACATTCTTATTCACATTTGCAGCAGCATCATTTGTCACTTTATGATGATTCACATCTACATGGATGCACCTATGATATGCATTTGAGTCACTTGAAGACTCATGGTTTTTCTTGCTCAACACTTGATTCATTTGATGTTGGAGGAACTTCATCCAACACTTGGGTGAATAGATTTATGATTGGATAACATTTTTGTTGCAAGACACATACTTTGTTATATCTTTATGACTCTCACATTCATGGATGTATGGGTGAGACTTCTTTGAGTCATTTGAAGTCTCCTTGTTTTTTCTGCTCATTATTTGGTTCAAATTTTAGTGGAGATTCTTCATTCACTTCTTGGATGAAAGAATAAATGGTTGAATATTTTGATGCATATCACATCCTTTTGGAGCAGCATTATAGGACATGGGATCCTCACCTATGTCATTGGAGCAGATTTGATTGGTCACTTGAAGCTTGTATGCACTTGGAAAATGGTGGTCTACTTGCTTGGAGGTATAAGCACTTTCATGACTCTTTGATGAAGCATATCCTTGATGTACATTTTCATTATGTTGTTATGTACTTTGATGATATATATTTGGTACTCATGATGTTTGGAAGGATGCATACAAGAAAATGGGATCCAGGAATCCTCTTAACTAATGGTGTGGGTTGGAGAGCACTCTTAATTATTGGGGTGCAATACAAGCAATGGGACCCTGGAATAATTTTTATCTCATTGGTTTCAAATTTTTTGGGGAAACAAGCAGTATGGGAGATGGATTTCCCCACTTGATAAAGTGATTTTTATCAGAGTAGTGCAGCAGCAAGCATGGTGGTTCCTCTCTAAAATATTCATGGAAACTCAAAGACTCAAGGTTGGGCAATTCAATGGCAACTTCAAAGAATTATACAGAAAGCAGGTTCTTCAACACCCATGTTTAAAATTGCTTGAGGACAAGCAATATTGGGAAGGGAGGATTTTTAATGTCCCAAATTTGGCATTGGGTCACAATGGCCTAATCACATTGGCCCTATTCAATAGAGTTTGTCAAATTGATGCTAAAGATCAAATAATTGCCAAGGAGGAAAATTACTAGTTTCCTAGGTTTGGGGTGGAAGCTTTGGGATTTGGAATAATGGGGATAATTAATGATGTTTGAACATTAGAATGGCATAAATATTTAATAAAGGAGATAAATAAATATATACAAGTGAAAATCAAAGTGGCATATCATCATGAAGACACATGGAGGAAGTGGGACCCACATATGGCTAGATTTCCCCACTACATTTGGCATCATCTCTCACCAATTCGAATTCAAGGTGAATGGTAACATACTTGGGGGAGTCAAAAAGGTATTATTCATTTCATGACTCATCCAAGGTCGAAATATAGAGGAAGAGTAACTCCCATGGAAGAGGAAGAGGCAATTTGGAGCTAGTGAGAAACTTGGGCTAGATTCCCTAGCTCTATGACAACAATGATGAAGATGCTATGACACCTATGACACAAATCAGACCTAAAGGATGACATATGACATATATTACATGTCAGGGCTAAAAATAGACTCCAAGAGGGCGCTCAAGGGTGTTAGGGAAGCTAAGATGCTTCCACATGTGATTTGGTGGAAGTGGGAGACTAGGAATTGTTGTACAAGTGGCGTTCTTTGGAATCTCTTCCCAACATGAGTTGGCATGAGTCTCTTGGAAGGAATTCGACCCATGGAGGACATTAGAAGTTTATAAATGTCAATAACAAAGAATGAAACCAGATTTTGATCATTTGTAGAATTTGGAATTGCATTTGTGTAGAGGGAGAGCTAGTGGATGACTAGTTTCTTGCCTTAGCCAATTTCGAGGGTGAAAGATTCCCATCCAAGTTGGTAATTGGAAAGGCCATTCAGACCTTTCATTTGGAGATTTAATGGAGTATTTATTTGCAGGTGTAAGCTACAGGGCAGCTCATGGTTTCTTCTATTGCAGCTCACTCCTTCAACCATTTCCATTTTTGATAGCATATTCTTGATCCTTGAGGGAGGGCATTTTTGGTGAGCTATTGTACTCTTTGGGGGAGATTTTAATGCCCCATTTCTTTTGTAATATGAATTAAATACTCTGTTATTCATTTCTAGAAATTTTCAGGTCGAAATTCCAAGTAGAAATGTATAAATCTCAATTTTAATGAAAGAACAGTGTCATTTCCCCACTACCTTGTTGTGAATCAATGTAATGCTGATGATTTCGAATGAATGGATGATTCTATGATATATTTGTGATCAATATACTTCCATGGATGTCTCCTAAAATTTTCATGTACTGTACTTGACTATTTGAATCATTTTTACTCAGTTTAGTTGTATTGGGAGGTGAAATAGTGCCATTTCCCCAAGGGTCGAATTGGGGATTTTTGCAGTTGAATGGGAGAGGGTGAGAACAGTTGTAATAAACCATTAATGGTACAAATAAGACCTTAATAACATACTTAACACATTACATACCTCTGTTCATAAATTTGAGTGGGTTTGGAGGCATTTGGGAAGCCATTTTCAGTACTTACCTCAGGGGGATTTGAACCCCAAATTACTAGTAAAATTGCATACTTGGCCCAGAATCTTAAGAGAGTTTGCAGAGGTCTTTTGGTGGCCATATGTCATCCCTAAATATCATATTCAAGTACTAATATCATTCATACACCTTCCTTGAATATTTGAAGGGATTTGGAGTCAATTTGAGACCTAGAGACCAATACTAGTCAAAGGGAAATCACTAGTAAAGTTACCTACATTGACCAGAATTGAAAGAGGATTTGCAGAAGTATTTTAAAGGTCCAAAGGCATCCCTGAAACACATATTTATGTTCTAATATCATTCATATACCTTCTCAGAAGATTTGGGATCATTTGGGGCAAATTTGGGACCTAGAGATCAAAACTAGTCAAAAGTCTAACTAGGGAAAAAAGTGAAAAATTGCCATATTGATAAAACTCCTAACAAGGGACATTACACCTAAGTATTGAATCTGGGGTTTGTAGAAATCGCACTTACTAAACTTGGCGTAAAGTTGGTGTTCCCTTAGTATTTGTAAAACAATTCGGAGGTGTTCCTCATGATCTACTTCATTATTGGAGTAGATCAAAATGTCGTTGTTAACACCCAAAAAGTGCTCACTACCTCATCTACCCCATTACCTGACTCATTTGTCCATATTTCCTACCATATTTGCCTCCAAAACCTTAAAATCCCATTAAAAAGCCTCCAAAAGGCCAAACAACCCATTTTTTCCCCAAAATAATCCAAAATTCCTCCAAAATAGCAAAAACCCTCTAAAAAGGGAATAAAAAATACAAAAAAGAGGAAAAAGAGGGAAAAAGGAAGAAAAAACCCTATACAGCTGACCTAAACCATATGGTGCCCAAAACCATGGGCCATCACTCCACCACTAAAAACCTATAAATAGGTGATGGAGGCCCCTCATTTCATATCCATAGTCAAACACACCCTTACTCTGCCAAAATCACTCTTGAAACCCTAGCTCACCCTTGAGCTACTTTCACATTTGAGTGCCCCTTTGGCCCATTTCCACCCTTTGGAGAAAGCGAAAGGAGCAAAGATGGAAGCTTGGAAGCAACCCTCCTAGACTGCTGCAAGAGCTTCACCAACCTCTACACCTGAGGTAATTTTTAATACAAAAAAGAGAGATCTTCACCATATTTTCATGTTTTGTTATTTATGTTAATGCTCATGCTAGATTAAATTTCATACTGTTTTACTGTTTTTTCTGAACTGCTACTAAGGAGTCCCTTCTCCTTAATAGGTGCTCATTTGCACAAGCTAGGGTGAAAACCCTAGCTACAGTCGTCAATAAAGACTAGAATGAACTTATCGTGGTATTTGCTAAACATGTTGTTCATCATACACATAAATTTGGCTGGTGCGTTCGTCAACCCAAAGGGCATCACTACAAACTCATAGTGGCCATAACAGGTCCGAAACGCGGTCTTGTTGATATCCTCATCACGGATCCTCACCTGATGGTATCCGGATCGTAAGTCGATCTTTGAGAAGATCTTCACTCCTCCGACTTGGTCAAACAAGTCATCGATTCTAGGGAGTGGGTAGTGGTTCTTAATGGTCATCTTGTTGACTTGGTGGTAATCGATGCACATCTACATCATTCCGTCTTTCTTCTTGATGAAGAGTATCAGTGCGCCCCAAGGGGACACACTTAGTCGAATGTACCCTTTGTCTATTAACTCTTGTAACTAAAGCTTGAGCTCCACCAATTTTGGTGTGCTCATGCGGTACGGAATTTGAAAGCTGGTACTGACCCAGGTGTTAGTTCGATGGAAAAGTCTAAGTCTTGTTTGGGTGGTAATCACAGTATTTCTTCGGGAAATCCATCTTTGAACTCTATGAGGACTGGGAAGTCTTCGATCTTCTGTTCCCTATTAGTTTCTATGTTTTGGATATTGAAGGCAATGAGTTTGCAACCTTTTCTGATACATTTCATTGCTTGTAAGGCGGAGATCTGTCATACCGACACTTTCTTAGGGATACCCTGAATCATCTTTTGATTCCCTTCGTCATCCCTGCAGAGTAAGGATTTGTTTAAGCAGTCCAGTAGGACATGGTGTTCTTCTAACCAATCCATGCCGATAAGTACATCGTATGACCCTAGGGGTATAATGTTTAATTCTAACCTAGTTGGGAAACCATTTAAGTCTATCTCACAAGTTTTAACTAACTCAGAGACCTTTTGTTTGGTACCGATGGATAGCTGTACCAGCCACGGTTTCTCATGATGCTCTTGGTTCAACTTACAAGTGTCTACTATCTTAGGGGAGATATAAATTCAGCATGCGTCAGGATCTATTAAAACTGAAATGGTTGTGTTAGAGATCTTACCCTCAATTTCAACCATGGTGACCTGGTGATCTTCCCGTCGGCCATCAAGAGCAGCATAAATCCTGGGTGTCTTTTCCATGTCTCCTACGGTAGGTTCTACTTGGACATTGTGTAAAACTCCCTCCGTTTTGCTGGGGCAGTCTCTGTAGTAGTGGGGCCCTTGGCATTTCCCACAAGAAACGGTTGGTGGGACAGCTTTGGACCCTTTGTTGGAAGCTGGCCTGTTTACAAGCGGTGGGGGTGCACTTGGCCATTCTTGAGGTCAGTTGAAGCCTCTATTAGGTGGAAAATTGTTGTTATGTTTTCAGAAATGTGGAGGTCTAAAACCCGGTTTGTGGTTGTCCGAGAAGGTTATGAACCTATCTATGTTTTTGTTTATGTTATCATTCCTTGGTTGTCCATGCTCATAGCATAGTCTTGATTTATGTAAAGTCACATCTAGTGTCTTGGGCATGTCAAACTCTATCTTTTCTCTAAAGTTTGGCGGCATCCCTCCCAAGAACTGTTGTATTTTGACTTTTTCATCCTTTATGTAAGGGACATAGTGCAGCAGATCTAAAAATTTGTTGATGAAAGCTTCCATTGTCAGAGAGCCCATTTTCAACTCATGAAATTCTTTAATTTTCTTATCAAAGAATCTTTTCGACATATATTTTTTCTGGAATATTATGCTGAACGTATCCCAAGTTATATCTATCAGTTCTTGTCCTTTGGTGTGTTTCAAGTCCCGCCACCATCTGAATGCTTTGTCATTCAAGTTGTAGATGGCTAGTCATGCTTGCATTTCAATCGAGTAGTTATGAACCTTGAAATATTTATTCATTCCTAGCAGCCACTCTTCAGCCTTCTCCCCAGAGTTGATCTCTCTGTCATAAGTTGGGGCTCTTATCTTTCTGAATTCTCCTTGCAAACTATCGTCACTCTTCCTCCTTTTCTTGCAAGGAGGTGGTGAACCATCCTCGTTGGAAGAGCTCTTATAGTCCTCTTCCATTGATTCTGCCTTGTGTTCTTCCTTCTCTTTTCCCTTAGGACTGGCAGATTTCTGGGTGTGAAAGTTTCCCATTTTAAAAGTGTTGACTAAGAGAGTAGGCTGTCTGAGGGGCTTTTCCCTTGTTAAGCTTTGAAGTAAGGCTTCATTTATAGCTTGCTGCTCTCTTATTTCTTGCATGTTCTCATCTCTGGAACTTTGCAATTATGCCTATAGATTTTGCATAGATTTCATTAAATCCAAGTTGAGTTCCACCACAATTTCTTGCTCTCGTGGTGGAGAGTTCAGATTTCCATGTATGCTGTTGCCCTGTTCTGCATTCATTTTTAGATAATGATTGTACCTGAAATGTTATATAAGTGTCAAGAGAAGAAAAAAATATGTTAGTTCAATTTCACATAAAAAAAATAAAAAATTCTAAATGTATGTTTTTGTTTATTGTGTATCTGCAGCTGATGTTCTGATTGTAATGAGCCCAATAGGTCACTAAGTTTTGTAGCAGGGATCTGATACCACTTGTAATGTCCCCAAAAATACTTTAAAAAAACAAAATTCCACTACTGCAATAAAAACTATTTTACTGATGATGCTTTGTAAATTAACTTCACCACTGATAGATGTTTAAGTTCTCCTACGTAACATGGTCTTACTAGTTGTTATTCCTACAGCTTTGTAGAAGTGATGTAATGAGTAGAAATGTAATTTTGTCACAAGTGTACAAATGTTTCGAGTATAATAATACAAATCTCCTTCTTACTGTTTTAAGAGTTTGTGTGCATAATTATGAATGTCTAACTGATAATTCAAGTGGGATGGACCCTTGTTGGTGGCGGTTGAGGCCCATGATGAGATGCTTGGTCTTTCAAGGGCAAAGTACCCCGGCAAAGCTATCGAGAGGTAGGGAGTAAGAAATGGAAACCTCTGACTTACTTAGCGAGTTTTTCTAATGCATTCAATTTGTACTTGGTTTGCAGGTGTACCTACGAAGGAAATTACCTAGGGTTCTTACTTCACATTTCTAGCAATCACTTAAGCCTTAAGTGTGTGATGATTGAAGGTTGGCACTTTAAAATCCTTGTTGAAGTTTGTAATACTTGTTGAACTTGCAATACTTGTTGACCTTGCAATTACTTGTTGGCACTATGTAATACTTGTGGTCTTTGCAATACTTATTGCGTTTACAATTCTTGTTGATCATGAGTGACTCTACTACTATGGAGATCAGGGTTGATATCAAAATATTTTGGGTTGGTTGTAGAATTAAATGCATCTCTATGATGGCACATGGCCAATGTTGCCAGCTATGCTGAGGGTTTTCCCTTGGGTCTTACACCAACGAAGGTTCATTTTCGTGGTTCATTTTCCCTTGTTTTTTGTTGGATGCGTTTGAGGGTTTCGTGTACTGACGTGAGCTTGGCTCATGGTCAGCACACCATATGGGGTTTTGTATGCAAAGATAGTGACTGAAAACCAGAAGGTAATATCATCCTTGGTTTATACTACGTTTTCTGCTATTTTACTTAGATAGAATACGATAAAAAACTCAAGGTTTGACTTTGTATGGTTTACTTGTTTGCCAGGTAATTGTTTGGCATTCTTCTTCTACATGGCTACTAGTTGATGGTTGGTACATGACTTTGATGGCGTTGCAAATCGTAAGTTTCAGAGTTCACCATTCCTTATCTCCCCCTCTCGCCTCTGTGGAGTAGTACTGTTTGTATTTGCTATGAGGAACTTCGTGAGCCCGATTTGGGTTTACTGTAACAAGTTTTGAGTTCCTGTAGGTCGCCATTGGCTGGACCATTGTGAAATGTATCTATTGGTTTTAATGGCCCTCGAGGGTTTTAGTGTGAGATTTGGCCATTCGGCTCAATGTTGAACTTTGTAGAAGTTGTTTGTAATAATGCCCAATATAAACCTGCGGTTTACATGTCTGCGTATTTTGTTTTGAAAGAAATCTTAGGACCTATGAATAGAGGAAATGACCTACTGCATAATTCTATAAATGATTTGCACACTGTCTAGTCTCTGCGTTTTCTTATGGGTAAGAGTAGTAGTTTCGATTTCTGTGTTTTCTATCGTTGCCTCTGTTTTGAAAGTCGTCGGTTGAGTAATTTATAATGGACAATCATGGTTTTTCCATGACCTGCATTTATTATGAAATGGGATTGACTCTATCTGAGGAAATAGGGAAGTGTTGGCCTCTGTGTTTTCTATTAGACTTTGATACTGAAAAGAAGATATCTAATCTCTGCGTTTTCTCTATGTGAAATAATGGTTAAGAGTATTAGATCCTTCATGTCGCTATCGTGGCTCTGTCTATTGAATGGGTTTGCAAATCTTAGTTTTAAAAATAGCTGCCAAAACAACATGGGTTGGTAGGAGAAGCGAAACCCTTGTCTGGTCTTCTTACATGCCCATGGGGTTTCACTTTGGTTCTTCTTGTTGTGTTTTCTGGTAGTTGCTTTAAATGGAAGAATAGAGGGATTCGATCCCTTGCATTGTGTTTATGTTCAAAGACTGTCTGTAAGCGTTTGCTAACTAGTAAGGAAAACGATTTGGTTGAATGTGTAAATGCTCCTATGTAAAACTACTATGTTGTTTGGCTACTTTTAAGATAGCATGTCCTTCCTGGAAAATTTAGTGAGATTCGATCTCTTGACTTTCATTTCAATGGGTTAAAAGGAATATAGTTTAAAGATATGGAATGCATTTGTTGGTAGTGGGATTCGATCCATGAGAAAATATATATGTTGTTATTTTCGATAGTGGTTGACTGTTTGGTTGAAATCATAGATATGGTGATAATGTGGAATGTAGAATACCTTGGTTTGAAAGAGCAGAAAATAATAATTACTATTATTGTTTAATCCTACGATTTGATGTGTAGTGTGGCTAATAGATTCTATGTCTGGATTGATGCTGTTGTCATTTCTAATTGATGATTCTTAAGCATAAAGAAAATAACAATAAAAGAATTAAAAGGCAGAAGTAATCCCTGCTCTATGAATTGATAAGACGATTTAAACAGAAAACATAATTATTTAAAAACAAACCCTAACCTGGAAAGTAATATGGGAAAACAATGGGAACAATACAACCTGTTAGAAGTCCTCCGAAAATCCATAGTAGGGTTCCTAAGTTTGCTAATGGGGTGTTTTCTAGCACAGGCTAGCTGGGCTAGGCCTGCTAGACCCTCCACGGGTTTCTAGGAAAAACCTCTAAGTTTGATAATATTTGGGTTAAGAATTAAAATAATGTTGAACCAATAGTTTAGTCTAAAAGCCTAAATTAAATACCTAACTGTCCATCATAACTTTGAACTGGTGAGTTAATAAGTCATACCTAGTTATCTTGAAGTTTGGCTTGCTCCTGTAGAGGCCTGCACACTCAAACAATAATTAGTGTAGAAATCTTCTGAGCTTAGCTGACCTATTAGAGTGATTCCTTAGCTTGATAACTTTGGGGATACCATGTTCCTCCCAACCATGACCCTTAGACCCTTCCTGGTTCTAACTGGATCCCCCCGAGCTTGGTTCCAACATGCAATAAGAGATAGAGGCCCTAGGTTCACTGCTAGTTCAGATCTGGAGTTATTAGGTGAGACTGCTTCAACTTCTTGGAGCTGGAAACTTCTCTCTTATTATCATGAGAGAATGATAATGAAAAATAATGATGATCCCCAAAACTTGGGATCTGCCCTCTTTATGTAGGGGATACTTGAATTATGACTGTTGGAATAATTAGTTTCTTTAAATTAAATAATTAATATTTAAAATATTTTATTTAATAAATATCTAGCCTTTTTACACTAGGACTTTTTCAATTGTTTTAATATAAGTGATTTCTTATTTAAGCTCTTCATAATAATTATAATAACAATAATTGCATTTCAGCTTAACTATAAATACATCATTAATAATATTAAATGATGCATAAACTATATATAATAAATATATTTCATAAAATAAATAATAACAACATTATTATTAAAGCTCTTAATAATAATCTTAGCCTTGAGGCCTTTATGCATGTTATTCGTAGAAGACTACTATCAGTCAATCCATGCTTTAAGTGGTGGTAATTATCTTTTATTTAATTATGTATCTTCAACTTCTTTTAACTTTTAAGGACAAGGTCCAATTCTTTGGACTGTCTTTTGGTAAGCTTGGATAGGCACCTCTAGTTTCTCTCTTGCATGTCGGATTCCCTCATTTAACATGGTAGTTCCCGCAGTATTTGATGATAGATAAAAGATGAATCATTTAACCAAATTAAATAAATGTGATGAAAGAAGAAGTGTTATTCAAAGTCTTTCCGTCTCAACACTTTGATATTTAGTAACCCCGAGTGCTCTTCAAAGCCTTTTAACTCAACACTTTCACATGGGCGTTACGCTAGTGCAATTCCAAAGCTTCTTGCTCAACACTAGTGCTAGAATGTGGTTGTGAGGAACATCTAGAATATTCAAGTGGCCTCGGATCCGGTATTCATTTATCAATCTTGGAGTGCTCCAGGGCTTATACCCGACACTCAATGTACATCAGGCCTTACTCCCAGTACATAAACATTCTTCTAGGTACATCGGGGCCTATGCCCAGTAGGTAGGTCACTTGTGTGTTTCTGAGTCCACGCTCAACACACCACATAATTCAATTATGTAACATCATAGTCTGCACAATAAGTTACAAAAGGTCATCTCAGTATATTAGGGCTTGTTCCCACATCATATGCTAAAGAACATAAACACAACATTATGGCCTTCTCGCCCAGTCATATACTCAATAAAGAAGTCAGTCGGGGTCCATGCCCAGTATTTCAATATAAAAGAATAAATCACATGTGCTAGGGCTCATGCCCAATACTCAAAATAAATCATATGTGTTGGTGTCGTGGCCCAATATATCATCAGAAAAGTCAGTCCAAAAATTCAGGATATTACAAATACTTACAGAAAATGCAAAGAAATTAATTGATGAAATCAAGGACCAGTTGTCACAAGTTTTTGAAATGAAAGATCTTTGTGAGTTACATTACTTCCTAGGTCTTGAAGTTTGGAAAAATGCAAGCCAATTTTTTTTTTTGTCAGATTAAGTATGTCAGAGATATACTTAAAATATTTCAAATGGATCAATGTAAATCTTCCATTGTTCCCATGCAGCAGAATGTGAAACTTTCTTGTGATGATGGTTTGAAGGAGGTGAATGGAACTATGTATAGACAGATGGTGGGAATCTTGAATTATCTCACCACAACCAGACCTGACATTGCATATTCTATGAGTGTGTTAAGTCAGTTTATGGAGAAACCTCAAGAAAGCCATTGGAATGCAGCAAAGGCGGTACACAGGTATCTAAAAGGAACACTTGATTATGGTATTAAATATACTGATGCATCTGATGTTGAGTTGAAAGGTTACTCAGATTTTGATTGGGATGGCAATCCGGGTGATCGAAGATCAACCACTGGATATGTGTTTGGCATTGGATCTAGAATTGTTTCATGGAGTAGTAAAAAGAAGTCTACTGTATCTCTGTCTTCTACTAAAGCAAAATATAAAGCCTTGTGTGCAACAACTTGTGAAGTTGTTTGGTTGGGAAGACTTCTTAATGATGTTGGAGAAGAACAAAAGGAACCTACAATGATCAAATGTGATAATCCGATTTATCATGTAAGGACAAAGCATGTTGATGCTTAGTTTCATTTTGTTAGAGAAAAGTTGCAGTCCACTGAAATAGATCTTATGTATTGTAACACTTGTGAAAATACTGCTGATATTTTCACTAAGCCTCTTGGAAAGATTAAGTTTGAGCTGTTTAGAGAGATGTTAGGTGTAGAAGTCAATCCACTCTCCTCTATTCTCCATTAAGGGGGAGACTTGGAAATAATGGAGCACCAGTTAGTTACCTAGTGCTAGGAACCCATGTCAACCCTTCTATTTACTTTGTTAGTATATTGTTGTTGGACGCATATGATTTGTAAGTCATCCCGTAGTATTTGTTGATCCATAGTTGTGTTATTGTTGTTTGGCGCATATGCTTTGTACGTCACCCATAGTATTGTTGATCCATAGTTTGTATTGGCCCATGGTTTTGACCCATAGTATTGGCACCTAGACTTAGTATATAAGTGTGTGTTGAGGCATATGAAGGCACCGTGCAGTTATTTGTATTGAGCTTGCTCAAAGGAGGTTGCCCTCTCGAAGTGGCATGCAATAAATATACAAGTGATTATGAGTTCTGTTATTTCTGCTATCTCATGTGTTTTCATTAATTAATTATTGTAGGCTCATCCCATCTGGTATCAGAGCACTTTCTTGGGCTCGCTGGGTGAAATTTCTGCCAAATTTTTTTTTACATCTATTGCAGCTTCGGATCTGGGAATAATCCCTATCCGCTTAACTGTGGGAAGTACTTGGGCATAAGCCCTAAAACTCATTGTGAGGAGTACCATAGGAACCCCAAAGTAGCTGGCCTATTGAGAGGACCTACCAGCGAAAAGGGCAACGACCCCTACCCGATTGACTAGTTCCCACCCGTGAGGTAAACCAAGAGCTGTCGTTTGTGGCAAAGTGGTTATCAATTTTACTTGAGTCGTGGAGTGAGGGGTACTACCCCAATACGCAAGCCGTCAGACAACATTGGTGGCCGAGTGAAACCCCTGAACTGTTAGGAAGCCGCACATACCTGGGGTCCATATCTATTTTCAGCTGATTTGTTGCCACATTGTTTCAGATCCATTCTGAAAGTCGCTCCAGATCCAGTCGGTGCCGTTTTAGATCCCTATGTTTTCGATCACTTCTGTGCCATTGCAGATCTATCTGTTTCAGATCCCTTCCACGCCATTGCAGATCCATTTCTGAAAAAAAACAAAAAAAAAATCACTGACACCCCTCTCTTTGGCCATATCTCCCTTGTTTCCACTCCGTTTTCCTTGAAACTTCAATAACACCCCTACAATCCCATTCTCCATATTTCATTCCTGAGGACCCTATCCCAAATTCCACTTCCCAAATCCCGAAATCCCACATTTGTCTATTTTTAGGGTTTGCCATAACTTCTTCGGATTTCACCCAATTGCCTTCAAAATTTTTCATTGAGTTCCTTTCTTAATTCTACTTCTTTGTCCCTCTCTGCCAAATTTTCTCATTCTTTCACCCCGCTTCTAAAATCCCCATTTTTTGCTTCCTTGTCCATCAGAAAGTGTCCAAAACCTAGTCAAACCCCAATTACCCCTCCGAGTTTTTCCCAAATCCAAATTTCCCTTTACTAAATAAGCTTTTGTTTGTTATTTCTATCCATTCCAAAAAAAAAAAAACTCTTGGTTCTGGTTGTCACCCGCGCCGGAGCAAAAAACATGGAGGAAGCACTTGCAGCCATCCAAACCAAACTCCAAGATCTGGATGAAAAATTTATCAGCCTCGATCTTCAGCATTCAGCCATGAACAATAACCGACAGCAAGAATCTTCTGCAGCCACTGTGTTCTCTTCTTCTAGCAATTTCTATGGTCTGAAGCTTGAATTTCCTCGCTTCAATGGTACTAATCCGACTGGATGGGTCTATCGTGCAGAACAGTATTTCAGTCTGCATAATACTTTTGATGTCCAAAAAGTTCCACTTGCATCCTTTCATTTGGAACAAGAATCCCTTCAATGGTACCGTTGGTACATCAAGGCTCATGACGAGCCAAAATGGATAGATTTTTTCCAACTCCTTTTGCAACAATTTGGTCCTAGTGCTTTTGATAACTTCACCAAAGCACTCACTAAACTCCGTCAAAGTGGCACTGTAAGAGAGTATCAGACCGAATTTGAGAAACTAGCCAATCACACAGAAGGCTTGTCTGATGAATTCTACAGGAGTTGTTTTATCAGTGGTATTAAGGATGAAATCCGGTCAAAGGTTAAAATGTTTTGTCCTAACACAATGATGGAAGTCCTAGGGTTAGCTAAGTTGGAAGAAGACAAGATTGCAGCCCAACAATGCTCCAAACCCACTTTTGTTCCCTTCCAAAATATGGGTTCTCAACGACCTCCCATTCCGCCAGCAACTCGACCAAATCCTATCAAGCATTTGTCTGAAACAGAGATGCAGGCACATAGAGAAAAAGGGCTTTGTTATAATTGTGATGAGAAATTCACTCGGGGACATAGATGTATTCAACAAAAGCTCTATCTCTTGGATATGGACTCTTCACCTGCCTCTAAAATTTGTAAAGAAGCTTTAGATACAATGGATGCTCAGGTCGACATTCAGGTGCCTCCTATTGACCCCCCATCTCAGGATGAACAACCAGAGATATCTCTCCATGCTTTATCCAGCGTCACCACCCCCCAAACAATGCGGGTCAAGGGTTATTTCAAGAAGCTTCCTCTTACAATACTCATTGATTCTGGTAGCACTCATAACTTCATTGACCCTCTGATCGCCAAACAGGATGATTGTTTTTTCAAATTTCACCCATTTGCCTTCAAAATTTTCCATTGAGTTCCTTTCTTAATTCTGCTTCTTTGTCCCTCTTTGCCGAATTTTCTCATTCTTTCACCCCGCTTCTAAAATCCCCATTTTTTGCTTCTCTGTCCATCAGAAAGTGTCCAAAACCTAGTCAAACCCCAATTACCCCTCCGAGTTTTTCCCAAATCCAAATTTCCCTTTACTAAATAAGCTTTTGTTTGTGTTTTTTTATCCATTCCCCCCCCAAAAAAAAACTCTTGGTTCTAGTTGTCACCCGCACCGAAGCAAAAACCATGGAGGAAGCACTTGCAGCCATCCAAACCAAACTCCAAGATCTGGATGAAAAATTTCTCAGCCTCGATCTTCAGCATTCAGCCATGAACAATAACCAATAGCAAGAATCTTCTGCAGCCACTGTGTTCTCTTCTTCCAACAATTTCGTGGTCCGAAGCTTGAATTTCCTCGCTTCAATGGTACTAATCCGACTGGATGGGTCTATCATGCAGAACAGTATTTCAGTCTGCATTATACTTTTGATGTCCAAAAAGTTCCACTTGGAAGAAGATAAGATTGCAACCCAACAACGCTCCAAACCCACTTTTGTTCCCTTCCCAATTATGGGTTCTCAACGACCTCCCATTCTGCCAGCAACTTGACCAAATCCTATCAAGCATTTGTCTGAAACGGATGTTAGAAAAACAGGATCGCAGAGCAATAACAATAAACAGAAATGCAAATATAATCACACATACACATTACAAGAGAGACACAGATATATCGTGGTTCACCCAACTTGGGCTATGTCCACACTGAATTTTCCAGTCCTTATTATTATTACCGTCCAGCAAGGTGAAGGGATACAACCTGCAGCACAACCGCTGCACTTCCTCTTCACTATTTCACAGTCTCTCTCCCGATCTCAAAGATCTTTACAATGCATAAAACCTAATACATCAACAACCCTAGCCGTATTACAATGTCTTTATTTTATAGGGGAAATACAATGGGAAAATACCACGGGATACCCAAAACCATGGGCCCGCAAAACAGCTGGCAAAAACAACCCCAAAATTTTTCTTCGGGGGCGTTTCCCCTGGACCCCACTGGGGTGAGTGTACAGTTCACCTACATATCATATAGAACTGAGGTACAAACACGGTTGATACAATATCATCTATGAGACTAGAAGATCTAGCTCCACAACCAACAACAGAGATGCAGGCACGCAGAGAAAAAGGGCTTTGTTATAATTGTGATGATAAATTCACTCGGGGACATAGATGTGTTCAACAAAAGCTCTATCTCTTGGATATGGATTTTCCGCCTACCTCTAAAATTGGTAAAGAAGCTCTAGATACAATGGATGCTTAGGTCGACATTCAGGCACCTCCTATTGACCCCCCATCTCAGGATGAACAACCAGAGATATCTCTCCATGCTTTATCCGACGTCACCACCCCCCAAACAATGCAGTTCAAGGGTTATTTCAAGAAGCTTCCTCTTACAATACTCATTGATTCTGGTAGCACTCATAACTTCATTGACCCCCGGATCGCCAAACAGGATGATTGTTTTTTCCTTGCTCCAACTTTGAAGTCATGGTTGCCAATGGAGGCACCTTACCTTGCAAGGGAAAGTGTCACAATGTGTGTATTTCTATGGAATATTATAACCTACACTCTAACATGTTTTCCTTGTCCTTAGGCGGATGTGATGTGTTTTTGGGCGTTCAATGGTTACGCACACTTGGCCCCATCTTATGGGATTTTGCTGAACTTTGGATGCAGTTTTCAGTCAATGGGACACAACACAAATTTACAGGCTTACAACCAGGGTCTCTCCGCATCATTAGTTCACATAGCCTGGAAAATATCCTTAAGAATAATTCACATGGTGTCATCGCTCAGCTCCATTCCATTCAGATGCACCCATCAACGGTCTCCACTACTTCCTTGGATAGATATGCAGGTGTCTTTGCTGCACCAGTGGGATTTCCGCCTTCAAGAGACCTTTCCTGTAAGCATTTAGCCGCGTCTACATCTTAGCAGGAAATGATGGCTATTTTTCATGCAGTACCGACGTGGTAGCCATCTCTATTAGGGATTTATTTATGCATCAAGACTGATCTCTAGAGTCTGAAAAATTTCTTGGCACAATGGGTCTCCTCCCCAACACACCTGAAATGGGTTATCCGCCTCATGGGTTATGACTATGCGATCACTTACAAGAAGGGTAAGGACAATATGGCGGAAGATACTCCTTCTTGCACATTTGATGACCTAGTTTCTCTTACAGCTATTTCTCTGCTTGTTCCAAACTGGTTGCAATATGTTCAACAGGGTTATCTCTTCTATGAACTCCATGCTTCTTCATTGGCAGGGCACTCTGGGTTCCTCCAAAAGTATGACCGAGAACAATGTAACTTCTTTTGGCAGGGACTGAAAATGCCTATTCAACAGATGGTGGGTGACTGTGATACTTTCCAGGTCAACAAGGGTGAAATGACACTCCTTTCGGGACTGCTCGAACCCTTTCCTATCCCTACACAGATTTGGACAACTATTTCTATGGATTTCGTAGAAGCACTCTAGTGGTACAATACCATGTCTACAAGGACACAATATGAAGCAGTCTATGGACAGGCACCGCCAATTCTTCTTCCATACACCCTCAACAGCTCCCCAATTCAGGAAATTGACTCGGTTCTTCGAAACCACGATTAGATTCTTCTCATTTTGCAGGACAATCTTCACATTGCAAGAATTCGAATGAAACAACAAGCCGCTCAGCACTGTTTAGAGCACACTTTTCATGCAGATGATATGGTTCTTCTTCAGCATTCCAAGCAATCCTCCTGGAACTCAAAAGGCGTCAGTGGCCCGGAATGCAACCCGAAGATGCTACAGGGGAATCACTCCGTCTAATTCTGCATCAATTTGCACATCTAAAGCTTTGAGGACAAAGCTTTTTCTAAGGGAGAGGGGATGCTAGCTGGAACCCATGTCAACCCTTCTATTTACTTTGTTAGTATATTGTTGTTGGACGCATATGCTTTGTAAGTCGTCTCGTAGTATTTGTTGATCCATAGTTGTGTTATTGTTGTTTGGCACATATGCTTTGTAAGTCGCCCATAGTATTTTTTTATCCATAGTTTGTATTGGGCCATGGTTTTGACCCATAGTATTGGCGCCTAGACTTAGTATATAAGTGTGTGTTGAGGCCTATGAAGGCACCATGAAGTTATTTGTGTTGAGCTTTCTCAAAGGAGGTTTCCCCCTCGAAGTGGCCTACGATCAATATACAAGTGATTCTGAGTTCTGTTATTTCTGCTATCTCGTGTGTTTTCATTAAATAATTATTGCAGGTTCATCACACCTAGATAAAATCTAGTTTATTAATGTAGATCCTATTTCCTTGTTGTTTGTTGTAGCTGCTAATTTGTCTTCATTTAATAAATACAGTTTGTGAGCATAGTCTCTGCACGGTGATTTTCTGCAAATTCTCCTTGCTTTTTTTTCTATGTGCTCTATTCTTTCTAATTCTAAGTCCATGCTATCTATTTCCTTTTAAGTTATTGATCCATTTGAAAATCGCCTACAATTCCCGCATATTCAGAAATTATTGTTGGGAGGGGCCCAAGTGGGTTGGAAAAATATAG
This sequence comes from Larix kaempferi, assembly GCA_027924585.1. Classification (NCBI taxonomy): domain Eukaryota; kingdom Viridiplantae; phylum Streptophyta; class Pinopsida; order Pinales; family Pinaceae; genus Larix; species Larix kaempferi. The sequence goes on from BSBM01000130.1 coordinate 8,858,287, forward strand.
AAGTATGGAAAATCGCGCGTAGCGTGCTGCAACAGGAAGAAAAGGCAATTTTGACAATTGCGCATTGCGTGCTGCGGCAGGAAGAGAAAGCAGTTTTGGTGACAGGACATTGCGCGCGGCGGCAGGCGATGAACAATTTGGGGTTTTGCGCGTGTCGCGCATTGGAAATGACTAGGGCACGATCGCGCAGCAAGACGATGCGCATAGGCTACTTTTGGGCAGAACATAGGTAAAGGTCAGATGAGGATATGACCTAGTTTGGGTAAGGAACAGGTGGATGGCAGATGAAAGCAACCTATTCAAACATGTGGCGACAAGTAGTTGAGAAGCTAGGCCACGATGTCGATGGCGACAGGAAAGCGAAGGAGTGGAAAGGGACAAGCCATGATGCAGTTGTAACCGCTTGGAGGACTGCGGCTATCAAAAAGGCGTGTGAGCCATGAGTGGCCCAGCTGGAGCACGTGGAGTAAGCTGTCGATGGCGACAGCAAGGGTGGTAGTTAGCCATGCTGGTTTTGTAGACCTAAGGGTTTTTGCTTACGAATTGAAAAGATATGCATGCGTGCATAATCTATAAATAGGCATGATTTTGTATGGGAAAGGGTTGTTGGTTGGGTTGATGAACTCTTCGTTTTGGTTAAGTGTGGATTATTGTAGAATCTTAAGCTTAGAAAACCATTGTAAAGGCTCTGCAGCTGAGTGCGCAAAGACCTATCTGAGAGAGAAGAGAGTCTGCAGCTGAGTGCGCAGACTAAGAACGGTTGTACCATTCCCATTAAGAGCAATATTAACAATCGTTCTTGTGGACGTAGCCTCCATCCGGGGGGTGAACCACGTTAAATTCTGTGTTGTGTGACCAATGTGTTTTATGATTGTTTAATTTCTAGATATGTGTGTTTAATGATGGAAACATCTGTATGTGATTGCTTTTATATGTATTCGCCGCAGTGAATGGGAATAATATGTTAAGTAATGCATGCGTAGAGGACTGTTAAGTATTCAACATGTATGAACCTGTAGATTGGAATGTATGAAGCTATCTATTGGTCGAACTAGTAAACACTGAATTTAAGCGCAGCATTGGAGCGCAGTAATGTTTGTTATCAAACCATCCACAATTTACTAATAAGACTTGAATGGAGTAAAGGAATAAAGGACGTTAAGTAGAATTGAATATCCTGTCAAGGACGTGCAGTCTCATGGATGCGCCAAGTCATTGAAGGTTGCTGCTAGGTAGCTCTTGATAGCTTACTATCATAATGCAAAGGTAACCTATACCGCACAGTCATTGGCAGTGCGAGCGTAGTTGTGCACTGAAGGCGCAAGTGCAAGAGCGCAGTTGTGCACTAAAGTATCTGACGTGAGACAAAAGGTGCATGCAGTATCTATTCGCGCAACCCGCAAGCCGTTACGCTACTTATTAGCTTCCCCCCCATCGCATCACCCGATTGTGGAGACTTGATTCCGCAACCACCCCCCTACAGCTTCACCTCGGGTGAGACCTCAGGCTGCGCGTAGCCTGTTGCCGAAATGGCCGGTGAATTGGGGTTTTGTTGGTTCCTTGAACCGCGAAGTACCTAGGTCTACACTGGAAACCTCAAGAAGGTGATTGACAGCCAACAAATGGTTCCATTGCTCGGCTAAGACCAGTGATGCAATAAAATCTTGGAAAGTAATGTTTGAAGAAGAATACCAGTTCCCATTGGGTTCAGAAAATTCGCATCCTAAACAGAAAGAGATCTGGGATTGGTGCGACAAGATTGATAGAGATTTTGCGAAGAAAGAGAATAGACATCCACATCTCACCGACGTAGAGTGGTTGAATAGATATTTGCGGAGAGAGATTCACGAGATTTTCTGGGCTACGTTTCCAAACGAGTTGCACGAGTGGATCTCGGGACTCGCGGAAAAGAAAAACTATTTTCAAGGAGTACCTACAGAGTGGACTCTAGACCTCACAGTGCAACTCAAAGAAATAGACAGCCCACTATCACGAGCAGTCGACTTTTGGGTCAATAGCATACTTGAAGGATTTGTGACCGAGTTTGTTGTTGGCACGCTGAAATCTTACAGTCAAGCTGAAGCATACTTTTTCGAAGGATTCAAAGGTAAGTTCTTAAACAATCTTAGTCTATATATCAAAATGCTTTTAGCTGAGAAAGGAGTTTTAAGGATGCAGTAATATTTTTACATCTGTCATGGTCAATAGCATTTATAGTGATTCTGACGAAGAAACTCATAATCTGAGAAGTGGAAAGAGATATAAATTTAATAAAGAAAAGAATCCCGGAGCACCTGGACTCCGCATAGATACCGAAATCCCATGTGATCTTAACAATCATACCGCGCCGCTATCAACCACTATTCACCCTATCACACCTCAGAATCTGCCGGTTGCAGAAACCACGCCATCCTTAGACCAGAACCCACCCACTGCGACTGTCACGCAACCCAGTCCACAGAATCCTAGTATTCCGAATATTCCCTTTGTTTTCTCCGCGCAGATAGTCAGCACTACTCAGAGCAGTGCACAACCAGGAAGGATAATGACAGATAACGATATAAAGCTACCGATATTCAAAAGAACGGGTCTAGAAGACCCCAAGCAGCACTGGTTTCTATGTGAAGCCGTATGGAGCTTAAAGCAAATCCAGGATGATGCTGTGAAGAGAGCACAGCTCATCACTACTTTCAAAGACTACACGTTGCATTGGTTTATGAAATATTCTCAGGCACAGCCGAGAAACCTAACAGAAATTCAGGCTGCATTGGTCGTAGAGTTTAAGAAGCCAAAGTCAGAATCGCAGTGCATAACAGAATTAAAGGAAATCAAATAGAATCCTACTGAATCGGTCTGGGAATTTGACCAAAAATTTAAAACATTATTAGACCAAGTTAGTTTTGTAATAGCTCCACAACAGCACAAGGAATGGATCATCGCTGCGCTGTTGCCTCACATCAGAAAACCATTGATGCAACATATGCTTGCGTCGTAGGCAGAGGCCTTATAGATCGCAATGAAACTAGAGGCTTCACCAATTGCTAAGACTAGCACTGGAATGTCACAAATTCAGAACCAACTGACTACGCTGACGTTAGAATTATAGGGTATGAAAAATGGGAAAGAGCAAAGATATGAACACAGATGTGAAGTTTGGTGCACCGGATGCAAAGGAGAAGGCCATACCAGATAACATTGCCCTCTATTTCAAGACTATCTTGCCAGTGGCGCACCAAACCTAATCAATATGAACCACAATCAAGAACTGTGGTGTGAAATCTGTAGAACTGGAGGACACAGGCCTGAAGACTGTTATTTGATACAGAAATATGTAAACACAGAAATATGTAAACATGCCTAAAAGCCTATATTGCAATTCCTGTAAATCAGTTGGACATGATGAATCCAATTGCCGCGCATATGAGCTCATGAATAAAAGAAAGCGTGATATGGAAGCAATGCGAGGTGCTGGGATGTATCGCGTTCAAGAGGAAACTCAACTAAAACAAGAAAACACCCAATATGATCAAGGGGGATATAGAGGCCATGGTGGTGGATACCGCGGGAGAGGAAGAAATGATGGCCCGGCGCAAGGAATAGGCCACAACCAGGTAATCTGTTACAATTGTGGCCAGCTAGGTCACGTTTCTAGATATTGTACCAACCCATGCACTACGTGCAATTACTGTAAATCATTTGAGCATGTTATTGAATACTGTCCTGTACTTGAGGTAGAAATGCAGAAGAGAAGAAGGACAAAACCACCAAATCCCAATATTCAGTTGATTGCAGCAGAGAGCAGAACTGCGGATCCAAGTGTAAACATGGTAACGCGTAGTGGCACAGATACAGGAAGGGACGGAGGCGCAGAAGCTTCGACCTCCAGAATGCGTGATCTTAGCCAGAATCCTGGAGAGCCTGTATGGATTAGGAAAGCTCCTGGGAAAGCACCATGTTAACACCGAAATTGACCCCCAAGGCTGAAAGAGGGTAATTTGGGGTAACCACTAACCAATCTTTGTCCTGTGCTACTGACCCAACACAGACAGAGAGGGCTCTCTCTAAAATCTCATGAAAAGACTGGAATAATCAAGATTCTCAATAATGAAAAAGAAACACCAACATTCATGGCCAAGATATTCAATTACAACAATCATACAGAAGATCAGTTTTCTATTTGGAAATAAAATTATTCACGCGTTGTTTGGTTGAAAACGTATGAAATCTAGTTTGGGCAATGGAGTCACCTTTAACAAACTATGAAACATCATTCACAAAGATTCTGCAAACGCATTCACAAGGGTAAGGTAGCAAGCAGCTAGTAGTCAAAGAGATTTTAATTTTGTGGAACATAAGAGAAAAGAAACAGTCCATCAATGTAAGGCATACCAAGATGAATCCTACATCAACTTTAGTAGAATATGTTGGTGAAATACTTGGAAAAAACTAAGCAGAGCATAATTTCTATGAGTTCCACTTAATCATTACCCTGATCCAAGCATGAAAGAAATAACACAAAATGGGGTTACGAAGAGAGAAAATACAATTTCACATGGGAAGAGAGAAAATACAGACTACCAAACCAATTACATAGGAATCCCTGTCAAAATGCAGGCTTAAGCTCTGCAAACTTTATTAAAACAGCTCAAAAAAGGTCTTACAGACTAATCCTCAATTTACCAAAAGCTTTCAACATAAGATTTTCAACCCTTATTCATTCTATTACATCGCATATATATATGCCCAGAGCCTTCTTGCTTAACTAACCTCTCACCCTAATGGAAATATTAGAAAGACACCTCATTTCACCCAAAAATTCAAAAATATTACATATGTGTCATGCCTCAAACAGACTGATTAAGACAAGGAATAGAATATTATAGACAGAGGATTGTCTTAACCCTAGGTTTGCAAGTGACCTTGCGAGTCAAAGAAGTATTCCACTTTCAATGAGTTGTTAGCCTGTGATGCGCCATCTGGTAGGATAGGTGTTGCTTCCTCAGTGGAGATTACAAAATTGTGAACTATTTCTGCACCCGGTTGGCTGCTTCGCTTGATTCCGAAGGTCTCCTTCTTCTTTATTTGTCTGTTTCCTTTGGACACTTGTCATCCATCATGTTTCTCATCTTTGCTAGCAGAGCCGGATTCTATGAGGTCGAATACCATGAGGGAGTGGTAGGATTTTCCTCCATCTCAACCCACACCTGCTCTAGCATGAACACCACTTTGCACTTCTGTCCTTTCACCATGAGCCAATAACCGCCAGGTGCACCATCTTTCCCTTATACCGAATTTAGATAAAAGACGTGAGAACCTTATCCATAACTGCTGCGATGATGACAGCAGCTACAAGTGTTCATAATTTCCATGATAGCTCTATCGGACTCTTCAATTAGGTAACCGTGATGACCAAGGTTCGAGGTGACCTTCAGCATGCTCAGCGACGTCATCCCAGATAGACGGCATAGCCAATGATGATGCAAAAAGTGCCTTCCATCATACCGATAATCCTCTGGGATAACATTCATAGAACCCCTTTGCAGGTCCGTTCTTCTGACGTCTCTCATGTGACAATACTTAATCTCATGCTTTCTCGCACGCTCCAAAAGACGTGGGTCACATTACCTCTATCACCTTTCGAGCCAACCTCTAATCCACGCAAGGGACTTTTCCTTTTTTACACTTCCTTTACAGACTTTTTCTGGCCTCCACACGTTTTCCAACTTCTCAGTCATAAGCATCCAGCACCTTTAGGATGCTTATAACCCTCTGAAAACTTCCGTCTTCATCTTAGTAAGGTCGGGCGACATGTATTCTTTGCCTACTTGTTCCAACCCTTTCCCTTTATCCAGAAACTAGGCCAGAAGCTATTAATACCAGGGGAAAATGTTACCTGTGGAAGGATACCTTTGGTCAAAAATTCTCTCATATCGGGGTTTAACTTGACCCACCTATTCTTTCGGACAGACCAACCGTTACTTTGGACATTCGAGAAGTCGTGGGAATTATCCCTAATGCCTAGGTCGGGCCCGAGGTGGGGAGTTACAAAGGTCCAACGACCTTTGGATGGACTTTGACGAAACAAGGAAACCACTGTTATTCCTGAGGTGACCTCTAGGCCCACATTGCCGAGGTCTTGAAAGATAGCTTCTTTGCAGGCCATTCTGGCCTGGACCAAAACTGATACAGGGTCTCCTGGGACCTCCCTGTTAGGGCACGACTGCAATACTTTCGCTCTTCGACCCAACTTCCTGGTGACCAGCCATCAAACTCCTGTACCAGGGCTAGAACATCCTTCTTTGGAAAAAACCCCTTCCGCTCAGACAGGTTTTGGAAAGGGTAAAAATGCAAACTTTGAAAGGTGTTTTCATATATATAGCCACATCTCCGTAACGTTGGCTCTCTTGGTAGGTTTCCTGTTAATTTCAACTGTTGATCTCCCACGTGCTAGTTTCCCTTCGTCGGATCTGTTGCCTCTTTATCTCTTCATTTGACCTTCGATTCGTCTTTACCGTCGGATCTGTTTTAATCTTTCCATCTATGTCGTCCCTTCTTCTCCACATTTTCCCATAAGACGGCCTCGCATGTACCCAGGTGGTCCCTACTATGGTTCCCCCTCTTTTTGTGATGGGCTCTGGAGCTGACATCTGGCAGGCGGGAAAATGTCATCGCATCCACCCCTTTCTTATCCGGTGCACTACTTCTTTGTGCGATCTGCTACGAGAGCCGTTGATGTACATCCCTTTAGTATTCCGAACCGTGGATCTTTCTGCCAGTTCATGCCATCGCATGCGCCCACTTCTATATATTGCCCTTTGATCTTTCTGCTTGCAACAATGTCTCTTGCTGACACTTGGCTAGCTGGGAAGTCTCATTGCATCCACCCTTTTCTTATCTTCCTCGCAACTTGGTTGTGTGGTATTTCACCTAGGGCCGTGGATCTGATCCCCACCAAATCTACGGCGTAGATTGGTGTAATGCTTATCTTCCCATTACTTGACCGGCAGACTATAGGTTATAAAGTGTGTTTCTCGTTTATTTATACCCATACTTCAACATTTTCTCATCCTTTGCACATTTGTTCCTCCTTAGACCCCTTAGTCTTTCCCATTAGCATCTAGCACTGGAGCATGGAAGATATCTCGGTTTCACTACCAGGTACATTTTGACCATCCATTACTTCCATTCAACTACATATTGTAGAAAAATATATGGGTGTTAACTCACCAGTTCTATATTTACAGAAAAATAAGGGAGCCTTTGAGGAAGCACGAGACATATTCAGGGCACCGCCACCTAGCTCTCCTAGAACACAATTGTGCAGTGAAGTACCACAGAGAGAGAATATGCCAACAGCGCAAGATCAAACAAATATGGAAATAGATGCAGGGACCTCTGTTGCACAGTTCTTACGCAGTTGCATGAAATTACTAAAGAGCGCAGATTCTCTTACGGAATTTGAAAAGCTACTAAGGCAGTATGAGCCAAACAGTGACAACGGGGCTACCACTGGCACAGTCCACAATATTCAGAGTCCTAAGAGAACAGGAAGGGAAATGAGACTCACTGCACAGATTGGAGACTATGCGATGGATGACATCATTCTTGATCTTGGATCCGAAGTAAATGTCTTGACCAAGCAGACATGGCATCAGATGGGTAAACCCAAGTTACAGTGGTCACCTCTACAGTTGAGGATGGCTAACTAAGGGATAGTTATACCTTTGGGAAGATTACCCAAAACCATTGTTGACATTGATGGAGTGCGTAGCTATGTCGATTTTGAAGTAATCGAAATCGTGGATGACAGCCATCCTTATCCGGCACTACTAGGTATCGATTGGGCAATGACAAACTATGCCATTATTGATTTAAAAACTATGAAAATGATATTTGAAGACAATGATATCAGGGTCATTGCGCCATTAGACCCTTCGCAGGGAGAGCGGTATGTTGAACCAATTCAAGAGGAATCCAAATCTCAAGACTTGGACCATATTTACAAGATGACAACCAATACTGCTGACTATGTTAATCCAACTGCAGATGGCACACTCAGTTGGCACTGTGATAGCTCTTGCATATCAGATTCTGATGCAGGACTAGAAAACTGGAAAAGCAGGTTACATGAAGTATCTGCCATAAAATGTGCACGGATCACGAAGTCACTCTGCTGGATTGGAAAAGAGATAACTCCAATCCCTACCTTTGATGGTTTATCTAATGTGTATTGTTTTATCAAATAATATACTGCAGCAATTCTGGATGAACATCGTGTCCCAGCTCTAGACATGGCATTGTGCGGCATACCTGCCAGATGGTGGGCTGCGCATAAGAAGATACTGACAACATGGGATCAGTGTAGAATTAAGATGCAAATCAGGTTTGCTGATAAGGTTACCCTATCCTTTGAGAAATATAATGGAAAGATGGATCCAAGAGAGCATATTCGGGTTTATTCAGGAGCATGGAAGGAAAGACCACAGACAGAATGGGTGCATCTGTTCGTTCACACGTTAGAAGAACCGATTCCAAACAAATGGTACCTAGACCTGGAGTTGCGTAGGGGCACAGTGGACTGGTCGGACTTCACTGCGACCTTCCAGCAGGATTTCAGCTTCGAAGACGAGCATCCAAGTATCAACGATGCACTACAAATCATTAAGGAAAAAATATTCAGTCCAGATTGTACACAAGGAAACATGACACTAGCACAATTCTTTGGCATAGACTGCATACCTGAGTGCCTACAACCTGAATGGGAAGAGCAACGAGAACATGCTCTTGAGTTTTATCACATTGATGGAAAAACCAAGGACACAACAGATAGTGATGAGGAGGACCCACCCAACATCCGGATACCTGAGTCAGAGGGATCACACGAGGTAGAAGGACTTCCATTGGAAATTCCACACATGAGTGGAACCGTGAAAACAAGGAAAGTGAACATTGGCACCAGCGAAGCGCCAAGGTTCGCAGCTATTGGATATTATTGGGACAAAGATACAGTTGAAGAGGTCGCGGGCATATTACAGGAATATCAAGAACTATTCTTGACCAAGTTCACAGAGATGAAAGGTATCTTGGGATACTTTGGAGTGATGAAAATTCCTCTTAAGTCTAGCGCAAAACCTGTGAAACAAAGACCGTACAGACTGAACCCGCGCCATAAAGAACGAGTTAGGGAAGAACTCAATAAGATGCTCGATGCAGGAATCATTGAGCCAGTTGAAGAAGAATGGATAAGCTCGATGGTTATCCAGGATAAGAAAACAAAGGGCAATATAAGAATTTGTGTGGACCTCAGAAAACTCAATGATGCTTCAATGCACGACCCATTGCCTACACCCTTTACAGATGAAGTGCTAGATAATGTTGGAGGGAATGAGGCCTATTCTTTTACTAATGGATTTTATGGCTACCATCAAATTAGGATTGATTGCGCAGATAGGCACAATACGACTTTTGCTACAGAATGGGGGTCGTTTCAATACACAGTGATGCCCTTTGACCTGAAGAATGCACCCGCCATATTCTCTAGAGTGGTCGTCGCAGCATTTAATGATTTTATACATAAGTTTCTAGAGGTTTACTTTGATGATTGGACCATTTTCGGGCTGTTGAAGAACCATGCCACGAACCTCAGGATGATGCTGGAAAAATGCAGACAGCACCAAATTTCATTAAAATTGAAGAAATGTGTCTTCTGTGTACCCTATGGAGTCTTGTTGGGACACATTGTATGCAAACAAGGCTTCATGGTAGACCCTGCTAAGATTGTAGTCATTGTAAACTTTCCTACACCCAATTCAGTTAATCAATTGTGCACTACACTGGGACATACCGGTTACTATAGGAAGTTCATAAAAGGGTATGCGCAGATAACTGCAGCTATGGAAACACTGTTGAAGAAAGATGTAGCATTCATTTGGAATGAGGATTGTGAGAAAGGATTCGACACATTGAAGGATAAAATGGTCACTGTGCCAATCCTAGTTTTTCTAGACTGGGAGAAGCCTTTTCACGTCCATGTGGATGAATCATGCATAGCATTGGGTATTGTTCTTGTGCAACCAGGAGAGGGAGGCATTGATAATCCCATTGCCTTTTCTAGTATAAAGCTATCATCTGATGAGAAGAACTATACTACTACTGAAAGAGAAGGACTCGCAATGGTATATGCGATGCAGAAGTTCAGGCACTACCTGCTTGGTGCACACTTCTCCATGTTCACTGACCACTCTGCCTTGAAATACCTTGTTAATAAGCCAGTGTTACGGGGGCGCATATGCAGATGGTTACTACTCTTTGAGGAGTACGATTTTGAGATTGTTGTTAAGCTAAGCAGATTGAATTTGGGACCTGATCATTTGTCAAGAATCGAATCAGGAGAAGATCCTATGAATTTGGAGGACAATATGCCTGATGCGCAGTTGTTCGCCATACAAGTTGCAGATGAGTACTACCAGGACGTCATTGATTTTTTGACCACTGGATTCGCACCCGCAAAGTTCACTACGCAGCAGAAGAAACAGCTGGTAGTGCGCGTGGTAGACTTCACTATAATTGTAGGTTAGCTATACAAATTGGGACTAGATGAAGTATTGCGCAGATGTGTGCTAGAGCACGAGAAACCATTTATACTAGCTGATGCACACTCAGGAGTCATACGAGGCCATTATGCAGGAAGAGATACCACGCAGAAGATATTGTGCACAGGGATATGGTGGCCTACAATTCATAAGGATTCGAAGGAACACTACCAGAATTGTGATGTCTGTCAGAGGACAGGGAAGCCGTCACACAGAGATGAAATGCCATTAAATCCACAGCTGACATTGCAGGCCTTTGATTTTGTGGGTCCTATTAACCCACCAGGAAAAAGAAATGGTGCGAGGTATATCATTACTGCTACCGATTACCTTACCAGATGGGCGGAAGCAACGCCAGTAAAAGACTGTAGCGCAGCTACAGCTGCGGAATTCATATATGAGAATATCCTCACAAGGTTTGGATGCCCGAAGATATTGATGAGTGATCAAGGCACTCATTTTCTAAATAAGACCATTGAGGCTTTAACCAAAGAGTTCCACGTTCATCATCAGCGCAGCACACCTTATCATCCACAGGTGAATGGAACTATTGAATCATTTAACAAAGTGTTGGAGAATGCGCTAACAAAGATATGTAACGTCAATCGTGACGACTGGGACCTGTGCATCCCATCTGTACTATGGGCATACAGGACTACTTGCAAGAAACTAACTGGCCATACACCCTTCAGGTTGGCCTATGGACAAGAAGCAATAATTCCAATGGAGTACATTATTCCCATCTTGAGGATAGCAGTGTTTACAGGCATGGCCGATCGTGCAGCACTCGAAGAAAGACTCCTGCACTTGGTTGGGCTAGAGGAAGATCGCTTCGTCGTAGGTTTCCACCAACATGTCCAGAAAGAGCGCGAAAAAGCTTGGCATGATCGCCACATCAAGAACAAGAACTTTCAGGTAGGTGATCTAGTCCTCCTGTATGATAGTAAATTCATGAAATTTCCTGGAAAATTTAAGATGCATTGGCTTGGCCCATATACTGTAATAAATGTTACTAACGGTGGCGCAGTCCAATTAGCTACATTAGCCGGCGATACTTTACCAAGTTTAATAAATGGTAGCAGACTAAAGCTTTACTGCGATAGTCCGGCTGCGCAGAATCCTGCATGATCAGGGAAGTGTACCGCGCAATACTGATGAAGTTGCGCGCACGCAAAAAAAAAAAAAGAGTGGACGCATAGAGCAAGCCCAGAAACTTGTCGCGTAGGAAAGATGGATCAACAATCGCGCAGAAGATAACATCCAGTGTGCGTCCTGTACCAAGCATCTGATTGGACTTCCAGCGCATTATCACGGAAATCGTTACCATGACATCTGTTGGTCAGTTAGTGGGTCATTAACCGAATTGGCGGCAATAGGGAAACTCATGATTTAAAGACGAATGGGACATTTCGGAACCTATTAAAGATCGAAGTGACAAGTTCATACGGAAATCCAGATGGTAGGCTAAGCCATTAACGCGAATTCAACGGATTTGACAAGCTGGCTTGATAGGAAACTGTTTGGCCTTTAAGCAAACAACATTCACGTTACGAGAAGGATCGGATGACAGGCCCAAGATCTACACACGAATTGGAAATCAAGAGGGCTTTAAGGGCCTCGGGCACTGCGGAAGGCCACGTAGCAGGCCAGCAACGGCTATAAATAGACCTCGCTCGGCCACTTAACGATTTTTACGAATTGTTTGAAATAGTCGAGAGCCTAGCAACTAGAGCATTGTATGAGCGACTCGGTTGAGTTAGCAAGTATTTCTAGTTTATTTGAGAAAGCAAGGATTCCAGTAGCAATGACAGCGACGAAACTAGGCCCATCCAGAAGTTCAGCATGGCAGGCTGCAGGAAGCAGCAAGGGCAAAGAGACAACAGCTCCAGAGAAGGGGGGCTTCGAGGTGCCATTACAGCAGACACCTTCTGCTCCAGCTCTGCCATTTTATCCAGTGCCCGACCACATTCCCCCAAGGAAGCTCGATGCCCCACTGGTAAACATAGAAAATAACTTCAAATATGAAATCCCACTACCCAATATCTCTACCAGGGTAAATATTGAGGAGAATCTGATGGGTGGCATACCAGGCTGCAATTTGGATGACCAAGACCTACTGGAGAATACGCTGGTAACACCAAAAATTTACCCACAGTTTAGGCTGGATGCCTATATCAATTGGTTCAAGGATGAACAGAATGGAACTGGCAGGCTATAAAATCAAGAATGGCTAAGGGCCATCCAGCCATCAAGCCTGTTAAATTTATTGCAAATGCCTTACTTTACCAAGAGTGTTGAGTTTTCCGTTGTTGCGCGCACACTACTCACTTGCGTGCATGAAGGATTCCTATGGTTGGACATGCGCATTGACATTAGTACACCATTAGTATCGACCTGATTCATCATATCACCGGATTGAACAAGAGGGGAGAGGACCCTGCTAACCTCCTCATAAAGAAAGTGCAAGATAGAGCTATTAGCACGGAAGTACTAAAAGAGTTCGACGTAGTGCACAAGGGACGAGGGTTCCCAACGGGCGACATCAATGACTGTGCTACACAATTTACAACCCGGTTGCTTGCAAGAAAGCTATTGCACAAGTGTACACCACCTGAAGTACTTGCGGTCGCAATCAGGGCAGCCGCTAATGTATTGCACGGAAAATCTTTCAATTGGTGCCAATTCTTATTGAATGAGTTCCTGGCAAATGTTCAGGATGCCCAAGATGATGGAACAGCGTTCCACTTTAGTTGGCTACTAGTGTTGATAGCCTTTGTAGGCTGGAAAGAGCCAAATAATTACCAAGGAGCTGCCACTTTAGCTAGATAGGGCCGAGGAGCGCGCTTTGCCAATCTATGGGAAAGCCCAAAGGCGTCTAGGCAGCGACAAACGGCTGAAGTGTTTTATGTTTACTATCACCAGTTGCACGAAGCAATTATGGAAATGTCGCGCGTTTCCAAACCACTAGCAAATGAATACACCTACATCATCAGGTTTCAAGCGAAAAGGCACCAAACATTCATTCAGCCAAGAGGCGACAGAGCGGAGCAGGATTTATGGTATCCAGGCTTTTATTGACTGGACAAGAACACAATCGAGGGAATGATGGAATTATGGGAGCCCGAATGGAAAGTTCCCGCTTCACGTGACGATGCTTCTGACTACAAGCATAACATATAACCTCTTCAAGAAAATATCAATGTACCAGACACTGATGAGGAAGACACAGGAACAGATCAGGAAGACAAAGAAGAAACAACAAAAAAGAAGGGAAAGAAGGGCGGACTACCAGCTGGAACGCCCATTGTGGAAGAAAAGGCTGACGTGCAGAGTCAACATTCTGTTGCATCGGCAACGAAGAGAAAGGCCACTGAAGGTCCCTCGCAAACACAGAGCCGACGCACAAAAAGAAAGGCTAAAAAACCCGAGTTTGGGTCGCAACTGCATCCCGATGATTGTGAGACTATTGCAAAAAAAGTGCACGAAGCATGGGAAGAGGCTCGTGCTGAGAACGAGGCCAAGCAAGAAAAACTGCAGTTGACCATAATCTAAGCTGTGGAGCAGGTCAAGACATTGGTAGCCCATATGGGATTGGGGCAATCAGGTTTAGGTATTAACGGGAAATCAGAAGAGCCAAGCGCACAAAGAAGACCACCTATTACTGGAAGTAAGTATCTACGCGTCTTGAGCCTTGAACCTACCTACCTGATTTACCCAAATGAAATAGTTAAGGAGGCACTAAAGACCGGGCGCCTCGACTTGAACATCGTGGCCTTACCCCTGGAAAACCTGAATGAGTTGCACATCAAAGTTGCAGAAGAAATTCATGAGAGAGGCATCGCCTCATATGATAAGTGTGCACAGTTAACTGAAGACATCAATCATTTAAGGCAGGAATCAAATAACACCAAGCAAGAATCGAGCGCAGCCAAGGAAAAGGGCCAGAAGCTGAAGGAAACCATTTCAGCTATGTGCGCACACATAGAGTAATGCTAGGAAGAAGATGACATGGAGGACACAATAAAGAAAATTGGGGCCAAGGTAGAGTCCCTTACTGCTGAGAAAATGGAAATGGAAACCGCGTACGAAGGAAAAATCGCAGAGTTGGAGTCTTGGCACCCTGTCATTCCATCAGATTAGTGACCCGCTCTAGCTGAGGACATCAAAGTAACCATGGATGGCATTTCGTCAGAAGTGATGAAATGCCAAGACTTACTTGAGCGGATAACTACAACAGTAACCGGGTTGAACGAGGATCCTGCACTACAGTAGGTAAGGGCAGAAGTAGAACAGAAGTAGCAGCAGGTCGATGCTACAAGTATGCAGATGAGGAATGCACCGACGAGAGAGAAAGTGCAGATATTCAATGAGGTCAAGGACCTGCAGAAAGAGCTAGAAATAATAAGAAAGAAAGAAGCTGCCACAACGGACAAGCTGCAGCCGATTGAGAAAGAAGGCCTTGAATTAATGCAGCAATTTGATGCAAAGTTCGTAGAACTTCAGTCGGCAGAAAGTAGTATGCAAGAACAAGTGGCTCGGGAGAAGGTCTCGCAGGATACTCTGGAGACGCTTCAAGTGTTCGAACAGAAAGCCAAGAACGTAGTTGCAGAGTTGCAACAAACTCTACAAAGCTTCACAGAAAAGCTTGAGATGATGAAAGACGTGGCATCAGAGTCCGCAGAGTGAAAGTGGCTCGGGACGAGCCACAGGTGAGTGTTAGGGGCCTGTTGGGTGGGGCCCAAGTGGGTTGGAAAAATATAGAAGTATGGAAAATTGCGCGTAGCGCGCTACAGCAGGAAGAAAAGGCAATTTTGACAATTGCGCATTGCACGCTGCGGCAGGAAGAGAAAGCAATTTTGGTGACAGCGCATTGCGCGCAGCGGCAGGAGACGAACAATTTGGGGTTTTGTGCGTGTCGCGCGTTGGCAATGACTAAGGCACGATCGCGCAACAGGACGATGCGCATAGGCTACTTTTGGGCAGAACATAGGTAAAGGTGAGACGAGGATATGACCTAGTTTGGGTAAGGAACAGGTGGATGGAAGATGAAAGCAACCTATTCAAACGTGTGGCGGCAAGCAGTTGAGAAGCTAGGACACGACGTTGATGGTGACAGGAAAGCGAAGGAGTGGAAAGGGACAGGCCATGATGCAGTTGTAACCGCTTGGAGGACTGCAGCTGTCAGAAGAGCGTGTGAGCCACGAGTGGCCCAGCTGGAGCACGTGGAGTAAGCTGTCGACGGCGACAGTTAGGGTGGTAGTTAGCCATGTCGGTTTTGTAGACCTAAGGGTTTTTGCTTATGAATTGAAAAGATATGCCTGCGTGCATAATCTATAAATAGGCATGATTTTGTATGGGAAAGGGTTGTTGGTTGGGTTGATGAACTCTTCATTTTGGTTAAGTGTGGATTATTATAGAATCTTAAGCTTAGACAGCGATTGTAAAGGCTCTGCAGCTAAGTGCACAGAGACCTATCTGAGAGAGAAGAGAGTTTGAAGCTGAGTGCGTAGACTAAGAACGATTGTACCTTTCCCATGAAGAGCAATATTAACAACCATTCTTGTGGACGTAGCCTCCATCCGGGGGGTGAACCACGTTAAATTCTGTGTTGTGTGACCAATGTGTTTTATGATTATTTAATTGCTAGATATGTGTGTTTAATGCTGGAAACTTCTGCATGTGATTGCTTTTATATGTATTTTCTGCAGTGAATGGGAATAATATGTTAAGTAATGCATGCGCAGAGGACTGTTAAGTATTCAACATGTATGAAGCTGTAGATTGGAATGTATGAAGCTATCTATTGGTCGAAGTAGTAAACACTGAATTTAAGTGCAGCGTTGGAGCGCGCAGTAACGTTTGTTATCAAACCATCCACAATTTACTAATAAGACTTGAATGGAGTAAAGGAATAAAGGACGTTAAGTAGAATTGAATATCCTGGCAAGGACGCGCAGTCTCATGGATGCACCAAGTCATTAAAGGTTGCTGCGAGGTAGCTCTTGATAGCTTACTGTCGTAACACAAAGGTAACCTTTACCGCATAGTCATTGGCAGTGCAAGCGCAGTTGTGCACTGAAGGCGCAAGTACAAGAGCACAGTTGTGCACTGAAGTATCTGATGTGGGACAAAAGGTGCGCGAAGTATCTATCCATGCAACCCGCAATCCGTTGCGATGCTTATTAGCTTTCCCCCCATCGCATCACCCGGTTGTGGAAACTTGATTCCGCAACCACCCCCCTCCAGCTTCGCCTCGGGTGAGACCTCAAGCTACGCGCAGCCTGTTGCCGAAAGGGCCGGTGAATTGGAGTTTTGTTGGTTCCTTGAACTGCGAAGTACCTGGGTCTACACTGGAAACCTCAAGAAGGTGATCGATAGCCAACAATTTTGTCACTCAAAGGCGTGCCTGAAATAGTTGATATAATGCCCCACAACCAACACTGATCTTCCCTTAGATATAGACTCATTTATGGTTTGGATATCAAAGTTGCAAGTAGAAATGATAGAATTAGATAGAGTAGTGTCCTCCTCTTCGTTCTCCATTGTGGATGGTCATGAAGAAATATTATCACAAAGGGATTTAAAAAATGCCGAAACTCTTTGGCCTTTGGCATACAAAATTGGAATGTGGAGTTTGCATAAGTTTGTTGTGGGTCCACTTAAAGGTTGAAGGTTTAAATTGAAAGCAATATTATGCAGATTCTTGGACTCATGATCTATGAAAATCCTCACAACAGATCTAATAGCTGATGTATACCTCACAAGAAATATTATGATTAAGCAGAAAGATAGAAGAAGAGTGGTCAATGTAGTGTAAATGAGCAACAAAATAATAATACAGTAGAACTCGGATAGAAGCAAAGTAACTTCACACACACTAATTCATTAATCACAAATATGAACAATAAATAGTACAATGGTGGAGAGGATTCGAATTCCAATGTGGCAATTCGAATTAGCCTCTCATAGAGTGATCATCAGATCAATAGAGTGTCATCAGAGCACAACTAGGAGTCCTCATCATCATTAGTGGAGTCATCAATGCACAAGTAACTATCAACCAGATGTCAAACTGAGCCTAACTGAGTGTGGTAGGTGTAACTGGCACATGGAGGTACTAACTAAATGAAGGAGTCTCAGTGGAGGGCGCATGAGGAGCTAACTGGAGTCAGAATGGGAAGCCTAGTCTCACTGGAGGTCCATCGGAGTGATACAGTCAATTGAGAGTCAGTCTATCCTTAAATCAAGAAAATAACTAAAGATAACTCAACTAACTGAAGTGCAACTGGGTGGTGGTTGAGAGAGGGCGCATGAGATGCATGCAACTGCATGCAGGGCATACTAAGCACTAGGAGGGCTAAACCTGATCAGTGAGAATCTCTTGGGGATAGCTAACGGAGGGCTAGGTGCTGGGACTGATGACTGGAATGCATGCATGCATGCATAATGCATGTTGCATGCATAAATGCATGCAAGACTGAAAATGAAAATGCTGGTAGGACTAGGATGGAGTATAGGAATATCCTAACACCCCCCCTTAATACATCCTGGGCACTGGTAACTGAGACCAAAGGTCACCCAATACAATGAATAATAATAACAGTCAAGAAACTAAGGAAATGGGGAAAAACCTCATGGGAAAAATACCCCCCCTCAAAATAGACTGTAGGGCACACTAAAAATAAATGCTCCAAACTCAAGCAGGTGTGATGCTTGGTCATATGTCTGGAGGTATCTTATTCTTGGGAAGAAGTGGTTCATGCTCAAAGGGCATGTGCTTGTACTTGCTCTTCAGATCGAATGTGATGAGAAAAAATCCAAAAGTATGACGATGATCCTTGAACCTGTGATGTGAATCAGTTGAGTTAGGATCAAATCCATGAATATGAAGATAGTCTTTTGTTTTCTCCTTTGAACCATAATGGGTGAGATTATGCCCAAAAGAACCATCAAATATCAGTGATTGCTTGGAGTCCAAATCAGATCCAAGACTTGAAAAATGGTTACTTAAGATCTCCTTTGAACCATTAGAGGTGATATCTAAACCAGTAAATGCATCAGAAATTATCCCAAGCGAATGGCAATGGCCATCATCTCCAATAACCTTCCGAGAGCATGAAATAATTGTCTTACAGTAGTAAATAAGAGGTGATTAATCAAGGAGAGTGAATGCATTACCTCCAATGGATAATTTAACCTCCGAAACATTCATGAGATCATGATGCAAACCAACAGACTCTAGTGCAAGAGAGGATTTAGGAACCTCTGCAATTTCTAGAGTGTGAGCTGGCACAGAATTCGAAATAGAAGAAATTTGGAGCATGAGTGTAGAATCTACAAGTTCTTATTCTTTTTGGACAACTTCAATATGAGATATGTTTGATATTGATTCATGATCAATGAGATCATCAAGGAGGGCGAATGCAATAGTAGGATTTCTCTCGAAATGGATTTGACCAATCCCTTCATTCTATTTACCAAATCTTTCATCCAGATGGGCCCATAGCTCTTTTGGAGATTCAGCAGAATCAGTGAAGGGGGTAAACATACAATGAGACATAGAAAACAACATGGCTGCAAGGGCTCTTTCACCTTCATTTAACCATTCATTCTCTTCTTCAGAGGATTCGAACTCTCTTTCAAAACAATAATCAAAGAGATCATGGCTCTTCAAATATGCTATCATTTTTGGTTTCCATTCATCATAGTTGAATGGAGAAAGAGGAGGGATTTCTTCTGAATTCATGGAAGCTGTAGAATACTTGCAAAAACAATAGAAAAATTATGCAACTGCTACTGCTGCAAAAGTGCAGAAACTACTGCAACTGTTGCACTCAAAATCTTGATAATAACCTGCAAAAAACTCTCAGGAATAAAGATAGACAAAACTCTCAACATGCTCTGATACCATGTGAAAATCCTCACAGCAAATATAAGCGTTGATGTATACCTCACAAGAAAGATTATGATTAAGCAGGAAGATAGAAGAAGAGTGGTCAATGCAGTGTAAATGAGCAACAGAATAATAATACAGTAGAACTCAGATAGAAGCAAAATAACTTTACACACACTAATTCATTAATCACAAATATGAACAATAAATAGTACAATGGTGGAGAGGATTCGAATGCCAAGGTGGAAATTCGAATTAGCCTCTCATAGAGTGATCATCAAATTAATAGAGTGTCATCAAAGCACAACTAGGAGTCCTCATCATCATCAGTGGAGTCATCAATGCACAGGTAATTGTCAACCACATGTCAAACTGAGTCTAACTGAGTGTGGTAGGTGTAACTGGCACATGGAGGTACTAACTGAATGAAGGAGGCTCAGTGGAGGGCGCATGAGGAGCTAATTGGAGTCATAATGGGTAGTCTAGTCTCATTGGAGGTCCATTGGAGTGATACAGTCAATTGAGAGTCAGCATAGCCTTAAATCAAGGAAAGAACTAAAGATAACTCAACTAACTGAAGCGCAACTGAGTGGTAGGTGAGAGAGGGTGCATGAGATGCATGCAACTGCATGCAGGGCATACTAAGCACTAGGAGGGATAAAACTGATCAGTGAGAAGCTCACAGGGCTAGGTGCTGGGACTGATGACTGGGATGCATGCATGCTGCATGCAGAAATGCATGCAAGACTGAAAATGAAAATAATCAAAATGTTGGTAGGACTAGGATGGAGTATAGGAATAACCTAACATGATCCACATTAAATAATCTTCCATGGAGGAATGAGTTTCCCTGGATACGAGTGCAATCACACAGCATTTTAAGTCCTTAGACCACAGGTTTGGTATATTAGTGTACATTTGATTGATCTACTCAACTTAAAAAATATATGTGTATTATATCGTCACTAACTAAAACACTGCACTGAATCTAATATTTAATAGTAAAGAGTGGGAATGAACTTTCTTTGGCCTCACATTTGTTAACCTATGTTTTTTATTGATACATATGGTTGCTTAATGAATTAAGATGTTTAACAATTGCATTTACCAGCAATTTGTAAAGAGTGGGAATGAAATTGATTTGGCCTCACATTTGTTAACCTGTGTTTGTAATTGATACCTATGGTTGCTTAATGAATTAAAATGTTTGACAATTACATTTACTAGAAATTTGTTGACCATATAAAATGTTTGTATGTTTTACCAAATCAATATTAGGTAGGTACTTGAAACATCTAGCCTTCGCTTAGATTTCAACGTTGGATCCTGTATGCGCCACACATTACCCATTACAATCGACTTTATCCATTAATGGGAGAAACTAGGAATATCTTGGCACCAACTATATTACATTCTAAAAAAAGAGAAAGATCTCGCAACAATCTAGATTACATTCTATGCAAAGAAATCTACTCGCAGAATTTATTTAAACAAATATTACCATTATTAAAAGGTGGAAAGTGACTCAAATACACCTATATCATAAATGTGGTTGTGTTAATACTATTCATAACCATAAAAAAAGAAGACTCAAATACGAGAACACCATGCAAACGAATTCCCTCTGGTTCATGGTGGAGTTGCATAAGTTTGCACGGAGGCCCATTACATCATAAAAGAAGGCAAAAGTTTGCAGGGAGGATTATCGGAAGCATATGTGAAGCCACATGGAAGGAGCTGAGCTTCTTAAATCAGTCGAAGGACAAACAAACATACAGCCTTTTTTAGTCAAAGATAAAATACCAGCACCAAAGATAAAAGGAGAACAAATAAATGACAAGGAAGACAAGGTTAGCTGCTATACCTTACTTCTTGTATAGTAGTAAGAAGGTTGTACTACAATACAACCTTACTGCTATAACATATGATATTTTTTCCCTCTATTTTAGATTTTCATGCTTACTATAATACTACAACAACAACAATCAATAGACCAAACAAATACCTGTGAAGGTTGTTATTTGACATAAATTCGTAAACCAACCAACGTTAACAAATACCAGTGAAGGTTGTTATTTGACATAAATTTGTAAACTAGCCAGCGTTGGTTCCCTAGCGTGCAACATCCAAGTAAACGAAAAAAATTGCGGGGAAGGACACTGGTTAGGAGCTTCATTTCTTTGAGAAACTCTTTGTGAAGAACCTGCAACAATTAATTAATAAGAATATGCGAAATAGCAGAAATGACAGAACTCAGAATCACTTTTATATTGATCGTAGGCCACTTCGAGGGGGCAACCTCCTTCGAGCAAGCTCAACACAAATCAATTCATGGCGCCTTCATAGGCCTCAACACACACTTATATAATGAGTCTAGGCACCAATACTATGGGTCACAACCATGGGCCAATACAAACTATGGATCAACAATACTATGGGCAACTTACAAAGCATATGCGCCAAATAACAATAACACAACTATGGATCAACAAATACTACGGGACGACTTACAAAGCATATGCGTCCAACAACAATATACTAACAAAGTAAATAGAAGGGTTGACATGGGTTCCTAACATCCCCTCTCCCTTAGAAAAAGCTTTGCCCTCAAAGCTTTAGATGTGGAAATTGATGCAGAATTGGACGGAGTGGTTCCCCTGTAGCATCTTTGGGTTGCATTCCGGGCCACTGATGCCTTTTGAGGTTCAGGAGGATTGCTTGGAATGTTGAAGAAGAACCATATCAGCTGCGTGAAAAGTGCGCTCTGAACG
Organism: Larix kaempferi; assembly: GCA_027924585.1. Classification (NCBI taxonomy): domain Eukaryota; kingdom Viridiplantae; phylum Streptophyta; class Pinopsida; order Pinales; family Pinaceae; genus Larix; species Larix kaempferi. The sequence goes on from BSBM01000130.1 coordinate 8,880,543, forward strand.
GTGCTGAGCGGCTTGTTGTTTGAGTCGAATTCTTTCCATGTGAAGATTGTCCTGCAGAATGAGAAGAATCTGATCACAGTTTCGAAGAACCAAGTCAATTGCCTAAACTGGGGAGCTGCTAAGGGTGTATGGAAGAAGAACTGGTGGTGCCTATCCATAGACTGCTTCATAGGGTGTCCTTGTAGACATGGTATTGTACCACTGGAGCGCTTCTAGGAAATCCATAGAAATAGTTGTCCAAATCTGTGTAGGGATGGGAAAGGGTTCGAGCAGTCCCGAAAGGAGTGTCGTTTCCCCCTTGTTGACCTGGAAAGTATCACAGTCAACCACCATCTATTGAATTGGCAGTTTCAGTCCCTTCCAAAAGAAGTTACATTGTTCCCAGTCATACTTTTGGAGGAACCCAGAGTGCCCTGCCAATGAAGAAGCATGGAGTTCATAGAAGAGATAGCCCTGTTGAACATATTGCAACCAGTTTGGAACAAGCAGAGAAATAGCTGTAAGAGAAACTAGGTCATCAAATGTGCGAGAAGGAGCATCTGCCACCATATTGTCCTTACCCTTCTTGTAAGTGATCGCATAGTCATAACCCATGAGGTGGATAACCCATTTCAGGTGTGCTGGGGAGGAGACCCATTGTTCCAGGAAATTTTTCAGACTCTGGAGATCAGTCTTGATGCAGAAATAATTCCCTAATAGGGATGGCTGCCACATCGATACTGCATGCAAAATAGCCATCATTTCCTGCTGAGATGTAGACACGGCTAAATGCTTACTGGAAAGGTCTCTTGAAGGCAGAAATCCCACTGGTGCAGCAAAGACACCTGCATATCTATCCAAGGAAGTAGTGGAGACTGTTGATGGGTGCATCTGAATGGAATGGAGTTGAGCGATGACACCATGTGAATTCTTCTTAAGGATCTTTTCCAGGCGATGTGAACTGATGATGCAGAGAGACCCTGGTTGTAAGCCTGTAAATTTGTGTTGTGTCCCATTGACTGAAAACTGCATCCAAAGTTTAGCAAAATCCCATAAGATGGGGCCAAGTGTGCGTAACCATTGAACGCCCAAAACCACATCACATCCGCCTAAGCACAAGGAAAACATGTCAGAGCACAGGTTATAATTTTTTAGAGAGATACGCACATTGTGACACTTTCCCTTGCAAGGTAAGGTGCCTCCATTAGCAACCATGACTTCAAAGTTGGAGCAAGGATGGACAAAACAATCAACCTGTTTGGCGATCCGGGGGTCAATGAAGTTATGAGTGCTACCAGAATCAATGAGTATTGTAAGAGGAAGCTTCTTGAAATAACCCCTGACCCGCATTGTTTGGGGGGTGGTGACACCGGATAAATCATGGAGATATATCTTTGGTTGTTCATCCTGAGATGGGGGGTCAATAGGAGGCTCTTGAATGTCAACCTGAGCATCCATTGGATCTGGAGCTTCTTCACCAATTTAGGCAGGCGGAGAACCCATATCCAAGAGATAGAGATTTTGTTGAACACATCTATGTCCCCGAGTGAATTTCTCATCACAATTATAACAAAGCCCTTTTTCTCTGCGTGCTTGCATCTTTGTTTCAAACAAATTCTTGATAGGAGTTGGTCGAGTGGCTTGCGGAATGGGAGGTCGTTGAAAGCCCATATTTTGGAAGGGAACAAAAGTGGGTTTGGAGAGCTATTGGGCTGCAATCTTGTCTTCTGCCAACTTAGATAACCCTAGGACTTCCATCATTGTGTTGGGACAGAACCTTTTAACCTTTGACCGGATTTCATCCTTAAAACCACTGATAAAACAACTCCTGTAGAATTCATCAGACAAGCCTTCTGTGTGATTGGCTAGTTTCTCAAATTTGGTCTGATACTCTCTCACAGTGCCACTTTGACGGAGTTTAGTGAGTGCTCCGGTGAAGTCATCAAAAGCACTGGGACCAAATCGTTACAAAAGGAGTTGGAAAAAATCTGTCGATTTTGGCTCGTCATGAGCCTTGATGTACCAACGGTACCATGGAAGGGCTTCCTGTTCCAAATGAAAAGATGCAAGTGGAAATTTTTGGACATCAAAAGTATTATGCAGATTGAAATACTATTCTGCACGATATACCCATCCAGTCGGATCAGTACCATTGAAGCGAGGAAATTCAAGCTTCGGGCCACGAAGATGGCTGGAAGAAGAGAACCCAGTGGTTGCAGAAGATTCTTGCTGTCGGTTATTGTTCATGGCTAAATGCTGAAGATGGAGGCTAAGAAAATTTTTGTCCATATCTTTGAGTTTGGTTTGGATGGATGCAAGTGCTTCCTCCATGGTTTTTGCTCCGGTGCGGGTGACAACCATAACTAGATTTTTTCTTTGTTTTTTTTTTGGGGGGGGGGAATGGATAGAAAAACACAAACAAAAGCTTATTTAGTAAAGGGAAATTTGGAATTGGGAAAAACTCGGAGGGGTAATTGGGGTTTGACTAGGTTTTGGACACTTTCTGATGGATAGGGAAGCAAAAAATGGGGATTTTAGAAGCGGGGTGAAAGAATGAGAAAAATTGGTAGAGAGGGACAAAGAAGCAGAATTAAGAAAGGAACTCGGTGGAAATATTTGAAGGAAATTGGGTAAAATCCGAAGAAGTTATGGAAAACCTTAAAAATAGACAAATGTGGGATTTCGGGCTTTGGAAAGTGAAATTTGGGATAGGGTCCTCAAGAATGAAATATGTAGAATGGGATTGCAGGGTGTGAGTGAAGTTTTAGGGAAAACGGAGTGAAAACAATGGAGATATGGCAAAAAAACAGAATTTTATACTTTTTTTTTATATTTCAGGAATGGATCTGCAACGGCGCGAAAGGGATCCCAAACAGATAGATCTGCAACACCGTGGAAGTGAACAGAAACAGAGGGATCTGAAACGGCGCCGACTGGATCAAAAACGGCTGGATCTGAAATAGATCTGAAACGGCTGGATCTGGACAAACCAAAACCAAATCCAATGTAATGTCCCTTGTTAGGAATTTTATTAAAATTGCAATTTTCCACTTTTTTCCCTTGTTTGACCTTTGACTAGTTTCGATCTCTAGATCCCAAATTTGCCCCAAATGATCCCAAATATTCTGAGAAGGTATATGAATGATATTAGAACATAAATATGTGTTTTAGGGATGCCTTTGTACCTTTAAAACACTTCTGCAAATACTCTTTCAATTCTGGTCAATGTAGGTAACTTTACTAGTAATTTGCCTTTGACTAGTATTGGTCTCTATATCTCGAATTGACTCCAAATGCATACAAATCTTCAAGGAAGGTGTATGAATGATATTAAGACTTGAATATTATGTTCAGGGATGATATATGGCCACCAAAATACCTCTGCAAACTCTCTTAAGATTCTGGACCAAGTATGCAATTTTACTAGTAATTTGGGGTTCAAATCCCCCTGGGGTAAGTATTGAAAATGGCTTCCCAAATGCCTCCAAAGCCACTCAAATTTATGAACAGAGGTAGGAAATGTATTAAGGATGTTATTAAGGTCTCATGTGCACCATTAATTGATTATTATATCTGTTCCAACCCTCTCCCATTCAACTGCAAAAATCACCAATTCGACCCTTGGGGAAATGGCACTATTTCTTCTCCCAGTGCAATTAAACTAAGTAAAAATACTTCAAATGCTCAAGTACAGTACATGAAACTTGTAAAATACATCCATGGCAGTCCATTAATCACAAATTCATCAGAGAATCATCCATTCATTCGAAATCATCATCAACACATTGGTTCACAACAAGGTAGTGGGGAAATGGCATTGTTCTTCCATTAAAAATGAGATTTATACATTTCTACTTGGAATTTCGACCTGAAACTTTTTGGAGATGAAGAACGGAGTATTTACTTCATATTACAAAAGAAATGGGGCATTAAAAGCTTCCCCAAAGAGTACAATAGCTCACCAAAAACGCCCTCCCTCAAGGATCAAGAATATGCCATCAAAATCGGAAATGGTTGAAGGAGTGAGCTGCAATAGAAGAAACCATGAGCTGCCCTGTAGCTTACACCTTAAAATAAAGACTCCATTAAAGCTCCAAATGAAAGGTCTGAATGGCCTTTCCAATTACCAACTTGGATGGGAATCTTTCACCCTCGAAATTGGCTAAGGCAAGAAACTAGTCATCCACTAGCTCTCCCTCTTCACAAATGCAATTGCAAATTCTACAAATGATCAAAAGCCATTCTCATACTTCATTTCTACATTTTATAACCAACATTAGCCTTCTAAGGGTCGAAATCCTCTCAATAGATTCAATAGATTTCCATTTAGGAAATATTCCACATTTGCCACTTGTCTCCTAGTTCCAACCTTCCATCTTCTCCCAAATTCGATTTTGGGTCTCTTTGGCTTCTCCAACTCCCAAATTCGACTTCCTTGAGCCTATTTTTGGGGCTGACATGTCATAGTGGTCAGATGTCAGAGGTCAGGTCTGCAATTTGTCATAGTTGTCATAGATGCTCCATCATTGGTGTCATAGGGGCTAGGGAATCTAGCCCAAGTGTCCACAAACTTCCACTTTGACTCTTTATCTTCCATGGAGGTTACCAATCCTTCCCAATTCGACCTAAGATGCTCAATGACATGTGTTATGACTTACCAACTCACCCAAGAGTGTTCACATTCCCATTAATTCGAATTTGCAAAAGAGATATACCATGTATTATGAAAAATCAAGCTAGTGTGGGTCCCACATCCTCCATATGTCTCCAAAACCATTTGTCACCTAGGATTTCTCTTGAATTTCTTTATTCACTCTATTTATTAAATACTTGAACCCTTCCAATGTCTAAACATCATTTATTATCCCCCTTATTCCAAATCCCAAAGCTTCCACCCCAAACCTAGGAAACTAGTAATTTTCCTCCTTGGCAATTATTTGACCCTTAACATCAATTTTACAAACTCTAATGAATATGGCTAATGTGATTAGGCCATTGTGACCCAATTACAAATTTGGGACATGACAAATCCTCCCTTCCCAATATTGCTTGTCCTCAAGCAATTTCAAACATGGGTGTTGAAGAACCTGCTTTCTGTATAATTCTTTGAAGTTGCCATTGAATTGCCAAACCTTGAGTCTTTGAGTTTCCATGAATATTTTAGAGAGGAACCACCATGATTGTTGCTGCACTACTCTGATTAAAATCACTTTATTAAGTGGGGAATCCATCTCCCATACTGCTTCCTTCCCCCAAAAAAATGAAACCAATGAGACAAAAATTATTCCAGGGTCCCATTGCTTGTATTGCACCCCAACAATTAAGAGTGCTCTCCAACCTACACCATTAGATAAGAGGATTCCTGGATCCCATTTTCTTGTATGCATTCTTCCAAACATCATGAGTACCAAATATATATCATCAAAGTACATAACAACATAATGAAAATGTACATCTAGGATATGCTTCATCAAAGAGTCATGAAAGTGCTTATACCTCCAAGCAAGTAGACCACCATTTTCCAAGTGCGTACAAGCTTCAAGTGACCAATCAAATCTGCTCCAATGACATAGGTGAGGATCCCATGTCCTATAATGCTGCTCCAAAAGGATGTGATATGCATCAAAATATTCAGCCATGTATTCTTTCATCCAAGAAGTGAATGAAGAATCTCCACTAGAATCTGAACCAAATAATGAGCAGAAAAAACAAGGAGACTTCAAATGACTCAAAGAAGTCTCACCCATACATCCATGAATGTGAGAATCATAAAGATGTAACAAAGTATGTGGCTGCCAACAAAAATGTTCTCCCATCATAAATCTATTCATCCAAGTGTTGGATGAAGTTCCTCTAACATCAAATGAACCCAGTGTTGAGCAAGAAAAACCATGAGTATTCAAGTGACTCAAATCCATATCATAGGTGCATCCATGTAGATGTGAATCATCATAAAGTGACAAATTATGCTGCTGCAAATGTGAATAAGAATGTGCTCCAACCATGTCATCATAAAGGTTAAATCTAGGAGTTCCATACTCCTCATGTGGCACCATCAAAAAGAACCCTTTCACCCATACTTCATTGAGACTAATACTGCAAAACATGGAATTGTAGGATGTAGGAGAATGTACTAACTCGCCCAAATGATCAAAAAGTTCAGGAGTTTCATCATGGGAAGTATCCATGTGGGTAGTATCATGCAGCTCCTTCAAAAGTGTGAACTCTTTGTCATAGTTTGGTTCCAATGTAGAGGAATCATGCTCTTCTTTAAAAATTGCATAACCTTCATCAAGAGGAAATTCAAATTCCTCTTCCACCACATCAAGTGTTTGGATCTCTTCAAGTTCATCTTCAAACACATCAAGAACATTCAACTTTTCACATTTCTCATGATCCACCATGTCATGAGAATCCTCCAAACAATCTACCATTTGACAATCTGAAACATAGGAGGAAAAACAAGTATCTTGCAACTTTTCAAGAAGTTGCTCATTTTGAATTGTGAGCTTATGAATATCCTCATTATTCTTCAAGTATGCATCATGTAACAATTCATTAAGCTCAAACAAATGGTTTCTATCAAAAAGCAAAGACATGAAATTACCTTTGATGTGGCACATTGCTCTTTGAATCTTCTCCATGTCTTCAAGGAAGGATGTTTCCTCCAATGAAGTAGCTCTCCAACAAGAATTTGACACCAATGCTTGAGTGTCATGGAGAATGCTGAGGGACTCTTGGATATTATTTTCATTCATCTTTAAGGACCCTTCAAGAAAATGAGGCTCTTGCAAATGAACCTCCTCATCTTCTTCAATTTTGCTTGGACCAACTTCATGAAGCTCAAGTGGTGATGGGGAAGTTGATCTTGGTTCTTCTTCAACTGCTACAAGGTCTTCATTATCATGCTTAATGAAACTTGTACTTGTAGAAACATTTTCAAAAGTGATCTCTATGTCACCAACATAGAGGTGTGAGCACCCATCAGTAGGTACTCCTTCATAGTTTAAGCATCCATCAGTAGATGCTCTTTGGTTCATGTCTAAGCTAGAAGGTGTCTCGAAATGATCTTCCATATTTTCAATAGAATCTTCTTCATGCTCTTGTGATGTCTCTTCCTTTTGCTCCTTAAAGCAAGCTGATACATTTTTCCCCTTGGTTTCCTTAAAATCAATAATTTTTTCCACAAGTTCGATAGAAAACAATTCGAATCCTTCCTTAAGTTGCTTGGTCATATCTTCAAATATTGTTTTCATAATTTTTATATGCTCCTCACCATCATATGAGGCTCCCTTTTCATCCCTAGTCATAGTTTCCTCAAAAAATTTGCTCTTCTTCTCCTACCCTTTTTTTTTTTCTTCAACAAAAGCACTTTTGGTTTCAATATCTAATGGTGGTACCTGAATTATTGTCCTCATGAATATTATACCACATCAGGTGCCAAGATCATGCTCTGATACCACTGTAATGTCCCTTGTTAGGAATTTTATTAAAATTGCAATTTTCCACTTTTTTCCCTTGTTTGACCTTTGACTAGTTTCGATCTCTAGATCCCAAATTTGCCCCAAATGATCCCAAATATTCTGAGAAGGTATATGAATGATATTAGAACATAAATATGTGTTTTAGGGATGCCTTTGTACCTTTAAAACACTTCTGCAAATACTCTTTCAATTCTGGTCAATGTAGGTAACTTTACTAGTAATTTGCCTTTGACTAGTATTGGTCTCTATATCTCGAATTGACTCCAAATGCATTCAAATCTTCAAGGAAGGTGTATGAATGATATTAAGACTTGAATATTATGTTAAGGGATGATATATGGCCACCAAAATACCTCTGCAAACTCTCTTAAGATTCTGGACCAAGTATGCAATTTTACTAGTAATTTGGGGTTCAAATCCCCCTGGGGTAAGTATTGAAAATGGCTTCCCAAATGCCTCCAAAGCCACTCAAATTTATGAACAGAGGTAGGAAATGTATTAAGGATGTTATTAAGGTCTCATGTGCACCATTAATTGATTATTATATATGTTCCAACCCTCTCCCATTCAACTGCAAAAATCACCAATTCGACCCTTGGGGAAATGGCACTATTTCTTCTCCCAGTGCAATTAAACTAAGTAAAAATACTTCAAATGCTCAAGTACAGTACATGAAACTTGTAAAATACATCCATGGCAGTCCATTAATCACAAATTCATCAGAGAATCATCCATTCATTCGAAATCATCATCAACACATTGGTTCACAACAAGGTAGTGGGGAAATGGCATTGTTCTTCCATTAAAAATGAGATTTATACATTTCTACTTGGAATTTCGACCTGAAACTTTTTGGAGATGAAGAACGGAGTATTTACTTCATATTACAAAATAAATGGGGCATTAAAAGCTTCCCCAAAGAGTACAATAGCTCACCAAAAACGCCCTCCCTCAAGGATCAAGAATATGCCATCAAAATCGGAAATGGTTGAAGGAGTGAGCTGCAATAGAAGAAACCATGAGCTGCCCTGTAGCTTACACCTTAAAATAAAGACTCCATTAAAGCTCCAAATGAAAGGTCTGAATGGCCTTTCCAATTACCAACTTGGATGGGAATCTTTCACCCTCGAAATTGGCTAAGGCAAGAAACTAGTCATCCACTAGCTCTCCCTCTTCACAAATGCAATTGCAAATTCTACAAATGATCAAAAGCCATTCTCATACTTCATTTCTACATTTTATAACCAACATTAGCCTTCTAAGGGTCGAAATCCTCTCAATAGATTCAATAGATTTCCATTTAGGAAATATTCCACATTTGCCACTTGTCTCCTAGTTCCAACCTTCCATCTTCTCCCAAATTCGATTTTGGGTCTCTTTGGCTTCTCCAACTCCCAAATTCGACTTCCTTGAGCCTATTTTTGGGGCTGACATGTCATAGTGGTCAGATGTCAGAGGTCAGGTCTGCAATTTGTCATAGTTGTCATAGATGCTCCATCATTGGTGTCATAGGGGCTAGGGAATCTAGCCCAAGTGTCCACAAACTTCCACTTTGACTCTTTATCTTCCATGGAGGTTACCAATCCTTCCCAATTCGACCTAAGATGCTCAATGACATGTGTTATGACTTACCAACTCACCTAAGAGTGTTCACATTCCCATTAATTCGAATTTGCAAAAGAGATATACCATGTATTATGAAAAATCAAGCTAGTGTGGGTCCCACATCCTCCATATGTCTCCAAAACCATTTGTCACCTAGGATTTCTCTTGAATTTCTTTATTCACTCTATTTATTAAATACTTGAACCCTTCCAATGTCTAAACATCATTTAGTATCCCCCTTATTCCAAATCCCAAAGCTTCCACCCCAAACCTAGGAAACTAGTAATTTTCCTCCTTGGCAATTATTTGACCCTTAACATCAATTTTACAAACTCTAATGAATATGGCTAATGTGATTAGGCCATTGTGACCCAATTACAAATTTGGGACATGACATCCAAATACCAAATCCACAATAAAATGCAACATTTAATACATAATCACATGTTCGAGCGTTGCTCCCGAATTGTACAAAACATCTATATAACACTAAACACAACATTGCAATTAATGTTGTTCCACCTAGGCTCCCAAGGGAAATTGACAATATTTTCGATCATGATTTTCAGGATGACGGTGTCTGATTCGTCGTAACAGCCAGCCTCATGACCTCATCCTTCATGTTGGGTAAGACAAGTGAGAAATTTCATTTGAGCTACTATAAAACATACCTGGCAATTACGTCATCCTTCATGCTGGGTAAGACAATTGAGTAATTGCATCTGAGCTACTATAAAACATACCTGGCAATTACATCTAGGATAACACTAACCAAGACCGTATAAGAAGCCATCAATGGATCCAATGGCATAGTTGTTATTTGTAGAATCATTTTGTATGAGTTGGGTGGATAAGAGCATGGAAGATTGCAAGATGGTGCTCGCAGAAATTGAATTTGTCTACACATGGCCTGGAACACCGCCAAACTCTTGTTACCAGAGCCTCTGCACCGTAGAGATGACTCTTCCTCCAGTGTCGTGAACACATGAGTATGTGTAGAGATCCTCCACTGCCATCAACACATGGCGAACATGCATGAATCCACATGCACCGACGAAACTAGCTACAACAAAGCAAAATGAGCCTAACATTTTATGAAGCTGAATGAGACTAACATTTAATGTTTATAAACTAATGGTATATTGGAGATAGCATTAATGTTAATGAAAATCTGATATCCTTTTAACTCTAAGTTAGATGAGAGTGTGATTAAAGATGTAGGTAAAATAACCAAATTTTATGGCAGTGCAACCTTACGATCACCTGGGGAAAAGGCCAAATAAGGCTCCCTAAATGATGATTGGTGATGATTGGTCAGAAGCAACTGTAGGTAAAAAAACTTAGGTTAAATTACATTGATTTTTGTGAAGATTAATACTAATTAAGGCAAGCCGATTCATATAGTCCCTGCTACTTGGCCAGCAGGGACTAATAAGAATTGGGTTATTATGTCCTTTTATCTCATACACATAAGTCTGGAATAATGAATTATCACCATTTCCATGTTAATTCACTAATTCACAATTTATTTTTGGGCTACTCATTCCAAGTCTCGACTCTGCCTCTTGATTGGCCAAAGCCTTAGTAGAATATCTTGGAGGAATAGCTGAAGGGATGTGTTAAAAGTCTAATTCCTAAAGTTAATTGATTAAGATTATTTAATTTTTATAAAGATTTGAGAAACCTTTCACTATAAAAAAAATATTAATTTAATTTTTAATAAATATTTAAATAACCTTTTACTATAAAAATATTAATTTAATTTTTTATAAAAATTTAAGTAACCTTTCGCTATGCTGATTCTCGCAGAATACAAAATAACATTTGGGATCTTAATGATCATGTTGGGAGGCGGATTCGTGGTGATGAAGATTGGCTATCTGAGGCATCTTGACACTTTCTTGATTACTTTACTGATGCTATGAATACATCCCTGCCAGAACAGTTTAAGCTTATAAAGGAATATCCTCGGATGTTCAATGACATGGAGGGGGACAAAATATTTGAGGCTATTACTATCACAGATGTTCAAAATACCCTTCGGTGTTTTGCTAAGGATAAATCTCCTAGTCCGGATGGGTGGACTATGGAACTATTCACACACTTTTTTTATATTATGGGGAATGACCTCAGGGATGCTGTGGATGAATCTCGGTCTTTGGGACTGGTATCTGGGGCGCTAAATACTACCTATCTGGCACTGATACCTAAATCTTCACATCCTGAGAGCTTTAATGATTTCCGTCCTATTTCCTTGTGCAATTTAGTATACAACATTATATCCAATATTATTGCACAACGTATCAAACCGATCCTGTCTAAGTTCATTTCTATGGAACAATATGGTTTTTTGGATGGAAGGAAGATACACGATGAGGTTGGCGTGGCTTAGGAGGTTTTCCACAGTATTAATCAAAAGAAGTTGGACGCACTTATTCTCCAACTTGACTTGGTTAAAGCCTATGACCGGGTAAATTGGACTTTTCTCAGATTGATCCTTATTCAAATTGGACTGCCTTGGAAGGTAATGAAGTGGATTATGGCCTGTGTTACCTCTGTCAACTTCACAGTTCTCGTCAATGGCTAGCCAACTGATTTTTTCAAGGCTTCTAAAGGCCTTCGTCAGGGATGCCCTCTCTCACCCCTTTTGTTTTTGTTGGTCATTGAAGGGCTGAGCCTTTCCGTTCACAAAGCAAAATGTGAGGGCACTATTGTGGGTATCAAGGTCTCGGTAGGTGTATCGGTTACTCACACTCTTTCTGTTGGTCATTGAAGGGCTGAGCCTTTCCTTATTCAAATTGGACTGCCTTGGAAGGTAATGAAGTGGATTATGGCCTGTGTTACCTCTGTCAACTTCACAGTTCTCATCAATGGCTAGCCGACTGATTTTTTCAAGGCTTCTAGGGGCCTTCGTCAGGGATGCCCTCTCTCACCCCTTTTGTTTCTGTTGGTCATTGAAGGGCTGAGCCTTTCCATTCACAAAGCAAAATGTGAGGGCACTATTGTGGGTATCAAGGTCTCGGCAGGTGTATCGGTTACTCACACTCTTTTTGTGGATGATGTGATTCGTTTTGGTCTGGGAATACTGGCTGAATGGTTATAGTATAAGAAAATACTTGATTTCTTCTGTTCGGTAACCAGTATGCTCATTAGTATGGTAAAATCATTTTTCTTGAAGCACTCATTGGAGGTGAATATGGAATGCTCAATCAGGAGTATTTTTCCTTTGGAATTCAGGGAGTTATCCGATGGCTCAAAGTATCTCGACTATTTTGTCAAACCTGCAAATTACAGGACCAATGATTGGCTTTGGCTTGTCAAGCGGTTTGATTCGTGTATTGGACACTGGAGCCTGAGATATCTTTCACTGGGTGGCCAGCTTACATTGGCAAAGGCTGTTCTACAGAACCTGGGAGTATACTGGTTCTCCCTCTGCAAAATTCCTTTGTCCATTTTGCGCATTATTCGAGGGAAATTCTACCGTTTTATTTGGTCTGGCGGGGGGGAGAAGACCAAGTTTCATTTACTTAATTGGAAAACTTTGGCCCAACCATATACACATGGGGGATGGAATGTAAAGAATCTGGAGCTTTTTGTGATGGCTCTTCATGCTAAGAGTATGTGGCGCGCTTTATTTGTCAACTCTATGTGGGGTTGTATCATTCGGGCTAAATATCTCAAGCATGTTCCGGTTGCAACTTGGTTTCGGAATGGCAAGCATTCTGTTATTGGTTCATCAAATATTTGGCGTGGGCTCATGAGCTCGTTTTCTATTGTTGCAAAATGGCTTACTTAGAAACCTGGCAATGGCCGAGATATCAGACTCGGTTCGGATCCTGTTCTGGGGGGATCTCCCTCATATCATTTATCTCCCGAACTACTTGCACATCTTCGGGCTAGGGGGCTCTATAATCTTGCACATGCGGCTTCTTTCAATAATGGGGGATGGATCACTGCTTGTCAACTTGGTATTCATGGGATTATGGGAAAGGAATGGTCGGATTATACTATGCACCTTTTTCAAGCCAATATCCACCTTAGTGATTCTTTGGACAGGTTGGTTTGGTCGTGGGATGTTGCTCACGGCGTGGTCACTTCAAAACTAGCTTATGATTCATTATTTGATGACTGTCGATCGGTGAAGTTTTGGTGGCACACTGTGATTTGGAAGCTTTCCCTCCCTCCGAGGATTAGATGTTTTGTTTGGTTGGCATTGGGAAACAATATTCTTCCCTGGGATAACCCTTGCCGTCGTGGTTTCTGCGGCCCTGGCTGGTGTCCTTTATGCTGCTCCCAATTGGAATCGGTCGATCATCTTTTCTCTTCATGCTCAGTCATTCAAGATCTCTAGTTACTTATTGCCAATTCCCTTGGTATACCTGTTGCATGGCGTTCGTCCACATTGATTGATTGTTTCGGCCGGTGGTTCCGTGACTCTCTTTCTTTACAATGGTTAGAGCTCCCATGTTTTATGCTGTGGGAATTATGGAAGGCCCGCAATCGCTGCGTATTTGATGGTATCGTTCCAAATCTGGATTGGTTATGCAGCCGAACTATTGCTTTATTCAAGGAGTTCAATTCCATTTCCATCCCTGTGGGTGGCATGAATGATATATCTGATAAACGACCTGGTTACCGAATTGCTCCTCCGGTTCTGGTGTATCCTTGCGGGTTCTTTGATGGGGTTGCGGCTGGGGGTAGAGGTGTTAGCGGGGCCCGTGTGGTGTTACATCTTAACAACTCTGTCTCCTTTCGAATCCATTTAAATTTGGGTTTTGGTACGAACACCCGTAGTGAATTGTGTGCACTCGGGATTCTTTTATACTTTGCTTGGCTCAAGCAGGTTTCATCTCTTGTTATTATGGGTGATTCTTCTTCCATAATATCATGGGCATCGAGTTCTTCCCCACTCAATGTGTTGCTCCTCACACATTGGTTGGTTGCGATCAAGAATTACATCTGTGACTTTCAGCATATTCACTTTGCCCATGTTTATCGCGAGGTAAATGTGGAGGCAGACATGCTCTCCAAGCTGGCCATGGACTCTTCGACTGGTATTATCTTGTGGGAGGAATGGCATGAGGATCTTTTTTTCACCCGGGGCTCGGTTGATTTGCATTGGATGTGATTCTTATGGTATGGTTTTTTGCGGTATTATTTGATCTATATGTTACTCATATGATTATATGCGGCTTTATATTTTGCAGGTTCATAGTCACTCTCCCCAACTCCTTGTTGGATTTTTGATCCGTTTGGATTTTGCGGCTATATTACTATTTGCTCTCTATTTGACATTCGTGTCCAGGCCTTTGGCTTTTTTGGACTTATTTTATTTGTATCTATGTCTTTAGTTTGACTTTTATGGTATTTTGATACTATGACTCATGGGGACTGTTAGTTTGGTCTTATTATGCTACTGGGGATTTGATGCTCAGTTTTTGACATCTTTTATGATTTTATGTATGGGTCTTGGTATAGATCCTGGATATTGTGATTGTGTCTTGGGGCTTAACATGTGCCCGTATGTAGTATGACTCACATACCTACATGCTTTGATGACATGATGTATTGGACCTATTTACTATTTCGTAGTATTAATAATAAAATATATTTTTCCTTAAAAAAAAATATAATTTTTCATATTATTATGAAAAACTATAATTTTCATTTTATAAAATATTGTAAATATATTTATATTTTAAACATAAAAAAATATTAGTTCAACCATATCAATTTTATTATTTCTACTCTTTTTGTTATTCTTAATTACTTATTCTGACCAATCAAAATAATTTTAAAAAATAAGATCTTAGTGATCTCCACTTTACATATTTGTATTCATTACTGCAGCGAGTTCAATTGAAATTTGAAAAACACAAGACCCAGGCACCTCTACCCACGCACTTGTGGAAAGAGAGGTTAGCTAACATGTTGGTTATTCCTTTGGTTTCATTGACACAATTTCAGAAAATGAAGTCTTAGCTGTCTCTACCTTAAACATTTATATTTATTTATTGTTATTTTATTAAAATAATTTCAAAAACTGAAGTCTTAGTGATCTCTACCTTAAACATTTATATTTATTGTTACAGCGAATTCAATTAAATTTGAAAAACACAAGACTTACCTTTAAGCGTTGATGGAGGAAGAGGTTAACTAACATGTGGTTAATCATATAATTTTTATCAAGACATTACTAATAATAAATTTAGAACTAGGATGATGTTATAAAAAAATTATTCTATAACATATACAAGATGCTATACTATATATTTTGTGAAAATATTTATAAATATATATTTAAGTATATAGTAAATCATACATATTTATTAAGATAATGATAATCTTATTGGTATAATTATTATTTTGAAGTTTTAAAATGTTTTTATTTTTTATATTTACATATTAATAACATTTTATAGTGCCCATTTTCCATATTATATCCTCTTATTATATGTACTTATACATTATAGAAAAATTTCAATATATCAAATAAATAAACAATTGTTTCTGTATATATATTATAAAAAATTCAACAAACAATTGTTTCTATATATTAGAAGAAATTCAACATACCAAAGAAGACATTGTTCAAAAGCATTGCTGCATACATAGAATACAGTTTTCAAAAATCAAATAGAAATTACAAAACCAAATAGAAAGTACAGTAGCCAAAACAAAGGCATCCAGTTTGTGGACTATTACAGTTGGAGTAGACAGATGGGTACCCTTTCATCAACTGATTTCAGCTGAGGAATACCATGAAGCAAACTGAAGTTGACATTGTTTTGTAACACCGCCTCTCTCTGGGGCATATCAACAATTACAAGAACCAATCCAATCTTTCTTTTGAAGTTTTAACACATAACACACCGTCAATACAAGCATTCAACAATATTGTTGGCCTGCTGTCATAAAGATAAGACTTCTTTAACCAATCTCAGGTTTCAGTCACACGGATTCTTAGATTTATGGATCTATGTATTTACATAAACTGTCCCAACCATTTGACCAGAGTCCAGACTATAAAGCAAGACAGAGGGAGAGGTAAACATTTGCTATATATAACTACACTAGAAGCATAGAATAATGGCATACGTAATAGAAGAGGGCAATATATATGAATCATATGCAGGCTCCCTTGTGTCCATGGACTTTCTGTTTAGGTTTCCTCTGAGAGTTTTCCTCTGCTCAACAATGCTCTGAATATGTTTCTGCAATCGGAAAAGCCCTTCTCCCTAAATCGGAGAATCACAGACAGCACAATACCGACACCAAATCCAAGCGCAGCACTGGATCCAGTGAGCGAAACAGCAGTACACATGAGCATGACGAATGAGGCCTCCTTGGAATTCATGTCTCTACAAGCCATGGCCAGCTCAATCCCAGAAAACAGCAGCAACACACCCAACAGCCCAATTGGGAACTGACTTAGGATTTTCACCAGTTGGCTTCCTAGAATCAAACCCAAAACCAGTTTTACAGTTCCAAGAAAAGCTACAGATGCCCCACTCCTCGCCCCAAACTTATACTGCCCTGCAAGGCCACTTGATCCATGGCAAACAGGCATTGCCCCAAACCAACATCCCACTAAATTCATTATCCCCACACTAACAGACACAGAAGTTGCAGTCACTTCCTTGTTGGGAAACAAGTCAGTTGACAATTTGCAGACAGCAATCACAGAATTAAGGATGGAAAGAGGGATTTGGGGTATCGCAGCTCTGACAAAGCCTGTTTTCCAATCATGCCTTGAGATTCTGATCAGCTGGGGTTTGGATGGGCCCAATTTTAGATGTTTAAAGACACTGGGCTTTCGCAGAATTGCAAAAACGATGCCGAGAACAAAAACAATTACTGCAGATGGAATTGCATACAGATTTCGAACTTTTCTCAAGTTCCAGAGTAATTTTCTTACGTAAGAGGCATCTTTTCTTGTTGCAGCAGCACTCAAAGGGATTGAAGCCTCTTGACTTTCTTCATTTCTTTGTCTTGAATCATCACCGGAACCATTCACAAGCACAATGAAGCACAGGCAGATCAGAGCCAACAGAAGCCCATCCAAGCCCAACCAAGGCCTTGAACCCAGAGATTTACTCTTGGCCAAGTCCTGATTGTTCCTTACGTATTTCACTGCTGTGAATGCAAATGACAGCCCCTGTGATAGCTGCACGCCCCTGACCACCGGAAGGGGAATGAGCCTATAAATGAGGCCCATAAGGCCTGTGACTCCCAAACCCAACAGAGTTCCTGCAGTGCAAATCCCTGCTGCCATTATCTCTGGAATGGTCAGAGGATTTCCTGCACTGATTGCAACTGCAGCAATGGACTTCATGGGCTGGACCGGCATGGGAACTCCGAAAAACAGGCCTGTGATGATGTTGTAGACCCCTGTGAATATCAATGTGGTGCCCAAATCAAGTCCATTCACCAATGTGAGAGCAATTACAATGGGAATGAAGGTACCCAAGTCTCCCAATGATCCATTCACCTCTGCCCATTTTGTTTTATAATGCAGATTGCTCTTGAATCTTTCCCAGAATCTTCTGTAACTTCGCTCTGGGAATTCCAATGGGTGCTCAGAGTCAATTTTTACAAAGATTTGTCTACTTCCACCACTTTCTTGAAAATTTGTATCAGAACTTAACGCATTTTGCTCAATTTCCAGTGGCATATCTGCAAACCTGTTCAGCAACTAATCTCAATAACACAGATTCTCAAACTGGGTAGCCTTCAAGGAAATGCAAGAGCCAAATGATAATGATTTTATTGTTTGTTTGCAGTAGAATTTATGGAGTCGTACAAGCACCATGCTGTGTGGCTTTTCCTTCATTGTCTTAGCCCTTCGTCATCGTCACATGGCAAACCCAATTGTTCAAAATATCTAACTAATGACGTCTATACATGGTCCACATATTTCCTTCGAAATTGATGATGTATGGGGAATCGTCATTTTATATTATAAATGAATATTAACACTTATGAGAGATTATCACAACTATTAGAATATTCTAAATTGTGGATTTTATATAATCGTCTTATCAAACAGATGGCGGTTAGTACGGTTTTTTTTCACAAAAAAACAGATGGAGGTTGAGAGCCAGCAATTTTTCTGGCCAATAATAAAAAAACACTTTTATAAAAGTCAACGAACAGAATCTCATACTTGAACACGGTAACTATTGCAAGAAACAGAACAGTGGCCAGTTGTAAACATATACCATGAAACATTGCAGCCATGCAAATGGCATCTCCTTATCGTCAATTTAAAGTGGGTTAAAGATGGACAGTACAATTTGAGAGTATGTGTTTCTTTTTATAGAGATATAAGTTTAAATACAAATGAGTAGAGTATGTATATCTTTGTAAATTTTAGTAGTGAGATCATTACCAATAACACATAAATAATATTATAGGTTTTTGAATAATGGTTAATCTTTTGGATAATGGGTTGTATAGAGTGGCTAAGTTTAAACCCATCTTCACTATTAAAGTTATTCAAATGCTTTTTTATTCTATGATTTCTTTAATGACGTGGGTCAGAAAATGAGGAGGTAGTGCTAGGACATTGATGTGATTAAAACAAATGATATGTTTGATGTTTTGGGAGTTCTATGATTAAAGTTGGCTTCAAAATAAAAATAAAATTAATACGTTTCATAAAATATGAAACATAATAATGAGTCGGTTCCATATACTTTATAAAAAGAAATAATTATTTTATCAAATGTGAATGTTGGCTATAATGTGAAAAAAATATAAGCGGATAAGTATAATACAAAGGTTTGCATTTCATTTAGGGTTGAGAGTATGAAAAACTGAGAAATAAATGAGAGAGACTAATTGGGGTTAACAGGAAGCAATGGTTTGACAAGTGGAGATGAAATAGAGGAAATTGAAGAAATATGTAGATGGAATAAGTGAACAAGGTTTCAAAGGAGCAGAAAGAAAGGGTTTTGTCTCATGTAAGAAATGCAGGCCAGAGATGACTCCGTTGAGGAGTGATTGAAGAAAAGCTTTATGGACATTTGAAGACAGCTTGTGGAATAATCAGATCATATCTTTTGTGATGGGATAGAGGCTGAACTGAGGACAAATGATTGTGTGATTAGAATGGTACATAAGATTTGAAGCAGAGATTTAGTGAGTAGAAGATTCATATTGGAAATTTGAAGCAAAAAATTAGAGAGAAGAAGATATTCATGGTAAGAAGCTAAACAATGAGGTAGACATTCTTTATGGGCAGCACAGTTCGTGGGCTTAGAAGTGTAAGCAGTGGGAAACCATTGCTTGTGGGATAAGAAGCTAAATAGTGAGACATGCATTCTTTGTGGACAACATTGTGATATAATAGAAAGGTTGTGGCCTCACTGCATCATGTGATATCAGTGTAAGCATAATCCCAATGGATTGGGGCAATTTAGTGAAAAAGAACGGAGCTAGGTAGAATAGTTACCATGAGAAGAGGGAGAATCATGTGAGACAATACTTATAGTGACATAGGAGAAGTGAAGATGACTTTTGCAAGTGTGTGATGTTGGGTAAAGTTATCTGAATGAGTGAGTGAGCGAAGCACACCTCTACTGGAAGGATTGGGTATATGTTGTAAAAGGAGATACAAGTCCAATCTTGATAAGCATTGTGTAAAAGTTGTGGAGAATGGCGTATTGAAGAAGTCAAAATTCTTGAAAGAAAAAAAATTGTAGCAATGTTGTAGAAGATGATGAAGAGGATGAAAATCACATATTTGGCTCGATAGAGAAGATTGCCAGAAGGAACATATAGCGAAGATGAGAATGATGTGGAAGATGTAGAGAGCATGGAGCAACACCAAATGCAGATGGAGATGACATACTTTTATTGATGACTAGATATAGAAAGGTTGATATGGTGGATGGCATGTAGAAGTATTTTCAATGTCATGAGCTTAAAAACACTTAGAGAGTGAAAAATACTCATGTAATATTGAGGATCTATGCATGTGAATGGTGGTAATAGTTGAAGAGGAAAATAAAATTAAAAGGCAAAGAGATCAAAGATTGGAAGAAGATGGTCATCAAATTGAGATGTGAGTTTGAAAAATTGGATTATACTTTGAAAATGAAAAGAAGACTAAAAACATTGAAGCAAAAGAAAATATATGTACAAAAGTATTCTCAAGAATATTTGTATGCATTTCCCTTCAAATATGGCATCCATGCAAATGGGTGATTGGCATCTACATGCATATTGATAAACATTTATAATTTTTTTCCAACATTATTTATTATTATTTTTACCTTTACTTATAAACTAGTATGGTGAACCACAACAACCATATGGATTTGGATTGGATATTATGCTTAAGGTTTGAAGCCACAACCCGATGAATATTATTATTATTATTATTATTATATTTATATTATTGTTAATGTTATTATCATATTGTTTTTCATAGTTTTAGGGATTATATCAATTTCAATTTTGAGTAGGTTTAGATTTTAACCTTTCAAAAAGACGAACTTTTAACCAATCAAAATACTATTTTATTTTGTTGATGTTATTATCATATGACTTTTCAACATATTGAATTATAATGTTTCATTTTTTTATAAATATACTCTAGTTTTGGGAAACTCTATCTCATTTTTTTAAACAATAAAATTAGTTGTATTTAATCAAATGATATTGTATTAATATAAAAAGTAATATTTGAGATGTTTCTTAAAAAATGTTTCTTTCATTTATACAATTATTAATAGTTAATGTTATACTCAATTCCAATTTTGGGTAGGTTTAGATTTTGATATTTTCATAAGACCAACTCTTAGACAATCAAAATATTATTTTTAATGTTTCTTTTTTTATAAATATTGCTTCCATATATTTAGCGATGACATTGACAATGGGCATGCCTAGATTTTGATGCCTAGCCTACTAAGACTTATTCGTTATCTAATATTCATAGAATCAAGATAAGATACATATGTCCATACATGATCATGAAGTACATAAAAGTTCTGATATACATTCCCCATAAATACACAACATCCCCTATTCCTTCTTCACCTTCCTCTTACAAAACTGATTAAAAAATGAATGACATAACATAACTAAATAACTAAAAAAACAAAGTCCAACACCAAAACCAACATTCTTTAAAATATCTTTGAGGATCCTATACTGACAACTTCATCTCTCACATATTCCTCAAACAACAAGGTTCCTTCATCAAGGCTCAAGGCTTCCTTTGATAAGCGATTAGCTACACAGTTAAACTCCATGTGCACATGTTGAAAAGATAGGTCAATAAATTTCTCCTAAAGTAGTAGAATTTTCAGTTGCCACCACCCCAAAGAGAGCACATAAAGGACAACCCTCTTGCATACGTAATCAATAATAGTCCTAGAATCACCAACTACCCGAACTTGATCAAAACCCCTTAAATAAGAAAAATAAAGTAGCATCTACAAGGAAAAAACTTCTTCCCTAGTATTTGTGCCTCTACTTGCTCCTAATTTCAAAGTGATGCAATAGCATCCTTGGGCTTGGCCAATCGACATCACCCAAACAAAAAATACTTGTGCAAGTATATTTAGGAGGAATAAGGATGGCTGCAACTCCTTAGTTGTTAGTCTATTTCATTACGATGTTGCTGTTACAACTGTGCTATTACTTAGTGCTGCTACAATTCCATGTTACAACTATGTTGTTACTTGTGTTGCTAAAATTCCATGCTACAACAGTTGTGCGTTGCTATAACTGTGTTTCCCCAAATATATGTTGTAGCAAATCAAGACCCCAACACAACACTGTTACTTCTATTGTGCCACTACTCAAGGTTCTGGTTCTAGAATTCAAAGTAGTCAATTTGTTCCATAGAATTGTTCGGGCCAAATGATGAAGGATCATTGGAAGGAAAGAGAAGACGGATTTGGGGAAAAGAAAGCGATGGGTACTTGACATGCTGTTTGTGCTAGAAATTGTCCCTAGACTACAAAGGGTACAAGCTAGAACAATCTCAAGAAAACTAAAGGAAAATGATTTTTTTTTTGTAATTTCAATGTCATGAGCTTAAAAACCCTTAAAGAGTGAAAAACACTCATGTAAGATTGAGGATCTGTGCATGTGAATGGTGGTAATAGTTGAAGAGGAAAATAAAATTAAAAGGCAAAGAGATCAAAGATTGGAAGAAGATGGTCATCAAATTGAGATGTGAGTTTGAAAATTTGGATTATACTTTGAAAATGAAAAAAAAGACAAGAAATATTGAAGCAAAAGAAAAGATATGTACAAAATTATTCTCAAGAATATTTGTATGCATTTCCCTTCAAATATGGCATCCATGCAAATGGGTGATCGGCATCTACATGCATATCTACATGCATGATAAACATTTATAATTTTTTTTCCAACATTATTTATTATTGTTTTTCCTTTACTTATAAACTAGTATGGTGAACCACAACAACTAGATGGATTTGGATTGGATATTACACTTAGGTTTGAAGCCACAGCCTGATGAATATTATTATTATATTTATATTATTGTTAATGTTATTATCATATTGTTTTTCATAGTTTTAGGGATTATATCAATTTCAATTTTGAGTAGGTTTAGATTTTAACGTTTCAAAAAGATGAACTTTTAACCAATCAAAATACTATTTTATTTTGTTGATGTTATTATCATATGGCTTTTCAACATATTGAATTAAAATGTTTCGTTTTTTTATAGATATATTCTAGTTTTGGGAAACTCTATCTCATATTTTTTAAACAATAAAATTAGTTGTATTTAATCAAATGATATTGTATTAATATAAAAAATAATATTTTAGATGTTTCTTAAAAAATGTTTCTTCCATTTATACAATTATTAATAGTTAATGTTATACTCAATTCCAATTTTGGGTAGGTTTAGATTTTGATATTTTCATAAGACCAACTCTTAGACAATCAAAATATTATTTTTAATGTTTCTTTTTTTTATAAATATTGCTTCCATATATTTAGCGATGACAGTGACTATGGGCATGCCTAGATTTTGGTGCCTAGCATACTATGACTTATTTGACATTGCATCTTTCAAATTATAAATATGATTTTTTCCATAGAAAAAATCTCGTAATCTGATGTTCATAGAATCAAGATAAGATACATATGTCCATACATGATCATGAAGTACATAAACGTTATGATATACATTCCCCATAAATACACAGCCTCCCCTATTCCTTCTTCACCTTCCTCTTACAAAACTGATTAAAAAATGAATGACATAACATAACTAAATAACTAAAAAAACAAAGTCCAACACCAAAAACAACATTCTTTAAAATATCTTCGAGGATCCCATACTGACAACTTCATCTCTCACATATTCCTCAAACAACAAGGTTCCTTCATCAAGGATCAAGGCTTCCTTTGATAAGCAATTAGCTACACAGTTAAACTCCATGTGCACATGTTTAAAAGACAAGTCAATAAATTTCTCCTGAAGTAGTCGAAATTTCAGTTGCCATCACCCCAAAGAAAGCATAGAAAGGACAACCCTCTTGCACACGTAATCAATAATAGTCCTAGAATCACCAGCCACCTGAACCTGATCAAAACCCCTTAAATAAGAAAAATAAAGTATCATCTACAAGGACAAAACTTCTTCCCTAGTATTTGTTCCTCTACTTGCTCCTAATTTCAAAGTGATGCAAGAGCATCATTGGGCTTGGCCAATCGACATCACCCAAAAAAAAAATTCCCATGCAAGTAGATTTTGGAGGAATAAGGATGGCTGCAACTCCTTAGTTGTTAGTCCATTTCATTAATATGTTGTTGTTACAACTGTGCTATTACTTAGTGCTGCTACAACTCCATGTTACAACTATGTTGTTAGTTGTGCTGCTACAATTCCATGCTACAACAGTTGTGCGTTGTTACAACTGTGTTGTCCCAACTAACTCAGGACTCCAACACAACATTGTTACTTCTATTGTGCCACTACTCAAGGTTCTGGTTCTAGAAGTCAAAGTAGTCAATTTGTTCCATAGAATTGTTCGCTCCAAATGATGAAGGATCATTGGAAGGAAAGAGAAGACGAATTTGGGGAAAAGGAAGCGATGGGTAGTTGAACTGCCATGATGGTTCATCTTTCAATAGTTAGGGATTTGAAATGATAGAAAATTAAGGATTGCAAGTTGGGAGAAATGACTGAGGAATAGAGAAGGAGAAAGTGAGAAGGAAAAGGGGAAGAGGAGGTCTATGCATGGGGTTCGAAGGGAATCCTACACACCAGTTCTAAGGGAAGATTGTGCACCAGATCAAAGTGGAGTCTGGCACCGGTTCAAGGAAGAAGTTGCGACTTATGCAGAGCATGCAGTAAATTAGTTTATCCCCAAACTTAACCGAAATGTTAACCTCCCAATTGATGGAAGAGTCTATGATGAATGCAAGAGAAAGGATTTGTTGAATTTGCTATTTCATTGATCGTATTGTCATTCTTCTATACCAAAAATTAATAAAATAATATTTGAGCTTCCATTAGTCCATAAATGCATGATTTGCTGTGTACTTTGAAGGCAGAGCCTAACTCTGTGGTTGTTAATTGTGTTACAGGGTTTTCCTCTGCACCCAATGGTATCAGAGTAGGTTTTTGCTCTAGGATTTGTGCCCTAAAGTTGCTTTAGTGAGATCAGGTACATAACAACTATTCGCGGTGATTGCTCAAAAAATGTGCTGAAGGGTCAAGTTGGGATACATAATGGGGAGTGAGTTATGTGGATGTTGGTGAGACATATACAACTTGGAAGAATGCCACCATGAATGAGAGGAGCAGGATGAGGGGGGTGCACGAAATAGAGAATTGGAAGACTTGATATGGAGAATCCAAGGAATGGGGATGTTGAAGTAGATTCCAAGCCAGAAGAGGAAATTAAAGAAGAACAAGAGGGTGAAGAAAGGGATCCAACAGTTAGGATGATTTCATATTTGAGTAACATGGGTAGTGCAAGAGTTGATGTTTCCTATTATGACAAAAATCTGAGAGTTGATGTTCTCATTGATTGGATTGGAGAACTCGAAAGATATTTCGAGTATGAAAATATCCAGGACCCAAATCAGGTGAGACTTTCCATTATGAAGGTGAAAGGGAATGCGACACTATGGTGGGTTATACTGCAGAGATATAGAGTAAGTAACCAACTTGAGAAGATTAGGACTTGGAAGAAGATGTTCATAAAGCTTAAGGATAAATTTCTTCTTGATGATTACCAGCATAATTTGTATAAACAAGTCCAGAACCTCAAACAAAGGGAAACATCTGTTCATGAATATATTGAAGAATTCTTTAGGCTGCCACTTTGAGCCGGCATCAAAGAACCAAAATTTCAATGAGTTGCGAGGTATGTGAATGGATTAAAGTATTTGATTCAAGATGAAATGAACACGGAATATTTTCATACTGTTGATGAAGCCTATCAATTTTCCTTGAAGGTAGAAGAAAATACTGATAAGAAAACACAACAGAAGAGTAGAGGAAGAGGTAAGATCGATACTTTTAAAAGCGGTGAGAAAGAATACGAATCTACTAGTGGTCAAAGTGGTAGAGGAGGAAATAATGCTAGGAAAGGAAAAGGAGGATTTGGAAGTGGAAAGGGAAAGTATGTAATTACATGTTATTGTTGCAGAGTATAAGGCCACAAGAAGTTTGAATGCCCAGAAGGACAAACTTCAGGGAGAAGAGGTGAAGCACGAACCCAAGTCACACATGCCAATGAAGCTTCTGTTGTTGGATAAAATTTGATTGTACTTCAGCAAGAACAAGGTGAGAAATTTATGTTTCAATGAGTGTTACTTAAATCTAAGAAAAGGGAAACAAAAGAACCATAACAAAGAAATAATTTTTTTAAAACTAAATGTAAGGTTGAAGGAAAGTGCTATAATTTGGTCATAAATGGTGGGAGTACAGAAAATTTGTTGTCCACTGAAGTTATGGAAAAGCGTAAATTGAATAGGTTGGTTGATCCCACTCCTTACTTTGTTTCATGGTTAGAATGAGGGTAGCAAGTGACTGTGACCGAGCAATGTTTGCTAAAATTTTAGATGGGAAGTATTCAGGAACAAGTATTTTGTGATGTGGTTGAGATGGATGTGTGCCACATACTCCTTGGAATACCATGGCTATTTGATCGGGAAGTTCACCATGACAACAAATAAAACACCTATGAGTTCAAGAAAGATGGATAGTGGTATAAATTGACCTTAATGCAGGAAAATTGACCCCAATGCTGGAAAATTGACCCTAATGCTCGAAAAATAATAAAAAAACATATTTCTAAAATTCAACTAATAGAATCTCATACTTGAACATCGTAACTACTGGGTGAATCCATGAAGATGGGTGTCTATTTTGGGGGGTCTTATGAGAAAATAAATCTGATTTTTTCATGTTTTTCAACTTTGGGCAAACAAAAGTGATATTTTTGTTTAGAATTTCACTTTTCAGTAAAAAGAAAACTTGTAGAGAATTATGTTAGCTTTCTATTCATAATTTTTCAATTTTTTTTATTGATATTTGATATGCCAATTTGGCAAATGTTTGACAGTATGTTCTTATAAAATGAAAGGACTAAAAAATAATCATGTTTTGTGACGGGCCTAAATCATTGTTAAACTTGTGTTTTGCAAAAACAAAATATGCTACGATAATATACACATAATGTACTACTATATGAATATAAGTTTGTAACCAATGGATCTATATACTAATTATTATATTTTTTTGAATTCGATCAATGGGGAAAGTTTGTCGATTTTCAACATGTTTTTTAAGGCGGGACATTTCTCTCAATTTACTATAAAACTAAAAAATCTAAGAACACCCTTTTGAAGTAGACACTCTAACTAACCGCACCATATTTGTTTCAATTTTTTTGGTGATGTATTTTTAAAGTTATGGATTTTTCATTTGACTGCATTTTGAAAGAGATGAAACCAAACTGGACATATGTTAACAAAAAAAAAATTAAAATGATCAAATCTCACCTAAACACAACAAAATATATACCTACTGAAAGTAGATTCAATGATGAAACTAATGGTATTAAGTCCGACAATCGATTTGTAGTGTAGGAGATTGTTTTTACATTCCGAAAATGAAGAAACCTGAAAAACTGTGAAGAACTGTGAAGTTTTCAAGTCTCAAATAGTATTCGGCCAAATAATTGTTTGGCCGAATAATTATTTTCCATTACCAAACCGTTAAAAATAACAACGGTTGTTCGGCCAAAAAACAAAACACAAATTGTTTTTCGTCGGTCGGAGAAAAAAGATATTAGATTATTTTTAATTGTATAAATAAAACTAAATAGAGTCATTATTTCAAATCTGTTGTTTTCGTAGATGTATCTATAAAATGTTTTTGAATGGGTTTTTCAAAGGAGATTTCTTTCAAGGTGTGCAAAAGGAGATTTTTTTCCAAGGTATGTTTTCTTCTTATTTCTTTCCAATGGGTACATTCAAAGAGTTTTTTTTCCAGGTATTGTTGCAAAGGAGTTTTTATTCCAAGGTATTTTTCCTTCTTATTTCTTTCCAAGGGGTTTTTTCAAAGAGTTTTTTTCCAAGGTATTTTTGCAAAGGAGTTTTTTTTCCAAGGTATTTTTCCAAGTGGTTTTTTCAAAGAAGTTTTTTTCCAAGGTATTTTTTCAAATGAGTTTTTTTCCAAGGAGTTTTTACAAAGAAGATTTCTTTACAAAGTGTTCTTATTTCTTTCCAAGGGGTTTTTTCAAAGGATATTTATTGCCAAGGAGTTCTTATTTCTTTCCAAAGAGTTTTTCTTCAAAGGAAATTTCTTTCCAAGGAGTTTTTTTATTTGTTTGCAAGGAGATTTCTTATTTATTTTCAAGGGGTTTTCTCATAGGAAGTTTCTTTCCAAGGAGTTTTTCTTCAAAGGACCCTTACAAGATTTTTATAAGGTGAAGTAAATTTCAGTTCATGTTTTTATAAATTTCGTAATTGCTTTTAATCTTAAATTTTTATTTTTTTTACTATAAAGTGACGATTCTTTAATTTAACCTCTATAGATTAAATTATCATGGGCAGTAAGAGAAACCGCCAAAGCAAGTGATCGTAAACATGATGATGATGCTCATAGGGAAAAAAAACTCAGATATCAAGCCAAAAAAGCAAGGGCTGAATAAACATAAGAGACAATTATTGAAGATATAAATACAGATTTATATGATAATGTTGATGAAATGGAAAGTGAAAATAGAGTACACGAAGAACAAATTGAAGTTGAAGAGACCATTGTTAAATATGTAAATAGAGATTTACATGCTATTGTTGATGAAGTCAATATTGAAGATCAAGTTCAAGATTCAGAAATTGGACCTGGTATGTATATATAATGTATTTTCCAAATTAACTTTTTATAATGAATTGTATTTTTGGATATATGTTAAATTAAATTTAACTTGATGTATAGGTACTTTCACCATTGATTATGAAATGTTAAAAGACATTGATTGCGACAAATATGGAGAAAAAATAGCCATACATGTCGCACGATATCGTGCTACGCAAATTTATGATGATCTTCTCAAAGAATATTCAATAGCAGAACAAGCACAAATTTTGAGATGTTTATTAGTGTCCAAGAAGTTAAAAGGTGCTACGTCATTATTGGGTATTCACAAGGCGACAAAAGAGTCAAAATTGAAACATAATGTGATAGACAATATAAGTGATGCAATAAAAAATTTGGAAAATCCAAGAAGAAAGATACCAAAGCTGCACGTAGAGCAATTCAGACAACAATTATTTCAGCTAATACTAGACAAAATCGTTTGACAATACAACTAGAAAAAACAATAGGAACCTCAAGAAAGACATTATACAAACAAAACAAATTCATAATACAAATAGATGAAAATGATGAACTTGCTTGTTGGAAAATTATTTGTAGACAGCCTTACAAAGATAGAATGGGAGAAGGTGTTAAAGATATTGTACATAAATATTGGTTGGCACATATTTATGTACAAAGAGTTTCACCAAATTCAAGGGACGTGATACGACAAAGAGTATCATGAAATGTATATGAAAGCCATCCAAAAAATATAATGAAAATGACACAAGTATAATTGTTCAATAAATTCAAAGAGGATCATCGTGGAATTAATATGTCAATCACTACATTTGCACAACAAAAGCCATGGTATGTTAGACCTATTACTATACATGACACATATTGTTGATATTATTATGTACAATTTGAATTATATTACGGCATGTTTCTTGAATTTGGTAAAATGTTTTGGACAAATTCACCACCTTCGCCCACAATAGGTGAATTCATATCTCAAATTCTACGTGAGAGAGATCACGATGAAGTATTTTATAATAAAAAATGTGTCAATGGAAAGCATTGTCATTGTTGTGGAAATATGGTTTTATTCCACAATAAATATCCTATTGATAATGATTAGTCACTGTCAAATGTAACCGTTGATAGGAGAATATATGAATACAACAATTATGCTACAAGTTCTAGTGATGCACATTCCAAACGAATTGATTTGCGAGAAGATAAAATATGTGTGACAGATTTTCTGAAGAAATTTCAAAGTGAAATTTATAAATACACCAAGCATTCACATAGAGCATGATGGAAAGACCTTCAATTCAAGCAGTCTCGTAAAAATTTTCCACCCAGAACAATTTTGTTTGTGGTTGATTTTGTAGAAAACTACACATTTGCTGCACAAGAAGAGATACAAAGTGAATAAGTTATCATTCTGACCAAGTTTCAATATATTTCATGTTCTATATAGACATTCTCAACAGGATGTTGATGGCATTGAAAGCACGTGTGACAATCGAGATGTGATTAAAGAATATCACTTTTATATCAGCGATGATCGTACACACTATACACATTTTGTTCAGCATTGTATTGAAAATATTTTCTATGATTCACTAAAAAGACGTGAAGTTAAATTCAATGAACATTGGATATGATCGGATGGATGTGCGGGGAAATTTAAATCTTCAGGATCATTTTTTTGGTTATGTCGACTTCATAAAGCATCGAACATTAAACATCGCTGGAATTTCTTTGAAACTGGACATGGAAAATGTGAACATGATGGTGCACGAGCATGCGTAAAAAGAGCACTTCAAAGATGGAAAATGAACCATTCTTCTGCACGATTTCATTCAGCTGCAAAGGTTGTCCAATGGTGTAAATTACATCTAAGCCATGATTATAATAAACAATCAAAATATGTGTGCAAGTATGTACATGATTTTTTTAATTTATATTAATTGTCAATTTAAAAAATGTTATTTGCAAGTCTATCATTTAAGTATATGTACACTAACATTACAAGTTGTCCTTTGTGATTTATCATATATTTGTGTAGGTTCTTTTGACTTAATGGAATCCAATATATAGATAGATCAATCCCATATGAGGCTAGCACCATACATGGGACTAGATATTTACACTCTATTCAAACAAAATCCTTCTAAAACGTGTTTGCATTTGACAGTAGAAAGCAATCATGCTTTTGTCATATTTGCATTGAAAATGTTGAATCTACAGAAGTTTGTGAAAACATAACGAACAACTATGTAAAACATTGGAAACACAGAGATTAATCCAAAGGGGAAAATGCCAATAGCAAGCTTAGAAGAATTAGAATCAGAAGAAATAGCAATATCATCTGATGGTGATAGAATTTTAGCTCTTGTTAGAGAAGGTAATGAACTTACAATTTCTTTGTTGATTGTTCATTGTTGTCCATCACCTTATGTGTATAGTCAATTTAATTGATTTAAAAACCCCGACGTCAATTTTAATTTGCACAGGAGATGTTTTCATTGTGATTGCACCTTTAGACAACAAAGAAAAGGTGAAATATTATTTGATGCGATGCACTGAAGGAAAGATGAAGTTATTGGAGGACTATGATGACAAAGGATTTAGATACGAGAGACGATCCATCATTTTGAAAGGTTATTTTTTCAGCAGACCCATATGATTGAAAATTATTTCTACTTTCAGGATTATGAACCTAATGTTATATGTTGTCAATATAGTCATTTAGTATGTGCATCTCGAATAAAATTGGTATAAGTTCCATCGAAAAAAAAAAAACTAGAAAATGGAAACTGTCCAAATATGACCATGAACAGATAATTGAGGACGGCATTCCATTGCGATGTTTTTAACTGTATCAAAATTGAATTGATCGGTGTTTTTGTACATGTCAAATGTTGTGTACAATATATTTTTATATTGAGAACTATGACTGATCTTGAATGGGAACTAGAATAAGAGTTTAAATGATTGTACTTAAGCATGTTGAAATCGATTCGATAATTATTTGGTGATGAGAACTTTGGAAAAAGTTGAAAAATGTTATATTTCAGCTATGGAATGTGGAATGCAAATGTAATTTTACAAGTATTAGATTAATCTAATTGAGTCCATTATATTGAGGGATCTATGGTATTTAAGTATGTGAAGGAAATCCTAAATTGGAATCCTTATCAATTTTGATATGTAGTTGTATAGTTAAAACCATTTGACCTTGATTGAATTTGAAGGATTTTAGGGTAATATGTGTGGTCTTTAATGTGTAATTTCGTGAAAAGATTTGGATTGTGATGGGAAATTATTATTCTTGATCCATTAAATGGGTTGATCCATTAGTGGCTTTGTGGTGGGCTGAACAATTCATATGAATATGGTCCATGAAGATTTGATTTTATATGATGATGAAATTGAATATAACTAGTTAAGTTTGCATACCCGAAATCATGGAAAATGGAGATAATGATCATTTAATTTTTAATCACAGACAAGGATTCCAGGATTGTGAAGCTTATGCTAAATTAGAGAAAAGGTTATTTACAACAAACCGATGAAAATTCATCAATTTGTTGTCTAAAATCATTGCTCTAATTTAGCATAAGCTTCACAATCCTGGAATCCTTGCTTATGATTAAAAAACAAAAAATTGTTAAATCCCCATTTGCCATGATTTCAATAGCATCTATAGTTCACCAACTAACAAAAGTGTGGTACCTGAACATTGAACATATGAATCATTAGTTGAAATTTGAAAGTATGAATCATTTATATAAGATTCAAGTTATCATTTATATGAAATTCAATTTTATTGTTGAAACCAAGCTCATATATTATCAGACAACCAAGAGAATTGAAACCTTCACTAAATTTTATTTACATCTCTACACTGAAAATATTTTACATCTGCACTCATAGAATTTTATATTTGCACTCATAGATTTTTATATCCACACTAAAAAAATTGTCAATACTACAAAAAATATGCACTCAAGGATTAAATCCTACAGGTCTTAAAATTTGTAACTTTAGATTGCACCTATCAAAACTTAAGGCTAGCATATATTGAAATTCATTAAAAAACGATTCTGGAGTGCAAACTTTATCAAGCTTCCCTAAAAAATATATTTTTAAACCATTTCAAGATTGAACATACATTTAACATATGAATCATTAGTTAAAAATTGAAAGCATGAAACATTTATATAAGATTCAAGTTATCATTTATATGAAATTCAAATTTATTGTTGAAACCAAGATAATATTTTAAAAGACAACCAAGAGGGTTGAAACTTTCACTAAATTTTATTTACATCTCTACACTGAAAATATTTTACATCTGCACTCATAGATTTTTACATCTACACTCAAAAATTCAAATATATTATTCAAAAAATAAAGTAGTTTAAACATTAAAACATGTGTACTAATATATTTTAAAACCATTTAAAGATCAAACATACATTCATGAACATCATGCAAAGTCATATTCTAAGCATTTACCACACATATGCTATGTAATTATCCCAAACAAAAAGTTAAATAATTCAAAGCAAGTACAAAATATATGCCAAGATCAATGTACATGTTAATAAAAAAAAAAGGTTCATGAACATGCGAGTTAAATGTACATATTTCAAAATAGCTACATCATATGTATCAACATGAATATGTATGCAATATGGTAGTATGGAAAAACAGAAAAAAGACCAATATAAATCATTCTATGAATGAAAGTCCACCACTATCATTCACTGGGGTCTTTCCTTTGCCTCGAAGAGACTCAACCTGCAACATGTATAAAAGCAAATTATGAATCTCATAAATTATTCAAACAATTAAGAACTAAATTCAACAAACAAAATATTAAACTTCTAAAAAAAAATTGAAAATAATAGTTAAATTATTAACAAAATTACCTCAGTGCCTCTGAATGAAAGTCCACCACTATCATCCACTGGGGTCTTCCCTTTGCCTTGAAGAGACCCAGCCTTCAACATGCATAAAAGCAAATAATGAATCTCATAAATTATTCAAACAATTAGGAACTAAATTCAAAAAACAAAATATTAAACTTATAAAAACAATTTGAAAATAATAGTTCAACTATTAACAAAATTACCTCAGTGCCAATATCCACATCCATCAAAGAACCTATATCCTCACCACCAATTTCCATATGTTCCCGTGTTCCCTAAAATTTAAATTTTGTTAATAAATAAAACATTGTGCATGCAAAATAAACTAAAATTAAACAATTCACTTAAAAACCAAAACAAAAAAATTAAAATAATGAGCTCACAAGAGATGGAAAATCATCAAAAAAGTTGGAATCTAAATGAACTTGCATGGATAAGTCACATTAACAATAAGATACATAGATAAATTAAAATTCAAAAAAAGGATAAAATATCTTTCAAACATAAATATAAATATGTAAATAATAAATATACCTCTCCAAGATGCTCTTCTAGATTTTCTACATTTTCACTAGTGGAGAGTCGAAAATTATGTTCATTCAACATTATAGAAAACTGCAACCAATAAACATTTACGTAATGTATTTATTACTATATTACTATACATAAAAAAAGACATAATGTCATAGATATAATGTAACAAAAAGTTCAATTCAAAATGAATAAAAAAATTAAATAGATTGTAAGTACATAAACAACAAACCTCTCCTATAATCAATGTGTCATTGGATAGGACATCCGAAGCTATATCGCGACAAACCTTAGCATAAGCCCTGATATCTCCAATGCTCTTTCCATCTACCTCATCATTCGTTTCGTAAACAAAATTTTGACAAATAGTGGCTCGATCCCTCTCCCGAACCAATCCCAGATCAACTCCTACAAATGTCGACGTTAAACCTTTGGCAACAAAATATCTTGCAGTTGTCCCAAGTTGGGATGTGGGCTCCATCTCTGATTTTAATGCCACAATCCTGGGTGGGAGAGATATCTGGGGTGGAGGTCGAAGAGTTGTGGGATCTCTAAGAGCACTTTTTTGATCGTATATTCGCCCCTTTCCAACTCCATAAAAATCCGAATGAAGATTGGTATAGTCTGGCTTCATATGCAAAAAAACTCTGCATAAAAAAATCTAGCCAAATAATTAGGATCCTCATCATTTCATGGAAACCGACCATAAGTTGCAAGGAACCGATCATATATTAGATGTGCAAGTTCAGGGTGCTTGAAATATTGCACTTTCAACATTTTTCGCTTTAGGCCTTATTTGAAGTTAAACATTGAATTGGCATGTTCTTTAGTCACTCTCTCCTTCACAACAGGCCACCATGGGGGGTTCACTAGTGAGGCAATATCATATCACGTCCATTCATATTGGGGGTTTGAATACTCTTAAAAACCTCAAAAATATATTGCCTCGTATTAAGGGGTCAAGGGGGGTTTTTAATTTGACATAGTAATATAAATATTGGGGATTATTTTATTTGGGTGGGATGAGGAATAACCTCCAAATTGTGGGATGGATTCATACCTCCAAATCATGGGCTCAATTCATACCCACCTAAAACTTAAGGACCCTCCATTTTTATTTGATATTACTTATGATCCTAAGTTTTGCATAAATATGATAATAGTGTACCAATAAAAATATCGATGGAAGTCTCTTCAGATTACTGGCCTTGATCCATACTCATTTAATAGCTTATTTAGGCTTGGTTTGAATTGATGTTATATTTTTTTTCATCTTTAAGTTAAGATATGTAGCTAATTGGGAGTTCCAGAGTTGAACAATTGTATTGTATTTTTTGTAGGCATTCGAGTAAAAGATCTAACTCTTAATTTTTTAGGTTGGGGTTTAGGTGGGTATTGAGATTCAATCAAACCTTGCTCCATGACAACCCAAAAAAGTGAGATCAATCTTTCTTGGCTCATTGGAACCAAGAAAAGTTAGATCAATCTCTCTTGACTAATTATTTCTTTCAACTTTTTGTGTTCTTCTTTAACATTTTCACATGTCCAGTTAGGAATAGTTTTTAGATTGAGTTATATTTGGCACATTCATAATTGTAATTTCAATTCTTATATGCAAGGCATCTGTCTTAATATTGTATTGAAACTGACATGAACATAGGTGAAAATATTAATCCTTATTTACATACCCTATGGGTTATCGTTACCATGAAATGGTATCATATAAGTTTCACCATCTATGTATCTTTGTAACTATTCCATGCTTAAAACCTAACAATGGAGATTTTTCCGTCTCCATTAAAGATTAAAAAAAAAACTAGATATAACCCAAGAAAAGGTAACTAAATGTTGTTAATTCCCTTGATTGCAAGAATAAATGTAGAGGAAGTGGAGGAAGTTCATTGCATCTTGTGAGTGACCAAAATCCAAGCTATGCACATGATCATATGGTGTTATTGGAAAGTAAGAGAAATTTTGCTATGTTCATTTGGGTTCAAACATCAATGATGTTTGTTTTGATAGGAAGGTAGGGGAGTCCATCCACGAAAAGGTTTCATTTTTGAATTTTTATGGAGTTTAATTTATTAAGCTTATAGAAAACAGGAGCTCTCTATGACTATACTTATATTTACATGATATAAAATTGGTAGATTGACAAACTATGGTGTGAAACATCTACAATTCTCATCTTTTCTAAGCATTGCACTAACTATTGGACTATCATCCTTTTACATTCTTTGTTATTTTGATCTCTTGACTGGGTTTCCTTTTATGCATTTTCCTTCCCAGTACTATTTCGTTGGGTCTTCCACTATCCAACGCTACAAATTGATCAGTCACCCTTGCAATATTGGTGGGAGTTAGGGCTCTTGTTTGTTACAACTTGATAATATGATATAAAGGGTGCTATGAATATTATATGTACATGTTAATTAAAGTTATTATTTATTAAGTGAAAGGGTGTAACCCTTCACTATACATACTCAAGCTTATAAAAGCGAGCCTCATTGAAAATTATTAATCATCTATATATCCATCATCAATTATATATTATCTATTTTATCAAATGGAGTTATTTTCCATTGGAGGATTATTCACTTGAATAATCTCTGAGTATATCCGAACTCGGATATAGCATTGGTATCAGAGCGCTCCGATTCTCGGACACTTGTTGATTCTGGCCATTGGCCATATTTTTGGTTTGTAACCATAATTGTAGAGTTTCTCTGAAGCTGGTCCTTGACCATAACCTGGCCACTGGCCATCTCCTCCTCCCATAACCCCAATCATACTCCTTTAAGGCCCCAATCCTCCTCTACTCATATCCTCACGCTCCCCGTCGCGTCACTCCTCACCTCCCAGAGCACCTCCATCGTATCATTCACGCTCCCTGCCACTTCACAGCTTCTGCGCGCCTGCTACACCACTCCGCCTGCACACTACTCACACCACGTTTTCCCCTTCCTCCGGCCAACTTCGCTACTGCCTGCACCATTCAGCGCTCACTCCCCACTTGCGTCCACCTTCCTCCCACATCCCGCTCGCTCTCCCTTCCTCCTCACACGCCCACGAGCTCTCCCCTTCACGCCTTGGTTCCGCCAGCTCCAACGCTCCACCATTCTATCGCTCTGCGCACCATCCGCTGCTCCTATTTCGCTTGCCCTCTCCACCAGTCCCTGCGCCTCTCACCTTCGCGCCCGTTTCCATCTCCAAGAGCTGCATCCCCGTCATCTCCCTCAACCTGCCACTCCCTTCCCGCCACCACTGCTACCCCAACGACCTCTCCGCTTACTTCCTCCTCCCCCTTCCACTCACCACAGTTGTTGCGCCCTCCTTCCTCCGGTCCTCTCCACCACCGTTCCATCTCCCTCGACGTCACCATCCCCAACACCCTTCCATCCTCGTCTCTCGGCTTTCCCTCCACGGCCTCCTCACCGATCACCTCTCGCGCCTCCACCCTAATCCACCAACTCCCGCCACCATCCGACCACCCCTTTCACTCCACGAAACCTTAATTTAAATTTTTTAATATTAAACATTATTATATTTGTTTAATATTTTTAATATTTGAAAAAAAAGAACTATATATATATATAGTTTATAAAAATATTATTAATAATAATATTATGAAATAATAATAATTATTATTAAAAATAGTAATTATTTTTGGAAAAAAAAAAGGGTTATTTAACCTAATAAGAGAAGAACAAAATCAAAGAAAAAACAACATCAAAGAAGTCAAAGGAAGACTCGTTGGTCAAAAGAAGTCGAAGACCAAATCGAAAAAGTCCAAGCAAGACTCCTTATTATCAAAAAAGTCAAAGAACACTTATCATCAAAGAAATCAACTCAAGAACAAATCAAGAAGAATTCAAAGCAATCATCAAGAAGTCGAGACGCGCTATCATCAGAAAAATCAAAATCAAAGAAGATCATTCCACCGTCGAAGAAGACAGACACCATGGAAGCCGATTTGCGAGAGAAAGTAGAAGCCAAGTTAAAGCATTATCAAAAAGACAATGAAGAATTACGAGACATTAATAGACAATCAGAAATAAAGATTGAACTACATAAGATACAAGAACGGTTCAATGAACAAATAATGTCCAACCAGAAAAATCACATAGAAAAATTATGTGCGCAAATCAAGGAATTAAAAGATGAAAGTGATTTCAATCAGAGATTGAAAAATCAAGATATAAAGAAGGAAATAAATAATTACGAAGCAGAAATAATACGCTTGAACAAAATCGTTAGCGACAAAGATGAAGAACTAATGCAGTTACGACATAAGTTAGAAAGTCAAGAATCAGAGGTCGGCCAGTGTCGACAACAGATAAAAGTGCTTCAACAATAAAATGACGACTCTAAAAAGACACATAAGTCTGAGATCGCGAAGAGTAATAAAGCATTATCTAACAATGCTGAAGAAATTTTTAGACTAAGAAATCATAACAAGATACTAGTCACAAAAATTAAGAAGTTGAAAAATAGCCGAAAGATAGAACAATCTATGGACGACATTGAAGGGAAACTTCTAGACAAACAGGAAGAAAACATTTATATCAGAATTCATAATGAAGATCTTAAGGAACAACTTAAGACATCTGAAGATGACAAAAAATAGCAATTCGAATTGATTAAGAAGTTTCAAAATGATAATAGGCAGTTAGAAAACAAGTTGGAAAAGATACAAAACAAAAACTTAAATCCTCAAGAGACGAAAATACAACTTCCAACTCAGATCAATGATCTAAAGGCGACATTCGTAAACGAAATTGACATCGTGAAAGTTTTTTATCGACACCCCAACCATAAAAACCGATATTTGAAAAAGTGGGAAATGTCGAAAAATAATGGTACTAATGTGATCAAATCTCCTGACGACATATCAGTAGGAAATCCCATCAGTCCACAACAAATCAATTTGGGATGGATTGATCCGTCGATGTATCGAAAGTTATGTTCTGCACTTAGCAGTTCGTATCGACATGTTTCATCAGCCATGGCATCGCAAAGAACAATGCAACAAAATTATAAGGCTTTGAGGACAAAGCCTTTCTAAGAGAGTGGCAATGCTATGAATATTATATGTACATGTTAATTAAAGTTATTAATTATTAAGTGAAAGGGTGTAACCCTTCACTATACACGCTCAAGCTTATAAAAGCGAGCCTCATTGAAAATTATTAATCATCTATATATCCATCATCAATTATATATATCTATTTTATCAAATGGAGTTATTTTCCATTGGAGGATTATTCGCTTGAATAATCTCTGAGTATATCCGAACTCGGATATAGAAAAGGGGGTATTAAAAATGGGTTGATAAAAATGGATACATACAATATATGCTGAAACTAGGGGTTTTCTTAATTGGAAAGGAATATTGGGAGGGGGGTTCAACAATTAAATTTTAGGAGAAATTTTCCAATATTTAGTGAAATTAGGGATATTCTTTAATATCATGCGAACGATCGTGCTATGTAACAAGTTCACTGAGTGAACCCCCCGTGCAGCCCACTTGTCCGGACCCATCACATGTGCCCTTTGCCTCTGCATCAAATCAACAAAACCATTTGTAGTTGGTCCGAGATCCTCATATGCCTCATGAATTTTTTCAATGATCGCAAAACAATATCCAAACTTTCTTTGCTCTCTGGAGGGAGATCCAAACTAGAAAGCTCATTTTGCAACTTGCAATAGTGGGATCTATAACTTTCAAGGGTCATTTGATGAACACCACTTTCCCATGGAAGCTCCTCAGGTAAATCAGATGGATAAGTTGTTATGGGTGTGCAACCCACATCTAATTCAACATATGTAGTCCTTGCTTGACTTCTATCCCTTTGTGTAGAATTACGAGCCTCTTCCGAACCTTTCTCTACGCCCACATCTGGTTCAACATCTGTCATCCTTGCTCAAACTTCATCCCTTTGTGTAGAATTAGGAGCCTCTTCGGAACCTTGCTCTGCTTCAAATAGAAACACAGTTGAAATTAAACATGTACAAAATTTTTGAACACACACAAAATTACCTTTGATACATGTATTAAAACATAAATGTTCATACTAACAGAAGGTCGGGATCGACGTTCTCCCATAGAAGATACATGGGAATCATCTGTACCCCTTTGGCCTCTCCAATGGTCAGATGAATGTGAACTATACAATAAGATTTCATCCCAAGGTGAAGAAGGAAACCTTTGATCATCAATCGAAACACCAATTCCTGATGACTGTGATGACCTCCTACGCTTTTTCCTCAAAGACTCCTCTCTTTCCATTTGATATGATATCTACATTTACACAACTATCAACTCATAGCATATTCAAATTCTACATGTTTCATTGAAGTTCCATTGGCTTAGGCCCTTAACAATTGTTCTATCAAGTCTAATATAATAACATTAAGAATATTAACACTACTAAAAAAATTTAATTAAATTATATTTTTCTATACTACTGTTCATGAACTCCATCAATGAACAAAAATTTATATAGGAAAATATCTTTAAAGTGGTAAAAAATCATGCTCTCATTATCATAAAGGTAATTACGCAATAAAAAAAATATTCTTAGAGAGGACAACCTAACAACCCTTAAAGGTAAAACTCATGCTCGCCTTTTTCTAAAATTTCTTACCTAACAACCCTTAAAATAAAAAAATTTAAGGTTGCTACAGTTCATCTCTGTTCATGAATAGAGAAATCTATTCATGAACAAAATTCTCTGTTCATGAACAGAGAACTTTGTTCATGAACAAAGAAATATTTTCATGATCAAAGGTCTTTATTCATGAACAGAGAACTCCATGTCATAGCAATGTCCATGAAAGCATGAAAATAGAGTTTGCCATGATTGGTTTTGATGATTAGAGTCTTGTCAATAGAGTTTGCCATGATTGGATTGGATGAATAGAGACATGTCAGTTTCCATTTGAACATTTGTTCATTGGGTTAAGGTGGACTCAATGGCCGAGATCTTCATATATTTTCCAGTGTGAGGCCATCGACACTCATTGGATTTATTTATTTATTTAATATTTAGAGTTAAAAGCAAAGGGAATACCCTAGGGTTTCAACTGGGTTATTTTTGTTTTTAAAAATTGTATAATGTCTATGACTTGTACAATATTTTCGATGTGAAATATTGTATCCAATTTAGATGGATCGTTTAACGACTTCAATTTTTAATGTCAAAACATTGTTTGTCGTATTTTTACTTTGTTAATTTGGACTGTGTTCTATTAAACGAAGCTTTGGTTTCTGTGAGTATAAATGTATTCAACTTTAAAACTATAAGTGACTTGTGAACAATATATTTCCTATTTGCGTCAATTCGATAAGTGCGTCCACTATATATTATTTTTTCAATCAGTGCGTCTATTATATAATATTTTTGTACATGATCTAGATGTTAATAATGCTTTTGTTACCATATAACATTTTTTAATTCTCCTTTCTTGCATTCATATATGCCTCTACTTTGAAATGTATTATATTATGTATTATTGGCTATCATTAAAAGGAAACAATCAATTTCTTAAAGTAATAAAACCGTAGACATAATTACATATAATATTTCCTTTGCTATCATTTTTTACAAATGTTACAAGGTCTAAAACCCTAATGACACCGCAGATCTCGAAGAAAATCAAGCTCACTCCTTGGGAAACACTACGAAAATTGGATTTCCTTTTGGCCTAGCGACTGTAATTTGTACCAGGGTATTTGCTTTAATGTTTTCATATCTGAAATTGATTACTTCTAGATACAAGTCAAATAATTCAATTGAATTGTGCTAATAATATTAGACTCTTAGTCATTTTGATGATCATCATTTACTGTACTCCACCATATTTCAAATACTTCAAGCATATAATGAAACCTACATTTATGTTCCAAACCAAAGAAGAAATTAAAGTTTGCTTAATATGATATATGCTATATACTTAGTCATTTTGTATTTTCTCATACACTTAGGTATTAGTA
Source organism: Larix kaempferi (assembly GCA_027924585.1). Taxonomy (NCBI): domain Eukaryota; kingdom Viridiplantae; phylum Streptophyta; class Pinopsida; order Pinales; family Pinaceae; genus Larix; species Larix kaempferi. The sequence continues at coordinate 8,922,408 of BSBM01000130.1, forward strand.
TTCGACTAACCTATTTACATTGAAAATGGCTCGTTGAATAACCCTAGATAGATTTGCATTGATTATAGTTCGTTGAAAATATCTCTTATGAACCTAAAGAGAACCTGACTAACTCTCTGTACATTAACAAAGTTCTCTATTCATGAACAGAGCCCCCCTATTTATTTTAATTGGTATTTCCTTGGTTTGGTAAATACTTTCCTGGCTTAGGGTCCATCTTTTAATTTTCTTTTATTCTATCTGTCTTCTATGTTATGTTCATTGAATCACATGTTGATGTATATGTAACTTTGGAATGTATTTTATATATGTATATTGTATCCCTACAGAGAGGTTATTATTCCTCTGTATGAAAGTGTCGTCATTTGTATTTACAAGTGTCGCAAGTGTCGTAACTTATACAAGATGGGTTATTAGATCACCAAGTGTGGGGTCGGCCCTGAGTTGGGTTACCATGGGTTATTAGACTCTCCTATAGAAGTCGGCCTTGAGTTGGGTTACCATGGGTTATTAGAATCTCCTATAGAAGTCGGCCCTGAGTTGGGTTACCATGGGTTATTAGACTCTCCTATAGAAGTCGGCCCTGTTATGTTATTAGGCAATTCAAGTCAAGTATAAATAGAGTGTGGGAGGCACTCTATTTGATCATTCACTTACTCATCTATTTATCTCATTGAAGTGATAACCACTAGTGGAGGAGGAGAAGCTACTACGAGTCTATCTCTTATGCTTGGGTTTTGTATCATTGCTCTATCTATCTCTGAGGAAGTTATTGGGGTTTTTCACTCTCTTGGTTTTCCCCAAGGAAACTCTATGTCTATTGTCTCTTGTGATTGATATACTATGCTTGTTATTCTCTCAGATAATATCCTAGATCATATTGAATTAATGCTCAAAATCTAACATGGTATCAGAGCTAACCTGAGAAGAAGACACTATGCAGTTGTGGAAGCTAGGGATTGTTGTTTTTTGGGTTTCTCTCCACATATCTTCAAAGGAAGGAGGCTATATTGACTCTCCTTGCAAGGGCGCATATTTTTGTCGAAACATAATTCAATTCTGAGCACTTTCCGTTTTTTACCTAAAAATTAGGGTTTCTAAAAAAATTGGAATTTATGAAATCTGAGACCACAGCTGGAAGCTCCTCTAAAAAATAAAAGTTTAGAGCTTTGGATCGAACTTTTGGTTGGGTGAAGCTCCAGGAAAATCAAACCCTAATTCAGGGTCCTACCTAGTGAATCCGAAAGTTTCAAAAGCAGTTTTGAGGGGTGAAACTTTGCAGTTTTCAAATTCTGAGTATACCAGTTTGATCATCTCATCAAGGCGCATCTTTCTATCCTTTCATAAGTTTGAAATTAAAAGTTTGAATTTTTAGGGTTTCTCTGACAAACCCTAATCCAACACCATATCTAGTTTTTAGCAAATCAAGTGGTAAGACCTAAATATTTTCTATTTCCATTTGAAGTACTCTTTAATGATGTCTCACCACACCAAGCTTGAAGGGGCTGATAAATTCCAAGCATGGAAGTATAGGATTGGGTTAATCCTACAAGAGAATGAGTTGGACACTTACATAAGTGAAGAGATTCCTGTCCCAGAAGGAGAAGAGGCTAAGGCCTTACACAAGAGGAACTTGGTCAAGGCTAAGAGGATCATTGCTGATTCTATCAAAGATCATCTCATACCACATGTGTCATCTCTGAAGACACCCAAGGAGATGTTTTATTCCTTGACCAAGCTATTTGAAGGGAAGAACATAAATCAGAAGATGACCTTGAGAAATCAATTGAAGAATATCAAGATTCAGAATGCGGAGACCATGCAGTCTTATTTCTCAAGGGTCTCCCAGATAAAAGAGCAACTTGAAGCTGTGGGAGAATATATAGAGAATGGAGAAGTGGTAATGACCACTCTTAATGGCCTTCCTAGGTCATGGGATTCCTTCATCCAAGGAATTTGTGCTAGGAGAAAATTTATCACATTCAGTAGACTGTGGGAAGAATGCTCACAAGAAGAAGCTCGAATTATATCTCAAGAAGAGAAAATGGGGAATGAAGACCAAGCCCTCACAACACACTCCAAGAAATATGATGATAAGAAAGGGCATCACCACAGTAAGAAAGAAAGGCACCACCATCAAAATCAGAGGGGTAACTTCATATCTCAAAGAAACATTTCAAATGCCTGATGCTTTACATGTGATGAGAAGGGACACTACTCCAGGGATTGTCCCAGAAATAATAAAGATGGCTCTCACAAGAAGAAGAAGAACATTAAAAGAAAACATCATTCTCACACTGCAGAGGATGATGAACCTCCCAGGAAGAGGGCTAGGGAAGAAAATGAAGATTCTTTAAGTGATGAAGAGTATGTTTTGATTTCTTCCCTCACTGGTACTATTGCTCATGGAAGCAATGATTGGATTATAGATAGTGGGGCTTCTAAACATATGACAAGATTCAAGGGATCCTTTGTGAAACTATCTGAACATGAATCACCCCATAAAGTGAAACTTGGGGATGACTACCAGTATCCAATAAAAGGAAGTTGTGAAGCCTCCTATAAGCTAGACTCTGGAAAACCTATGAAGATGAAAGGGGTACTATATGTTCCAGGTCTCAAGAAAAATATGCTCTCCATACCTGCTTTGGATGCAAAGGGGATAAGAGTTTCATTTGTAGATGGCCAAGTACTCATGTGGCCAAAAGGTAAAACCATTGATGACGCAGTGGTGATTGGAGAGCAAGAGGGAGGATTGTACAAATTGAAGGGCTAACCAGAACAAGCCCTGGTTCATGACTCAGTAGAACCAAGTGAACTTTGGCATAGAAGGCTTTCACATGTGCACTATACGGCACTACCTATTGCAAGCAAAGTAGTGAGAGGATATTCCTTGAATTCAGTCAAAGCATGAAGGTATTTGCAAAGGATGTGCAAAGGGGAAGAACACAAAGAAGACATTTCCAAGTAGTGACAACAAGGAAAAAGGAATCTTGGAAATCATCCACTCCGATGTATGTGGTTTGATGTCATCCAGTTCTGAGTGGGTATGTATAATATGTTTCCTTCATTGATGATTTCTATAGGAAGACTTGGGGTTTACTTCTTGAAGAACAAAGATGAAGTGTTTGACAAGTTCAAGGAATTCAAAGCCTTGATAGAAAATAAAACCGATAAGAATATCAAGATCTTTAGATCCGACAATGGCGGAGAATTTAATTCAGGAGACTTCAAGAAGTTATGCAATGATTCAAGGATTAAGAGGGAGTTGACCACTCCTTACAATCCACATCAAAAAAGAGTTGCAGAAAGGAAGCAAAGATTGAGAGGGAGTCTACCCAACAAACAAACAAAGATAAGTATTTGAATTGTCATTTCTTGTATATTCTGATTGTTTAAATAATGTTGTTCAATGATGTATATACTTATGTTCCTAGACTTAGGTTATATTAGAATAATTGCATTAATGAACAGTATACTACTAATATGCGTGTGATGGGTAAGTGGCCTATGGCACTATACAACATTCCATTGCTACTTATCTAGAATGAAACCTCTTTGCTGACATGTTGGGAGTAGTGCAAACTCTTAACAATGTTCTGGTAGAGATGGAAGGCATCTAGAAAGTTACCATATATGGATGAATGTTGTATTGAAACATTGGCTAAAATAATTGCATGACTATATGACATATGCCTTTATGTGTAAGACTTTGTTCTGTAAAGTTTCTAGTCATGCATCTGAATTTGACTTGTAGGAAAGATCGTGTACAATCACCTACAAAAGAAGGACTACAACAATTGTTCTAGCAATGAAGTTCAAGAAAACTATCTATTGAAGATATTGAAGAATCTAAAGTTCCCAGGATTTGGGATGCAGTAATTGAAGGATTCCATGATCGAAGATCATGAAGAATGATGTTTGGGATGTGGTCCCAAGACCTGAAGGGAATTATGTTGTGACTTCCAAGTGGATCTATAAGATCAAGCATGCTACAGATGGTAGCATAGAGAAATACAAGGCGAGGTTTGTAGCTCGTGGCTTCTCCCAGAAAGAGGGGATAGATTATGAAGAGACTTTTGCTCCTATGGCTAGATACACTTCCATCAGAACAGTACTTGCTCTGGCTGTAGTAATGAAATGGAAGATACACTAGATGGATGTCAAGGCAGCTTGCTTGAATGGTGTAGTCGAAGAGGAAGTGTATGTAGAACAACCACTTGGTTTTGAGACACATGACAGGAAGTCGTATGTGTGTAGGATGAAGAAGGCCTTGTATGGCTTGAAGCAAGCTCCTAGGACTTGGTATGGTAGGATAGACAACCTCCTATCCAGCTTGGGCTTTACTAAGAGTAAAGCGGATTCCAACTTTTACTACAAGGTTGAGGAAGGCAATCTAGTGATACTATTATTATATGTGGATGACATGTTTGTAATAGGTGAGGATAGATTGATTGCCGACACAAAGAGGAAGCTTGCTGCCGAGTTCGAGATGAAGGACTTGGGGATGATGCACTACTTTCTAGGCATGGAGGTGTGGCAGAGTGCAGATGGAATCTTCCTTGGACAAGGGAAGTATGCAATAGAGATCCTTTAGCAGTTCAGGATGATGGACTGCAAGGCCATGGCCACACCTATGGCATCGAACCTGAAGCTTCTGTGTGATGCTTTGTTTGAGCCAGTTGATGTCAAAGTGTATCGTCATATGATTGGGTCCTTGATGTACCTGACGAACATGATACCAGATATTTGCTTTGCGGTGAACACATTGAGCCAGTTCCTGACAGATCCAAGAAGTGTTCACCTGGTTGTTGCAAAGCATATTCTGAGGTACTTGAAGGGTACGGTTGATTATGGGCTCAAGTATTATCCGAATCAGAAGTTTAACCTGGAGGGTTATGTTGATTCGGATTGGGAAGGCAGTGCCATTGATCGGAAGAGCACTTTGGGGTGCCGCTTCAGTATGGGATCCGGTATGATCTCTTGGTTTAGCAGGAAGCAGTCCTGTGTGGCACTGAGTACAGCCGAAGCAGAGTATGTTGCAGCTTGTTTGGCTAGTTGTGAGGAAGTATGGCTTAGGAAGCTACTGTCTAAGTTATTTGATATCCCATTGGATGCTACTAGTATCTTTTGTGACAACCAGAGTTGTGTGAAGCTGTCTGAGAACCCAGTGTTCCATGACAGGTCGAAGCACATCGAGATCAAATATCACCATATCAGGGATATGGTGCATACAGGAGCAGTGAAGCTCTTGTATGTTGTGATGGACGAGAAAATAGTCGATGTGTTGACCAAGCCGTTGACTAGAGTGAAGTTTGAGTACATCAGAGAGAGACTTGGTGTACTTCAGATCGAGATTCCTTCCAAGGGGAAGTGATGAGTCCAGAGACACATATACACATGAGCCTTTCTCACATGGTGATAGACGTGTTCTCCCATGGTGAGATGTAAGGGCTCGAGCCATTCTCACATAAGGATAGATGTGTTCTCCTATGGTGAGATGTAAGGGCTGGAGCCATTTTCACATAGTGATAGATGTGTTCTCCTATAATGAAATGTAAGGGTTGAGCCATTTTCAGATAGTGACAAATGTGTTCTCCTATGCTGAAATATAAGGGTTGGGCCATTCTCACATGGTGATAGATGTGTTCTCCCATGGTGAGATGTAAGGGCTAGATATTCCTTTCCGACATGGTGATAGATGTTTTCTCCCAAGGTCGTGATGTAAGTGCTGGTGCCTTCCCCGAATGGTGATAGATGTGTTCTCCCATGTCGGTGGTGTAAGTGCTGTGTGATGTGCATCTGGGTTGTGCTCCATGGACTATGAGGTGATTTGAAGACGATGATGTGACAGTAGGGTACACAGGTTTTGCAGAGGCATATAATCAGTCCTGAGATGCTCTTGCAGGTTTTGCAGAGGAAATGTAATCAATCCTGGGACATCTTGCAGGTTTTGCAGAGGCAATATAATTAGTCCTGAGGTGTATCTACTTCATGCATTACTCGCAGAGATGATGAAGACCTACATGGAGGCTAGGCCTACACCCAACATGAAAAAGGGCTAGCTCTGTAGAAATTCCTATGACGAGTAGATTAAATATTGATTTAGATAGAAGCAGTGATGATGATGATGATCTGATGATCTACAGAAGAAGACTTGTGCTAGAAGACCTGTGTCGAGAAATACCTTCCTAGTTAAGAGGGAGTTTTGATGTATATGTAACTTCGGAATGTATTTCATATATGTATATTGTATCCCTATAGAGAGGTTATTATTCCTCTGTACGGAAGTGTCATCATTTGTATTTACAATGTGAAGATGCTCACAGAAGATCCAAAGAGATGATGTAAACCTCACAATGAAAGAATTTAGGAATAATAGAAGAAGAATAGAGCAGTAGAACACAGATCCAAAGGAGCTCAGATAGAGGCAGAATAATTACACATGTTACATTAATCTGAATAGTAAACAGGTAAATATACAATGCTCAGGATTCGAATACACTAGGTGTGATTTGAATTAGCCTGCATGGATAGATCCATAATCAGTGGAGTGTCATCAAGTCATTACTAGGAGTCTAACTCATCATCAGTGAAGTCATCAATGCACAAGTAATAGTTAAACAACAGTCAAACTAAGTCTAACTGAATGTGGTAGGTGTAACTGGCACATGGAAGCACTGATGTAGTGAAGGAAGCTCAGTGGAGGGCGCTCATGGAGCTAATTGGAGTCAGAACAGCCTATCTAATCACACTAGAGGTCCATCAAAGTGATAAGGTCAGTAAAGAGTGAGTCAAGCCTAAAATCAGGGAGAGAACTCTTATTAACTGAACATAATTGGACTGGTAGGTGAAGAAGTGCACCTCTCTCATGCAGTAGGTGAAAGAAGGGCGCACTAGGCACTAGGAGGGATGAAAATCATTAGGAAGAAGCTCCAGGGGCTAGCTAACTGAGGGCTAGGTGCTGGGACTAATGAATGGAAATGCATGCAAACCCTAGAATGCATGCAAACCCTAAAAGTGCATGCAAACCCTAAAAGATTGAAAATGAAAATGACTGAAAAGCTAGTAGGACTAGGATGGAGTATAGGACTATCCTAACACCCCCCCTTAATCCATCCTGGGCCCTGGTAACTAGGACCAAAGGTCACCCATACAATCAAGTAAGATAGAAAAATAAAGAACTGTCCATAAACTGAGGAAATGGGGAAAACCTCATGGGAAAAATACCCCCCCTCAAAAGAACAGTAAATAACTCAAAGAACCATCATACTAAGCATAAAAAGAAGGAAGCTTTCATCAGTGAAAACTTATGCAAAAAACTTGATAAGTTGATCGCCTGTAGGATGCCAAAATAGGTGCTAGATGTGGATCTAGTCTTCTGATGTGCCTTCCATTATGTAGAGGATGTATTGGACGAAGCAAGTCTCTCATGAATTCTTTCTGCAGTTGGAGCGAATGGAACATGAGGAGTCTTCCCATGTGATGGAAGAGAGAACCCCATCATCATGCTGCATCTCTCATGGAGAGGTGGATGACATAATGCAAGGTTTCCATGATGCTGAAGTTTGGTAGTTCGGTGAACAGATGAATCCTCAACTGTGTTCTCAGTAGTAGCAAGGACTGTGTGATCCCATATTGACCTTGAATTTGGACTGAGAATAGGTGTTGGTTTTGGATCTGAATATTTTTGAACTATGATCTCAACATCAAGATCTTGATCTTCTTCTTCATCAGAAGAGGAGTCACTCTGATATTGATCAGAATTTGAAGGAATAGTCGGAGAGAGGAGCCTAGCTCCATGGTTGTTAATTGTGTTAGAGGGTTTTCCTCTGCACCAAGTGGTATCATAGAAGGTTTTTGCCTTTGGGATTTGTGCCCTAAAGTTGCTTCTGTGAGATCAGGTATATAACGAATGTTCGTGGTGATTTATAAACAAAAGTGTTGAAGGGTCAAGTTGGGATGTACAAAATCGAGAGTGAGTTATGTTGAAGTTGCTGAGACATATACAACTTGGAAGAATTCCTCCACGAAGGAGAGTGAAGCGGTGAGATCCATATTCTATGTAAAATTCCAACGTAAATAAGACAATGGCTCCATAATGGATAAATAGTAAAATATAATTGATAAGATAATTTATGAGATGATATTAAATTACAATGAAGCTTGACTTTATAGGCTTGAGCATGTATAGTGAAGGGTTACACCCTTTCACTTAATAATTAATAAAATATAATTAATATATTATTTTATATTCGTTACATTTCCTTCCCCTTAAGGGAAGCTTTGTCCTCAAAACTTATTGAAAACAAATGATTTTTTTTGTTTGAACTGACATCTCTAGATCCTTTCTTTTAGTACTAGAGACACTTGATGAAATGAGGCGATATGAGTTACGAATTCCAAGGAATAACTGTCGCATCGTCTCTGATGTGGTCCATCTGAGATCTATTTTTATCGGGGCTATTTGAACACTTTGTGGGACAGAACTTTTTGCTTGATGCTTAGTATGTTGATTCGATGTTCTTGTGCGCATTTTTTGTAGCGTCGTACATCTGGTGAAGTTCTTTATTCTTTTGCTGCTGTTGACCTATCTCTAAATCTTGACTTTGTAGCTTCCTCTGGACTCGCATCAATTCATCATCTTTGTCCATGACGAGCTGGTTTAAACGCTTTATGTATTATTCTAAATCGTTATCACTTCTATACGGTGATTCTTTGTTATCTTCGAACCTTTTGTTTTGTCTTCAATATCTTGATTGTGATTTTTTAATCGAGATATTTCTTCACTCTTAGATGATAACATTTTGTCGATATCTTCATTAGCTTTTTTCAGATTCTAGTTTTGATCTTTCAAGCGACGATTCTCTCATTCTGTTAACTGATCAAGAATGCTCCACTTACTTATCTCAAAATGTAGATTTTTATTGCTTTCTTTGTAGTATCCTAATTCACCTTCCAATTTCTAAATTTGCGATTGCAATTGTGATTGAACTTGATATGCTTCCATAGTAAAATATTTGCTACATATCGGACATGAGCGATTTCCATTCTTAAAAAGTGTCAGTTATTGAAATTCCATTTCGCAATAAAGACATTTAGTCCAGAATTTGGATTTATATATGGAATCCATACTTTCTTCAATATATTCTGAGACTTGTTTTATGTTCTTTTCAATATCTTCTTTGATTTTTGTCTTCCTTCCTTCGACAATAATTGGTCTTCTTTTACCTTTGATAAAATAATAATTGTAATTAATTTATACAATTATTAAACTGATATAATAATAATAATAATAAATAAAGTATAATAATAATATTAATATTATCAATTTTTTTTGGATAGGGTCGGATTAGGGTTTTTAAAATATATTATTATTGTATATTTTAAAATTTATGGGTAAAAATAACCTTATTAAAAATGAACTAAATATATAATAATAATATTATTATTATAATATAATTTTATTTATTAATAATTTTTTTCTTCTTTGTCTAGGTTAAAATGGTGAATGGAGTGTTGATGGGAGATGGGAGATGGGGGAAATGTGGGCTACGAAAGTGGAGGACGAGTAGGAGGAGTGCGGGGGTTGCAGAAGATGGAGGGAGAAGCAGCAGGGAGGGCATGGGAGCATGTGGACAAGGGTGTGTAGGCGTTGGAGGGCGCATAGGGATGGAGTGTTGGTTGGGCATAGGAAGATTGCAGGAGGAGCGAGCTGCGTGGAGTAGGGAAGTGGGGAGGCGTGAAGGGAGGTGCAGGAAGAGTGCAGAGGTTGTGGGGCGAGTAGGCGGGGTGGCAGGCGAGCAGGCAGGGAAGAGGTGGTGGCTTGAAGTAGTGAAGGAGCAGGATGGTGATATCGTGAGCGTTGCGAAGATGGAAAGGGTGCAAGATGAGGATGGTGGTGGAGAGAAGCTATGGAAAAGGGATCCTATATAGGAGGAAGTAGCAGAGGAAGGAGAAGGGTGTTGGGAAAAGTGGTGAGAGGGTGAGGAAGGCGAAAGGAGAATGAGGGCGGAAGTAATGGGGGCAGCGAGGGGAGCAAAGGAGGGAGCGATGGAGGAGTGCAATGGTGGGGAGTGCTGCGTATGGAGAGATGGAAATGGAATGTGTGTGTGGAGAATTTGACTTTGGCCAAAGGTCACTCTATGGTCAAAGACCAATTGGAGGGAGAAAATCCCGCCAAAGGCTCTGATACCAAATGAGCCAAATAAATATTCGCTCAAACAATTAATATTACCAAAAGACCTGGAATATGAGATAAGTCATTAATAGGACAACATATATATTGATAATTGAATTGATAAAAGATGATACATTACAATGATGTCTTGTCCTTAAATATGGCTTGGACACTTGATGTTGAGGAGACGCCTCCTTTCATAATAACATTAATTAACCTAACCGGTAATTATTTATTTATTATCTTGTTTATGTTTGTTACATTGCCACTCTCTTAGAAAGGCTTTGTCCTCAAAGCCTTATAATGTTGTTGCATCGTTCTTTGCGATTTCATGGCTGACGAAACATGTCAATACGAACTGCTAAGTGTAGAGCATAACTCTCGATATGTGGATGGTTCAATCCATCCCAAATTGATTTGTTGTTGACTGTTGGGATTCCCTACTGATATGTGGTCAGGAGCTTTGGTCACATTAGTACCATTATCTTTCGACATTTCCCACTTTTTAGAATATTGGTTTTTATGGTTGGGGTGTCGATAGGGAATTTTAACAATGTCATTTTATTTTACGAGTGTCTTCTTTTGAGCATTAATCTGAGCTGGAAGTTGTATTTTCGTCCCTTGAGGTTTTAAGGTTTCGTTCTGTATCTTTTCCAACTTGTTTTCTAACTGAATGCTATCATTTTGAAACTTCTTAATCAATTCTACTTGCAATTTTATGCCATCTTCAGAATTCTTAAGTTGTTCCTTAAGATCTTCATTATGACTTCTGATGCAACTATTTTCTTCTTGTTTATATAGAAGTTTTCCTTCAATTTCTACCATCGATTGTTTTGTCTTTCAACTATTTTTCAACTTCTTAATTTTTGTGACTAGTGTCTTGTTATGATTTCTTAATCTGAAACTTTCTTCGGAATTGTTGGATAGTGATTTATTACTCTTTGCAATCTCCAACTTGTGTGTCTTTTTAGAGTCATCATTTTGTTGTTGAATAAATTTTATTGGTTGTTGATACTGGTCGACCACTGATTCTTGATCTTCTAATTTATGTTGTATCTGCGTCAGTTCTTCTTCCTTGTCGCTAACGATTTTGTTCAAGCATATTATTTCCGCTTCGTAATTGTTTCTTTATTTCTTTATATATTGATTTTTCAATCTCTGATTGAAATATTTTTCGTCTTTTAATTCCTCAGTTTGCGCAGACAATTTTTCTATATCTTTTTTTTGGTCAGAAATTCATTGTTCTTTGAGCTCTTTTTGAAGCTCATGTACTTTAATCCTTATTTCCAATTTGTTATTCATGTCTCTTAATTCTTCAATGTCTCTTCTATATCACTTTAACTTGGCTTCTAATTTCTCTATTTGTAGTTGCAAATCGACTTCCATGGTCTTTGACTTCTTTGATACTAAATGGTCGTTCTTTTGACTATAGATGGTCTTTGAATTTTTTTACGAGTCTTCCTTTGATTTTGACTTCTTTGACTTTGTCTTCTTTTAGACAAGAGAATATCTTCCCTTTCTTCTTTGATTTTGTCTTCCTTTTGGGCCCAAACAAAATCTTCTTTATTTTTGATTTATTGGAAAAAAAAATTATTATTGTTTTGAAATAATAATTGTGATATTTATGATTATTAAATAATAATAATAATTATTATTAAAATTTATTAATAATAATTAATATTAATAGTCTTGTTTAAATATATATATATAATAATAATGTATTATTATAGATATATTTTTTATAATATTATAACAATAACGATATTATTATAATATTTTTTTGTTTTTGGTTGTAGGTTTTAGGGTTTGCATGAAGGGAGGCGTAGTGGAGAGAGGCGTCTATGGACGTCGAGATGGAGGGAGAAAGGAGCAGAGCCGGTGCGGGAGTGGACATGTGAGGGGTGCATATAGAATGGTGGCGTGGTTAGGGAGGTGGCGGAGGACGGTAGGGGAGTAGTGAACGTGGAGGTTTGAATGATGGTGACGAAGTACCCGGTGAGGAGGAGCGTGAAGAATGGTAGAGTAGGTTAGAGCAGGATAAATGGTTTGTGGGGATTAGAGAGCAAGGAGATGTGAGGGAGGAAATGTGAGTGAAGAATGGACGCAGGAAAGGAAGGATGGGAGGATGCCATAGAGGAGGGGAGCAGTAAGGAAGCACGCAGGAGGGAATGGTGATGGCAGATGGGAGGAGTAGCTGCGAATTGGGAGGTGGGGGAAATACCTACGAAGGAACATGGGGAAGGAAATCATGGAGGGGAGTGGGAAGCAGAGAGAAAGGAGCGGTAGAAAAATGGGGGATGCGTGAAGAATGTGTAGCGGGGAGGCCGCGTGAAGAGAAAGACGAGTGAGGAGAAGTGGGCATGCAGGCATGGGAGAATGTAGGCAGGAGTGGAGTAGCATGGGGTGGATGGGGCATGGAGTGAAGAGAAGGGGGAGAGTGGGTGTGGAGCGCAACAGGGAGCTGCAGGTGGATGGGGGGAGGAGGATGGTGAGGTGATGAGGATGGAGGAGATGTGGGAGATTGGGTGTTGCATAGGTGTGTGCAGAGTGTATGGCAACGCTGACGAATGGGAGCGAGTTTGGTGGTGAGATAGTGGTAGCAAGTAGATGTGTAGAAGCACGTGGAATGTCAAAGTGGAAGGGGGTTGGAATGGGGACCAATGGTCTACTTCTTGGTCAAGGACCAAATAATGTAATGAAACTTTACTTGATGGCTAAAATCCCAAATCGGATGCCCATGGAAGGGGCTCTGATACCAAATGAAGCAGATAGATCCGTCTTCTATGTAAACTTCCAACGCGAATAAGACAATGGCTCCATAAATAGATAAATAGTAAAATATAATTGATAAGATAATTTATGAGATGATATTAAATTACAATGAAGCTTGCCTTTATAGGCTTGAGCATGTATAGTGAAGGGTTACAGCCTTTCACTTAATAATTAATATACTATAATTAATATATTATTTTATATTCGTTACAGAGAGGAGCAGGATGAGGGGGTGCAGGAAGTAGAGAATTGGAAGACTTGAGATGAAGAATAGAGGAATTGGAGAATCCAAAGAATGGGGATGTTCAAGTAGATTCCAAGCCAAAATAGGAAATTAAAGAAGAACATGAGGGTGAAGAAAGGGATCCAGCAGTTAGGATGATTTCATATTTGAGTAACAGGGGTAGCACAAGAGTTGATGTTTCCTATTATCTAAAAAATATGAGCATTCATGTTCTCATTGATTGGATTGGGGAACTCGAAAGATATTTCAAGTATGAAAATATCCAAGACCAAAATTAGGTGAGATTTTCTGTTATGAAGGTGAAATGGCATGAGACATTATGGTGGGTTACACTATAGAAGGATCGAGTAAGTGACCAACTGGAGAAGATTAGGAATTGGAAGAAGATGGTCATAAATCTTAAGGATAAATTTCTTCTTGTTGATTACCAACATAATTTGTATAAACAAGCCTAGAACCTCAGACAAAGGGAGAAATCTGTTCATGAATATATTGAAGAATTCTGCAGGCTGTCACTTTGAGCCAGTATCAAAGAACCATAATTTAAATGAGTTTCAAGGTATGTGAATAGATTAAAGTATTTGCTTCAATATGAAATTAACATACAATATTTTCATATTGTTGATGAAGCCTACCAATTTGACTTGAAGGTAGAAGAAAATATTGATAGGAAAACACAACAGAAGAGTAGAGGAAGAGGTTATAGAGGAAGGGGTATGACCGAGACTTTTAAAAGTAGTGAGAAAGAAGAAGAATCTACTAGTGGTCAAAGTGTTAGAGGAGGAAATAATTCTAGGAAAGGAAAATGAGGATTTGGAAGAGGAAAGGGCAAGTATGTAATTACCTATTATTTTTGTGGAGTAGAAGGCCTTAAGAAGTCTAAATGCCCAGAAGGACATAATTTTGGGAGAAGAGGTGAAGCACGAACACAAGTCACACATGCCAATGAAGCTTCTGTTGTTGGAGAAAATGTGACTGTACTTCAGCAAGAACAAGGTGATAAATTTATGTTTCAACGAGTGTTACTTAAATCTAAGAAAAGGGAAACAAAAGAACCATAACAAAGAAATAATGTTTTTAAAACTAAATGTAAGGTCGAAGGAAAGTGCTATAATTTGGTCATAAATGGTGGGAGTACAGAAAATTTGTTTTCCATGGAAGTTATGGAAAAAATTAAATTGAATAGTTGGTTGATCCCACTCCTTACTTTGTTTCATGGTTAGAATGAGGGTAGCAAGTGAATGTGACTGAGCAATGTTTGCTAAAATTTTAGATGGGAAGTATTCAGGAACAAGTATTCTGTGATGTGGTTGAGATGGATGTGTGCTACATACTCCTTGGAAGACCATGGCTAATTGACTGGCAAGTTCACCATGACAACAAAATGATTTCGAGAAAGATGGATAGTGGTACAAATTGACCCCAATGCTAGAAAAATGATGTTAGTTTTTCAGAAATTTCAATCTGATCTAGGATCTTAACTGAGAGAATAACATGTACAACATATCTATAGCATATCTACAGCATATCAATCATGGACACAATAATGCAAGCACACAAGAGACACAGAGTTTCACCGGGGAAAACCAAGAAGGTGAAAAACCCCACAACTTCCTCAGAGATAGATAGAGAAATGATACAACCAAAGTACAAGAGATATTATTCTCCTAGCAGATGATCCTCCTCCTCACAAGTGCACCACTTTCTGAGAGAGATAGAAGTGAGTAATGAGTGATCAAATAGAGATCTCCCGATCTCTATTTATACTTGTCCTGTCCTGCCCAATAAACTAATGGGGCCATCTTGTCTAGCTTAGCCTCATAACCCATGGTTAACTTAATCCGGGCCGACCCCACACTTGGTGGTCTAATAACCCATTTACCCACATGACTCATACAAGGCCGACCCCATCAAGGTGGTCTAATAACTGATCAAGTATAAGTTAGGACACTTACAATATAAATGACGACACTTCCGTATAGAGGAATAATAACATCTCTATAGGAATACAATACACATGGGTAAAATACATTCCGAAGTTACATATACATCAACAAATGACCCCAACGCTGGAAAAATAATTAAAAAACATATTTCTAAAAGTCAACTAACAAAATATCATACTTGAACATGATAACTATTGAAAGAGAACAATGGCCATTTGTAAACATTTCCCATGAAACATTGTAGCCATGCAATGGATTATTGGAATATCCTTATCATTCTATGTATTTAAAGTGTTTTAAAGATGTACAATACAATTTGAGAACATGTGTTTCCTCTTAGATGGATATAGGTTCAAATACAAAGGAGTAGAGTATGTACACCTTTGTAAAATTTAGTAGTGAGATCCTTACCAATAAGGATGTCCAAAAACACATACATATTAAGGTAAGCCTTTGGATAATGGGTTGTCTAGAGTGGCTAAGTTTATACCCATATTCACTATTAAAGTTATTCAAATGGATTTTTATTTCGAGGAATTCTTTAATGATGTGGGTCGGAAAATGAGGAGGCGGTGCCAGGACATTGGTGTGATGAAAACACATGATGTGTTTGATGTTTTGGGAGTTCTTTGCAATTGTATATTTTCCAACAAGAATGTGAAGGGTGTTTACTATATGTTATTTAATTGTGGGTTTGGATATAACAACCAATTTTTCCAATGTAGGATTTTCCACAAGAACATGGAATTCAGTAAATACCTTCACAATTGAGAGGGATCCTTTTATCTTTAAAACCTTTGAATAATTGTTTAAGGGTCTTGTGTGGCTTAAATAAAGTTTTAATAATATCTTGGATATGTGGTCAGGGATACTATGAATGTAAGGAAGAAAAAATTGAGCTCTTGTTAGAGGAGTGTAAGAGGGAACATTGGTTTTAGATTTCGTTATTTGGCCCCATGGCAAGTATTACCTAAAATCATTCTTTCACCATATCAATAGCTTATCCCTCACATTCAATTCATATCAGAAACCCAAAAAAAATCCCTTTCCTTCTGGGATTTCTTAGTTACTCAACAGCTTGATGGTTCTCTTTTCCACCAAGATTATCACAAAAAGACTCACATTGATAAATACCTTCATGTCCAATCCCACCATCACCCTACTAAAAAATACGTCGTCCTTAAAATTTTTGTTTCCAAAGGTATCCAAATTTCTATCCCTCAACTTATAAACAAAATAAAGAGACTACCTTACTAAATTCTTCCAAGCTAATGGTTATCACATTTCCCAAATCAACAAAACCTTCCGTATTGTTTTCCTCTAAAAAGTTAATTCTAGAACTAATGTCCCCTTAATAGCAATTGTGAAGAAATTTTGTTGTGTGTGATATCGTAGAAAGGTTGCCACCTCACTACATCATGTGATATCAGTGTAAGCATAATCCTAAGGGATTGGGGAAACTTACTGAAAAAGAGGGGAGCTAGGTGATCCGTACGCGCCCAGGTGCATAACGGGGACAACAATTCGACTGAATGAATCGGGACTGTTATGGTAGAAGCATAACAATAAGAAAAGAAGGAATACACTACGCACATAAACATACACACATAGGAAATATGCATGAATGCGAACTGATCTTGATTCTTATCTATTACTTGTTGTATATTACAATATTTTACATGCTTAAATAGAGTGCTGATATGCTTGGGTTGTCTTCCCATTACATTCAGTTGCAAGAGAAGTTAGAACGGTTTCAGAAGTTCAACCATTACGATTGACTGGAAGACAGAGAGACAATATGTCGTAGTTAGTCAGTCTCAATTCGACAATGCATGTCGAAGTCGATGAACTTGTCAAAGTCGCTAAACTTGTCGAAGTCGAAGTCGAATTCGACAATAATTCCAAATAATGGGTGGATCATACCTCCTTCCTTAAGAAAGAATGGTCCCCATTGTTTTCTCATACAGATGAGGAAACTTGTTGGCCAGTTCAGTAGCAGAGTACCATTTTACTTGGGCTGGGATTTGTCCGACTTTGACCACCCGAATCAAGGGAATTGTGTTCGTCCTTGTATGGCGTACTCATCATCCTACAATGGTGTCTCAATATATAGGATCCTAAACATCTGGATGGATGTCTTCGGGTTCTGATGTTTGCAAGTCATTATGTTCCAACAGCGTTTCATGGTATAGTCGAAGTAGATCCACATTGAATACTGGATGCAGACTCAAGCATGGAGGAATGTTGAGCTGGAAATCGTTTTCTCCAATTTCCTCAAGGATACTGTACGGACCATATCGCAATGGCTTTAGTTTCTTATATGGACCAGTAAAGCGTTCCTTCTTGAGATGTAACCAAAACTGATCCCCAATTTGAAATGAATGAGGGATACAATGCTTATCATGTCGGGCCTTAGCTTTCACATTAGATCGTTTCAACATTTCATGTGCTTGTCTCTGGATGTCGCAGATTTGATCTCAAAACTTCAATGCTTTGTCAACTTCTCATCGGTTATAGTCGGTATCGTTTGACTGTGTCGAGGAACTAATCAAGTCAATAGGAACTGAGGGTTGAAATCCATAACAGATCTCAAACAGAATCTTTCCTGTAGAGCTGTGCTGATTGCGATTGTAGCTTTGCTGTACATATGGAAGATTGTCATCCCATGTTCGTCGATGCTGGTGGTTGTACATATGAAGTAGTTGCACTACCAAGCGATTCACAACTTCCGTCCATCCGTCTGTTTGAGGATGGAAAGATGTCGATAAGGAAAGTCTTGTGTCGAGCTGTTTCTAGAGAGTCTTCCAAAATATGCTGACAAATCTGGCATCTCTATCGGAAATAATGGTTGTTGGTAACCCATAATGTTTCCAGACATGTTCAAAGATGAGTTGAGCGGTCTGCTGCATTATCGTAGTCTTCTTGCATAGAGTGAGAATGTCCATCTTTGAAAATATGTTGACTAATACTAAGATTGCGTCATGCTGATCTTTGGTAGTAGGATATCTCATCAAGTAGTCCATAGAAATAGATTCCCATGGTCGACTAGGAACTGGTAAAGGTGTGTACAATCCTTGTCGTCAATTAGGCAGTTTAGCAATGGCACAAACCACGCATGATCAAATGTACTTGTTGACGTCATTTTTAAGTGAAGGCCAAAAGAAATACTTTTGGAGAATAACAAGGGTCTTTGATAATCCAAAGTGTCCTGCGGTCTTGCTGTAGTGTGTGTCCCAAATGAGTTGTTGTCGATGCTCACCTATCGATACACAAAGCTGTCCAAGTTTGTATAACAAGGTGTCTTTCAGGAAATAGTCGGAGGTTGACGACTTGTCGGTATGAAGTTGTCGATAGAATGATGAAAAATCATTGTCTTCTTGATACAATTGAGGCCAAGCGGTGGTGTCATAACCCTGCATACTCATCACTATAAGAAGGAGAGTAATGGGTGGTCGACTTAGACAATCAGTGGTGGCATTGGATTTACATTTCCGACACTTAATTACCAACTGAAATTGTTGCAGGTAATTAATACACTTGATTTTTCGAGTTGTTTGTAACTTCGACTGGGACAGGGTGAACTGTAAAGGCTTGTGGTTAGTGAGAATGACGGTATCCTTGACAAGGATATAATGTCTCCATTGCTTAATATCTTTCACAATGGCATATAGTTCTTTTCATATGTCTAATATCTTCTAACAATGTCGTTAAAAGTTTCAGAATGAAAAGCGACTGGGTGACCAGATGAGTGATCACTGCGCCCAAGGCATAATCTGATGCATTTGTCTCAATCTAAAAGGGATGATGCAAATCAGTTAACACAAGTATTGGTGCAGTACAAAGCTTGTTTTTGATCCATTCGAAAGCTTCTTGTTGTGTCGATGTCCATTTGAAGACAGTTTTCCCATTTCTCGTGGTCAACTGATTCAAAGGCCAAGCTATGTGACTGAATCCGAGTATAAATCGTCGATACAAATTTTCCAAACATGGGAAACTTCTTAGTTCATGAATGCTTTGAGGAATGGGACAATATTTAAGGATTTGCACCTTTTCTGGATCGACATGAATTCCTGCAAAGTCAATTACATACCCCAAATATTTGATGTTGCTCATCGCAAAGGAACATTTTTGCATGTTCAAGTAGAGTCGATGTTGTTGGAGAGTGTCGAGCACTTGTCAAAGTTGTTCGACATGTTCTTCCCATAATCGACTGAAAAGAAATATATCATCAAGATAGACAATGACCAATTTGACGATGAAAGGTCGAAGAATGTTATCCATATACCCATGAAGGTCGTAGGTGCATTGGTTAAGCCGAAAGGAATGACTAACCATTCATAAAATCCTTCCTTGGTCTTGAAAGAAGTTTTCCATACATTTGTGGGCTAGATTGGAATCTGATGATATCCCGACTTGAGGTCGAGATTAGTAAAGAATTTAGCACCTTTCAGACAGTTAATGAGCTCATCTATCCGCGACATAGGGTATATATTCTTTACCAAAATTTTGTTGAGGGCCTGGTAGTTGATGCACATGCGCCAAGTCTCATCTTTCTTTGGAACGAGGATGACTGGAATTCCACAAGGAGAGGAGTTGTGTCGAATATGACCTTTGTTGATCAAATATTGAATTTGTCTACGAATCTCTTCATTTTTGATAATGGATCTTCTGTAAACATATGTGTTAGGTAATGAAGAACCAGGAGCAAGTTCAATAGAGTTTTTTACCTGGAAATGTAGAGTTACTCTGTCTGGATCTTGGAATAGGTACCGGTACTCATCAAGAATATTGTCGATCTTCTACTTCTGTTGGGAGCTGCACTGGTTGGTGAGTCAACTGGTTGCTGCAGTCTTCCTGGAATGTTGCGGCTTAATCATTATTAATGCGAACTTCTAAGCATGGTTGATGAGATTCTTCCTCTGTTTAGGAGATATCATTGGAAACGTTGGTGTAGCTCGTCGCTTTGGTATGCCGTACCATTGGTTCCGAATTTTGACAATCACCTTCTGAGGTCGTGACTGGTAACTTCCATGTCAATCCCATAAGTAAGGTTTCCCAAACAAGGTGTCGACTACGGAGAGTGGTGCCATGTCACAGAGTATTTCATCTTAAAAAGGATTAATGAAGTAGGTGAGTTTACATTGTTGGGTGATCATCAGTTCCCGTCCATCCTTAATCCAACCAATGTTATAAGGCTGAGGATGTGGAGTGGTAACAAGACCTAGTTTCTTCACGATATCTTTAGAAAAAAATTTATTCTGGCTACCATTATCCACAATCAGATGCAATGGATTGTTTTGAACCCATATCTGTGTATGGAATAGGCTCTCTTGTTCCTCCTCGTCAACAATAGACAAGGCTTCTAGAGTGGTCAATGTCGATGTCAAAAGGGTCGTTTCTACAAGATTTTTGTCGAACAAGTCGGATGTCGACACTTTTTCCAAAATTTTCTTCTGAGCTTTGCATTCAGACATATGATGCCACGATGAATTGTGGTAATCACACAATTTCCCGGTAGGAGGTTGTTTGCTACATTCAATTTTGTCTTTCTGAGAATGATTTGTTCCATGATCTCACTTTGGTGGAGTTGGCTGAGAAGTTCTTGACTTGTCGAAGTCCGCTGGTGCCTTCTTGTCAGGTGGTCGTCATGTCAGCTTGGTCATGAAGCGTTCTTTTCCTTTCTGTTTGGTTTCAATCTTACTGGAATAGTGGAATGCATCCACAAGCCTATTGACAGTTAGAAATTCCATCTCCTACTGAATGTATGAGGACAATCCGCTGACGTACTTCAGAACAAGAAATTTCTCTTCTTCTTGAACGCCAAGTGTAGCCATTAGTTGATACAACTCGTCATTGTAACTCTGTACGGACTAGTATTTCCATTGCCTTAGCTGCTGCCACTTCTTATACTGTTGTTCAATGTACTTGGGTGGGTAGAATTCCTTTCAAACATATTCGGCAAATTTATCCCATGTCTCTATGAGGTCTTCACTTTTCTCCATCTTTGTCGATAGGTTCTCCCACTAGCAGAGTATAGATGTTGACATCTTTAAGGATGCAATGGCGATCTTTTTTGTTTCTGAGATTTGATTCACATAGTAATAGGATTCCAATTGTTGTACCCAATTGTTGACGGATTCCGCGTCAATCTTTCCTTCTAGATTCGGTATGTCCAAATTCATTTGCACCTTGAATGGGCTAATTTTGTCGTATTTAGATCTTATCAGAAACCCTCTCGATGTCGAAGCAAATCACATGAGAATCTCATTGAACTGGGAGAACATTTCAGTTCGTTGTCAAGCCAACGCTTGCTTTATGAGTTGCTCTTTCTGGTCAATTACATGTCGATTGTCTGCTTCTCCTGCTATCTTTGAAGGTAGTGTCTGCTTGGATTGCTGATTTTGCGAGAGTATTTGAACAAGAATAAGTCAGGTAACTTCGATGGAAGTGTTTACGCAAAAATTAAGCACAAACAAAGCCAAGCTCTGATACCAATTATCTTAACGCACCTAGGTGCACTACGGGGACAATAGTTCAACTGAATGAATCAGAATTGTTATGGCAGAAACATAAGAATAAGCAAAGCAGGAATACACTACGCGCATAAACATACACACACAGAAGTATGAAGGAATGCAAAGTGATATTGATTCTTATCTATTACTTGTTGTATATTAAAATATTTTACATGCTTAAATAGAGTGCTGATATGCTTGGGTTGTCTTCCCGTTACGTTCAGTTGCAAGAGAAGTTAGAATGGTTTCAGAATTTCAACAGTTACGGTCGACGAGAAGACATAGAGACAATCTGTCGTAGTTAGTCAGTCGCAAGTCGACAATGCATGTCGAAGTCATGAACTTGTCGAATTCGCTGAACTTTTCGAAGTCACTGAACTTGTCGAAGTCACTAAACTTGTCGAAGTTGAATTCGATGTTGGCATCCAAAAATAATGCCAACTATTGCATGGATCACTAGGTATAATAGTTACCATGAGAAGAGGGAGAATCACGTGAGACAATACTTATAGTGACATAAGAGAAGTGGAGATAACGTTTGCAAGTGTGTGATGTTGGGTAAATTTATTTGAATGAGTGAGTGAGCTAATCAAACCTGTAATGGAGGGATTGGGTATATGTTGTAAAAGGAGATACAATTCCAACATTGATAAGCATTGTAGAAAAGTTGTGGAGAATGGGGTATTGAAGAATTTAAAATTCCGAAAGAAAAAAAATTGTAGCAATGTTGTAGAAGATGAGGAAGAGGATGAAAACAACATATTTGGCTCAGTGGAGAAGATTATCAAAAGGAGCATATAGTGAAGATAAGAATGATGTGGAATATGTAGAGAGTGTGGATCAACACCAAATGCAGATGGAAATGACATACTTTTTTTGAAGACTAGATATAGAAAGGTTGATATGGTGGATACAAGGCATGTAGAAATATTTTCAATGTCATGAGCTTAAAAAACCTTACAGAGTGAAAAGCACGCATGGAAGATTGAGGAGCTATGCATGTGATTGGTGGTAATAGTTGAAGAGGAAAATAAAATTGAAAGGCAAAGACATATCCGAGATTGGGAAAAGATGGTCATCATATTGAGATGTGAGTTTGAAAATTCGGATTATACTTTTAAAATGAAAACAAAACTAGAAATATTGAACCAAAAGAAAAGATATGTAAAATATTATTCCCTAGAATATTTGTATGCATTTCCCTTCAAATATGGCAGCCATGCAAATGGGTGATCAACATCTACATGCACGATAAACATTTAGAATTTGTTTTTCAACATTATTTATTATTGTTGTTACCTTTACTTATAAAATGGTATGGTGAACCACAACAATGGATTTGGATATTACATTTAAGTTTTGAAGCCACAACCTCATGAATATTATTATTAATGTTATTATCATTTTTATATTATTGTCAGTGTTATTATCATATTGTTTTTCATAGTTTTAGGGATTATATCAATTTCAATTTTGAGTAAGTTTGGATTTTAACGTTTCAAAAAGACCAACTTTTAACCAATCAAAATACTATTTTATTTTGTAGATGTTATTATCATATATATCTTTTATGTATTGAATAATTATAACAAATTTTCAACATATTGAATTATATATATATTTTTAATAGATACACTCTAGTTTTGGGAAACTCTATCTCATACTTTTTAAACAATAAAATTAGTTGTATTTAATCAAATGATATTGTATTAATATAACAATTAATTTTTAGATGTTTCTTAAAAGATTTTTTCTTCCATTTATAAAGTTATAAAACTATTAATAATTAATGTTATACTCAATTCCAATTTTGTGTAGGTTTAGATTTTGATATTTTCATAAGACCAACTCTTAACAAATCAAAATATTATTTTTAATGTTTTTATATAAGTATTGCTTCAATATATTTAGCAATTGTTGACATAAATCTGTCGACATGGGTTAAATTCACACTGCTTTCAACAAATATCGACCAGACACCCTTAAGTATCGACCTAGAAAGGTTTTACCATTTCTAGAAACACTCCCAGATCGAGTAAGGTCTCACCCAAGATGTCTAAGGGGGGCTACAGGAACCAAGTTTCCGCAGTTGGGAGAAGGCATGTGTTATTCCACTCTCAATTGAAAAAAGCCAGAGATTCGCATTCACATTAAAGCATCACATTATCGCCCTAGTAATTCTTAATTGCATTATCATCTCATAATTAACGAATTAAACAAATCAACAAAGCATGTTTGAGGAATCTGCGATACATAACATATCTACAAAAATATCTAATGCGATCTCAAGAAAACATCATATTGCGATAAACATAAGATAGATATGCACATGACTCATAATACAGAACCAAACCCGGATAAATGCTCCATAGATCGATCCAAAAGACAGAAACACAACATATGCGAAGATATCATATCATATTTCACAACTCAGGAAAATGCCCTTAGGCTTACAATTGCACCAAAGGTTCTTCTTCTCGGATATTCCTATCCTCTATTCCTCTATCCCACTATGCCCTAAATATTACAATATTATTTCTATTTATAGGTGCACTTGGCCGTTACAAATGGTCCTAATGACCCATCGGTAACTAACTTGGACCAAAAATTCTGCTTTTGTCGGCTCCTTATCCTTCGCGAATTTTCCTTCGTCGATGACCCCTTCGTCGTTGTTGGCTCCGCATTTCCTGTGATCTAACCCCATGTCAATAGCGATGACATTTACTATGGGCATGCCTAGATTTTGATGCCTAGCATACTAAGATGTATTTGACATTGCATCTTTAAAATTATAAATTTGATTTTTCAATAGAAAAAAGCTCGTTATCTTATATGCATAGAATCAATATAAGATACATATGCCCATATATGATCATCAAGTATGATATTCATAGAATCAAGATAAGATACACATGTCCATACATGATCATCAAGTACATAAAAGTTCTAATATACATTCCCCATAAATACACAACCTCCCTTATTCCTTTGTCACCTTCCTCTTACAAAATTGATTAAAACATAAATACCATAACATAACTAAATAACTAAAAAAACAAAGTCCAACACCAAAACCAACATTCTTTAAAATATCTTTGAGGATCCCCTACTCACAACTTCATCTCTTACATATTCCTCATACAAAAAGGTTCCTTCATCAAGACTCAAGGATTCCTTTGATAAGTGATTAGCTATGCAGTTAAATTCCATGCGCACATGTTGAAAAGACAACCCTCTTGCACGCCTGAAGTAGTCGAATTTTCAGCTGCAACCACCCTAAATATATCACAAAAAGGACAACCCTCTTTCATTCCTAATCAATGACAGTCCTAGAATTACCAACCACTTGAACCTGATCAAAACAGCTTAAATAAGAAAAATAAATTATCATCTACAGGGCCAAAACTTCTTCCGTAGTATTTCTTCTGCTACCTGTTCCTAATTTCAAAGTAAAAAAATTACTTCCTAAAACATAAAGAACCCTGCCAACACCATATACCCCAATAGAACCTTGGAATGCCCCATCAAAATAAGCATAAGGAATATTAGAGAAAAAATAGGCTCGATAATTCTCCTAAATTTTTCTCTCCTCTTCTCCAAATTCACCTCCAAAAAATCCCCAAGGATTCTTTGCACCACTAAATCAACACATGGCTTCCACCCTTAAAAAACCACTTCATTTATGAATAACCAAATACCCCAACAAAAGTAACTAGGTAAAACCTTTCAAGTAGGATCAAATTCAATATTTACCTATCTTGTCAAACTCATCTCCAAACTACATGAGATCCAGAATCCAAAACACTTTAAAACCCTTTTGATAGACTTCCAAACAGATTTAGTGAAAGCAATATTGACCAACAAATGATTAATTGTTCTGCATATTCCAAAGAAATAAAATAGATGTTGGGACCCTACTCTCCCCTCCTTATATAATTATCCCAAGTCAAAACTTTGTTTGACAAATCCAACCACAGAAAAAGTCTCTGCTTTATAGGGCTACTCCATTTCTAAATAATATTAAACCGCCACCTCTCCTCCTTCTCAAGAGTATCATAACTTAAGGACTTATAAGGAAGTTTTGTTGTAACATTCCCATAAACAAAGTTCCAGGACCACACTAGAGAATCCATCTCCATAATTAAGAAGATCCTTGATTATTTCAAGCCATGAATAAACCCATCCCATTCCTCCCTAAGGTGAATTGGGATACCCATATTTGAATCCATATTCCACCTATGCACCCCAATAGATCCATACTCCATCATATATACTTTGAACAGATAAAAGAACCTCTATCCCTTAAATCCTCAATTAAATCCTCTGAAATCTTGAATTAGTTTTCTCCTCCAAGCCATGGATCCTAACCCGAGAGCACTTCCTTCCCATTTCCAAATTTCCAAGCAAGCCACTTGTCTACTACCAAGAATGCTTTAAGCAATCCAACCCAAAAATTTGAAGCATTTGTATATCTCTTTTGTTCCATCCTTATTCATTCAACCACTGGACTATTCTTCAGATATTTTTCCTTCATTACCTGTATCCACATCCTTTCTCCCATAAACAATCTCTAGAAACTCTTAGTTGACAATGCCACTTTGAACAAATGAATTAAGTCCCCATCCCCCTTTTTTCATTGGCCTTGCCACCTTTTCCCACTTCACTAAAAGAATCCCCTCCTTATCCTTTCTACATGCCCATAAAAATATAAAGCATTTATGTCTAAACTTCTCCAATATATATTTCAGAATATGAGCCAAATACAACCGATACCTTGGAATGCTTTCTAGCACCAATTTTACCAAAATAATCCTCCCTCCAAAATATATCCATCTAAAACACCAATTTCCAATCCTTTTGTCCACCATCTTCAATAACCATAGCCAATAGCCTTTCATATATCCATGTGGATTTAAGAAAAATCCCAAGTACTTGAAGCCATCACCCAAATTAGCCCAAACAAAAGGCATAAAAGATTTTACTTGCTCACAAACCTGCTCACTTAACCCATGCCTCAACATCAATGATTTTTAAACACTAATCATCATTCCAGAGGCTTTTAAAATACATATAGAATCAAGTTATACTCCCTCCACTCCTATGCATATCCCGTACCAAAAATCATCGCAACATCCACAAACAAGGAATGGGTTGGTTGGATACTGGACGAGACTTTTATCCTCAAAACCCTTCGGTTGATGCCTCGAATATCGTTGCATCAATCAGCAAGGGATTCTCCCCAGTAAGCGATCCCAACTAGATCGCCCACCATTTGGTGTGAGGAATCCGTCCGGTTAACATTTCCAGCTACCGTGAGTTTTAAAGATTTGTTTGTTTTACCGGTTGCAGCCTGATCCAACGGTTATGTATTTTTTTGTATTTATTATGATATGCATGTGCCCTAAATTAAATGCATGTGGTAAACAAATCTATGCTAATCTAATTTGAATATAAATTATCCTATCCTTATAAGGAGCAGATTTAAACAATAGGTAATAAACTGAAAACACACCCAATAATTCCACAGATAGCTGTTAAATTGGAA
The DNA here is from genome assembly GCA_027924585.1 of Larix kaempferi. Taxonomy (NCBI): domain Eukaryota; kingdom Viridiplantae; phylum Streptophyta; class Pinopsida; order Pinales; family Pinaceae; genus Larix; species Larix kaempferi. Next base: position 8,949,610 of record BSBM01000130.1, read on the forward strand.
GGAGCATTTACAGCAGAAATAAATATTATCCAAGATAGCCCAGATAAATACAAGCATTCAATCACCCATTTAACACATAAATTTTGCAAAGAAAGTGAAACCATTCATAGTGAAGATTTAATTCATAAGAGCCAAGAAAGATGTCACAAGAAATGTATGAAAACGCAGAAATAATTCAGCAACTATCCAACAAGACTCCAAGCAAAGTGCTGTGCCAACTTCTACAGGCCAAAATGATTTTTCTTATTCATGTAGCAGAAATAGTTCATTTACAGGACAGAAAACCTTTCACCTACCAAAATTCCACTCTCCCTTCCTCTAATCAGCTTTATATAGCTTTACAAATTGTGCCAAGAGTTGCCACCTATACACTAACCATTTCTATTCCTCTAATTTGTTTTGTAGTGTTGACATTACAAAAAGAGAAATATCTCAAATAACTTTACAAAAATAGGGAGCACAAGTCATTTTAATATTACAAAGGTATATGCATAAACTATCAACCCAAGAAACACGTTGGCGAATGTAAGATATCCCTGAGTTGGCGCTTTTGGCAACTTAGGCGCTTCTGGGACCGTTGGGGCTTCTTCCATCACTACTGCAACAACTGAGCCACTTTCTGATGTAGAAACCTGATTGGCTGCAAATGCCCTCTCTGCCTCTGCTATATAATTTCCTCACTGATTTGTTTCCTCTACTATATTTATTCCAACCAGGAGAGTCATAAATCTGAGGGACGCTCTTTGCTTGGCAAGTTCTTCTACTAAAAAAATTATTTATGCCATTGTGGCCCTGAGACTTTCTTCTAGGCAGTGCTTATGAATAGCTACTTCGCTGATAAATTGGTGCAGGTCTTCTGAAGACAAGACATCTAGCTTCTGCACATATTCATTTTCTGCCTTGAGTTCCTCACTTAGCTTAGATAAACGTTGTGCTTTATCCGAGAATTCTTCTAAATTTTGAGGCATGGCTATCTGACAACTTTCCTGTGTGGCTCGTATTTGGGAATACAAATTCTTGCACTGCTCATAAGTAGCTAAGGTTACAGTGGCCAAATTTACTCCGCAATCTTTTGAATATTCTAGGGTGCGTACATTTGCCCTGTACTCAACAACAGACTTAAGGGGAAGATTTTTCGGGAACTCTAAACTCCCTTCCCTCCATTCAATGTGTTTTTTAATCTCTCCACTGATGCGTGTGTGCTTCTTCCTGACCCGAGTGGCTTCAACATTGATTTCCTTAGCCTGGGCCATTATTGATTTTAGCTTGTATATTTCCTCTGATAGGAGTTCTTGTACGCCATAGGTATTTATTAGTATTTCATAGGCTTGCTCGTGGAAGGGGCTAATGTCTCCCATTTTTCTATTTGTCATCTTTAATTGTTTTTATAACAATTCGTTGCCTCCTTGTAACTTTTCAATGTGTTCTTTCAGGTCGACGATCTCTTGAATGTTGTCAACCTTCTCTGGTTCAAGCCTCAGATTTTTTCCTTCAAGCTCTCTCTTTTCTTCCTCTAACATCCTTACTTGTATTTCCAGGGTCCTCCTGTCAGCTTCTAGTTGTTGGAGAATTTCATTTAACTCTTCCTTCTAAGATGTGAGAGCATCATTCCTCTCGATCATCAAATTTGTATAGTTCTGCTATTTGACTAAAGCATCCTACAACTGACGTGCCTTCTCCTTTTCTTCACTCAATTGATCTCCTAGTAGGTTAACATTGTCTGCAGTTGCTGTAACTGTGGCTACGGAGATGGATGCTAGGAGTTTAGCAGCCTCTTCTATGTTCCGCATGACCATGGTCTCGTGTGTAGTGATGATGTCTGGCCGAAAAGGTCTTTTAAATTTGGAACCTGTCTCTTTGAAAATGGTTTTCCTTTTCTTGTTGTAAGCAAAATTTTCCCAATTAGAGACTATACTTCCTTTGTAGGGTGTAAAAGGGACAATGGGGAGATCTCTTATAAGGGAACCCATATCTAAGTTTTGCAGGTTTGGGATTTTGGGATCAACATCCTCTTGGGATTTCTTTTCTTCTTCTTTCCTTCGTGCTTCTTCCTCCTACTCCCTTCTTAATGTATCATCTTGTTCCTACTTCGCATTACTTTCCAATCTAATTCTCTCTTCTTCTTCTTACCTCTTTGCCTCGGCTTCGACTACTTGAATTCTCAAATTATCTTCTTCTATGCGTTTATCTTCTTGGATTTTCTTTGCTTGTCCCAAGAGCCTTTCTTCTTCTTTCGAGAAAGCCTCAGCAGTCTCCATGTTACCTTTTCCTTGCTGTGGACCTATTTTCCCCACAACATTAGAGCTCGATCTGACCACTCCTTTTCCCATTTGAAAGATCTGTAGCTCAGTCATATTGCTTATCCCCCTATATGCTTCCTCCTGTTGATTATAAAAGTTGGCATACTCACAGGGAGTGGAGAGTTCTTTGCAATGCTGTGCAATTTTGCCTTGTCGATCATTCCTGGGAAAAATCCTTTCTCCAAAATGAAAGCTTCTCAACTCTGCAACAAAATCTTTCACAGTTGCAATTCCTGAGAACTTGTAGGCCTCGATATGGAAGGGTAAGGGTGGAAAAGTAGCTTTCTTGGCCTTATACAGGGTATTACTCATTCCATCAATGAATACTTGCCTTACCATCTCCTTGTGGACTATATAATCCGTAGCGTACCTAGGTAGAATGTATGGGGGTTTGGAACCTCCGTACATTCTTATGTAGGTGCCATCTGGAGAAAAATAGAAATCGCCATATTTGTCCAAAGCTTCCATGGCATTTTCAGATAGGAAATTGGGTTCTTCTTTAAATATCAATTCATATAGGGGCATGATGAACTCCTCGCAAATGAGTTTGTAATCCCTCTTGTAGTTTTGAGCCCAGAAGATTTTGTAGGCAATGAACACTGAGCCATCTTTCGAGTTCCATATGCATCCCAACTTGGGGAAGGGACATTTCACGATGATACAATCTATCAGGTAAGAAGCCATATAAAACTCTGCCTTCCTCTCTACCAACCCTTCTTGTGCGATTGTTATAGTTGATGACAGACTGTATTGGATGATATCATCCCAGTTGAAGATTGTCCCTTTGAAGGCTACATAGTGGATGATAGGGACCAATTGCAGCATAAACATTGTCCCATCGTGTCTTCTGAAAATTCTACTTAACATGAGAGCTATCAGTCTGAAAGGGGGCCTCAGATTCAGCACCTCATACTCCTCACTATCTTTCCTTCTGATTTGCTTGCCTAAAATTAAAAGCCTCCTTGCCGTATCTAGGTTGTCCATCTGGATCCCTTCCAACCATGCATCATCAAGCCGTTGCTATGCTTTGGGTAACTTGTAAGCCGTTGAGATATAAGATGGGTGAAATGAGGCAAAAGCATTTCCTGTGCTATCTGTTATAACTCTTGTCTCGGTGTTTGCATGCTACAACACCCATTTGATTACTTCTGAGCACGGGAAAAGTTCTGGACGCATGGCCGCCTTGGATATACAGGAATTTCGGATGTTCTGGTATAAACATTCCTCCTCAAGAAGAGCTTCAGGGAAGTCTTGATCTCTTATCATGCTGTAGACATCTACCCAGTTTACTTCTGGAGGCACGCCTGTGGTGCACTTGGTATCCTGGAACGTTGTTTCTATTCTTGTGCTTTCGTCGACTGCCTTCGATTTTCTCTTGCCACCTTTAGCCGTTTTGAAAATCCTGTTCAACAATTAAACATGAATGAGCACGCACAACATGATGTTAACAACCCAAACTAATGCCTCTTTGATAATATCTCAATGTCAACCAAAACTCCTAACTTCTGTTTGATCATTATTTCTTTCTCATACTAGTTTATAATCTTGTGAAAACATTAATTTAGTTATCTCTGCAGTTGTTATTGTAATTAGGGACCATGACAACAAATAGACATGGGTTGGTCTGGGTACCTTTAATGCCTAAGAGACAAAACATAGACCGACCTGAAAGCACGGAAAAGCGTAAATTCTACAGCTGCGAAATGCTCATAACTCGGTGCGAGAATGGGTAGGGTTGGTCTAATAGGTGGTTTTTTATGCCGAGCAGAGGTGACACTTTCTAACAATCAAGTTGTGGGAGTCTTGATGCTCTAGGGACTTTTACGTCTATGCTTAGGGCGTTGAAACTGTCTGAGTTGGGTGGTCATGAGTAAAGAGAATGAAAAATGAGCTGGATCATGTCCATTTAATCAGGAAGCTCATAACATAACAGGGTCTATGAGAGTACTAACCTGGAAGGGGCGACGGATTGCCAACGTTTGTTGCAAAGTCTGTGAATCTTGCTCCAACTCTAGCGTATGTGCTTCATGTCTTCAAATGGGATGGAAAAAAAAGCTCCGGGTGACGAAAGAAAATGGAACGTTAACAGGGTGCATCCCCAATATATATCCAAATGGTACATGCAAACCATTAGTATGGTGGTTGTAAGTCATCAGAATGGGATTTAAGGCGTGTACAGATGGGTCAAATAAACCCCTTTTCAATAAATACGACCGCCAAAATCAGAAAGGTTTGGTTAAGGCTTCCCCCTCCTGCGGAAAGAAAAGTTGAGTTTTTCCCGCTATTGCGGGAGAATTGTCCGGATGCTTCCGTGAAGGAGCAGTGTGCCGCGGCAGATTTACGTGAGCTTGCTGCTTTCACAGGAAAGTTAGCCAAGTTCTTCCAAAAATATGCCATCCTACCTACCGATGCGAGAGAGATAGACAAGTTTTTCCGCAAAAGACTTGTTGCTGTGTTTCCAATGCTTGGGGAAGAGTTAGATGAAAGCTTCCACCGTTTTGGAGAGACTTGATGAATTCATTCCGTCGTGGGCCCGCTTGATCAAAAGTTTCACCCTTTTGGAGACTTTAAGGTAACTTTTCCGTCGCGGGTTTGACTTAGCCTTTTATTTCTGTGGTTTTGGAAGGCTTGGACTAACTCTTCCGCCGTGGCGGCAAGATTAGCTCAAAGCTTCCGCCGTTGCGGCCCGAAATCCCGAGTTTTACTTAGGCAAAAAACACAACTCAAAAAGTTTAAGGCAAGTTGAGATTCCTTTTAGGGGAAAGCTAAGGAAAGATTTCTGATGTCCGGATAATCTTGGGCATATTTTCCTTTTTCAAAAACAGAGGAGGGGCACCAATATATTTTCAAAAGAAAATCTAAGGGGGGGATGTTGTACCAACAACAAATGGCGATTCGCTGGCGAACATAGATCTCTGAGACAAACTCATCTTGAAGTTAAGAAACTTTCAAAGCGATGATTACATGCGCAACCAGATGTCTCCGCAATTCAGTTTTGAAGAATGCATTGATCACTCTTATCGTGATGGTGATAAAAGGGGAAGGCAGCTTTGACTCAGATTTCTTTAAAACTCTCTAAGGGCTTAATTGTGGGATTTTTTAAAATAAAAATGTCTTTCAGAAGTTAATAATATAGGACTCCAAAGGATCGTGACAAAATCTCACAGGGACATTCGTTTGTTCCTCATTCCCATGCTTTTACATCATTTTAGATGTTTCCTTAATTTTCGACTTTTAACCGCTTTGAGTCTTCTAGAAATAAGTTTCTCCTGCTTTCATAGTTTCGATGTAAGTTCTTCAATCCAAAATGTCCTTTTGTGTGAACAAAAGATTTGATTTCATGATTCACGGACGGAGAAGAACCTTGCTGGGCTAGTTTGTTAGACAGCTTCCTCGAGCTTCTTTTATTTTCTCCACCATGCTTTAATTGAGGCGAGAATTTATGGAAACCATACTCTTTGATAAATGCCTTTTGTCTTTACTTGTAGCATGGGATCATTTTAAATGCCATGTATCTGTGAGACCTGCTTCCTGTCCATGGGTCTTTCCATAGACAACTTCTTGAGACAGCTACTAATGTTAGGGTGAATGGGCCCTGAGATAGTTAAAAGGAAATGTTGGATCTCAGCTATTTGACAGGGGTTATTTTGACCAACAGGAAAGAGGATCACTGCATTCTAGGAAACCGATCAGTGAAGGCAAAGTTACAAATATGTATTCCCTTTGTTAGTGGGCTTCTCATGACCATCCTTCTGAGTTTTTTGGAGTCTCACTCCTTCAACTACACCATGAATTGAGTTTGGATTTATTTCAAGTACAAAACCAAATCAAAAGGGAAAACGAAACAAATAAAAGAAAAAGATCAGACTGACTAGCAAACCAGAGGTAATCAAAGCAAAAGAAAAGAAAAGACAAATAAAAAACAGAGAAACAGAGTTTTATTTATGTACAAGAAAAAATTTCAGGAATTACGCAAAGTATTGTTTTAGGGAAATGCCATTAAGAGGGAGGTTTAGTTCCTCTCCTTGTAAATCTTTCACTTTATAGGTTGATGGGCCAAGTTTTTCAGAAATTTGATAAGGGACAAGCCATAGGTGTTGAAACTTTGTGTGCATTCCCTTACCATCGTGTTGGTGGTCCCATTTGAGGACCAAGTCTCCTACTTCGAAAGTTCTCTTCCCGGATTTTCTTTTATCAAACCATCGTTTGAATATGTCTTGATGATGATGAAACCGTTCCTTGGCCTTTTCCCGTGACTCTTCTAGTTTCAGCAGGGTATCAATCCTGGACTATAGGGATTGACTACTAGAACCTCGGGAGGATTGGGCCAAATTCAAGGATGGGAGTAATATATTCGGAGGGAGAATGGCTTCTTTTCCATAGACCAGGTTGAAAGGGGAAGCTCCTAAGGAATTTTTGGGTGTTACCTTGTTTTCCCATAGGGCGTGAGGTAGAGCTGTGTGCCATCTTCTTTGATTTTCGATCACGGTCTTTTTTAGGATTCGGATGAGTTTTTTATTGGTCGATTTAGCTAAACCATTTCCCTGAGGGTAGTAATTGGATGAGTAATGTAATTTAATTCCTCTTTTATATGTGAATTCATTAATCTTTATTGACGAAAAATAAGGTGCATTATCAAAAACTAGAGAAATTGGAACCCCAAACCTGGTTATGATGTTCTCTTCAAAAACGTTGATGACCATATCCTCGTTAGCTTTCCGTAGGGGAATGGCTTCTCCCATCTTGTGAAATAATTTGTAGTGGTCAGAATGTACCGATGCTGCAGTGAAGAGTTAGTGTTTATTTCTCCAATTATATCTATACCCCATTGCTCGAATGGTTCAGTAATGACAACTGGCTGTAAGGGACCTGCTGCTTTAGGTAGCTTTCCAGTGCTTCTTTGGCATACATCGCAATTTTTGACATAGGAATGGGAATCCATGAAGAGAGTAGGCCAATAATAACCTGCTCTGAGGATTTTGTGGGTTGTAGTGTCCCCAGAATAATGTCCCCTAGCAGGTCCATCATGTAGTTCTTTGACCACGTTAACAACATCTTCCTTTTCTAAACACTTGAGATAAATGCCATCATAATTCTTCCTGAAGAGTACTCCTTCAATGATCTGATAAGCCGCTGATTTAAGACGGAGGGCTCTCCTTTGCTTCGAACTCCAATGTTCTGGTAAGTAATTTGACTGTAAGTAATGTACTAGGTCTTTGTACCAAAACTTTGGGGCCATAAAAATTGGACATACGTTTATCACATTCAGCTCAGCTTCATTCCTCCAATCTAGCTCTTCGTCAGTTTGGATTTGAGTGAGTAGCTTGCATAGGCCTTGAACTTTAATGATGCTAGCTGGCTTGAATTCTAAGTCGTACTCTTGGAGAGAAGTGACCCAATTTCCTCTTCTTTCTCCCAATTCCTTTTGGGCGAAAAGAGACCTAACATCATGATGAGGGACTATGACTTTAGTCCTATTTTTCAGAATATATGGCCTGAACTGCTTTACTGCTTCGAAAACCACATATGCTTGTTTATCTACCACGGGATAGTTTAGTTCAACGCCTTGCAAACTAGTGCTCATAAAATAAATTGGGTATTAATCTCCTGATTCCGTCTTTTGAGTAAGCACAACTGCGAGAGTCATTAGAAGCAAATGTATACATTATAAAATCTTTATCATAATCTGGACTTCTTAAAGAGGGTGCCTTGGTTATAGTAGCTTTGATTTCTTTGAATGCAACCTTCTCCAAGTCTGTCCATTTAAATTGCACATTCTTCTTAACCATTTGTTGCAAAGGTTTAACGATCTGGGTGAAGTCTGGCACGAACCTTCGGACAAAATTTATGGTGCCCATGAATGATTGCATAGACTTCTTGCTATGGGGCATGGGAATCTTATTGATAACCTGAATCCTTTCTTGATCTATTGAGATTCCTTCCTTGGAAATGATATGACCGAGAAGCTTTCCCTCGAGAACAGCAAAGACGCTTTTCTTAGGATTTAGAGAGATGCCGTACTTCCTACAACGATCAAAGATTTGCTTTAGGTGAGAAATGTGGTCTTCTCTCTTATTTGAAAAGACTATCACATCATCCAAGTATACTGCTACACATTGAACGCCCAGTCCTCAGAAAGCAATGTCCATGGTTCGCTGAAACGTAGCTCCTGCATTAATTAAGCCAAAAGGCATTCTTTGGTACGTGAAGGTTCCCCACTTTGTGCGAAAAGTGGTTTTGAGTCGGTCTTCCTCTGATACTAGCACTTGGTTGTAACTAGAAAAACCATCTAGTAGGGAAAAGAGACCTGATCTTGATACCATCTACAATATCTGTTCCATTGGGGGCACCGGGAAGTTGTCTTTATCGGAAGCTCTATTTAAGTTCCAGAAATCTACACACAGCCTGATTTCTCCTGATTTCTTCCGCACGGGGACTAGATTAGCCACCCACTCAGAATGTCGTACTTTAAAAATAATCTTGGCCTCCAACAATTTTTTTAACTCCTTTTGTATTAGAGTCTCAAGTGTCGGGTGCATCCTCCTTAGCTGTTGCTGAAAAGGTTTGACACCTTCCTTCATAGGTATTACATGTTGAATGATACAGGTGTCATATGTCTTCAGATCATCATAGGTCCAAGCGAACACGTCTTTATATTGCTGGAAAAGTTTAATGAATCTACTTCTTTCTTCTGGCGAACAACATTTTCCAAGATTGACATACTTTGGTTCAGCTTCTATGCCCAAGTTTATTAATTTGTATTGCATGGCTGAGCTGTGGGTTTTGGCATTCACAGGTTTTCTGAATTTGCTTTGTAAATCGAAAAGCACCTCTAGAGTTCTTACTCCCTTGGGCATGAAGTTCCCTTTCACTGTGTCTTTATCTTGTAGATTTGAGTCATGCTCTTCTTCCTCTATGATGGCTTCCTGAAAGGCATCTTCATTGGTTAAGAAACTAATAATCTAATCATCATCATCAAATACTCTAAAATTTGTGATGTTGTCCAGAATAGAAGGCCTGAAAATTAATTCAATAGAACATCTATTATTAGTGGGTACTAATCTGGAAGCGGAAGTAGCTAACAGATCAGCTGCAGCGTTTTGCAATCTTGGGACAGAATTGATGTTAAAAGCATCAAAACATGAAATTAAATTTTAAATTTCTGCTTGATAACCTTTTAAATGTGGTGAAAGACAATGAATTGTATTTTTTATTTGCCTAACAACAATTTCAGAATCACCAAATACTTTCAGAAATCTAACATTAAGACCAATGGCTTTCTTCAAACCTTGAATGAGAGCTTTGTATTCTGTGGTGTTATTAGTACATTCAAATTCTAACCTACATGATAAAAAATGTTTGTTTCTATTAGGATCAATTAAAATGCAACCGGCTTCGGATCCTTCCTGAGTTTTGGAGCCGTCAAAATAGAGAGTCCAAAATATATTCTCTTCTTTAACTAGGTTAGTTTGATTTCTGTCTAAATTAGTGACTAAGTCTACTATATTACAATCAATATCATCAGCCCGTGAAAACTGAAGGAGATCAGGCTGTTTGTCTGAAATATGGCTAACTTCTTCTGATTTGTAGTTCCGAGGTTCAATTCCCAAGAAGTAATTTCCTAAAATTGAAGAGGAAAAAGCCACAGCTTCATTTTTTCCTTCTAATTGAGTAACATTTTGTTTCATGTGTGGCTCCCTTAATATCTTGAGCTGATTCTGGCAATTTTGATGGGGCAACCACAGATGAGACCAATCTGTTGCAAAATATCCATTGAGTTTCACAGACCAGTCCCTACTCAAAATTAGACCATATGCCTCAGGGATATTGACCACCATTATATCAATGAATTGACATACTCTAGGATCGGATGACAACCTACTAAGTACATCCTTTAGTTCACTAATAATCTTGACAACGGTCCTATCTAATTGAATGATTTGAGATGGGGACGGGATCGGTTGTCCATTGATCTTTTTGCAAATTGACAATGGCATGACATTTGAACTAGCACCTGAGTCTACCAAACAATTATGCACATTGTGACTAAAAATCTCAAAATTTAAGAGAAAAGGAAGAGTTTGAGATTTCGATTTTCTGCCAATACTTGCTTCATTAATTTCTAGGTTCTCATCATTGTTTTCTACTAATACACTTGTTTGTGGATCTAAGGCTTCCATCAATTTCTTCCTCTGTTGCGGTAAGCTACACATAAAAAATGGAAACATTTGCTTTCATTTTTTTAATGTCCTCGATTATATCATAACTCATGTCACATCCCTTCAAAGTCTTCGATTGATTTTCTGTTTTTCTTAAAGAAGTTGGCGGTTGTTTAATTATTTCTGAGTTTGGTTCTTTAGTTACTGTAGGAGCAATCACTGGGCTAGTCTTGGGTTGAGGAGGAATGACAGTTATGTTTCGCCTTAGTATTTGGTTAGACCTTGCTTTAGGTGATTCTATTGCTGGTTCAATCACTGGGCCTTTACTCCTGGTAGTGATGTTAACAGATGCTACTTGTACTTCGTCTGCGAACTCTTCACAAGACAGCTCTTGGGCAGGGGTCCAATCCCAAAGGATCATCGTAGTGTCGAGGGCTGGTTCTTCACTGTCAATAATTTGGTCTTGTTGGAGGCTCATTTGCTCAGGCATTTGTGCATCCAACATTTGGTTCATGACTAAGCTCATCAAGTTGATCCACTGTGGACAGCTTTTTTCTGAGTGTTGTTCTTGGTGAAAAGTGCAGAAGTGGTCCATTCCTATTTCATTCAGATTTAGTACAGCAGAATTATTTACTGGTGGGGTTGGATGTCCATTGTCTTCTTTCTTTTTATAGAAAGGTTTGAAAGGAGGTCTCTAAGAATTTGTTGCTTTATCCTTTTCTAGATCCACAATCTTATTGGAGAGTTGTTGCATCATTTTTATGACATTTTCTAAATCTGGTGCAGGTTCTTCCTTATTCCTGGTTAACAAAAAAGGTTTCTTAATAGCTATCGGTTTATCCTCTATATCTAAAGCATGTTTCGCGATCTGTCATGTTCTTCTTCTACCTTCTTGGCTTCTTCAAAAAAATTTGTCACGGTAGGTTTTTTTGTTCTCTTGACGAACATTGCAAGCGGGGATTTAAGAGCTGTTGTATAATATTCTACTAAGCATTCCTCAACGAGCTTTGTTGCATCACTGAAATTATTTAACGACGTTGTGAATCTTTGGTTAAACTCTTGAACTTTCTCATTCTTTTCCATTCTCATAGACAATAATTCTTTCATGAGAGTAGCTACAGTTTTCTGATTGCCATATTTTTTAAGAAAACATTTCTCAAAATCTTCCCAACTTGTTATCGAACCAGCTTGCAAACTAAAGTACCAAGAAGATACTTTGGACTCGAAAGTATAAGGAAAGAGACGACAAACCACGTCCTCGTGTTCCACTTTTAAAATATTTAGAGCTAGATAAAAACTTTTAAGGTGGTTTTCAACATAAATTCCTTTGCTAGGGTCATACTTAGGCACAACCTTTTCTGGGTTTTTGGGCGAATCATGGAATGATCCGACTACATTTAATGCTCCTCTAGCTCTCCATGCGGATATGGCCATGAATCTTGGGGGAGAGTGTGGTTGTGTATGCGGTGGTGAGTTAAGAGGTGTATTCCTTGGAGTGTGGTGATGCTCTAGATTCGTAGGGGTCTCTGGTCTAACTTCGTCAAAAGGTTCAATGATCTCTTCTAGAGATAAATCTAATAATTCTTCTAGGCTTTGAACAAGAATGGAATCCCTTGTACACTGAGGATTTTTTCGAGGAGCTCTGGTTCTAGGTAACAGAGGAACTGTGGTTAGTCCCCCAAGACTTCTCACGCACGAGCGAGTATGCCTCCTGAATTGATTTACTTCTTCAAAAGGGACAGCATACACTATTTCTGACTGCTCTGTTTCAGGGTTAGGATCTTCTTGATTTCTTGATTCCAGATCTAGAAATTCTGGGATAACTGTTTCAGATGGGTTTTCAGTAGAATTTTTACCAACAAAAGAATCTCTTATGCTAGCCATGCACTGGTGGCCCTCCTTCTAGCGCCAAAAACTGTTGATGCCTCGAATATCGCTGCATCAATCAGCAAGGGATTCTCCCCAGTAAGCGATCCCAACTAGATCGCCCACCGTTTGGTGTGGGGAATCTGTCCAGTTAACGGTTCCAGCTACCATGAGTTTTAAATATTTGTTTGTTTTACCAGTTGCGGCCCGATCCACCGGTTATGTATTTTTTGTATTTATTATGATATGCATGTGCCCTAAATTAAATGCATGTGGTAAACAAATCTATGCTAATCTAATTTGAATCTAAATTATCCTATCCTTATAAGGAGCAGATTTAAAGAATGGGTAATAAAATGAAAACACACCCAATAATTCCATAGATAGCTGTTAAATTGGAAGGAGCATTTACAGCAGAAATAAAGATTATCCAAGATAGCCCAGATAAATACAAGCATTCAATCACCCATTTAACACAGAAATTTTGTAGAGAAAGTGAAACCATTCATAGCAAAGAATTATTTCATAAGAGCCAGGAAAGATCTCACAAGAAATGTATGAAAACGCAGAAATAGTTTAGCAATTATCCAACAAGACTCCAAGCAAAGTGTTATGCCGGCTTCTATAGGCCAAAACGTTTTTTCTTATTCATGTAGCAAAAATAGTTCATTTACAGTACAAAAAACCTTTCACCTGCCAAAAGTCCACTCTCCCTTCCTCTAATCAGCTTTATAAAGCTTTACACAATGTGCCAAGAGTTGCCACCTATACCCTAACCATTTCTATTCCTCTAATTTGTCTTGTAGTGTTGACATTACAAAAACAGAAATATCTCAAATAACTTTACAAAAGTCGGGAGCACAAGTCATTTTAATATTACAAAGGTATATGCATAAACTATCAACCCAAGAGACACGTTGGCGAATGTAAGCTATCCCTGAGCTGGCGCTTTGGGCGACTTAGGCGCTTCTAGGACCGCTGGGGCTTCTTCCATCACCACTGCAACAGCTAGGCCACTTTATGATGTAGAAACCTAATTGGCTGCCAATGCCCTATCTGCCTCTGCTATATAATTTCCCCACTGATTTGTTTCCTTTAGTATATTTATTCCAACCAGGGGAGTCATAAATCTGAGGGACACTCTTTGCTTGGCGAGTTCTTTTACTAAAACAGTTATTTCTGCCATTGTGGCCCTGAGACTTTCTTCTAGGCGGTGCTTATGAATAGCTGCTTCGCTGATAAATTGGTGCAGGTCTTCTGAAGTCAATACATATAGCTTCTGCACATATTCATTTTCTACCTTGAGTTCCTCACTTATCTTAGATAAACGTTCTGCTTTATCCGGGAATTCTTCTAAATTTTGAGGCATGGCTATCTGACAACTTTCCTGTGTGGCTCGTATTTGGGAATACAAATTCTTGCACCGCTCATAAGTAGCTAAGGTTACAGTGGCCAACTTTACTCCGCAATCTTTGGAATATTCTAGGGTGCGTACACCTTCCCTGTACTCAGAAACAGACTTAAGGGGAATATTTTCCAGGAACTCTGACCTCTCTTCCCTCCATTCAATGTGTTTTTTAATCTCTCCACTGATGCATGTGTGCTTCTTCCTGACCTGAGTGGCTTCGACATTGATTTCCTTAACCCGGGACATTATTACTTTTAGCTTGTATATTTCCTCTGATAGGAGTTCTTGTACGCCATAGGTCTTTCTTAGTATTTCACAGGCTTGCTCGTGGAAGGGGCTAATGTCTCCCATTTTTCTATTTTCCAGCTTTAATTGTTGTTCTAACAATTCGTTGCCTCCTTGTAACTTTTCAATGTGTTCTTTCAGGTCGACGATCTCTTGAATGTTGTCAACCTTCTCTGATTCAAGCCTCAGATTTTTTCTTTCAAGGTCTCCCTTTTCTTCCTCTAACATCCTTACTTGTATTGCCAGGGCTCTCTTGTCAGTTCTAGTTGTTGGAGAATTTCATTTAACTCTTCCTTCTGAGATGTGAGAGCATCATTCCTCTTGATCATCAAATTTGTATAGTTCTTCTCTTTGAATAAAGCTTCGTGCAACTGACGTGCCTTCTTCTTTTTCTTCACTTAATTTATCTCCTAGTAGGTTAACATTGTTTGCAGTTTCTATAACCGTGGCTACGGAGATGGATGCCAGGAGTTTAGCATCCTCTTCTGTGTTCCACATGACCGTGGTCTCATGTGTAGTGATGATGTCTGGCCGAAAAGGTCTTTTCAATTTGGAACCTGTCTCTTTGACAATGGTTTTCCTTTTCTTGTTGTAAGCAAAATTTTCCCAATTAGAGACTGTATTGCCTTTGTAGGGTGTAAAAGGGACAATGGGGAGATATCTTATGGGGGAACCCATATCTAAGTTTTGCAAGTCTGGGATTTTGGGATCAACATCCTCTTGGGATTTCTTTTCTTCTTCTTCTTTCCTTCGTGCTTCTTCCTCTTGCTCCCTTCTTAATGTATCATCTTGTTCCTGCTTCGCATTACTTTCCAATCTAATTCTCTCTTCTTCTTACCTCTTTGCCTCGGCTTCGGCTGCTTGAATTATCAAATTCTCTTATTCTATGCATTTATCCTCTTGGATTTTCTTTGCTTGTCCCAAGAGCCTTTGTTCTTCTTTCGAGAAAGCCTCAGCAGTCTCCACGGTACCTTTTCCTTGTTGCAGACCTATTTTTCCCACAACATTAGAGCTCGAGCTAGCCCCTCCTTTTCCCAATTGACAGATCTATAGCTTAGTCATATTGCTGATGCCCCTGTATGCTTCCTCCTGTTGATCATAAAAGTTGGCATACTCACGAAGAGTGGAGAGTTCTTTGCAATGCTATGCAATTTTTCCCTGTAGATCATTCCTGTGAAAAATCCTTTCTCCAAAATGAAAGCTTCTCAAATCTGCAACAAAATATTTCACAGTTGCATTTCTTGAGAACTTGTAGGCCCCGACATAGAAGGGTAAGGGTGGAAAAGTAGCTTTCTTGGCCTTATACAGGGTATTACCCATTCCATCAATGAATACCTGCCTTACCATCTCCTTGTGGACTATATAATCCGTAGCGTACCTAGGTAGAATGTACGGGGCTTTGGAACCTCCATACATTCTTATGTATGTGCCGTCTGGAGAAAAATAAAAATCACCATATTTCTCCAAAGCTTCCATGGCGTTTTCAAACAGGCAGTTGGGTTATTCATTAAATATCAATTCATATAGGGGCATGATGAACTCCTCGCAAATGAGTTTGTAATCCCTCTTGTAGTTTTGAGCCCAGAATATTTTGTAGGAAATGAACACTGAGCCATTTTCCGTGTTCCATATGCATCCCAACTTGGGGAAGGGACATTTCACCACGATACAATCTATCAGGTAAGAAGCCATATAAAAATCTGCCTTCCTCTCCACCAACCCTTCTTGTGCCATTGTTATAGCTGATGACAGACTGTCTGAGATGATATCAGCCCAGTTGAAGATTGTCCCTTTGAAGGCTACAGAGTGGATGATAGGGACCCATTGCAGCATAAAAATTGTCCCATTGGGTCTTCCAAAAGTTCTGCTTAACATGAGAGCGATCAGTCTGAAAGGGGGCCTCAAATTCCGCACCTCATACTCCTCACTATCTTTCCTTCTGATTTTCTTGCCTGAAGTTAAAAGCCTCCTTGCCATATCTAGGTTGTCCATCTGGATCCCTTCGAACCATGCATCATCAAGTCGCTACTGTGCTTTGGGTAACTTGTAATCCGTTGAGATATAAGATGGGTGAAACGAGGTGAAAGCCTTTCCTGTGCTATCTGCTATAACTCTTGTCTCGGTGTTTGCATTCTGCAACACCCATCCAATTACTTCTGAGTACGGGAAAAGTTGTGGAGGTGTGGCCGCCTTGGATATACAGGAATTTTGGATGTTCTGGTATAAACATTCGTCATCAAGAAGAGCTTCAGGGAAGTCCTGATCTCTTATCATGCAGTAGACATCTTCCCAGTTTACGTCTGGAGGCATGCCTATGGTGCACTTGGTATCCTGGAACGTTGTTTCTATTATTGTGCTTTCGTCGACTTCCTTCGATTTTCTCTTGCCACCTTTAGCCATTTTGAAAATCCTATTCAATAATTAAACATGAATGAGCACGTACGACATGATGTTTACAACCCAAACTAGTGCCTCTTTGATAATATCTCAATGTCAACCAAAAATCCTAACTTCTATTTGATCATTATTTCTTTCTCATACCAGTTTATAATCTTGTGAAAACATTAATTTAGTTATCTCTACGGTTGTTATTGTAATTAGGGACCATGATGGCAAATAGACATGAGTTGGTCTGGGTACCTTTAATGCCTAAGAGACAGAACATAGACCATCCTGAAAGCGTGAAAAAGCATAAATTCTATAGCTACGATATGCTCATAACTCGGTGCAAGAATGGCCAGGGTTGTTCTAATAGGTGGCTTTTTACGCTAAGCAGAGGCGACACTTTCTAACAATCAAGCTGTGGGAGTCTTGATGCTCTAGGGACTTTTACGTCTGTGCTTAGGGCATTGAAACTATCTGAGTCGGGTGGTCATGAGTAAAGAGAACGAAAAACGTGCTGGATCATGTCCCTTTAATCAGGAAGCTCATAACATAATAGGGTCCGTGAGAGTACTAACCTGGAAGGGGCGACGGATTGCCAATGTTTGTTGCAAAGTCTGCGAATCTTGCTCCAACTCTGGGGGACGTGCTTTGCGTCTTCAAACGAGATGGAAAAAAAAGCTTCGGGTGACGAAAGAAAATGGAACGTTAACGGGGTGCACCCCCAATATATATCCAAATGGTACGTGTGAACCATTAGTATGGTGGTTGTAAGTCATCAGAATGGGATTTAAGGCATGTACGTATGGGTCAAATCAACCCCTTTTCAATAAATACGACTGCCAAAATCGGAAAGGTTGGGTTAAGGCTTATGCCTCCTGCGGAAAGAAAAGTTGAGTTTTTCCCGCCGTTGTCGGAGAATTGTCGGAATGCTTCTACCGAGGAGCAGTGTGCCGTGGTAGACTTACGTGAGCTCATCCGCTTTCATGGGAAAATTAGACAAGTTCTTCCAAAAATATTCCATCCTACCTACCGATGCAGGAGAGATAGACAAGTTTTTCTGCAAAAGACTTGTTGTTGCGTTTTCGATGCTTGCGGAAGAGTTAGATGAAAGCTTCCACCATTGTGGAGAGACTTGATGAATTCGTTCCGCCGCGGGCCCGCTTGATCAGAAGTTTCGCCCTTTCGGAGACTTTAAGGTAACTTTTCCATCGCGGGTTTGACTTAGCCTTTTATTTCCACAATTTCGGAAGGCTTGGACTAACTCTTCCGCCTTGGCGGAAAGATTAGCTCAAAGCTTCCGCCGTTGCGGCCCAAAATCCTGAGTTTTACTTAGGCAAAAAACATAACTCAAAAAGTTTAAGGCAAGTTGAGATTCCTTTTAGGGGAAAGCTAAGGAAATATTTATGATGTCCGGATAACCTTGGGAATATTTTCCTTTTTCAAAAATAGAGGAGGGGCCCCAATATTTTTTCAAAAAAAAATCTAAGTGGGGGATGTTGTACCAACAAAACCTTCCTTCAACCTTTTCCTTATTTATCATTTTGCTTAAGAATTCCACCACTAGTAAAAAGTGTAGGGGTTGTAGAGGGAACCCTTTCCTTAAACCATGACAACATATAAAGAAATAATTCATCCTCCCATTGGTAAGAACAACATAAATAACAAAAGTAACACACCCAAGGATCCAATTTGTCACCTCCATCCCTAAAGCAATCTGAAGCAATACCAACCTTAAGAAGGACCTACTTACCCTATCATTGGCCTTAACCATATCCAACATCAATATTTTGGCTTTCAAATTCTTCACTTTAATGGTGTGCATCCCCTCTTGAGATACCCAACAACATCAAGAATCTATCTGTTGTATAAGAACCTGAATTGCTCCAAGGAGATATGTTTATACAACTCCTTTTTAATCCTCAAGGTATTACCTTTTCCACCACCTTAAATATCAGATTACAAAGACTAATAGGCCAAAATTCACTAAAAGAGATTGGATATGAACACTTCGAGATAAGCACAAAGAACATTGTGTTGATTTCTCCAGAAATTCTCCCTCCCATCCTGACCTTCTCCACAACTCTCCAAACATCCTTGCCCACTATCTTGAAAAAATCCAGGAAAAACTAAACAATCTAGCCATTAGTCCCAATACTTTTAGATTTAACAAAGGAAGAAAGTGCCTTCTTTACTTCTTCAAGGGTTACAGGACCTCCAATACTTCTCCCTTCCTTTTCGGCTAAAAACTTGGGATAGTTTTGAATAATAGTCAGTTTCTCTAATATATTGTTCTCCTCTATCTCTTGATAGAATCTATGGAAAAAGGATAGAGCTTCACTTTCAACACTTCCTGATATCTAAACACAACACCGTTCTGTTGTTTCTCCCCAAAATAGGCCAGTACTAGGCCTCACATAACATGTACTTCTACCTCAAAATTGTTGCGCTTTATCCTCTCTTCAACAAAACTGCGCCAACTTGTGCCTTGCCCAACAGGCCCCTAACACTCACTTATGTGTCGTCCCCGAGCCACTTCTGCTGGGTGGATTTGACTGCGTGCCCCCTAGGGTAATCAACTTCACAGTGAAGTCCCGAAGATTTACGCTTAGCCTCGCAATTGTTTCCTTTGTTTCCTGCTCAAACTCCTTAATCGTTTCCAACATCTCTTGTGAGATGGCTTCTTGAGCATGCTCCTTTACCGTATACTTCGTGGTGCGGAGTTCTTGTAACTTCTCTTCAATCTCCTCCGAAAGAGCAAGCGCTTCTTCTTGCATAGGCTGTAACTTCACTGAAGTATCAACCTCCTTTTCTCTCAATACTTTCAACTCCTTCTGTAATTCCTTGTTCTTTGCGAACTTCTGGATCTTCTGCCTTGGAGTAAAAGTATTCATAGCTGTGTTCATAGAGTCAAGCTCTTTTTGTCGCTGCTGCATCTCATCCTATATCTTCTGCAACTATGGATATTCTTGTAGGATAGCCCATACTTTAGTGGCTTCGTCGAGTAGGTCCTGGCATCTCGCCACTTCTGCGGAGATGTTTTCTGTTGGCATCCTCAACTCTTTGCTTCTATCTTCTTTGTCATCCTGGGGAGTGCCAATTTGCTGCTGAGATTCTAGAGTAGAAATACTCTTTATAAGCAATCTCCATATACACCATCTCTTCCTTAATATTGTCCATTGTGGCACCAATCTTAAGTATTGTGGATTCTACCTCAGGTTCCTCTTCACACTCGGGCATTGTTGAGGCCTCAGATGTGCAAGGTGTGCAAAGTGTTGGAATGGGTTCCTAAGTGTTATAGGTTAAATCTGCACTTCTCCATCCATGATCACCTTGCGTTGTCGATCACACAAAAGGACAACTTGGATTGAAGAGCATGATAACCTCAGATGACACTTTGACCTAATTCACCTTCCTGCAAGCTGACAAAACCCTAAAAGATATCATATTTTGGCATGGGCACTACTCTACTTCAATCAACTAGCGCATATGCCCTACTCTGTAAGCTCTATAGTAGCGCACACCTCTTGATGTGCACTACTCTACTTCAATAAACTAGCGCACAACATCTAAAAATGGAAAACGCTAGTTGTTTAATACTATAGTCACGCATTGTGCACTACTCCACTGTGAAATAGTCGCGCACATCTTAAAATATGATCCAAAAAATATTAATTTGACGAATGGGGATTAGTTGCAGTTGGTTTCCCAACTTCCCTAACTTCCCCTTCAACCACCTCTCGACTTGAATTGCCTACCTTGTCCTATAAATACAAGGAGGATTGAAGAGAGAGAGTTAGATAAGACAAGAGACCCATAGAGAGACTCTTCTTATATGAGAAGCTTGTCACTTGAAGGTGGTTATGCTAGAGAAACTTTGAAGTCAGAGAGAAGCAGGAGCCTAGGATCAGGTTGCATGAGCATGCTGCAAAGTCAGGTATACTTTGTATCATTCATATGTTTTTGACAATAAAAGGTTGAAACATCTTTCTCGTCCCAAATCAAATGCTTAATGGACTATGTATTTATTTGGATCATGTTGGTTAATGCTTGATGTTTGAATTACTTTTCAATTCCATCATTATTATATTGGCCAAGATACGCTGAGAAAGGTCTTTGTATTGCAGGTTTATCGGATGAGAGATCGAGTGGAGGATCGAGTGCAAGGTTGGACAAAAGCTAGGATCAAACTTCGTTCATAAGGTATATCCTCAAGGTCTCTGATCTATTTCCCTTTATAAACACATCTATAATGCAATTAGTATGTTTACCTATCACCCCCTTAAGTTGATAGTGTCTATTTCCTCACTATAGGGTAGTATTTCCCGCCAACAGACTAGCAACTCCGCTGGGGAGGTTGTTTTTTCTGCTCTAGGAAACCCTTCTTGTTGTCTTTCCAGTACTTCTTAACCCTTTTAATCTTCTGCGAAGCCCTGTA
Organism: Larix kaempferi; assembly: GCA_027924585.1. Lineage (NCBI taxonomy): Eukaryota > Viridiplantae > Streptophyta > Pinopsida > Pinales > Pinaceae > Larix > Larix kaempferi. The sequence continues at coordinate 8,970,448 of BSBM01000130.1, forward strand.
GGTCGCCCCTACCTGCTTCCCTTTGTTTGACTCAGTCTTTTTACACCTCTACAAGGTTAGTTTCTGAATTTTTAAGACCTATGTGCTACTCTACTGTACATACAGTAGCGCATATGCGCTAGTTTGTCCCTGCACAGTAGTGCACACATCCCCAAATGCGCTAGTTTACGTATTGCACAGTAGGGCACATTCCTGTAGCTCTCTGTTTGAAGTAGGGTTGAGTTTTCTGCCTTTTTGGGTGGGTTTCTAACTTTGTTTTTGGTCTTCTTGACTGGTCTTTGAGGTCTGTAATCCTTCATTGAGTCTCATTAGCCTCTTTTGAGTCTTTTAGGTCATCTTTTGGTCACTTGTTCACTTTTGAAGTGCTTGTTTCATTTGTGACTCTTTTTGGAGATGGTGCATTGTTTCTTAGTGAACACAGTTGCTCATCCATACCCTAGTAGTGTGTTGCTGACCTACAAACCTTTGTGCCTAGCATTTGTTGTTTGCTGCAACACTTGTATGCTCTTTGGGTGTCTCATCCTTTGTTTTAGGGTTTGACCCATTTTTGGAGTCTTTAGGGTGTCTTCCAAAACGTTTTGAGTCCCAACATTTCTTGACCTTGCTGTCATTTTCCAGTATCAAGTGAGTTTGAAGTACTTTAGTTTGCTTCATCTTTTGAGTCATTGTGTTAGTAAAGTCATCCTTAGTTCTCTTTCCTACCTACTACTTGGCTTAGTGTTCTTGTTAGGGTTTGGTGCTTTGGAGCATTCTTTCAAGTTTGATTTCCACTTTAAGCATCTTTCTTCCTTGTTTTCTTTACACTTTGCTTCCAAGTTCAAGAGCTTTTTCCTTTGAAAAAACTCGTAGGACAAGTCTTTGTCGGGTCATTTGATTCGATTGTTTTGAACTTTAGAGTCATTTTGCAATACTTGCACATCTTTTGTAGGTCTTTCTTGCTTCTGCTTTCGAGTTCTTTTTCATTCATATATAACAGAAAAGGAAAAATAAGTTTGGTAGCTTAGATTAGTGAGGCTTATAATCTTTGCAGAGTAGCATAGTTTACTTTGTTCAGAATTTGAAAAGAAAACAAAAGAAAGCTTTATTTAGGTTTGCTTACTCTTCAATTTGGAAAGGATATTAAACGAAAAATAAAAAGTCTTTTTGTTGTTGAAAGTTGTTTCAGTTTATGCACTTTACTTTCTGTTGCAACCACATCACACAATGCACTGCCCCACTAAGTAAAAAGTAACCTTAAAAAGAATCTTAATAAAATCAATTAGAAACTATTTTCTTTCTAGGGATACATGGCACCAATTAGTACAGGCTAGAGTTTCGAGCTTAAAACACCTTAAACTGCTCGAAGCTTGTTTCATTACTCAAAAATTGTAGTGCGAATGTCATATAGGTAAACCCATTTGTATCAAATATTCCTCGGAAACTCTACTAAAACCAGAGCTAAGCACGAGGCCGTGGAAGATCGGATTTGTTGATGATATCCCCTCTCTTTTCCTTTCAACCATAAACTAGGGTCGATTCACGTACGGGGGTCCATCTGGACTTCGGGCTTTGTTACCATGCCCACGCGTTTTGATCAGGCTGACGACTGTCCCCCTAGGATATTTCGTACTTATGGTAGCCTTAGTATCAGACCTATAGGATCATACACAGGTGACAGCAGGGGATTATAGCTGCTGTACCTATTACAGACGTGAGAGGAAATCCCTTGCAGGTCTTTGGGATGGCGATTGGGTGATTCCGGCGCTTTCACCCTTATTCATTGTATTGTGGACCCCGGGTAACTATTCTTCATCCTTCATTGATCTGTTCTAGGCCCTCATCATCCTAGACTCTTCTCCGGAAGGCATCTTGTTTGACTGGTTTGAATACTTAGGATTTTTTTAGTTGTGTGTTTTTTGCCCCCTAGTCTTAGTGGCCACTAGGTTTTTGATTAGTTTTATTTTTTATATATAATCATGGAAGACCAACAACTTCATAGGTCTAGAAGGTTTCAAAACCTTCTCCCACTTAGAGTGGAACCACTACCGCCACCCCGGCTGACAGAGGGTAGACTCCAGTGTTCCTTTGGAAACTACTGGTGAAATAGAGGTTCCTGAAGAACCACAACCTACAACACAAAGACCTGAAATAGAGGTTCCCGAGGAACCACAACCTGGGACTCCAGATCAACAAACTTTTAATACAGTCGAGATTGAGGATCTCACTTCTGGTGAGTTCAATACTCTTTTTAATCCCCATATGACTAATCTTAATAACCCGCTTATGTTACCCGTTGGTTTCTAGCAACCTAATTATAGTGCATATTTGTTCACACCTGGGAATTTTATGACTAATACAGGAGGCGAACAGGGAGTTCCATAGACTCCCACAATAGGTATGAACAAAAATACTATAAATCCTCCTCCCACTGCTACACTGAGATGCACCTGCAACAATTAATTACTAAGAATATGCGAAATAACAGAAATAATAGAACAGAATCACTTTTATATTGATCACGGGCCACTTCGAGGGGGCAACCTCCTTTGAGCAATCTCAATACAATTAACTTCACGGTGCCTTCAATGACCTCAACACACACTTATATACTAAGTCTATGCCCAATACCATGAGTCAAAACCATGGGACATATAATACTACGGGACGACTTACAAAGCATATGCGTCCAATACTATGGGTCAATACTATGGGCTAATATAAACTACGGATCAACAAATACTACGGGACGACTTACAAAGCATATGCGTCCAATAACAATATACTAACATAGTAAAGAGAAGGGTTTACATAGGTTCCTAACATCCCCTCTCCCTTAGAAAAAGCTTTGTCCTCAAAGCTTTGGTTGGAGAAATTGCTGCAGAAGCTGAAGGAGTGGTTCCCCGGTAGCATCCTCGGGTTGCATTTCAGGCCACTGATGCCTTTGGAGTGTCAAGGAGGATTGCTTGGAAGGATGTAGATGAAGAAGAACCCTGTCAGCTGCGTGGAAAATGCGCTCAGAACGGTGCTGATCGGCTTGTTGATTCAGGCGAATTCTGGCCATGTGAAGATTGTTCTGTAGAATGAGAAGAATCTGATTGCGGTTTCGAAGAACCGAGTCAATTGCCTGAACTGGGGAGCTGCTAAGGGTGTATGGAAGAAGAACTGGCGGTCTTTGTCCATAGACCGCTTCATATGGTGTTCTGTGAGATGTGGTATTGTACCACCAGAGCGCTGCTAGGAAATCCATAGAAATAGTTGGCCAAAGCTGTTTAGGGATGGGCAAGGGTTTGAGCAATCCCGAAAGGAGTGTCGTTTCACCCTTGTTGACTTGGAAAGTATCATCGTCAGCCACCATCTATTCAATTGTCATTTTTAGTCCCTGCCAAAAGAAGTTACATTGTTCTTGGTCATACCTGTTGTAGAACCCAGAGTGCCCTGTTGATGAAGAAGCATGGAGTTCATAGAAGAGAGAGCCTTATTGAACATATTGCACCCAATTTGGAACAAACAGAGAAAGAGTTGTAAGAGAAACTGGGTCATCAATTGTGCAAGAAGGAGCATCTTCCACCATATTGTCCTTACCCTTCTTGTAAGCGATCACATAGGGATAACCCATGAGGTGGATAACCCATTCCAGGTGTGTTGGGGAGGAGACCCATTGTTCCAGAAAAATTTCCAGACTCAGGAGATCAGTCTTGATGCAGAAATAATTCCCTAATAGGTATGGCTGCCACTTCTGTATTGCATGCAAAATAGCCATCATTTCATGCTGAGAGGTAGATGTGGCTAAATTCTTACCGGAAAGGTCTCGTGAAGGTAGCAAGCGCATTGGTTCAGCAAAGATACCTGCATATCTATCCAAGGAAGTAGTGGAGACTATTGATGGGTGCATCTGAATGGAATTGAGCTGAGCGATGACACCATGTGAATTCGTCTTAAGGAGTTTTTCTAGGTGATGTGAACTGATGATGCAGAGAGACCCTGGTTGTAAGCCCATAAATTTGTGTTGTGCCCCATTGACTTTAAATTGCATCCAAAGTTCAGCAAAATCCCATAAGATGGGGCCAAGTGTGTGTAACCATTGAACGCCCAAAACCACATCACATCCGCCTAAGGGCAAGGCAAACATGTCAGAGCATAGGTTATAATCTTCCATAGAGATACGCACATTGTGACACTTCCCCTTGCAAGGTAAGGTGCCCCCATTCGCAACCATGACTTCAAAGCTGGAGCAAGGATGGACAAAACAATCAGCCTGTTTGGCAATTCGAGGGTCAATGAAGTTATGAGTGCTACCAAAATCAATGAGTATGGTAAGAGGGAGCTTCTTAAAGTATCCCCTAACCCGCATTGTTTGTGGGGTGGTGACGCCGGTTATAGCATGGAGAGAGATCTCAGGTGGGTTGTCCTGAAATGGGGTGTCAACAGGCAGGTGTTGAATGTCGATCTGATCATCCACTATATCTGTAGATCATCCACTATATCTGTAGCTGCTTCACCAAGTTCTAAGGCAGGCGGAGAATCCACATCCAAGAGATAGAGCTTTTGTTGAACACATCTATGTCCCCGAGTGAATTTCTCATCACAATTATAGCAAAGCCCTTTTTCTCGGCGTGCTTGCATTTCTATTTCAGACAAATGCTTGATAGGAGTTGGTTGAGGAGAAGGCGTGATGGGAGGTCGTTGGGAACCCATATTTCTGAAGGGAACAAGGGTGGGTTTGGAGCGTTGTTGAGCTGCAATCTTGTCCTCAGCCAGCTTAGCCAACCCTAGGACTTCCATCATTGTGTTGGGACAAAACATTTTGACCTCTGAGCGAATTTCATCCTTGAGACCACTTATAAAACAACTCCTGTAGAATTCATCAGACAATCCTTCTATGTGATTGGCCAATTTCTCAAATTCTGTCTGATACTCTCTCATTGTGCCAATTTGGTGAAGTTTACTGAGTGCTCCTGTGAAATCATCAAAAGCACTAGGGCCAAATCGTGGCAAAATGAGTTGGCAAAAATCTGTCCAGTTTGGCTCGGGATGAGCTTTGATGTACCAACGGTACCATTGAAGGGCTTCCTGTTCCAAATGAAAGGATGCAAGTGGAACTTTCTGGACATCAAAAGTATTATGCAGACTGAAATATTGTTCTGCTCGGTATATCCATCCAGTCGGATCAGTACCATTGAAGCGAGGAAAATCAAGCTTCGGTCCACGAAAATTGTTGGAAGAAGAGAACCCGGTGGCTGCAAAAGATTCTGGCTGTCGGTTATTGTTCATGGCTGAATGCTGAAGATGGAGGCTGAGAAATTTTTCATCCAGATCTTGGAGTTTGGTTTGGATGGCTGCAAGTGCTTCCTCCATGGTGTTTGCTCCTGCACGGGTGACAACCATAACCAGTTTTTTTTTTTTTTTTTTGTGGAACGGGTAGAAAAACACAAACAGAAGCTGATTTAGTAAAGGGAAATTTGGATTGGGGAAACAATATGATGGGTAATTGGGGTTTGACTAGATTTTGGACATTGTCAAAAGGACAAGAAAGCAAAAAGGGGGATTTCAGAAGCGGGGAGATAGAATGAGAAAATTTGGCAGAGAGGGACAAAGAAGCAGAGTTTAGAAAGGAACTCTGTGGTAAAATTTGAAGGCGATTGGGTGAAATCTGAGGAAGTTATGGAAAACCCTAAAAATAGACAAATGTGGGCTTTCGGGCGTTGGGAAGGGGAATTGGGGATAGGGTCCTCAGGAATGAAATATGCAGAATGGGATGACAGGGGTTCCCCAAAAATTTCAAGGGAAACAGAGTAAAAATAAGGGAGATATGGAGAAAAAACTGATTTTTTATTTTTATTTTTCCAGACTGGAGCGGCTACGGCTCAAAAGGTATCTAGAACAACGCCGAATGGATTGAAAACGACTGAATCTTGAACGGCTTGCAAATGGATCTGAAACGGCGCAGTAGTGATCAACAATAGTTCAGCTGAAAGTAGATATGGACCCCAGGTATGTGCGGCTTCCTAACAGTTCAGGGGTTTCACTCGGCCACCAATGCTATCTGATGGCTTGCGTATTGGGGCAGTACCCCTCACTCCACGGCTCAGGTAAAACTGATAACCGCTTTGCCACAAATGATAGCTCTTGGTTTACCTCACGGGTGGGAACTAGTCAATCAGGTAGGGGTCGTTGCCCTTTTCGCTGGCAGGTCCTCTCAATGGGCCAGCTACTTCGGGGTTCCTGTGGTACTCCTCACAATGAGTTTTAGGGCTTATGCCCAAGTACTTCCCACAGTTAAGCGGATAGGGATGATTCCCAAATTCGAACCTGCAACAGAAAAAATTTGGGCAGAAATTCCACCCAATGTTCAAAAACCGGATCTATATTGCTCAGAATCGCTATTATAGCATGTTTCCAGAACTGGAACAACCACTCTGCTTCTACCCATGAAAGCGGAATAGAAATCTAGGCACTCGGTCAAAAGATTTTCTCGCCGCAATTTCCGCGGCCGTCACCAAAATTCTGAAAAATTGCTGATATTAAATCCGCGATATCTCCACTTTTAGAACTCCAAATGAGATGATTTTTTTTTTGAAACTACATATTTTTGAAAGAGGAATTCAGATATGCAATCAGTTTCTTCTGATTTTGTGCAGAAATTTTCAGAAATTGATCTGAAATTCACCGCCAAAAAAAAAAAAATTCTCACTTGTGCCAAGGAAAGTGCTCTGATACCAGATGAGATGCACCTACAACAATTAATTACTAAGAATCTGCGAAATAGCAGAAATAATAGAACAGAATCACTTTTATATTGATCACGGGCCATTTCGAAGGGGCAACCTCCTTTGAGCAAGCTCAATACAATTAACTTTACGGTGCCTTCAATGACCTCAACACACACTTATATACTAAGTCTATAGCCAATACCATGAGTCAAAACCATGGGACATATAATACTACGGGACGACTTACAAAGCATATGTGTCCAATACTATGAGTCAATACTATGGGCTAATATAAACTACGGATCAACAAATACTACGGGACGACTTACAAAGCATATGCGTCCAATAACAATATACTAACATAGTAAATAGAAGGGTTTACATAGGTTCCTAACATACACCAAGTTTGGCACAGCCAACTTCTATTTCGACTCCGTCCTTCAGCTTTAATGTTGGTACCTTAGGCATGTCGAGTTCAACAACTGTGGCATTCGCCTCTACACCCACTTTTGGACCCAGTAGTACAGTGAATCTTGTTCCACCTCCTACAACTCAACAACCATATCCTATACCTAGTAATTGGATTTCCACACCAAATGTAGGGCCAAACGCCTCTGAAACTATGCATGTCATGAGTACCATGACTGCACCGTCCACCTCGACTAGCACTAGTTTTAATGCCTTTGCAGGTTACAATGTGAATCAAGGTAACATACCTGTAGGAAACACCCCTTTTTCTTTGTTTTCTGGAGGAGGGGGTAACATCCTTAATAAAAAATATGGCGGGGCTAACACCCAGCCTCAATGGACAAATGTTCAGAGTACCAACCCACTTTCATTTTGATGGGGGAATTTTAACAACACTTTCACACAACAGCAAGTGGCTGGGGGAAACCCCTACCAGCAGATGGCTGGGGGAAACCCCTACCAACAAATGGCTGGGGGCAATCCCTACCAGCAGATAGCCGTGGGAAACCCCTACCAGAAAGTGGCTGCAGGCAACCCCTACCAGCAAGTGGCTGGGGGCAACCCCTACCAGCAGTTTATGGGTCAAACTATGGGTGGTTCTCCCTTTATGACCCCTGCTTATCAAATACCATCTTGTAGACCTCGTTTACCATTTCTGGCAACTCTGAATTTTCCAGACCTTTCCAAGTTGACGAATGATCCAATATGCCATAACGCGGCTTGGACACCAGTTCCTACCAAGTTACCTTCGGACATCCCACAATTCGAAGGAAAAACTGGTGAAGACCCTGGTGATCATGTCACCACTTTCCATTTATGGTGTTATTTGAACTCGTTGAATGAAGATTCCGTTAGGTTGATACTTTTTCAAATAACCTTAACCGGCGTTGCCGCTAAATGGTACATTGAGTTACCTACAGCTACGTTTTTTAACTTTCGGGATCTCGCGACTGTTTTTCTGAACCACTTCCAGCTTCTTGTTCGGTACGATGTCGGGACAGATCTTTTGTCTACATTTAGACAGAATAAGGCCACTCACTTATCTGATCACATTCAGGAGTGGCGAAAACGGAATAGGATCATTAAAGCCAATATACCTCCAGAATTTCTTCTTGAGTGGTATCTGAAATCACTCCTTCCTTACATTTCTAAGGAAGTAGCTACTTTTGGAGTGTCTACAGAGGAAGAAGCCATTCTACAGACCCAACAACTAGACCTTGTTTATGCACAGTCTGGGCTACTTTATGCGATTATACCAGACGCACCGCGATCAAACATTGATCTTGGAAGACCTAAACCTGGACCACATGCTGACGGCATAATGGGTTTAGTAGATTTTGCAGCTTTCGAAGCATTGACCAAGTAGGTTCATGCCTTATCCGTTAAACAATCGACTGCAAAAGTCACCTCCGTTACAACCTCTCCTTGTACTTCTGAATCTGTGAACCAATTTCAGAACAATCAAAAGGGCCCTCGACAGCCCAACAACAAAAAGAAGGGCAAGAAAGGAGAGGGGAACCAGCAAAAGCCTAAGAATAAAGAGAATGCCGAGGAGGGTAATAAAGAAAAGAAGAAGGTTAAGTTCCCTTGTAAGCTTTGCAAGTAGGATCACCTTACTCACCAATGCCCTCTACTCGAAGAAGCCCAGAAGCTGCTTCAAGAAAAGAAACCTACCGTACTTAAAGATCCATTTCCTAAGGGGCAGGGTTCAGCTTTTGGCACCTCCAAAGCTGAGGGCACTACTCATGCTTCAGTTGATAAAAATTTCATTAATATAGTAAGCGCAGATGCACTTTTGCAAACGCGAGCAAGAAATTATACCCCGGATGTGCAGAACAAGGACAAAGAGATTCCTGAATCTTCCATTCCTCTCCACATCCCAGTGGATCCGCTACCCAAGATCCCGAAAGGTGTCTTGAAACGGGCCTCGTATAATTCCAACGCTCGAGCTGCTTCCAACTACAATGTGGTTGAAGATCTAGCCCAGACCCCTTGTGCTATGTCCACCTTAGAATTTTTGCAAAGTTGTCTGTTACAACAAAACGAACTTCTATTAGTGATTGGAAGTATGGAATCATCCAACATGACTGCGTGCTTTGATATGTCTGATATCAAATATCGGTTTCCGTACCACATTTCCCTACAGATAGAAGTGGTTCATGGTCCTATGTAGATGAGGGCGCGTCGATGTGCGTGATGTCCATTTCTTGCTGGAAAGCTTTAGGCTCTCCTGAGCTAGCCCCATCTAACACACTGCTTACTGCCTTCGATGGTAGGACTTTCCGTCCACACAGAGTTCTATCGTCGTTTGAAATTACGCTTTCTGGTGAGACAGTTGCTGTAGAGATTGAAGTTCTGGATGCTCCACTTGATTACAATATGTTATTAGGCAGGAGCTGGACATATGCCATGCGAGCCATTGCATCGGCAGTTTTCTGAGTTGTTATGTTCCCTCACGAAGGCAATATCGTCACAGTCGATCAACTTTCGTTCTCTCGGAAAAACGATCAGACTTCATCGGATACCACTATTCCTTTAGTTGATCAATCTGCCCCAGTAAGCGAGAGTTTAGGAGCAGGACTTTACAGGTCGTTAATAGGCACTTTCGACCTACCCTCTCCTGTTCTTTTCATGTGTTCTGATGTAGGTACTTCTATTGAAACTTTCACGGTTGGTCTTAGGACTGATACGTGGATCCTTCCTACTGTATCAAAACCTTCAATGCCTTTAACCATTGCAAAGATAGCATACATGGAAGCACAACATGCTGCAATGGAACATATCGTGACTCCGCCAGTCTCTACTGAGTGAGATATAGACTATGCTCCTACATGGTCATTGAATTCTACGTACTCTTTCAACTATTTAGATACGGTCTTACCGTCTGATGAAGCCATTTTGGAAGCCATGATGGGCCTAGACCATCCATGGGAGCATATGCATCACAGGTCTTACCTGCTTCCAAACCTAGACAGGATAGAGAAAGGAGAATTCTCTATGAGACCCGGTGGATTTGTTGATTTGTCATCTTTTCCTTCTACTTCAAGAGATGTTTACGCTGAAGGGAACATGGCTAATATATCGAGAACAATCCCGATTAACATTTCCACCAAACCCGGGGTCCTGGAAAACATTTTTATTTGTGCAGATTGTTCTCTAGAAGAGATCGCTCTGTATACCAAAATTTTCAAAGAATTCCACGACATATTTGCCTGGTCTTATGAGGAGATGCCAGGTATCGATCCAGCCATCGTTGAGCATGTCATCACTACATACCCTAATGCAAAACCTATGAGACAGAAGCTCCATCTTGTGAATCCTTGAAAAGTGGCCGCCATTAAGGCGAAAGTTGAAAAATTGCTTAGAGCTGGATTTATCCACCCGCTTGACATGACGGAAGGGGTTTCAAACCCCATTCCGGTTGATAAAAAGCAAGGTACCATTCGATTTTGTACTGACTTCCGGGACTTGAATAAAGATTTTCCGAAAGATAACTATCCCACACCATTTATCGACCAGATCATAGATGCATGTGCGAGACACGAGATGTTTTCTTTCATGGATGGATTTTCGGGATATAATCAAATCCAAATCAAACCCGAAGATCAACACAAAACAACTTTCATTTTCCCGTGGGGAACCTTTGCGTATCGGAAGATGTCATTTGGCTTAACGAATGCTGGAGCTACGTTCCAGCGAGCTATGAATTTCTCTTTTCATGATATCAAACACATAGTTGAACCTTACTTGGATGACTTCCTGGCGCGATCTCAAAAGAGACAGGATCATCCAGCTCATTTGAGACTTGTGTTTGAAAGATGCAGACAATATAAGATTCATTTGAATCCTAATAAGTGCGCATTCTGCATCGAATCGGGACGTTTACTGGGTTTTATTATATCCAGTCGTGGTATAAGGGTCAACCCATTAAAAGTTGAGGTGATTGTAAATCTGCCTCCTCCTCGCACCTTGCGACAATTCCAAAGTCTGCAAGGCATGTCTAACTTCTTGCGACGCTTTATCATAAACTATGCTAAGATCATGAAAGGTTTTATGAGACAGCTTAAACAAGATACCTACTTCTTGTGGGATGAGGCTGCTCAAGCATCATTTGAGGCCTTGAAAAAGGCACTACTTTCAGCCCCCTTGTTGAACCCGCCGGACTATGCAAAAGACCTTCTTTTATATTTGGCAGCATCTCTTAATACAATTGGCATAGTACTAGTTCAGGAGGACGACATGCTTCAGGAGCATGTTGTTTACTATCTTTATCGCGCATTGATAGCTCCCGAGGTTAAATATTCGCATGTTGAGAAGTTAGCACTTGTTGCGGTCTATGCGGTACAGAGGCTTCGTCATTACATACTTTTACGAACAACTACTGTGATAGCATAAGTCAATCCTTTTCAGTCTGTTCTCACTCGACACATCATCGGTGGGAAGTACAAGAAATGGATTGTAATCTTACAAGAGTTTGATTTGGTCTTTCAAATGGCCAAGTCGAAGAAATCACTAGTGTTCGCTAAGTTAATATTAGAGTTTCAGAGTGAATTAGAGCATATCGAGGAAGAATCATCATTCCCGGATGAACATATCTTCCTTATTGCCTCCTCTGATCCATGGTACAGGGATATATTAGTATATCTCCAGACTTTGAGGTGTCCTACCACTTTTTCTAGAGAAGAACGACACAAACTGAAAAGTCATGTGAAAAATTATCTCATCATCTCTGATACTTTCTATAGACGTGGGATAGTTCCATCTTACGACGTTGTTGGACTTTGGAAGAAGCATAATCAATATTGAATGATGCCCACAGTGGAGCTTGTGGGGGTCATCTTTATGGGCTGGAAACAACCCAGAAAATACTGCGCGCCGGGTATTTTTGGCCCACAATCTTTAAAGATTGTGTGGAAGCGGTGAAACGCTGCCGTCTGTGTCAGTTTTTCACCAGGAAAATGAGAGCACATCCAGCTCCTCTTCATCCTGTAATTACAGCAGGTCCCTTCACAAAATGGGGGGTTGATTATATGACTTGCAATCCAGTTTTAGCTAGAGGACATCATTATATCATCGTTGTCATCGACTACTTCACCAAGTGGGCCGAGGCAATGCCTACTGTCAAGGCAGATGGAGAAACTACCGCTTATTTTCTATTCAATCAGATTATTGCAAGGTTCGGCATACCCAAAGAGATTATGACTGATCATGGCAGTCATTTTCAGAATAACATGATGACCGATCTGTACACAATGTTTGGTTTTCGGCAAGAACATTCGTCTTCATATTATCCTTAGGTGAATGGACAAGTCGAAGCAGTTAACAAAACTTTAAATTTAATACTGCAAAGAACTATCAATGCCAGTCAAAAGAACTGGCACATCATGCTATATCCTGCTCTTTGGGCTTACTGAGTGAATGTAAAGACTGCTACTGGGTTCTCTCCCTTCCATCTTGTACATGGGATAGAAGCAATCGTTCTGATTGAATGCAAGATTCCTTTGTTAAAACTGGCTGTTCAATTACTACCGGATACTTCAGCACTAGAAGAATGTTTGTTGCATTTAGAGCATCTAGATGAGCAGCATCGTGACGCGCTCATAGAAAACAAATTTCACAAGAAATGAGTCAAAGGACAATATGACAAGTCTGTCAAGCCTAGGGTGTTCTTTGAAGGAGATCTTGTTCTACTTTAGGATCAGGACAAGGAACCTCTAGGACCTAGCAAGTTCAAGTCCATGTGGCTCGGGCTTTACATAATCTCTAAAGTACTGAAGAACGGTGCTTACGAGCTGGTGGACTACGAGGGTAGTAAGATACCTGAGCCTAGAAATGGGCTCTACCCGAAGAAGTACTACGCCTAAGCAGTTGTGCTTTTTCTTGTAACATAGTTGTATATTTTGTAGAGCTAGTTTTTGCTTGTGTTTGCTTAGTTAACCTTATGTGTGTCTTCATTTCGTGTATCAGATGTCGACTGAACATTTCTTAAGATTTGTTGTCGATGCCAGTTGCCACACCCGACAGTTGGCTTCAGTAGCTTGGGTCATTTACTCACCAGTTGGCCAACTGGTCTCTTCGGGGGGATTTGTTTGGGTCCCACTACAAACAATGTGGCTGAGTACAATGCGGTTATAGAACTTCTCTGAGATGCCCTTATTCATGGCATTTCACATTTGGAGGTAAGACTTGATTCACAACTAGTTGTATTTCAGTTAACAGGTGTTTACCAGATTGGAGATCCTGTGTTGCTACGACATTTTTTGCATGTTAGATTATTGGAAATATAGTTTGATTCCATTATATATCAACACATTCCAAGAAATTTAAATGCATTAGCTGATTCATTTGCAAATTATGTTTTATATTGGCATTTGTATCATACACTTCCATAAACAACATTTCACACATAAAGTTCAAACACATACACATGTAAATAATCGATACTATATATATATCCGATACTGTATCAAAAAATATGAGTTTTGGATCACAAGTCTATCACAAGTCATGTCATAAAGTACAAAATGGAGCTCGGTGGCCTAAAAAATATACATAAAGTATCCATCTCCTATGGAGAAGGAGGGGCCTCATCATCATCTACTGCATCCCAATAACAAATGACCAACCTAGCTATCTTCCACTGCACCCTAAGCCATGATGGAGGCACAACAACTACATCTTCCTGCATATAAATAGGTATCTAATCCATGCGACACGCAGGAATATCATGAGTCCCTAACATGGCATCAGCTGCACCAACATCTGCTGGCCTCACGAAGATAGTAGGATGTCCCTCGGGATGAACATGCCCAATATCTGCATATGACACTTGCTTAGTACTTCAAAATTCATTCATAAACATCAAATACTTGAAAATTTGAAAAAATTAAATAATTCTCAAAATAAAAACATACCAATATCTCCCTAGGCTCCACCTGGAGGAAGCACCAGCTCTTGATCATGGCGGAAGTCCAATCCAGCATACGGAAACTACTCGAATGCTGGCACCTGTCTCTCCCACCACCCCCAGAAATCATCAGTATGATAACAAAAGTGACTTTCCCCACCACCCTGGCGGAGAAATATGTCACCCCAACGGCCCAATCTTGGCTCCCGAGGGTTAGTTGGAGGTAGAGGCATCCCCAAGCTAAGAGCTGGTACCCTCTTGAAGAAGAAGGTACATAGGATGCTGCCATATCCAAAGTTCTTCGTTCTCCCGGATTTGCAACCCGTGAGTTGAAGCTTCATATTTTCCAATAAGCTAGTGTACCAATCGTACACATGTCCCTGCAAGCATCTAACACCAACATACATGGAATTCCTCGAAGCTAGGTGTTGTGTGGCACTCCCCGCCATGCGGTTCAGCATACTCATAATAAATTTTAGAGGGAGGCTCTCAATAGTAGAAATTAGGATTTAACTTTCTGATTTATCGGCTCCTCCCACACAGTATGCATTCAAATATTCTTGCACCGACACGACACCCTCATTGCAAGAAGATCCTTTCAAACATACCACATCTCCCCTTCTAGAGATTCCGGTAATGAAGTAGATGTCGTCAACAGTAAGGTCCAAGGTTTGTCCTCAGATAACAAATGCATTGGCATTTACATCCCAGTATTGAACGAGCCTTTGAAGCAATCTATTGAGTGCCCTCATGTTCACGGTTTGGTAAAAATTTAACAAACCACATCTTTGGAGTGCATGAAGAGTGGTCGGGTCTTGCATTGCCAACCTATCTATCTCCTCATGTTCTCTCTCCCTCCAAATAAGGACCATCCTGCCACAAAATTGTCAAATTTTAGCATCTTGACACTTTTTTCTTCATGTTCAGGAGTGTGCGCTACTGTATAAGCCACACAGTCACGCATGGGCGCTACTGTGTAGAGGCAGAGTAGCACACACCTCCAATATGCGCTACTTTTCCTACTGCAGAGTAGCGCACGCGCTTCTAACGATGTGAGCATGGCCTTAAAAATGATTTTAAGCTAAAAAATTGACAAATAAACAATGGAAATGCAAGTTGGGATGAATTCAACTTACTTGGTGGAGGCAAAATGTTGATTGGATGCTTGAGTTGATTGCCACGGAGGATTGAAATGCAAGGGTTTGCTCCAAATATTCTTGCGCTACAAAACCAAAATGAAATTTGAGTTTTAATTTTGAAATTACATATATGAATTTGTTTTTAAATTTTTACCCACTTTGGTAAAATCCCTATAGTTGCAAATTCTACCAATTTGTTCTATTTAATCAGTTAATAGCTATACATACTATGATAATTTCACCTAATGGTTCTCATGTTTTCACTAAAAATTTGTAGGATCAATCCGTTAAGACTAATTTTCTTGATGATAGACCTTCTCAACTAGCTCATAGCTAAAATTTACATATCATTTAAGAATTTTTGTCATGATTACTAACATACTTGTTGAAGTCCTAGTTTTGGCAGATCATGAGTCGTGATCCTAGAAGATGTCATTTAAGTCATTTTAAGCTCTTGTTTGGACTATTTAAACCTAAACAAGATCGCCAAGAAAACTTGTCCTCTTCAAGCTCGTTAAAGTAATTGAAGGCTCATCCACTCCAGTATAGAATTACCCCTTTTCCGGGCCTTGGTGGATAGATTACGGAAAAGATATACTCTAGGTATACTTATGTATGTGCTAGAAGAGTTCTTCTTCCATTGTTTTATACTTTTTCGGGGAAGGAGACTAACTTTACGAAAAAGGACCTTTTGGAGCCTCTCTTTAGGGTTTTCAGGCTCTCTAAACATGAAAACACAAATCGAGCATTCACCTACTCAGGCTCGATGTGAAATCCACGAGATGGTAAATAGAGGACTGTTTAAGTTTTTCAACTCTATAAACAAGAAAACACCGCCGAGCACAGACCAATTTGGGATCGATATAAAATCCACGGATAGGTGTAAAGAGGATTGTTTAAGTTTTTCAGACTCTATAAACAGGAAAACACCGGCGAGCATTAACCTACTTGGGCTCGATATTAAAATCCACGAGTAGGTGTATGGAGTTATTGTTTAAGTTTTTCAGACTCCTTAAAATTGAAAACACCGGCGAGAAGGAACAGATCTCGGCTCGATATTAAAATCCAGAGATCAATAATATAGATTAATCTTCTATCTCTTCTTCGAACTCTGTAAACAAAGAAGAAGGTCCTGAGTCTTCCTCCCATGGGCTCATTAAACTTTTTACATGGTTGGATCTATTGAGTTTTCATTCTTTCTTGGACCCATTAAAACAACAAGAAAGGTATTCTTTTATCTAAAAAGAATAAGGGATGAGAAAGATGTGTCATATCTTCAGTGTCAAAGGTAGTTTAGTCCGTTCTATCCTTGAACACAGCACCTACTTGAGTCTATCATGTCGGTTGGGTTTAGTTTTTGACCTTAGGGTGAACCTGATCTTTGAGTTGTTTACTCTCCTGGTTGGTTATTCTTCCAATCATATGGAAGTTCTGCTAATGTCTCCTACATTATAGGCTTATATCATTTTCCCCTTTATGTTGAAAATTGCCTAATTCACTTTGTGTTGTGCTCACTGTTCAAGGATATACCCTTTGTCGGCCATTCTACAGTTTACATTGACCTCATGTGTCGGCCATCCTAGTGTCAGTCTTGTTACATATATTACTCCATATCAGCTCATACAAGTTAAGTGTCCCTCGTGTTGGATGATGGAGGATACCTTAAGTCCTCCCTTCCAACGGACTTCTTCCCATCGACATCAACTCATTTTGCTCTGGGAATGAAGTTTAGAGTTTCGGTTAGTACCTTGGAGGTTGCAGTCACCAATGGCAATTTTCCTCACTGTTGAATTATGAGAATACATCAATGTCTCTTATTCGACAGGATCCTCAAGTGTTCGACTCCAAGTCCACTTATTCACACTTGTTGGATCGTACTAGGTACCTTGGGCCCCATCATCATTATCGGTGGAAGTCCTCGCGTTTGTTAATGGTATAAATCAACGACTGGTAATCAAACGATACCCCCCATGTTCGACTGTCAGCTCATCTATTCACATGGTTAGGGTTTGTACCTTGGGTTGTTTTGGATGAAGAACTTGGGTTGTTGATGACATTACCTCATTATGTTATCACCCAAGTTGCGCAAGAGTAAGCCTCACTTATATTCGGCTCTCCATGAGACATAGATCCAGTTTGTTGTTATGGCTATGATCTCTTAGTTTGACATGGATCCACGCTTGTATTTCAAGTGGCCATGCTATATATACATCTCCTCGTTATGTATCAGAGATCATGATTGTATCACACTACACATCTATATGATGTCAAGAATGTAATTGCTCGCTGACCTTGATCTTTGTTTCAGGTGTTTTTGTGACTTGGTCCTGTGGTTCCTTGCTCCTCCTCTGGCTTTGGATTATAATGTATTTCAACCATTGTTTCCCATTGACCTCACACATTAGGGGGCATCTGTTATAGGTTAAATCTGCACTTCTCCGTTCATGATCACCTTGAACTGCAGATCACACAAAAGAACAACTTGGATTGAAGAGCATGATAACCTCAGATGACAGTTTGACCTAATTCACCTTCCTGCAAGCTGACAAAACCATAAAAATATCATATTTTGGCATGGGCACTACTCTACTTCAATAAACTAGCGCATATGCCCTACTCTGTAAGTTCTATAGTAGCACACACCTCCTGATGTGCGCTACTCTACTTCAATAAAATAGCGCACGGCATCTAAAAATGGCAAACACTAGTTGTTTAATATTGTAGTCACGCACTGTGTGCTACTCTACTGTGAAATAGTCGCGCACATCTTAAAATATGATCAAAAAAATATCAATTTGACAAATGGGGATTAGTTGCGGTTGGTTTCCCAACTTCCCCAACTTCCCTGTCAACCACCTCTCGACCTGAACTACCTACCTTGTCCTATAAATACGAGGATTGAAGAGAGAGAGTTAGACAAGACAAGAGAGCCATAGAGAGACTCTTCTTATATGAGAAGCTTGTATTGAAGTTGGTTATGCTAGAGAAACTTTGAAGTCAGAGAGGAGTAGGAGCCTAGGATCAGGTTGCATGAGCATGCTACAAAGTCAGGCATACTTTGTATCATTCATATGTTTTTGACAATAAAAGGTTGAAATATCTTTCTCGTCCCAAATCAAATGCTTAATGGACTATGTATTTGTTTGGATCATGTTGGTTAATGCTTGATGTTTGAATTACTTTTCAATTCCATCATTATTATATTGGCCAAGATACGCTGAGAAAGGTCTTTGTATTGCAAGTTTATCAGACGGGAGATCGAGTGGAGGATCGAGCACAAGGTTGGACAAAAGCTAGGATCAAAATTCGTTCATAAGGTATATCCTCAAGGTCTCTGATCTATTTCCCTTTATAAACACTTCTATAATGCAATTAGTATGTTTACCTGTCACCCCCCTTAAGTTGATAGTGTCTATTTCCTCACTATAGGGTAGTATTTCCCACCAACACTAAGCTCTCAACAGAGGGGGAAAACCTAGACTAAAAGGCTTCAAAAGGCCCTACGCAAGGACAGTTCTATCCCCGGCCTATTTGGTGTAGTAATCTCCCATGGATATTCGGCCTCCACTGGCACTCTATGAATTGGTAATTTTTTATCCAAAGGATCAGTTCCCTAATGAAGAAAAATTAGTGTAAAAGGTCTGTAAACACAAATCTAATTAAAAGAATCTAGACTAAGTCAAATCTATTCTAAGAAAGTGTCTGAGATAAGTGCAGATCAATTTGATATGTAAATAAGTAAGGTCATTCATCAATTAAACAAAAATGTGGAAGTGATCAAAGACTTAGCTGCTCAAGCTACAATTAATTAATAAAAATTAATCAATGGCAAATTGAGGATTGTATGCATTCAAGATTTGACCTGTAATTGATATGTTAATTGAAAAATTAACACCATTTATAACTTACTGAAAGAACCATTTGCAGAAATCGATAAAAGTTTTAATAGAATAAACTCTTTAAAACCTTCATAAACACATAGATCATAAGCAATGATAAACCAGAACTGCAGATCACTATGTTTAATGAATTGCAAAGATTAAAACAACATTAGATAAGCAACTTGGAGGAAAAATCACATTCATCAAATAAATTTGACAAATAGACAAAAGTGGATCTGAAAAAATAATTTTATTGTATTTAATGACAGTCTGTAAGAAATTACAAGCTTGTATCAAAACAGAGCATCTCCAGCCTCTCTTGCAAATTTTGTCCTCCAAATTCCATCATCCCTCTCTATGAGAGATCATCTCTTTTAAATAAGAGTTACAAAATAATAATGCAAGGAGTAAATTCCCACGAACTGGGATTACAAAATCAAAACTAAACAAATGTACTAGAAAAACTTGCCATTTGTCCCAAATATCTAACAACTCATCCACATTCATATAATTAGCTGACTCAAGCACCAGCTGGGAATTACATTCGAATGTCTCCATCTCATTCTTAGCTAACTTATGCCAAATATGAATGTAAATATGGATTTTGCCTTCAACACTGACCGGTTTCCTAATTAATTGTTTCATATCATCAATGTTGACCTCCTCAAGATGCTGAAGTTTCTATTTGGCCTCTTCATACCTACATTCGACTTGCTCAACCTTCAACTTAGGTGGGAAAGGATCTTCAATAAGCTCCATAGCATCAAAATGTATAATCTCCATGATGTTATCTGCTACATACCATCGCCTGTTGCATATAGCATGTGCTTTCTTAAGGATTTCTTCAACTGATTCATTCAGCTCGAGCCAAGTGTTAAATGCAGCTCTGACCTTCCTAAACTGAAAAGTACTGAGAATGGGGATGTTTTCAGGTATATCCTTGATATACCTCTGCCACTCACCAATGCTCTAACTTTCCTGAGAGGCCTGCAGCCTTTTGGCTTTCTGCTCTTCAAGGGCACCATACATCTTACCAAATATCATGTGAGCTTCCCTAACCTCATCAAGGGTGTTGAACAGTTTGTCCATCAATTTATGATGTTCTTCATTTACTTGAAGGGCCAAATCCTTAAACTCCTGGGGTGACAACTTAAAGAAATTAGAAGAGGCTGCACTTGCAGTTGCATCCTCACATCGCTTTTGCAGTAAAGTTATCTTCTGAGTATTAGTAGAATTCTTAGCTTGTAAATCACGAAGTTCAGCTGTTAACACCCAAAAAGTGCTCACTACCTCATCTACCCCATTACATGACTCATTTGTCCATATTTCCTACCATATTTACCTTCAGAACCTTAAAATCCCATTAAAAAGCCTCCAAAAGGCCAAAAAACCCCTTTTCCCCCCAAAAATAATCCAAAATTCCTCCAAAATAGCAAAAACCCTCTAAAAAAGGAATAAAAAATATAAAAAAAGAGGAAAAAGAGGGAAAAATGAGGAAAAAACCCTATACAGCTGACCTAGACCATATGGTTCCCAAAACCATGGGCCAACACTCCACCACTAAAAACCTATAAAGTGTTGATGTATATGTAACTTCGGAATGTATTTCATATATATGTATATTGTATTCCTATAGAGATGGTATTATTCCTCTATAAGGAAGTGTCGTCATTTATATTGTAAGTGTCGTAACTTATACTTGATGGGTTATTAGACCACCTTATTTGGGGTCGGCCCTGTATAAGTCATGTGGGTCAAAGGGTTATTAGACCACCCTATTGGGGGTCAGCCATGTGGGTCAAAGGGTTATTAGACCACCCTATTGGGGGTCGGCCCACTCAACATTATGTTATGTGGTTAAGTTCGAGCCTACATGAGTTAGGTAAAAAGGCAAGTCAAGTCAAGTATAAATAGAGTGCGGGAGGCACTCTATTTACTCACTCACTTCTCACACATGCACTCAAGGAGGAGTGGCGCACTTATGGAGGAGGAGGATCTGCTGCTAGGTTGTGTCTATCTCTTATGGTTGGTTGTATCATTGCTCTATCTATCTCTGAGGAAGTTATTGGGGTTTTTCACCTTTATGGTTTTCCCCAAGTAAATCTTTGTGTCTCTTGTGTGCTTGCATTATTGTCTCCATGATTGATATGCTGTACATGTTGTTCTCTCAGTTAAGATCCTAGATCATATTGAAGTAAATTCTGAAAATTCAACATGGTATCAGAGCTAGCCTGAAAGAAGGCATGATATGGCATGTATGACACTTGTTGCACTTACGATGCTAGGACTTGATATAGCAAAAACTAGTCATCACAGCACTTTCGCTATAAATCCGTTTTGGCGAATTTTTCAGATCTGAAATTGTTACAGGATGAAGATTAAATCTCCAGGTACCTTGTGTCCAAAGGACAACCTCTAATTCGTTGTACTTTGTGATTTATGATCTGTACAATATAGGGTTTCTGCCTCTTCCAGATCTGAGTCAAAATCAGGTGACCTTGGGAAAAAGGTCATATCTTGGGCTAGGAAGCTCCAAATGAAATTTCGTAAAAAGTGACAAGTAGTACACAATCTGTAATATCTCAGAAAACGTTTTAAGAGGCCGAAGTTGAAACAGTGACACGTGGAACACCGTACAAGTTCGCTCTCCTGTATTATCCCATAAACAGGTCATGTTGCGACACTTGGCATAACTCTCTCTCAGAGATTCCAATTGAGGTCAGACCTATCAGGATGGAGATATAACAGGCCAAGCTATCTGAAGAAATTTGTTCAGAGGCCGAAGTTCAAACAGTGACACGTGGCACTCCGTACAAGTTCGCTCTTCTGTTTTATCCCAAAACAGGTCACGTTGCGACATTTGACATAACTCTCTCTCAGAGAATCCAATTGAGGTCAAACCTGTCATGATGGAAAGATAACAGGTCAGGATATCTCAGAAAACTTTTTCAGACCCTGTGGATTGAAAATTTTGGAGTTACACCAGAAACAATCAGGTACATATTTCTGTCAAAACAGAATTATTTTTGGGTACCTTCATTCATGGCTTTCGGAATTTAGGGCTTTGAAGAAAGTTGAAATTTTTGTAATCGGAGACCACGGCTGAATGCTACTCATCAAAATCGAAATTTAGAGACCAAGATCAGAATTTTTGGTTTGGAAAAAGGCCGGGCTTGATCAAACCCTAGTTCGGGACTTTGATCAGAAAAGTGGAAAACTAGGGCTTCTATAAAAATGGGAATTTTTGCAATCTGTGACCACGGCTGGAAGCTCCTCAGAAAAATAGAAGCTTAGAGCTTTGGATCAAACCTTTTGATGGGGAAAAAGAGTGGGCTTCATCAAACCCTAGTTCAGGGTCACGTCCAGTGAATCCGGAAGTTTCAAAGGCAAAATTGAGGAGTGAAACTTTGCAGTTTTCAAATTCTGAATATACCAGTTTGATCAACTCATCAAGGCGCATATTTCTATCCTTTCGAAAGTTTGAAATTCAAAGTTTGAATTTTTTGGGTTTCTCTAACAAACCCATATCCAGCTCCAGGTCTAGTTCTTGCAAATCAAGGGGATTGGGTTAATCCTAGAAGAAGATGGATTGATCATCTGCATGAGTGAAGAAGTTCCTGTTTCAGAGGGAGATGAGGCTAAGTCCTTACATAAGAAGATTACAAGCGATCTCGATAGGTATGACTCATCGAGGTATGTTTCGATATTTGTCCATGATTAAGTTTATGGTATGTTTGTCTTCATGTTATTACAGTTAGTACAATTTTGATTTTAGATTTGTCGTATCACCTTAACAAAATTATGAATGCATAATAGAAGATATTCATTGGTTAGGGTGTTGACACTTATGATTGTACTAATGCATTATGGTGTTGTATGAGGTTTATGTTGTCTACTAACATGAAAGGTACACCAAGAAAGACAAATCATGTTCTGGTCCAAGAACATATGATCATGATAACATGAGGACAAAGATTCAATCATTGTCATGGATCTCATAGAAGATCCATTTATGAGGTATGTATAACTTGGTTTTGTAATAGTTAACCTATGAGATATACAGGTTACTAGCACAAGTCATTGAAGAAGAACAAGAAGACATCATGTGAGTATGTTAGACATAAATAGCTAGCATGCTAATCTAGGTATGTTTTTCCTATATCAAGATAGAATCCTACCTTGTGTTAGGATCTTATACTGTTGTTGATAATGATTATTCATGAAGTCATAGGTTTGAATAATCATGATTGTATGCATATTATGTTTCTTACCATAGTTGATGATATGACTAACCAGAAGAATCATGATGGTATAGGTTTGAATAATCACAGGTTTTATGCATTTTATATCTCTTATCTTGATTGATGATTCAACTAACCTGAAGAGTCATAGGTTTGAGTAATTACAGGTTTAGACATGTTATGGTTCTTATGATTTGACTAACCATAAGAATCCTTGAATGCTAATGCTTATTATTTCTGTTTGAAATGATCATGACTATACATGCTTGAGATTATTGTGTTTTAATAGTATACTAATGAATGTATGGTTTTATATGAGATCACAAGGATAACACATTCATGATACTAATAAGCATGCATAGGGACCAAGGATGAATATGAGATTCAAGAACAGGTAATCCAGGAAGCAAAGATCAAGAGGGAGTACACTCCAGTGGTTTATGCAAGGATGCATATATTCAAAGGGAGTTGACCATCTCTCTACATCCCACAACAGAAAGGTGTAGAAGAAGCTACTCCAGCAGCTCCTGCAAGGAAGCGAAGACTCAGAGGGAGTCCACCCAACGAACAAACAAAGATAAGTATTTGAATTGTCATTTCTTAAATAATACTGTTCAATAATGTATATACTGATGTTCCTAGAATTAGGCTGTGTATTATGCATATTAGAATAATTGCATTGATGAACAGTATACTCCTAATATGCATGGGTAAGTGGCCTATGGAACTGTACAACATTCCATTGCTACTTATCTAGAATGAAACCTCTTTGCTGACATGTTGGGAGTTGTGCACACTCTTAACAATGTTCTGGTAGAGATTGGAAGGCATCTAGAAAGTTACGGAATATGGATAAATGTTGTATTGAAGCATTGGCTAAGATAATTGCATGACTGCATGGCATATTTCTTTATGTGTAAGAATTTGTTCTGAAAACTATGAGATGTTTTCTAATCATGCAATTTAACTTGTTGTGTAGGAAAGATCGTATGCCATCTCCTACAAAAGAAGAACTACAACATTTTGTTCCAGCAACAAAGATATCTATTGAAGATATTGAAGATATTGAAGTGCCCAGGATCTGGGATGAAGAAATGAAATGCCATGATCCGTCGATCATGAAGAATGATGTTTGCTATGACTTCCAATTGGAACTATCAGATCAAGCATGTTGCAGATGGCAGCATTGAGAAATATAAAAGTGATGAAATAGAAGATACACCAGATGGATTCAAGACAGCTTCCTTGAATGGTGTAGTTGAAGAAGAAGTGTATGTAGAGCAGCCACTTGGTTCCGAGACACATGATAGGAAGTCATATACGTGCAGAACTTGGTATGGTGAAGATAGATTGATTGCCGACACGCAGCGGAAGCTTACTACCGAGTTCGAGATGAAGAACTTGGGGATGATGCACTATTTGTTTTTGGCATGGAGGTGTGGCAGAGTGCAGATAGAATCTTCCTTGGACAAGGGAAGTATGCAGTAGAGATCCCAAAGAGGTTCGGGATGATGGATTGCAAGGCCATGGCCACACCTATGGCATCAAATCTGAAGCTTCTATGTGATGCTTCATCTGAGCCGATTGATGTCTCTATGTATCGTCATATGATTGGGTCCTTGATGTACTTGACGAACACGAGACCAGACATTTGCTTTGCTGTGAACACATTGAGCCAGTTCCTGACGAATCCGAGGAGTGTTCACCTGGTTGCTGTAACGCATGTTCTGAGGTACCTGAAGGGTACAGTGGATTATGGGCTCAGGTATGAGGCGAATCAAAAGTTTAACCTGCAGGGTTATGTTGATTCAGATTGGGCTGGCAGTGCTGTAGATAGGAAGAGCACATCTGGGTGTTGCTTCAGTATGGGATCAGGTGTGATCTCTTGGTTTAGCAAGAAGCAGTCCTGTGTAGCACTGAGTACAGCTCAGGCAGAGTATGTTGCAGCCTGTTCAGCTAGTTGTGAGGCAGTATGGCTACGGAAGCTACTGTCTGAGTTATTTGATCTCCCGTTGGAGGCTACTGGTATCTTCTGTGATAACCAGAGTTGTGTGAAGCTGTCCGAGAACCCAGTGTTTCATGACAGGTCGAAACACATAGAGATCAAATATCACTATATCAGGGATATGGTTCAGAGAGGAGCTGTGAAGCTCCCGTATGTTGCAACAGATGAGCAGATTGCAGATGTGCTGACGAAGCCACTAGCCAGGGTGAAGTTCGAGTACTTCAGAGAGAGGCTTGGCGTTCTTCAGATCGAGGACACTTCGAGGAAGAAGTGATGGACACATTTGCTGAAGCCATTCCAAGCATGTTGAAAGGAGGAACCTTCACATGGCTGTGGATGTAAGCGCTGGATGATGAGCATTAGGATGATGTTCTGGTTTCTGCTTGGATATGATCAGTTGGATCATTTTTTATGTATGTATGTACGCATCATGTTGATGCTGGATATGATCAGTTGGATCATGTGTATGTATTTTGTATATGCATCATGTTGGATGCTTGGACCATGTATCTGTATATGTATCAGGTGGATACATTGTATGATCAGGTTGATCATGTATGGTGATATGTATCATGTATTTGTATTTGTATCAGGTGGATACATTGTATGATCAGGATGATCATGTATGATGATATGTATCAGGTAGATACTTGGTATGCATCAGGTAGATGCATTGATGATCAGGATGATCATGGATGACGAGCTTCAGGATGTTGCTCTAGATGACATGCAGCAGGATGTTGCAGTGATGATCAGGATGATCATGGATGACGAGCTTCAGGATGTTGCTCTAGATGACATGCAGCAGGATGTTGCAGTGATGATCAGGATGATCATGGATGATGAGCTTCAGGATGTTGCTCCAGATGACATGCAGCAGGATGTTGCAGTGATGATCAGGATGATCATGGATGACGAGCTTCAGGATGTTGCTCTAGATGACATGCAGCAGGACATTGCAGTGATGACGATCAGGATGATCATGGATACATCAGGATGATGTATGGTGAGTATCAGCTTGATACTCTGTGGTCGTGGATCAGGTTGTTCAGATAAGCATGTAATTTGTGCCCTGGGAGATTTGTAGATGGTCTTTCGAGGTTTTTCCTATGGCATGTAATTCGGTGCCCTGGGACATCTGGCAAATGCTCTTTCGAGGTTTTGTCCTATGGCATGTAATTTGTGCCCTGGGAGATTTCAGGTCGGAGTTGTGTACCCGTAACATCCTGAGATGCTCTTTCGAGGTTTTGCCATGACCACATGTAATTTGTGCCCTGGGAGAGTTCAGGTCGGAGTTGTGTACCCGTAACATCCTAAGATGCTCTTGCTAGGTTTTGTGGTGACCACATGTAATTTGTGCCCTGGGAGATCCTTCAGGTTGGAGTTGTGTACCCGTAACATCCTGGGATGCTCTTTCGAGGTTTTGTGGTGGGGTCACATGTAATAGCACCCTGGGAGATCCTACAGGTCGGAGTTGTGTACCCATAACATCCTAGGATGCTCTTTCGAGGTTTTGTGACGCACGTAATAAGTCCTGAGGATTCCACAGTATGGCCAGTGATGATGAAGACCTGCAGGTGGTGGGCCTACATCCAGTATGAAAAAGGACTGGCTCTGTAGAACTTCCTATGACGAGTAGATTCAGAGATTGATTGAGATAGCAGCAGCAGTGACGATGATGATGACTCGATGATGATTATCTAGTGACGATGATCCAGAGAAGATGACTTGTGCTAGAAGAACTGTGCTGAGAAATACCTTCCTAGTTAAGAGGGAGTGTTGATGTATATGTAACTTCGGAATGTATTTCACATATATGTATATTGTATTCCTATAGAGATGGTATTATTCCTCTATAAGGAAGTGTCGTCATTTATATTATAAGTGTCGTAACTTATACTTGATGGGTTATTAGACCACCTTATTTGGGGTCGGCCCTGTATAAGTCATGTGGGTCAAAGGGTTATTAGACCACCCTATTGGGGGTCGGCCCACTCAGCATTATGTTATGTGGTTAAGTTCGAGCCTACATGAGTTAGGTAAAAAGGCAAGTCAAGTCAAGTATAAATAGAGTGCGGGAGGCACTCTATTTACTCACTCACTTCTCACACATGTACTCAAGGAGGAGTGGCGCACTTATGGAGGAGGAGGATCTGCTGCTAGGTTGTGTCTATCTCTTATGGTTGGTTGTATCATTGCTCTATCTATCTCTGAGGAAGTTATTGGGGTTTTTCACCTTTATGGTTTTCCCCAAGTAAATCTTTGTGTCTCTTGTGTGCTTGCATTATTGTCTCCATGATTGATATGCTGTACATGTTGTTCTCTCAGTTAAGATCCTAGATCATATTGAAGTAAATTCTGAAAATTCAACATAAATATGTGATGGATATCCCTCATTTCATATCCACAGTCAAATACACCCTTACTCTGCCAAAATCACTCTTGAAACCCTAGCTCACCCTTGAGCTATTTTCACCCTTGAGTGCCTCTTTAGCCCATTTCCACCCTTTGGAGAAAGAGAAGGAGCAAAGCTGGAGTTTGGAGGAACCCTCTTGGATTATTGCAAGAACTTCACCAACCTTTACATTGAAGGTATAATCTTTAATACAAAAAACCCATTTTTATTTCTTGTCTTTTATGTTTCATGCACATGTTTAGAATAATTTCCATTTTAATGTATTGTCTTTCATTTACTGTTTATTGAACTGCTACTAAGGAGTCCTTTCTCCTTAGTAGGTGCTCATTTGCACAAGCTAGGGTGAAAACCCTAGCTATAGTTTTGGCAACTCCCCTTGTGTTCCTTTGAATTTCTGGTTATCATTTTTAAAGTTTTAAATATTTTTAGTTTTCTGCAATATTTTTCTGTTAGGCTGTCCCTTTCGGCTATCGTAAATCGCATATTTTACCCCCTGCAGTTGCATTCCGACCGCGTCTTTCAAGTATTTACCTGTGATCCGACCGTGGCTCTCAGACTGTTTTCGGCGACCTACCGGCCGTTCTCAGTCTGTTACCTGTGATCCGACCGTGGCTATCAGCTTGTTCGGGACGGTCCGACTGCGGATGTCAACCCTTTTTTTCGCGACCCGCCTATGGCTTTCAGCCATTTTCTGCAACCCACCAGCGTCTTTCGGCCTTTTTCCTACATTCTGCCTGCCGCTTTCAGCCATTTTTCCGCAACCCGTCGGCGTCTCTCGGCCTTTTTCTTAGTCCAGCCTGCGGCTTTCAGCCATTTTTCTGCAACCTGCCGGTGTCTTTCGGCCTTTTTCCCACGTCCTGCCTACGGCTTTCAGCCATTTTTCTGCAACCTGTCGGCGTCTTTCGGCCTTTTTCCCGCGTCCCGCTTGCTGTTTTCAGCCAGTTTCCTGCAACCCGCTTGCGGCTTTCGACCGTTTTCCTGCAGTCCGATTGCATCTTTCAGCCAAAATCCCACAACCTGTCCGCGACTGTTGAGCTTTTTCCCGCGGTCCGACCGCCCAGATTTGCCACAGACCCGCGGTCTATTTTCTGCACTTTTTTCACTGTTTTGAACCCAGCACTTTGCTGCACTATTTTCTGCACCTGCACAACCATCTGTCCTACCTGCAACCATACTTCCCTACAGCCTTTTCTGCAGTATTATTTATGTTCCATTTACAGAATATTTTTAAAATTTCAGCATTTTAATTGCTAATTTTTTTTTTTTTTCATTTCAAAGTTTAATTTCTGTATTGTTATTTTTAGTTAGAAAGTTGCCCACCCTAGTGGCACTTTTACTTGGGTTCATCATCATCTCACACGCACACACTTTGTCACCTAATTCAAGTGAGCCCTAAAAACTACTTAACACAACCAACATTCTAACCCCACTTGGGTAACACATAAGAGTTTTTGTAGTTAGGTAGGATCGGGGGGATAGGCATCCAAATAACACCCCTCAGTTGCTTACACTTAAGACATAGTTGTTGTCCATTAGGAAACCAAAATCCCCTAGTATGTTTTGGCACGGTCACAACCAGTTTATCAGAGGGCCTCTCCCCTAGGAGGGTTGAAGTCGCCAGACTGGTTCCGGAGGCTTGAGTGGAATACCGCAATCCATTCAGTAACCGAAGGCTACCTTTCGTAGTTCTTGGGGTATCCCTATATGGGGATACTACGGTGATAGAACCAAACGGTAGATTCACCTTTTCTGGACGTGTCATGAACGGGGTATCTTAGTTTCCTTTCTTCTAGGATTGACTACCCGGTGTCCCTCCCGGTAGGGGGTATCTTTAGCCACTTGGTTCTACTATCCATATTGTCTGACTTGGATTTCATCACCTTGCAGAGGATATGTCTAGTTGAGTCAGAATACTATTTAGCTAGGTGTTTGTATGCTCCCTTACCTCCTTTTGGTCTAGCGAGTCCACTATTTTTCATTTTTAGGCAACCTACTGCTTGTTGGTATTCTGACCATTTCTGTTGATACTCCACTTATTGTAGCACAACTGTTACAGTAAGTGTTTTGAGTTGGTTGTTGGCTTGAGTGCCATATTTTTTTTTTTAGCTCTCCTTCTGCACACTCGGTTTCATTAGGGTTTTTGAGTTGTTTTTCACTCTACACAACCCCCGAATATTTAACACCATCTGTCACCATTGAGTCCCAGAGACATTCTCGGTGCCTCCGGGGCAAGCCCTCACAGCACGGTTCACTTGACACCACTCGTCATAGACATAGATATTCATCACTTGATACCACTCATCATAGATCTCGAGCCTTGTCACTTGACTTCACTCGTCAATGACATAGAACTCCGTCACCCGATCTAGACGCCCCTTATTTTACCTTTGATTCTGAGGCAGAGTTCGAGAACCCCATTTACACTGCACCAACCAGCCCCATGGCTGGCGTGACTTCCACCCCTTTCTTTGTAGGGACCATTGGTGGAGCATCCACCACCACACCAGTTACCACACCTGCTTTGGGTATGCCCTCGATGGGGCCCACATCTACCATTCCGATCACTATACCCATTCCAGTAGCTCGCATACCTATCACCACTCCATCAGTGACTCACACTGCCCTTGGC
Organism: Larix kaempferi; assembly: GCA_027924585.1. Classification (NCBI taxonomy): domain Eukaryota; kingdom Viridiplantae; phylum Streptophyta; class Pinopsida; order Pinales; family Pinaceae; genus Larix; species Larix kaempferi. The sequence continues at coordinate 9,000,823 of BSBM01000130.1, forward strand.
GGTGCAGGACCATCCCATACCACTTTCGTCCCTCCACTTGGAAGCAACATCCCTAACCCAACCCCTCCACTTGGGGACATTGGCCCCAACATGGTCACATCCACTAGTATGTCACATCCTTCTACTAGTTTGTCATTCATGGCTAGCCTCAACCTTCCTGACCTAGCTAGAATGACTAACGATCCCATCAGACATGACCCTGCGTGGCCTCACATGCCCACCAAGCTCCCCTCTGACATCCCTAAGTTTGAGGGAAAGGCAGGTGAGGAACCCCAAAAACATATTATGTCCTTTCATCTATGGCGTTCCTCCAACTCCATAGTGGACGACTCTGTCCACCTCCGTCTGTTACAGCGCACCCTCACTGGCTCTGGAGCTAAGTGGTACATCGAGAAGCCCCATGGGACCCATGCCACATTTACTTCCCTTGCCTCGACCTTCCTGCAGTTCTTTCAGTTACCTGTCCGCTATGACGCGGGAGTTGAGATCCTACTGTCTTGCAGACAGAATACGACTACCACATCATTGACCACATTCATGAGTGGCGTCGACACCGCAGCCTCTGCAAAATCAAGTTAGACGACCGTATCTTCTTAGATTGGTTTCTAAAATCCCTCCTTCCTGTCATTGCCAAGGATGTGGCATCCGAATGACCCCAGTCTGAAGAAGAGGCCATCCTCAAAGCCCAGCAATTTGACCTCGTTTACACCCAGTCGGGTTATCTATATACCATCATACCTGACGCCCCTCGCGGTGATTCCTCCCAACACGATGCACCGGGGGCATCCCATGCCACAGATGGCATCATTGGCCGTGTTGCCTTGCATCCCCAACCCTTTTCCATAGCATGTCCTAGCCATGGCCCCGACCTTTCGTGGGCTACATCTCAATCCAGAGAAACCAATTCGTATGCTCCTATGGCACATCACCACCATTCCCACGGACCCTCCTATCCACCTCAGTGCTTTGGTCATGCATCCCCCGCTTATGCCCCCCCGGTCGCACCTCAGCCCTATTACCACCCATAGGCTGCACCAGCTCCTGTGTCCTCTCAAGCCCAACCTGCTTATTACCCGCCTGTTGGCTGCTTTTTGGACAGACCTGGGTTTTAATGAAGCGCAGCAACAAAACCCCTTGGCGCACTGGCCCTCTCAGCAACGAGTTGCGCAACAGCTCGAGGTCTCACCCGAAGTGGCTATGGGGGGGATAAGGAATCATATTTCCTTAACCTAGGCGACACGGAGACTGCTCTCTTTCTTCCTTAATGATTCCTCAAAGTGGAATGTCTTACTCTTCCGCAGACCTCTCAGCGCAACTGCGCCGAACTCTCTCTCGATAGCCTAGCTGCGCGGTATCTTCACTCCTGCGCACAAGGCGTTTATCCTCTGCATCCCTACTCTCTCGTTTCTGCTTGCACGCCCAGCGCAGTAACACATTCCTCTATTGCTACAACGACAGAGTTCTACAGGTTTCTTCGACACTTAACAATTATAGCTACCAAGAAATCTTGCATCTTACTTAACATATTCATAAAGGTAACGTAGCGTTCATGTACGCACAGATAGTGAATCAAAACATACAATCACACAACACAGCGTCGCAACAAGGAAAATTATGAAGTTCACCTCCACGGGGAAACCACGTCCACGGGGAGAGTATCTTATATTAATCACAGAATAGAAATTACAATCCTGCTGCGCACACAGCTGCAGCCTTAGATCTTTCCAGGAAACTCCACGCACACAGCTGGGAGCCCTTCTCTCGATCTAGTCTCTTCCTCTACAGAGATTACAATAGTTCAGACGTCGACTCAGACTATCTGCAACTCAGGGATTAGCTTCATGGCTATCCAGTTCTAACTCTTGTCTCCTAACAACACAGTAGAAGACTTACTACCTAGCTAGCTTATCTCAAACAGCTAACCTGCGTCTCAACATCTAAAGGCTAGCTATCTAACGTCTAACCTCTACAATTACACATATATATAGGTGGCCATGACGGTCGCACCTTTACAAAACTGTGGGCCTTTCCCAGCAGTAATCCCCAAAAACCCTAACCACGGACATGGCTAGGTGTACTATAGGCGCCGCTTGCAGTCACGTCGCCGTTTCCTGCAGGTTCCATGACTTCCGGCGCAGATTGCGGGTATGGGCGCCGCTTCATCGTTTACTGCTCCTTGTCCTTCATCTTCAATGCTTTGGTCCGTTGCTCTTCCTTGATCAGAACAACCATAACTTCTGTACTTAGCCTTAAATGAGGGTAGCTGAGCCCTCTACTCCGTCGCTTCATTTATTATGGTAGCTGAGCTCTCTACTTGGCCACATTTATTCTTCTTTGACGTGTGCGTGCGAGCTCCACGATTTCCAGTCCATAATCTGCGCTAAGCTCGTCCATCTGGCACCGTACTGCGCACCTTTTCCTTCTACCCAAAAATTGGTATTTATTCAAAATTTAGCACTTTCCTTTAATACTTGTGCTTTTTCCTCAAAATTCGCAGCTTTACCATAGCTGCGGCCTAGGCTCCAACAGGCCCCTAACACTTACTTGTGGCTCGCTCTCGAGCCACTCGCACTAGCGTGTGTCGCTTTACTTGCGCCTCTGCTTTTGCTTAGGTCTCCGCGAATGTTTTCTTCCACTGTGCAATAGCGGAGTCCATTTCATCGACAAATTCCACAGTTGCCTGCACCGTTTCTGCAGTGGCTTCTTCTTTAGTTATGCCATCAATCTCCTACTGAGATTCTGCAATTTCTTTGATCTTTGCCTCAACTTGGGCAGCGAGGTCAGCATACTCATCCATAAATGGCTGAATGCTGTTGGTGAGTTTAGCATCTTCATTTCTGAGCTTGTGCAGTTGCTGTTGGATTCTGCGCACTTCACTCATTTTCCTCATTTTTTCTAAGTCGTCTAAGGCCTTAGCTTCTTCAGTCAGAATAGTTAGGGACTGTTCTGTGGCTTATACCTGTTCCAAAAGACCAACTTTGAAAGGGAGCGTCTCAAGCTCCGTCCAAGCCTCCATAGCTTGGTTCATCAGGTTCTCAGCTTCTCCTGCTCTGCTCTTCAATTGTGTGGAAGTTCTGCGCAGCGCTTCAAATTGTTCCTGGCTATCATCTGTAGAATGTGCTGCAACATGAGCTTCCAACTCTGCGATCTTCGTTCTATGGTCTTCAGCCATAGAAACTATTTCGTGCTCCAAGGTTTTCACCCTTCCTCCAATAATTTGAACTTTCTCAACCAGAGGAAGGTCTGGTTGAATCTCGCAGGCTGGCAACTCCTGGGCAATTTCATCAGCTGCATTCTTGATGCCAATGTCTTGTGCTTCATAAAGTGCGAGCTTCTCAGAAATATTCTTGTAGCCTGCCTTCAGCTCTATCTCCTGCGATTGTAGTCTTTGGTTTGCATGGAAGGTAGAGAGCTCTCTAGCTCTCAACTCAACAGAAACTTTCTCGTGCACTAGCTGCAAGGTTTCTATGGGAATCAAAGACAAATTTATTTCAACGGGTCCAACTGTGCTTACCTGTAGTGCATCCAGGGGATCCGGAAGTGTCATGCTTGTAGTTGGGATGTGCACGACAGTATGCCTTTCTGCGAGTACTTCAACTCGCTCGATACTTGTGGGTACTTGTGGCGCCTGCGAAGTAGATGCTGGTGCATGGGTCTGTCCAACTCTTCCTGTGAGACCTTTTAATTCTACGAACTGTAGGTCCAAAGCACTTCTGATGTGGGCGTGCGCGGTCCACAGCTCATGAAATTGCTCTTTCAAATACTGGTCGATCCCCGAGGGAATGGCCTCAGAGGGATGCGACACCTTTCGCTTCTTGGTCGCTGGTTTTGTCGAACCTTCATCACTTCTTTGCTCAGGGGCTTCCTTGCCCTTGTCCCTCTCTTGCGCAGTAAGATGTGGCATCGCGGGTGCGATTTCGGCAGCCTCCCTCCATTCATCTAACCAAGACTTGATGGTTTCTTCAACATCTTCAGTGGTCATCCTGTAAAGACCTACGGCCCATTCCTCGTGAATGCTGTAAGGGCGGAGGTACAGTTGATGCAAGTCGACAGAAAAGGCCAACTTTCCTTCATATGCTTTAGCTGTCTCCTCACTCAGCCTCGGCATTTCCTGAATGGTATCTTTGAGGAGGTGGTAGTATTCACAAAATACAGCGTGGTTCATCTTGCGCTTCGCAGGATTATTGGAATCCCAGAGGTTAACATAGCGGATTCCGGTAGCTTCTCCTGCGCGGCGTGGAAGGAACTGAGTGTTCGGGGGCTCCTTCCACCCGACCAATGTGCATAAAATTAAAAGCCAAGAAAAATGGAACAACTGACCGGGGGTGTCTTGGACGTTCCGACAGTCTTCCAGAAAAGAATTGAGGAGGAAGAGAGACCAATTGTACTGTTCTCCCTCCGCAGCTGTGATGGCGAGCTCGACAGCAGCTCCAGTAACTTCCTTCGCTCTGCACTTTGTGAGAAGTCTTCCTGCAAGCAGACTGCCTGTAAATCTAAGTGCTTCGTCCTCCATGATCGTGAGGTCATAAGCTCGACCTCCTCTTGTCAAATTATATTTCTGCACCAGCCGTGCAGCCAATTTTCTATCCTTGTCTTTTCCAACAAAATGAATATTAGGGTCCTTACCAACCTTAGATAGGCCGGTAATACAGTGGATTAAGTCGACATTCAAATCGATTGGCATCCCTAGCCAAAGATAACCTCCATGAACGCATGACAGCAATGTCCTAACGACTGCGTTGACTTCATTGCTACGCCTGAAGTGCAGTAGCTTCAACAGGTTCAGCAGTCCAGGCCTCTCCAGGTTTGCTACGAATTCTTTTGGAACGAATTCATCAACTTTTCTATCAGTATTATAGACTACCATCAGATAACGATCTGGCGCAAACTGAGGATATGTTCTGTAGTCTCCAAGGTTGAAATTAGAAAACTTGACCAGTGGAAGGTGTCCAAGCAGGGACCCTTCTTGCTGCACGCCAGCCGGCAGTGGTGGCAGTGGAATCGGATATTTTGTATTCTTCGGAATATGCACCTCGGGTGCATCATCTAGACTCGGCGGAATATAATTCACCATAGTGGCTAACGGCTCTGGAACGGGTTCGTCCGGCTGCTACTGCTAAGATGCCCTTGTGCCCGAAGATTGTCTTGGATCAGTCCAACCAGGGTGTACATAAGTTGAAGCCGTCACCGGAGTAGTCATGCCGAAATCTAAGCCTCGGCGCATAAACTGACGAACAACTTCTTCAGTAGACAGGTTCTCCATTGTGAACCGGTATAGACAACAAAGCTTTGAACAGACGAATGACGAAATAGCGTGAAATACGAACGCTGAAAACAAAGGAAGCACTCTGCACAACTCGGCTCTGAAAACAATAACTTAGATTCTCAAACAAGACTATGCAACTCGAGAAAAGTAACCCGAAAATATACAAGTGCGGGGTATTTATAGCTAAAGGTGACAGTAAATGCGGGCAAGTGGGGTTACTAGCTGTAGATTCCTATGCATGAGTTGACAAGCCCCTTATCCGCGCGCTTCCGCGGTGCATTAACGGTGATGGATGGGCTCTGACAGGCTTTCGGGAGAAGCTAAAGCTTTCGGTGCATGACATAAATGGAAAGCTTACGGAGATCTAGCCAAATTTGTCAGAGCGGCTATAATTAAATGGCGGGCTTATCCTGCATTAATACTCAAACACGGCTACATAACTGCCGTAATTCAAATTTTTCGGCGGGTCACTTCAGCATAGGTAACTGTGCATATGGAGGGGTCCACAATGAGAACTCCTCAAGCGGCAACTTGACACAGGGAACGCCGCAAGAGCGATGGTTTGTCGACCCGAAAAAACTTCGCAAGAGCGCAAATATAGGCTCGCTCAAAACAAACTCTACTGATATGCGCGGATGGTTCAAGGAACTGCGCGGGAAGCCTGAGACTAAAAGTGTCTCGCGACTTCCGTGTAGACTGTGAAAATGCAATGCCTCTTTCAACTACACTGGACATCTGCATTTCTTTTGGCACTGTATTAGGTCGACAGGGCGGAGTGGCCATCGCGATAAAGCTTGAGCCGACTCCCGTTGATCATTGTGGGCAGCAATTCTCCACTAAGCTTCGCAAGCTGAACTGCTCCTCCTTCTGTTATCTTTATGACCCGAAAATGTCCTAACCAATGTACATGAAACTTGCCTGGAAACTTGATGAATTTACTATCATAGAGGAGTACCAAGTCTCCTTCTTCAAAGTGTTTATTCTTAATGTGCCTGTCATGCCAAGCTTTCTGTCTTGCCTTCTGTACCTATTGATGGAATCCGGCTAAAAGTCTGTCTTCTTCTAAGGAAAGCAATTGCGAAAGTCTTTCACTCATAGTATTAGTATCTACCATTTCTGTGATTTGCACAATTCTGAGACTGGGAACAATGTATTCCATGGGCATAACTGCTTCTTGTCCATACACCAAACTGAAAGGTGTGTGACCTGTTAGTTTCTTGCATGTGGTTCTGTAAGCCCATAATACAGTTGTGACTCTAAGGTCCCAATCATCTCTTTGTTGATTACAGATCTTCGTTAGGGCATTCTCGAGAATCTTATTGAATGCCTCCACCATACCATTAGCTTGAGGGTGGTAGGGTGTACTCTTATGATGACTAATTTGGAATTCTTTAGTAAGGGCCTCTATAGTCTCATTGAGGAAATGTGTACCCTGATCACTCATGAGAATCACTGGACATCCAAACCTAGTTATAATGTTCTCAAAAATGAACTGCGCCGCAGTGGCAGCATCGCAGTTCTTAACTGGCTTAGCCTTAGCCCATCTGGTGAGGTATTCAGTAGCTGTAATGATGTATCTTGCACCGGTTCTTTTTCCTGGTGGGTTGATAGGTCCTACAAAATCAATGGCCCATTTATCAAAAGCACGCAGTGTTATCTGGGGTCTTAGCGGCATTTCATCTCTCCTTGAGGGTTTTCCTGTTCGCTGGCACACATCGCAACATTTACAGAATTCCTTAGTATCCTTGTGCAATGTCGGCCACCAAAGACCTACGGCTAAGATCTTTTGCGCAGTCGGCTTTCCTGTGAAATGGCCTCCTGCGGTTCCTGAGTGCGCTTCTACGATGATGGAATTCTTCTCATGCGGTAGGATACATCTGCGCAAGACTTCGTCAGGGCCCAGCTTGTATAGCTGGCTTGCTATCAAAGTGAAGTCTGCGGCTTTGACAACAAGTTGCTTCTTCTGCTGGATTGTAAACTCAGCCGGCGCTTGCCCGGTAGTGAGAAACTCAAGAATATCGGAATAATATTCGTCTGCTGCTTGAATAGAAAACAACTGCGCATCAGGCAGATTGTCCTCGAGATTTGTAGGTTCCTCTCCTGACTCTATCCTAGATAAATGGTCAGGTCCTGCATTTAATCTACCTGGCTTTACAATAACCTCAAAATCATACTCCTGGAAGAGTAGTAGCCATCTGCAAATTCTTCCCCCTAACACTAGCTTATTGACCAAATACTTCAAAGCAGAATGGTCAGTATACATTTTAAAATGTGCACCCAGTAGGTAGTGTCTGAACTTCTATAGGGCATACACCATAGCTAGTCCTTCTCTTTCTGTAGTGGTGTAGTTCTTCTCGGCTGTGGACAGCTTTCTGCTGAAGTAAGCAATCGGGTGGTCAATACCTCCTTCTCCCGGTTGTGTAAGCACGACCCCCAATGCTATGGAAGAAGCATTGACATGAACATGAAAGGGTTTTCTCCAGTCTGGGAAAACTAGAATTGGCACAGTGATCATCTTTTCTTTAAGTGTATCCAAGCTCTGCTGGCATTCTTCTGTCCATTGGAATTTCGAATCCTTTTTCAGCAATCTTTCCATAGGTGCTGTGATCTTTGCATAACCTTTGATAAATTTTCTGTAGTACCCTGTATGTCCCAATGTAGTGCGCAATTGTTTGACTGAGTTGGGCGCAGGTAAATTAGCAATGATGGCAACCTTCGCAGGATCCATCAGGAGTCCTTGTCTGCATACAATATGTCCCAACAAAATACCAAAAGGAGCACAGAAGATACATTTTTTCAAGTTAAGGGAAATCTGATACTGTCTACATTTTTCTAACATCATGCACAGGTTCCCTATATGGTTCTTTAGTAAACCAAACACAGTCCAGTCATCAAAATAGACTTCTAGAAACTTATGAATGAATTATTTAAATACAGCAACAACAACTCGAGAGAATATAGCTGGAGCGTTTTTAAGACCAAAGGGCATTACCGTATACTGGAATGAGCCCCATTCAGTCGCAAAAGTCATCTTATGGCGGTCGTCTGGATGGATTCTGATCTGGTGGTATCCGGAAAATCCATCAGTGAAGGAGTAAGCCTCTTGTCCTCCAACATTATCAAGCACTTCGTCTGTAAAAGGAGTATGAAATGGATCATGCGCTGATGTGTCGTTCAGCTTGTGCAAGTCCACACAGATTCTTATTTCGCCTTTTGTCTTCTTGTCTTGTACAACCATAGGACTAATCCAATCACTTTCCTCTACTGGTTCAATGATACCTGCTGCGAGCATCTTGCCAATTTCTTCTTTAACCTTTTCTTTATATCGCGGATTCAATCTATACGGGCGCCGTTTTACTGGCTTGGCATCTGCTTTCAGAGGTATGCGCATTACTCCTAAGTCTCCTAGGATGCCTTTCATTTCTGTGAACTTAGTAGGAAAGATATCCTGGTAGTCACGTAATAAATCTGAAATATGGCCAACAGTTTCATCATCCCAATAATCTCCGACAGAAGCAAACTTGGGTTCGGCTTCTGTACCAATGTTAATCTTTTTGAGCTTGATATGTTCTGTAATGGCAGGGATATCAAGCTAAGGTCCTTCAACATTGCATGTCCCTTCTGATTCTGGAATATTGATGTTGCGAGGATCATCCTCCTCATCTTCAGTAGTGAAATTATAGCATTCCAGGGCATGTTCTATTTGGACAGCCCAATCTGGTTGGGAATACTCTGGTAATGGACATTGTTCAAATACCTTCTTTTTAATACACTTTAAAGCGTGGTCAATGCTCGGATGTTCTGATTCGAAACTGAAGGTAAGCTGAAAACTTTCTATCATAAGAGGCCAAGTGATAGTGCCTCTGCGCAATTCTGTTTCAGTGTACCAGTTCCTTGGAACCGTATCCAATGTGTGGATGAATAGGTGAACCCACTCATCTTCTGGAATATCTGACCATTGTTGAATACATGCTTCAACATGTGCCCTGGGGTCACTCTGTCTGTCATATTTGCGCATCACTTCTGCTGTAGTGTCCTGAAATCTATGCAGTATCAATCTGTGACAGTCTTGCCATGTGTAAATATTCTCTTTATGTGCACCCCACCATCTTGTGGGTGTAGCGCGCAGTGCGACGTCCCAAGCTTGTATGCGCTGCCCTTCTAGAATCTGTTGTTCATATGTGTGTATGAATTTACTTACTTCAGTTAAACCATAAAAAATTGGAGTGTTAGTCACTTCTGTGCCAATCCATCAAATGGATTTAGTCATCATGGCGCATCGCCTCGTAGAAACCTCATGTAAACGATTCTGCCAATTTTCCAATCCTGCGTCTGAGTCTGATGTGCACGAGCTATCACATCGCCAGCTGATATGGCCATCTGCTGTGGGATTGACATAGTCACTATGACTAGCAGTCATCTGATACAAAATTTCCATGTGACGCACTTCTTCTTCTGCCCGAATAGGTTCAATATATCTTGGTCCTTGAATAGGATCAAGCGGTGCAATGACCCTAATCTGGTCATCCTCAAAGGTCATCTGTCTTTTCTTCAAATTGATGACAGCCAAATTATCAAATGCCCAGTCTATACCTAAAAGTGCTGGGTAAGGTCTACTATCATCCAGAATTTTGATTACTTCAAAGTCTGCATAACTTCTTACTCCCTCGATATCAATAGGTACATTGGGTAATCTGCCCAATGGAGAGACTCGTTGCTGATTCGCAAGTCTTAGCTGGATAGGAGATCTTGTAAGCTGAGGGCTACCCATCTGTTCCCATGTCTGCATGGTGAGAAAATTAACTTCTGAGCCCAAATCTAAAATAACTTTGTCCATTTCAAATGCGCCAATCTGCGCTGTGAGCCTCATCTCTTTTCCAGTTCTAGTGTGACTCCCAATCTGGTGAATAGCACGCTGTGGTGTGTTCATCGAAGTAGATTGTTGACATTTATCCAATAGGTGTTGAAGTTCCATAGTTGCTTTTTCATTCGCAAAAACTTTAAGCAGTTCCTCAGAAAAGTATGGACACTGCCTATTGCATCCTCTTCATCAGGCCTTCCAGATGTAGTGGCCTGTTCTTGTACCCGGTTGTCTTGTCTTAGCATTTGCAATCTAATATCATTATGCGGAATTGCGACAGAACTTGAAGCTCTCGGATTTGAGAAATACTCTTGAGCTTGCTTGAATGCTTCTTTTTGCTTCTGCAGGTTAAGTGGGGCTGGTTTAATATTAGCGCGGCGCACCCATTGCGTCACTTTCTTTCCAGTTCCCATCTCTGGTGCACCAGTGGTTGTTCCACTGCACGTTACTATATTAACTGTAGGGTCTGGTTCTCTTTTTTCTGCTCCAATCAACTGAATATTCTGATTGACCTGTGGCGTCTTTACTTGCATCTTAGCCATCAACTGAGGGCATTCTTCAATGATATGGTCATAAGATTTATAGTATCTGCAAAGGGCTGTAGGATTTTGGCAATCCCTTGCAAAATGACCTTGCGCTCCACAATTATAACAAGTGATCTGTCCTCTTCCTCGACCAAAGTTTGTTGCGCGTCCGCGACCCCTATAATTTCCTGCTCTGCCGTCGCGAGTTTGGTCATATTGTGGGCCTGCTGTGGGTCCTTGTGTATCTGATTGTACTCTATAAACATCATGCTTTCTTTCCATCATAAGATCATATGCTCTGCAATTGTTCTCATCATGGCCTACTAATTTATAGAAAATACAATACAGATTCTTTGGAGTTTGTACATATTTCTGAAGTAAGTGACATTCTTGTGGTCTATGACCTCTAGTTCTACAGATTTCACACCAAGGCCCTTGAGCCTGTGGTAAAGGGTTAGGTGCTCCAGTCGCAATATACTCTATGAAAACGGGACAATGGTCCTTTGAATGACCTTGCGCTTTACATTTTGTACACCAAATTTCTTCCTTAACATCCTTGCCTCTCTTAATATCGTGCACTTGCAAGGTTAAGTTTGCTAATTGGTTCTGCAACTGCGCAACATCGTTGCTTGTTCCAGCAATTGGTGAAGCTTCTAGTTTCATAGCCATCTCTAGGGCTTGTTCCTGAGTAGTGAGATTCTGTTGCATAAGAGGAAGTCTAATGTGTGGGAGCAGCGCAGCAATGAACCATTCCTTATGCTGCTGTGGTGCAAACTCAAAGCTTACTTGATCTATCAAGGCTTTGAACTTCTGGTCAAAGTCCCATACTGACTCTGTAGGTAACTGTTTGATGTCTTTGAGCTCTGTTATACACTGTGATTCTGATTTAGGTTTCTTGAATTCTCTAATCATAGCATTTCTTACATCAGCAAGCGTCCTATTCTGTGCGGCTGAGTATTTCATGAACCAAGTTAAGGCTCTTTCTCTTAGTGTGGTTGCTAACTGAACCAGTTTAACAGCATCATCATTAATTTGCTTAATTGTCCAAATGGCTTCACATAGGAACCAGTGCTGCTCAGGGTCTTCTATCCCTGTTCCTCTAAAAGTTGGTAGCTTCATGTCATCACCCATCCTTCTTGCGCTAGGTTGAGGGGGAGGTGCTGTAGCAGTGCCTCCTGGATGGTTGAACAAAGGTGGTACAAAGGTACTAGAAGTACCGTGCGGGCTACTAGAAGGTGTTACTGCGGGGTTATACTGAGCTCCGTCTGGCTTTTGCGGTGTAAAGGGGTGATAAGGGATATGAACACTCCCTTGTCTCTCTATATGGCCTACTTTAGGAACTTGACTATCTTCTGGGCTAGACTCAAAAGAATGCTGGTCAAGGCCTACTTTATACCGTTTTCCACTACGAGTGCAACCAATAACTTAAAGATCACTATCAGAATCTGCGGACATTACTTGTCTATGCTATTCATCGGAAGCTATGCATAGTTTTGCTTTTTCATATAGAAGCATTTTTATCCATAAGTTCAAAGAATTTAAGAACTTACCTCTGTGTGCTTGGAAGAAACTCCTCTCTGCTTCGCTGAAACTCTTTCTTGTATCTACTGCAACCTCAGTGATGAAACCTTCCAGCAGACTATTCAACCAAAAGTCTACTGCGCGGGAGATAGAATTATCTACCCGCTTCAAAATACTGACTAGCTCAGGCGTCCAAGCGACGGGTCGATCAACATGCACTGTGGGTCTAGTATTTGCTAACTTGGCTATCCAAGCATGCAACTCAAGTGCAAATGTGACAAAGAAAATTTTGTGAAGGTCAGTATAGATATACTTCTGCAACCAGTCTTCTGTCTGAAGCCTAGAGCTTCTATTTTCTTGTTCAGCGAACTCTGTAGCCTTTAAATCAAACCAGTCTTGAATTTCTTTAGTTGTAGGATTCCAGTAACACATTTGTTAGCAGAGCAAGTCTCAAGGCAACAAAACCATTTGTTGGCTTCAGCAACAATCTCACACATCGCCGAAATAACACGTTTCATAGTAACAAGTAACAAGGCAACGGAACCATTTGTTAGCTCCTTCTTTCTCTAGGTTGTGCATCAATCTCACGCATCGCCGAATTAATGAGACTCACAGTAACAAGTCACAAGGCAACGGAACCATTTGTTGGCTGATTTTTGGACAGACCTGGGTTTTAATGAAGCGCAGCAACAAAACCCCTTGGCGCACTGGCCCTCTCGGCAACGAGCTGCACAGCAGCTCAAGGTCTCACCCGAAGTGGCTATGGGGGGGATAAGGAATCAAATTTCCTTAACCTAGGTGACATGGAGACTGCTCTCTTTCTTCCTTAATGATTCCTCAAAGCGGAATGTCTTACTCTTCCGCAGACCTCTCAGCGCAACTGCACCGAACTCTCTCTCGACAGCCTAGCTGCGCAGTATCTTCACTCCTGCGCGCAAGGCGTTTATCCTCTGCATCCCTACTCTCTCGTTTCTGCTTGCACTCCCAGCGCAGTAACGCATTCCTCTATCGCTACAACGACAGAGTTCTACAGGTTTCTTTGACACTTAACAATTATAGCTACCAAGAAAGCTTGCATCTTACTTAACATATTCATAAAGGTAACGCAGCGTTCATGTACGCACAGATAGTGAATCAAAACATACAATCACACAACACAGCGTCGCAACAAGGAAAATTATGAAGTTCACCTCCACAGGGAAACCACATCCACAGGGAGAGTATCTTATATTAATCATAGAATAGAAATTACAATCCTGCTGCGCACACAGCTGCAGCCTTAGATCTTTCCAGGAAACTCCACGCACACAGCTGGGAGCCCTTCTCTCGATCTAGTCTCTTCCTCTACAGAGATTACAATAGTTCAGATGTCGACTCAGACTGTCTGCAACTCAGGGATTAGCTTCACGGCTATCCAGTTCTAACTCTTGTCTCCTAACAACACAGTAGAAGACTTACTACCTAGCTAGCTTATCTCAAACAGCTAACCTGCATCTCAACATCTAAAGGCTAGCTATCTAACGTCTAACCTCTACAATTACACATATTTATAGGTGGCCATGACGGTCGCACCTTTACAAAACTGTGGGCCTTTCCCAGCAGTAATCCCCAAAAACCCTAACCACGGACATGGCTAGGTGTACTGTAGGCGCCGCTTGCAGTCACGTCATCGTTTCCTGCAGGTTCCGTGACTTTCGGTGCAGATTACGGGTATGGGTGCCGCTTCATCGTTTACTGCTCCTTGTCCTTCATCTTCAATGCTTTGGTCCATTGCTCTTCCTTGATCAGAACAACCATAACTTCTGTACTTAGCCTTAAATGAGGGTAGCTGAGCCCTCTACTCCGTCGCTTCATTTATTATGGTAGCTGAGCTCTCCACTTGGCCACATTTATTCTTCTTTGACGTGTGCGTGCAAGCTCCGCGATTTTCGGTCCGTAATCTGCGCTGAGCTCTTCCATCTGGCACCGTACTACGCACCTTTTCCTTCTACCCAAAAATTGGTATTTATTCAAAATTTAGCACTTTCCTTTAATACTTGTGCTTTTTCCTCAAAATTCGCAGCTTTACCATAGCTGCGGCCTAGGCTCCAACACCGCCACAGGAAGCTCTTGCGGCAAACCCCCACAAGGTTCAGCACCTACATAGCCTCCACCTACTTATTATCCACCGCAGCATGCTCTCGCACCTGCACAACACCAGAACCCACCTGCTGCCCAAGGGAAAGTATACACCCAACAGAATCCGCAGTAGAACTAAAACAACCAGTGCCAACAGGGCCAGCAAAATCGTGGCAAAGGCCATAACCATGGAAACAACCCCCCTCCAGATCAAGGTGGTCAATCTCCCAATCCCCCAAACAACAATAACACGGCACCTGCCAACCAGAACCCTGATCGGCCGCCCAAGCAGGAAAAAAATCCTAATCTGCAAACAAACCATCCTTGTTCTATTTGCGGGGTCTATGGCCACTACACACATGCTTTCCCACATTTGGAGCAAGCTTGGCAACTCTGAACTGATGATGCCCATCGCCAAGGGCACGTGGCTCCTCAGGCGCCACCCAACCCCCCACCACCTTAGCATCAACCTTTGGTGTTGCAAAACCCCTTACCAACCCAAGGTGTAGTGAACACTCAGCCATTGGCTCCCCCTCAAGTCAACGCGCCACCACAACAACAGATCACTTATGCCGATCCTGATCAACCCATGTTAGACTTAGGTACCCACCACTTGTTAATGATGTCATCCTCTGATGTCAACCTCCAAACCCGTCAGAACCAATATGGCTCCACCCCTAAAGCCTCTCATGCCGATAAAAATACTAACGCTCATCCACAAATGACACTTGTCATGTTGGACCCACTCACTATTTATAGTCCGTTGACTTTATCTTGTTTTGGACATTCTGAACCCATACGGAGTCCATTTTTCAAACCGTTTCCACCACTGGAATTAGCACGACGAGACCGTCATGATGGTCAACTTGTTTTCTTATTTTTTCCACATCATTTTTTGAGCATTTTTAGACCCCACTAGTCACCTCGGTTTGCATGCCACTTCGGTCGCTCTCCATTTTTGATATATTTTATATTGTCAGATTCATTTTTTCAAGCCCGTGATGATACTTGAGATCATTTCTCACTCTCACCCCCATTTTTTTTGGGTATTTTTTCCAAAACGCCCCCCGTCGCCTCGGTTTGCATGCCACATCGGTTGTTCTCCATTTTTTGACATTTTATATATCACCGGCTTCCTTTTTCCGAGCTCGTGATGATGCTTGAGATCATTTCTCGCTCTCACCTAGTACAATTTCAACATTGTGTCCCGACACCTTGTTGCCTCGGTTTGTGCACCAAATCGGCCGCCATCAGATTGTTCCACATTTTTACATGAACCATTCACTCCTGTCATATTGCAATTATTTCATTATTTTTCCACCATTCATTATCCTGCAAGGAGGCCCACCAGTGTTCCCCCCCACCCTCGTTCTTGGTCCTCATCAATGTTCCTTGATTGAGCACTTCCTCCTTGCCTGGCCATTCCTTTTGTTCGGTATACTTTTATCCCTTTTTCGGGCCGGACAAGTCCTTTACGAAAAAGGCACTTATGGAGTTTCTGTTAAGCTCTTTTCTGACTCCTAAAACAATGAAAAGATCACCGAGCAATCTTGCTTCCTTTCATGCTCATTAAAGTACCTGAAAGGGCATCTATCTAGTATAAGTTTAACTCTTTTCCGGACTTGGTAGACTAATTACGGAAAAGGAATACTCTAGTCACACCGGCTAGAAGAGTTCTTCATTACCTCATTTTATGCTTCTTTGGGCCTTGGAGACTAACACACGAAAAAGAAACCCCCTGGAGTCTTCTTATCGCTTTCAGACTCTCTAAAATTGAAAGCAACCATGAGCATGAACTGTCCTGGGCTCGTACAAATCCACATGATAGTACCATTCCATTATTTCAGAGTCTTCTTATCGCTTTCAGACTCCTTAAAATTGAAAGCAATCATGAGCATGAACTATCCTAGGCTTGTATAAATCCACACGACAGTACCATTTTACACACACTTCTTCTAGTTCCTTAACCCATGAAGAAGTCCCCCCATGCCTCCTGGGACTATGATCGATCATCTCGGCAGCACCCCCAATTAGGTCGCCTTTGTTCAGAGTATTTTGCAGTCTCCTGCCGTTTTACACCAGCTTGAGTATCACTCATCCCAGTCACTATCCTTTATCCATTACAACTATGATCCCTTTCCCCTCAATCAGTTTCATATGCTGCCCGATCATCCCCACCATCATACTCTGAACAAAGGAAGTTTGATTCCATCCCCTCTACTTGCCCAGTTATCCCCCACAGTATGACAGTCCTACCATCAGTACTCTCACACTTCAGTTCTCCACCTCGTGCTCCTATCAAGGAAACATCATTTCCTTGCTAGTTGTAGGTCTCCCTCTGTCAACGAAAGCCCCTCTATTCCAGAGGATAGACCCAGAGGTCCCTACGCCTTGGACCCATCACCATCTGTGGTGAGTTCCTATGGACCATTTTGAGAGGAGTCATCATTGCATCTCTGAGTGGTTGTTTCTCACATGCTCAACTTCAACACCTTGATCACATCATTGAGAATCGCCCAGGGTATATATCCTTTCAGTTATTGGTCGAAGACCCTGGATTTCCCCCAACTCTAGCACATTGGTGAGTCACTTTGGAACGCCCAATTATATGTTCCTGTGGATGTCTGGGTTGCTTTGGCAATTGTATTCAAAAGCCATCCAGTTATATGCTTCCTTGAGTACCCAGTTCAGTTCCAGTTCAGTGTACCATTGCGAGTATGACTCCTTGTCACTATGATCCAGCAGCTCATCAGTTCCTCTGGTACCACACTCAGTAGCACTGTTGTATTTCCAGTGTATCAGTTCTTCAGCTCAAACATGGTCTTCCCAGCAGTATGTCTCAGATTTGTGTTCCCCCTGGACCCTTATGATGTACACAGTGGTTCTCCATGTATCCTACAGGTCCCCCTTTTTCGGGCCTCATAGTTATTTTTTATGTATCTTGATATGAGCATGGGTATGCCCGCCTGGTCCATATATTGAGATTCTTCCTCATTCATTGTTTGAGGCCATATATATTTCAGGTCCCCATATTTTGGACCCCATTGTTATCATTATTTTATATCTTGATACGAGCATGGGAATGCCCACCTCATGCATATGTTCAGATTATTCCTCATTCATTATTGAGGCCATGTACTTTTAGTTTTTGCAATTTGTTCGGGACCGTTGTTCTGGGCTCTAGTTCGTTCCTTCTCTTCTCCACACCCCAGGAAAACCATACAAGACTTATGATGTCTATCGGCCATACGATGAGCTCCTGCCCTCACACATCAAGGGGCAATCTGTTAACACCCAAAAAGTGCTCACTACCTCATCTACCCCATTACATGACTCATTTGTCTATATTTCCTACCATATTTACCTTCAAAACCTTAAAATCCCATTAAAAAGCCTCCAAAAGGCCACAAAACCATTAAAAAAGCCTCCAAAAGGCCAAAAACCCCTTTTCCCCCCAAAATAATCCAAAATTCCTCCAAAATAGCAAAAACCCTCTAAAAAGAAAATATAAAATATAAAAAAAGAGGAAAAAGAGGGAAAAAGGAGGAAAAAACCCTATACAGCTGACCTAAACCATATGGTTCCCAAAACCATGGGCCAGCACTCCACCACTAAAAACCTATAAATAGGTGATGGAGACCCCTCATTTCATATCCACAGTCAAATACACCCTTACTCTGCCAAAATCACTCTTGAAACCCTAGCTCACCCTTGAGTGCCTCTTTGGCCCATTTCCACCCTTTGGAGAAAGAGAAGGAGCAAAGCTGGAGTTTGGAGCAACCCTCTTGGACTATTGCAAGAACTTCACCAACCTTCACATTGAAGGTATAATCTTTAATACAAAAAAACCATTTTTATTTCTTGTCTTTTATGTTTCATGCACATGTTTAGAATAATTTCCATTTTAATGTATTGTCTTTCATTTACTGTTTATTGAACTGCTACTAAGGAGTCCTTTCTCCTTAGTAGGTGCTCATTTGCACAAGCTAAGGTGAAAACCCTAGCTACATCAGCCTGCAGAGAGGTATTGCTTTTCTCCAAATATTCTAACCTGTCTTCCCATATCCTCCTAATATCAACAACATAAATTTCATGTTCCTCCTTGGTATTTACCAATTCTTTTGCCAGCCTTTCCAATTCTTCTTTCTTCTGATCAATATCCCTATTCAAAATCTGGATTGAATCAAGGTTTGCACTAGCAAATGCTCCTAAGGTTGTGGCTGTCTCAATTGATCATGTCTGGGGGTCATTTGTTTGTTGAGACCATACTATTTGATTAGGAACAAATACTTCTAGGCCATCTTGATCCCTGCTTCTTTTCTTACCCTTTTTACCACTGATTTATTGTCCTTACTGTAGATGTAATGTCCAAGAGGGACTACCTCATCATCCTCATATTCAGTTATTATTTCAGAAATGATCAAAATAAGATTCTCTATTGAAATCATGAAGGTGTTTGAGTGACAGTGGGAGTAGGGATAGGCAAGGTAACTTGACGAGTATTCAGAGGGGTAGGGACAATCTGAGGAACTGATGGGACATGGGTTGGAGAAGGGATTGAAGTGAAGGCTTCAGAAAGTGGAGCATGACCATCCTTAGCAGGTGATGATGAAGAAACAACTATGGATGGCTCATCAGTGGTGGATGATGATAAAGTAAGTATGGGTAGTTGCTGAGGGATACTCAGAGACTGGACCTTTGCAACAATAGATGGGAAAATGGAAAAAGGAACTGAGTTGTCAGAGAATGGAGTGGCTCTGGAAGTCAATGTATGAAATAGTTGGGAAATGGAGAATGGTGGGATCACCCCTGGAGACAAAGATGAAAGATCCTGAATAGATGACAACAAAAATGATGAAGTTGTGATGTCAGGGGCAGTGGTAACTTCCAATACCTATTTATATGAGAAAGAGTGATCCATTTCAATAGTGTTGAACAAATCTGTAACTGCTTGTGAATCTTCAGTTACCTGTTCAGTTACTCCTTCAGTCACTTCTTGGGTTACTGACACTAGAGGATTGGGTCCATCATCAACATCATTGTCAATGAGCTCAACAGTAGGGACCTGTGATGTGGGGATCTGAATTTTCTGTCGTTTAGTTTGGTTGACCTCAACTATTATCAAATCATCAACTACATGTATAATTGCATAAGTCATTTGAACATCCTCATTAGTCTTATAAGGTTCAACTATTTGGGTATTCAACACTGAAGATATCTATGATAACTTCTGCTTCCTCTGATGAGAAGTCTCCAGCAAGACTTTGACCTGCTTAGCTGTTTTCACCTCAGGAGGGTTTTCCATGGGGGATTTACCTTTATCCCCATCTGGATAAGTAAGCATTAGAGGGGCATTAGCCTGTTGGTTTTCCTTTTCTTCTCTAAATTTCCTCACTTGCTCAAGCAGATTCATTTCGAATGTTCTATAACCTAAGAATTTAGCTTTGATGTCTTTCTAATATTGCATAATCTGATGTTGTTCATCTAAGCTTTTGGACCTAACTAGGACCTCAGAAAATGTGTCCACTCCTTGATAGATAGAATCATCTGGACGTTCCTCATGGACATAGTCCATCTTCATATGATATTGTTTGAATTATGCATCAAGGAACTTCTTAGGATCATGATTTCTCTTGGGAGCAACACCCAACTTTAAAGGAGCCACCTGGTCACCAAGCACTGCAACCCGAGGTGGGGATGACTAATGGCCCAAGATTTAAGGAGAATTTAGTCCACCCCCTCTTTCTAGGACTAGTGAGCTTCCTGTAAACACCATCAGTAACAGTCTAGTAGGAGACTTCTTAGATGATCAATCTGTCAATCACTATTCTGGGCATAAGATGAATAGTGTCACTTCCCCAGACTCTGATATATGAAAAGGACTCATAAACATACCAATCACCAATAGTATTAATGAAGGCCTTGGTATCAGCTGAAAAGGTAGGTGCCTCCTGCTTGAATATCTTGAAATAAATAGTGCCCATGAAATGGTCACAAATGTCATAAAATAGTGGCACAAAATCTGTTTCCCACAGTGTTGAATGGTAGATATGGACTGGCGGATCTGAAGGGGTCCAATTCCATCCTAAGTTAGGGTATTGGAACTCAGAGAAAAAGACATCCATAATGAAGGTTGACAAGTAGAAGTGTGGCTTTCTTAGGTAAGGTGCCTTTGGATAATCCTGGATTGTTGTTTTAAGGTTTAAAGACAGGATAGATGCCCAAGGAAAGGATTCGCCGGTTGTTGACACATGATGGGATATTGGAGCCCACTCAGCCTTAAAGACTAAGCAATTTGGGATTCCAAAGAGCCTGCAGAGCATGGCTGCTAGTAAAGAATAAGGTTCCCTAAACCAAACAATCAGGTAGAGGTTATCATCCTTCGGCACCAAAATGCTAGGTTTAATCATCCACGATTTCATAATCTCGTCAAAATTGTACCTAGTTTTAGATGATGTTATGAACTTAGGGCTAAGGGTTTGCACAACCATCTTAAGAGAAAAGGATTTGATAAAGACCTTAGGGCAGAAGGTTGTTAATTGCGACCCTGTACTATCATTAAATGACTAGTCTTTGTTGAAATACTGAGAGGGGGGTGAATCAGTATTTTCCAATTATAAAATTTTAAATTAGAGCAAGTTGCTAATCACCAATCATAGCAGCATATCATCAACAGTCATAAAAAAATGCACAGTACACAAGATTTTTTTACGTGGAAACCCAAGTCCTGGGGGTAAAACCACGGAAGCCTTTTATGATAAAATTTGACCCAGCAACAACTGGGGTTACAAATTTAATACAACTTCTCCAGCTACAACTGGAAGGGGCTACAACCCCTATGCTTCGTCAGCGGCAACTGACGAGCTGCTACAACAGCTCAGCTCACAAAATTGTGAGTCCTAGCACCACCCTACCACCCTGAAAAGAAGGATTGCTGAACCTGTGGACCTGTTGAACCCTGTACTCTCTACTGCTCAACACTACTGCAATAGACTCAATCTCTGCTCAACCATCTGTGCATATCAACCAACAATCACAGCTCCTCAATACACTGCTGAATCATCAAGGTCTGTTCTATGAACTGCTGCTGCCATCAACTTGTCACCTACTCATTACTGTTGTTCAAGATGTCAACATGTTTTCTGAGAGAACACATTCACTACTACTGTATCAGTCAAGTCATCCAACAAGTCTTCTTATACACTACTCATGCCAAGATGTCAAGGGGCCTTTTCTGCTCATATTAGGACTTCAAAGATCTGCTCTAAGCACCTATCTCTTAAGGCTAACACAATATGTCACTAGTTACTGTCATAAACACATTACTGCCACTGACATGCCAAGGCTTCCACCCGCATCAAGATGTCATCCAAAGGTATCCAACACCATAGGCTATCATCATAGGGTTTGCATTATAGTGTACATTATAATGTGTAACAAGACAAGGCATAGGAGTGTATCATCATCTATCATTATACCATTGTATATTGCTCACTCATTACTGTAGATACCACTTAGTACAAACCACTGTATATATTGAAATACCACTGTGTTCTTTATGCTCACTGTATAGATGCCACTTCTCATCATCACTCTTGCACTTCATAAATATTCACAAACACTTCTTGCATATCATTTTAAAAAAAAACTATTCATAGTGCATCTAGCATCTTAGGGTACACAAAATTTCTGGGCATACATACCTTCATCACTACATTGTGTAACTTTCAATGCACTGGAACTAGGGCATCAACCAAGCATAATCATTAAACTGTTTATGCATCCAAATTCGGGTCTGTGCATTCTTACAAGAGTGACCTCATCCCATCTAATTCAGGATTGTTTAGGTGCTGGTAAAAACCACAAGAACTCGTTCCCTGGACTGTGCACCAAACACACCAAACTTTGGGTCTTTGCATGCTAATGAAGACTTTAACCACTGGTGCTGCTGATCAACCTTCAAACCATCACTGAGAGCCTTCAAAACAAGTCCACTGCTGCAAAAGATTGTTATCCTTCAAATATTTTAGTCTACTCCTCTACTACTGCTCAAAAAGGGAAGAAGGGACTGCTGCAAAAATAACCCAGAATTCTTCTGCTGCCACGTGTGCCTTTAGTCCATCAAAACTCCACATACCAAAATAAAATTAATTTTCAGACTGTTGTTGCTGCTCTACTACCCGAAAATTCTCAGAGCTCTACCGAAATTCTCATCCAAAAATAATAAAAATTCCAAACTGCTGTTGCTGCTACAGTACCGCTGCTACAGTACCGAACTTCCTCATACTTAACCAAAAATTAAAGCCCTCTCTACTCCAACGAATTTATAGCTCTTGCTACTCACTTGCATTTAAAAATTTATATATATAGTGTTCAACGTGGAGTACTGGGCCGACCTGCTAGTTAAAAAAATATATTATATACAACATTTGTATTTATAAATGTGTATTTTATGACAGCTGGGCCGACCTAACAATTAATTAAATCCTCATTTTTTTCTTTTGCTAGCCGACCTTCCAATAAATAATTTATATATATTGTTTATTATTATTTTTAATAATTAAAATAATAATCTTTTGAGGCTAAGCCGACTTCACCAATAATTTTATTTACACGATGGGGTTTCAAGCTTTTGAATGGTGGGGTATCATCATTCTTTTATGATCTCCATAAATATATTGTTTATTATTTTTTAATAATTTAAAATAATAATCTTTTGAGGCTAAGCCGACTTCACCAATAATTTTATACGATGGGGTTTCAAGCTTTTGAATGGTGGGGTATCATCATTCTTTTATGATCTCCATAAGCTCCTTAACAAGGGTAAGGGTTTTAATGAGCTTCTTCAAGGAGAAGAATACAATATGCTATTATTACCAACCACCATTAAGCATGTGGGCTTTAAGGAGCATTTGTGGGTTTAAGGACCTCTTAAAAAGCTTCTTCACCATACCTTCATGCAAGATCATATCCATCCATCATAATCAAAGACAAGGGGCTCCATGGACTTCATGGCTTACAAACCACCATATGTATGGATTCCAAGACCCAAAACATTTCCAAATAAACCATTGATGATCATATAGTGTTCAAGGGCCATCATGCCACCATTTATGTGGATGCCAGACCTTCTCCTAGGGTACCATGACCTCAATAAACACAAATGACCACTGAAAGGGTCATTTGGACTCTTGCAACTTCTTCAACACTTTTGTAGTATATTGGGACATAATTTATGGTACTGGGGAACCAAGAAACAACTGGGGAACCGTAAAACATATTTGGGGTACTTAAACACTCTACAGGGTGTTCAGGGATTTTGTCATTGTCCCAAGTGCTCCAAGGGCTTCAAACTTGGGCTTGGACAAGATCAAAAGGTCTCCTTAGACACTGACAATTAATTAACCCTCAGGGGATCCTCAAGGGGCACCAATGACCAGGCACTGTTGGCATCAATGACAACTTAATCAACAATCTCCCCCTTTGTCATTGATGACAACACTCAGGATTCCCTTGAGAATAGGATCCCCCTATTCACAACTAACACTCAGGCTCCCCCTGAGAATAATCTCCCCCTCTACAACTTCTCTCCCCCTTTGGCATCAATGGCAAAGGGTACTACCTTGAATTAACACTCCCCCTTAGAACATGCTCTCCCAAACACCAGGCACTTCTGTGTGAAGAATCAATTTAGTGGGAAGAAGGAATGACCCCCAATTTTTCTCGGAGGTACTCAAATGTCCCTTTAGGAAGTGGCTTGGTGAATATATCTGCTATCTGCTCCTTTGTCTCAATATATTCCAACTTGATGTGCTTTTCTGTGACCTGTTCACGAAGAAAGTGATATTTGATAGGGATGTGCTTTGTCTTGGAGTGCATGACCGGATTCTTGGAGATGTTTATGGCACTTGTGTTGTCACATAGAATTGGAATCGGCTCATCATATGTTACTTGTAGGTCTTGCAGGTTCTGTTTCATCCAAAGGATTTGAGTACAACATGCTGCTGCTGCTATATATTCTGCTTTTGATGTTGACAAGGATACTGAGGATTGTTTTTTGCTAGACCATGATACCAGACAGTTTCCTAAGAAAAATGCTGCACCACTAGTGCTTCTTCTGTCATCCACACATCCTGCCCAATCCGCGTCTGAGTAAGCCAATAATTCCAACTCATTTCCTTTTGAATACCATAATCCAAAGTCCATAGTGCCTTTAATATATCTGAAGATTCTTTTGACTGCAATAACATGAGTTTCCTTCGGAGCTGCTTGAAATCTTGCAACCTACCCAACAGCTTGCATCACATCTGGCCTTGAAGCTGTCACATACAGTAGGATTCCAATCATTGACCTGTAAAGTTTTTGATCCACTGCATTTGATTCATCATCTTTGCTTAACTTGCAGCTAGTAGTCATAGGAGTGCTCACAGGCTTACAATCTTCCATCTTGAACCTCTTCAACATTTCTTTAATGTAATTGGTCTAAGAGATAAAGATGCCTTCTTCACATTGTGATATCTGAAGTCCCAAGAAGAAAGTCAGTTCACCAAGTAGCGACATCTCAAATTCGTTTTGCATAACCTTGGCAAATTGTTGGCTCAGAGTATCATCATCACTACCAAAGATAATATCATCAACATACACTTCAACAATAATTATGCTGTGATGATCAATCTTGATATACATATTGCTGTCTATAGTTCCCCTTTTAAAACCTTGTTTCTGCAAGTAACTGTCCAATCTGGAGTACCAAGCTCTAGGAGCTTGCTTTAACCCATATAGGGCCCTTTTTAATCTACACACATAGTCCTTGTTTGCTGATAGTTGGAATCCTTCTGGCTGTTCAATGTAGACTTCTTCTTCTAGTTTGCCATTCAAAAAGGTTGATTTGACATCCATTTGATACACTTTGATGTTTTTAGCACAAGCATGGGACAATATCATTCTTATAGCTTCCATTCTGGCTACTGGAGAAAATGTTTCTTTAAAATCTATCCCTTCGATTTGAGCATATCCTTTGCAAACCAATCTTTCCTTGTTTCTGATTACCTGTCCATCTTCATTCAGCTTATTTATGAAAATCCATTTTGTGCCAATTACATTTTTGTCCTTGGGTCTAGGAACTAGTTCCCATGTTTCATTTTTCTCGATTTGATCAACTTCTTCTCCCATGGCTTTGACCCAATGTTCATCTGCACTGGCTTCCGCAAAGTTACCCGGCTCAACTGTAGATAGTAGTGAAAAATATACTTGTTCTGGTCTTCGGACTTGTCTTCGAACTTTTCTGGTTTCTATGCCGGCATTTTTGTCACCAATAATCAATTCTTGTGGATGATTCTTTTGATACCAATTCTTAGGAGATTTTTGTTGTTCTTGTTGTTGATCCTGTACTTGTTGATCCTGTGTAACTGTTGGCTGAATTTTCCTCTGATCTTCTTCTTCTTCTTCTTCTTCTTCTACTTCATCAGCATCATCTTCTTCTTCATGGTCTTCTGAGTTTTCCTGACATTTTGGCAAGCTCGATTCATCAATCTTTACATTGATGCTTTCCACTATCTTACCTAATCTTAGGTTGTAACACTTGTAGGCCTTTCTTGTGGAGGAGTACCCAACAAATATTCCTTCGTCTGCACGAGATTCGAATTTTCTAATCTTCTTATCATCTCTTCTGATGTAGCACCTGCTTCCGAACACTCTGAAGTGTTGAACATTAGCTGTTCTTCCCGTCCATAGCTCATAAGGAGTTTTATCAGTGTTGCTTCTGAGCAATCCTCTGTTCATAATGTGGACTGCTGTATGTACTGCTTGAGCCCAAAAATTTTCGCTTAGTTTGGCTTCATTCAACATAGTTCTGGCCATTTCTAACACTGATCTGTTCTTCCTTTCTGCTACTCCATTTTGCTGAGGTGTTCTGGCAACTGAAAATTGTCTTTTTATACCATTTTCTTCACAGTACTGATAGAATTCATTTGATGTGAATTCTCCGCCATTATCGGATCTGAGACACTTGATTCGTTTACCTGTCTCATTTTCAACCTATTCTTTAAAGATCTTGAAGCATTCAAAGGCTTCTGATTTCCTGTTAAGAAGGCATACCCATGTCATCTTGGAGTAGTCATCAATGAGCAGCATGAAGTATTCTTCACCATCCAATCCTTTATTCTTGGTTGGCCCACATAGATCAGTGTGGACAAGCTCTAAGGGTTTTGTAGAAGAGTATTATTTTGTCTTGAAATTGGCTTTCGTAAGTTTCCCATGCTGACAGTGCTTGCAGATAGTATTAGAAGGCTTTGTAATCCGTGGCATGTTCCTTACGGCTAGATTTTTGCTGATCTTGACCAGATTATCAAAATGTACGTGTCCCATTCTTCTATGCCATAACCAATTCTCATCTTCTTTTGCTAGGTGACATTTCTCTTCCTTGATCTCGTCCAAAACATATATGTTGTTTGGAGTCCTGGTAGCAGTAGCCACTAACTTTCCTGATCCTTCTTTTCTTAGTTTGCAGGATTTTGAGTTGAACGTAAGTTCATGTCCCTGATCACACATCTGGCTGACACTCAATAGATTATGCTTAATACTGTCGACAAACAACACATTTTCTGCTACTGTATCTTTGCTGCCAAGATTTACTGTACCTTTTCCAACAACTTTTGCTGATTTGTTATTTCCAAAAGAGACAGATCCTTTATCTTTTTCAAGAAACATGAAAGCACCTTTGTTACCTGTCATATGCCTAGAACAACCACTGTCAACATACCATTTGTTGCTACCGGTTTGAGCTTGAGCTTGAAGAGCTATCCCACATTCATGAATATTCAGATTGTTCTTCTGTCTGATCCATACTTTTTGCTGGTCACCTGTTTGATTGGTTGATACTTGTTTAATGCCTGTAGGAGAGATTGTCATTCTACAATTCCTGGTTGTATGTCCAAAGTTGTTACATTTATGGCATTCGACTTCAGAATCCAAAGGAGAAAAACTGTTGTTGTTGTTTCATTGCCATCTAGAATTTTCATACCTGTTTCTGTTTTCTGCATATCTTCCTTTTGTACAATACATTGCTTTATGCCCAAATATTCCGCAAGAAAAACAATAACCATAAAATGAATATTCATACCTAGAAACAAATGGTCTTCTTGGAGGTGTTGCCCATCTGAAACTTTGATTTTCAACTGGAGTCCATTCTGAGGTTGGTTGTCTAGGTTGAAATGGTCTTCTTAGAGGTGCTGTCAAATTAACATGTTGATTTTCAACTGGAGCCTATTCTGGTTGTTGTTTTGGCTGATATATGGGTACTTCCTGGATGACGAAGTTTTTGATAACTTCTGATTTGTCCTCAGCTGTCTTGGAACTTGAACCTTCATCATTATGCTTCTTATAACCAAGACCTGTTCTGTCAAGGTATGGCTGTTGACTATTGATGATCTGATCAAGTATCTTGGAACTGTTGTCATAGCCTTGACTCACATTTTTCTTTTGTAGTTGAGTTCTTAGAGTCACTATCTCCCCCATTAGTCTCTCACCTTCATTCATACTTTCTTCTAGTTGTTTTATGAGATTGTCTTGAATTCTTTTGGCTTCTTCTAATTGAATAGTTATACTTTGAATGAGTTGATCTGCTTCTTCAGATATCTGAGGTCTTTCTCGTAACTCATGTATCTCCTCTTTAAATAGTTTGTTCTTTTTCCTTTCTCTTCTCATCTCTTTCAAATCACTTATCAATTCTTCCTCCAGGTCTACTTCACCTTCTGAATCGGATTATTCTTTGTTTTTGGTGATCTCATCTAAGTCTTTTGAATCAATAGCCATGAAGAGTACCCTTTTTGATTCGTTATCACTGTCGCTGTCTGAATCACTATCACTATCTGAGTCATTGTCAGAATCTTCATCTGATGAGCTGGTGTTTCGTTTAGAGTAGAGACTTTTCTTCTTTGCAAACCTTCCATTTTTCTTTCCTTTGAAGTTCCTGTATTTCTTATGTTTCTTGAAACTGTCATCACTATCAGAGTCTTTCGCATAGGGACATTTTGAAGCAAAGTGACCTATTTTACCACATGAAAAACACTTAAGAGGTAACTTACCTTTGTACTTACCTGTTCCTCTCTTGATCTTTCTTACGAAGTTTGCTATCTCCTCATCATCTGAATCATCACTGGAGTTGAAGTGGTATGCTGTCTTTGATTTGGATTTTATTTCTGAATTGTCCTTCTTGGTTTGTTTTTCTTTCATTGCTTGCTTGGAGGAAACTTTAAAGGCTGCTTCTTTTCTAGGTGAGTCTTCATCTTCTAATCTCATTTCATAGGCCACAAGTGTCCCATGTAGCTGGTCTACTATCATAGTATCCAAGTCAGTTCTTTCTTCCAAGGCTGAGATTTTAGGATTGAATCTATTGGGAAGAGTTCTTAGTATCTTTTGAACAACAACTGATTCTTCAACCTTTTCACCCAGGCCTCTGATAGTATTTACAATTTCATCTATTCGAAGAAAATAGGCTGCAATATTCTCGTCATCCTTCATCTTTAGTTGTTCGAATTGTCCTCTGTAGGTTTGGATTTTGGCTTCTTTGACCTTTTTGTCCCCTTCATAGATGGTCTTGAGTTTGTCCCACATTTCCTTAGCAGAAGTACAATGCATGACTTTGATAAAGACCGATTCATCCAATGCACTTGAAATATGATTCGTGGCTTTTGAATTTGTATCGTAACGAACTAAGTCATCTGGTTCTGTTGGTGGGGGTGTTGGTACTTTATATTCATTTTCAACTATTTGCCATACCTGTACTCCTTGAGCTAGCAGAAAATATTTCATTCGTATACTCCAAAATGTATAGCCAGTCCCATAAAACATGGGTATTCCATTTTTACTGTGCTTGGCAAACTTGCCCATAATTTCCTTCCAGTGATTAGACTGTTCTTGAAGGAACCCGCTCTGATACCAATTGTTGAAATACTGAGAGGGGGGTGAATCAGTATTTGCCAATTATAAAATTTTAAACTAGAGCAAGTTGCTAATCACCAATCATAGCAGCATATCATCAATAGTCATAAAAAAATGCACAGTACACAAGATTTTTTTACGTGGAAACCCAAGTCCTGGGGGTAAAACCACGAAATCCTTTTATGATAAAATTTGACCCAGCAACAATTGGGGTTACAAATTTAATAAAACTTCTCCATCTACAACTGGAAGGGGCTACAACCCCTAGGCTTCGTCAGCTACAACTGACGAGCTGCTACAACAGCTCAGCTCACAAAATTGTGAGCCCTAGCACCACCCTACCACCCTGAAAAGAAGGATTGCTGAACCTATAGACCTGTCAAACCCTGTACTCTCTGCTTCTCAACACTGCTGCAATAGACTCAATCTTTGCTCAACCATCTGTGCATATCAACCAACAATCACAGCTCCTCAATACATTGCTGAATCATCAAGGTCTGTTCTATGAACTGTTGTTGCCATCAACTTGTCACCTACTCATTACTGTTGTTCAAGATGTCAACATGTTTTCTGAGAGAACACATTCACTACTGCTGTATCAGTCAAGTCATCCAACGAGTCTGCTTATACACTGCTCATGCCAAGATGTCAAGGGGCCTTTTCTGCTCATATTAGGACTTCAAAGATCTGCTCTAAGCACCTGTCTCTTAAGGCTAACACAGTATGTCACTAGTTACTGTCATAAACACATTACTGCCACTGACATGCCAAGGCTTCCACACGCATCAAGCTGTCATCCAAAGGTATCCAACACCATAGGCTATCATCATAGGGTTTGCATTATAGTGTACATTATAATGTGTAACAAGACAAGGCATAGGAGTGTATCGTCATGTATCATTATACCACTGTATATTGCTCACTCATTACTGTACATACCACTTAGTACAAACCACTGTATATATATTTAAATACCACTGTGTTCTTTATGCTCACTGTATAGATGCCACTTCTTATCATCACTCTTGCACTTCATAAATATTCACAAACACTTCTTGCATATCATTTTTTTAAAAAATTGTTCATAGTGTATCTAGCATCTTAGGGTACACAAAATTTCTATGCATACATACCTTCATCACTGTATTGTGTAACTTTCAATGCACTAGAACGAGCGCATCAACCAAGCATCATCATTAAAACCACAAGAGTGACCTCATCCCATCTAATTCAGGACTG
This sequence comes from Larix kaempferi, assembly GCA_027924585.1. NCBI lineage: Eukaryota > Viridiplantae > Streptophyta > Pinopsida > Pinales > Pinaceae > Larix > Larix kaempferi. Next base: position 9,031,292 of record BSBM01000130.1, read on the forward strand.
TTTAGGTGCTGGTAAAAACCACAAGAACTCGTTCCCTGGACTGTGCACCAAACACACCAAACTTCGGGTCTTTGCATGCTAATGAAGACTTTAACCACTGGTGCTGCTAATCAACCTTCAAACCATCACTGAGAGCCTTCAAAACAAGTCCACTACTGCAAAAGATTGTTATCCTTCAAATATTTTGGTCTACTCCTCTACTGCTGCTCAAAAAGGGAAGAAGGGACTGCTGCAAAAATAACCCAGAATTCTTCTGTTGCCACGTGTGCCTTTAGTCCATCAAAACTCCACATACCAAAATAAAATTAATTTTCAGACTACTATTGCTGCTCTGCTACCCGAAAATTCTCAGAGCTCTACCGAAATTCTCATCCAAAAATAATAAAAATTCCAAACTGATGTTGCTGCTACAGTACCGCTGCTATAGTACCGAACTTCCTCATACTTAACCAAAAATTAAAGCCCTCTCTACTCCAGCGAATTTATAGCTCTTGCTACTCACTTGCATTTAAAAAGTTATATATATAGTGTTCAACGTGGAGTACTGGGCCGACCTACTAGTTAAAAAAATATATTATATACAACATTTGTATTTATAAATGTGTATTGTATGACAGCTGGGCCGACCTAACAATTAATTAAATCCTCATTTTTCCCTTTTGCTAGCCGACCTTCCAATAAATAATTTATATATATTGTTTATTATTATTTTTAATAATTAAAATAATAATCTTTTGAGGCTAAGCCGACTTCACCAATAATTTTATTTACACGATGGGGTTTCAAGCTTTTGAATGGTGGGGTATCATCATTCTTTTATGATCTCCATAAATATATTGTTTATTATTTTTTAATAATTTAAAATAATAATCTTTTGAGGCTAAGCCGACTTCACCAATAATTTTATACGATGGGGTTTCAAGCTTTTGAATGGTGGGATATCATCATTCTTTTATGATCTCCATAAGCTCCTTAACAAGGGTAAGGGTTTTAATGAGCTTCTTCAAGGATAAGAATACAATATGCTATTATTACCAACCACCATTAAGCATGTGGTATTTAAGGAGCATTTGTGGGTTTAAGGACCTCTTAAAAAGCTTCTTCACCATACCTTCATGCAATATCATAGCCATCCATCATAATCAAAGACAAGGGACTCCATGGGCTTCATGGCTTACAAACCACCATATGTATGGATTCCAAGACCCAAAACATTTCCAAATAAACCATTGATGATCATATAGTGTCCAAGGGCCATCATGCCGCCATTTATGTGGATGCCAGACCTTCTCCTAGGGTACCATGACCTCAATAAACACAAATGACCACTGAAAGGGTCATTTGGACTCTTGCAACTTCTTCGACACTTTTGTAGTATACTGGGACATAAGTTATGGTACTGGGGAACCAAGAAACAACTGGGGAACTGTAAAACATATTTGGGGTACGTAAACACTCTACAGGGTGTTCAGGGCTTTTGTCATTCTCCCAAGGGCTCCAAGGGATTCAAAATTGGGCTTGGACAAGATCAAAAGGTCTCCTTAGACACTGAAAATTACTTAACCCTCAGGGGCTCCTCAAGGGGCACCAATGACCAGGCACTGTTGGCATCAATGACAACTTAATCAACAGTCTTTAGGGTTGGCATTTTCCACAATCCATTTTACTGGGTCTGTGTAAGGTAAGACAATGAGCCAGGAAGCAATGCCATGAATTTGAGAAGCCCTAATCTTCTCATACGTAGGTCGGTCTTCCTTGATGTCGGAAAGGTCATCATTATCAAAAATTGAGTAGATTTTAGACCAGTCCATTTGGTAGGTCTCAGTGACCCTCTCACCGGTATATGAGAAGATACCAAAATTGGGGTCTTTAGTCAGCAAACCCCTATGGACTATCTTAGACCGAGTATTCCGTGACATGTTGGAAAAGTCTTTAAATTCTGGTAAATAAATAAAACAAAAATCAAACTAAACCATACATAGGAAAACCATGAATAGTAAATGTAAAAACGATAATAAACCAACCTGGAAATGACTGAAAATTGGTGAAAATGACCTTGGTAAGAAATTCACAGTACAAATCCATGTAGCAGAGTAAATTTCAACAGGAAAAATGATAAAGGAAAATAAGAAAAATTGTGTATTTATCATTTTTCGGTCAAATCAAATCTGAACCATAGGATTAAAGAAAAAAAGGTTGAGATTACCCCCTATGGGATGTGGAATCGGGTTCATAAGTTTTAATTTCAAACTTTAATCAAAATTCCCGCAATCTACAATCCGCAATTGTAGTTTGTAGGTTGCAAGTTTGCAAATCACAAAAATACTGATAAAAGTGTTTTCGAAATCCACAACCCGAAATTTTGGGTCGCGGGTTTCGGGAACAAAAACAACATTTAAAAATCAAAATAACTTTCCCTCATCTCGCAATCCGCAATTTGTGGGTTGCGGGATTCGAGATCACACGACGTGGTTTATTAACATAACGACTTTCTGCAACCCGAAATCTGGAATTTGCGGGTTTGGGGTTTCCGGATTTCGTAATTTTCTAAATAGTAACACAGTCTTCCCGCAATCCGTAATTTTGGGTTGACGAAATTCCAAAAGGAAGAACAAACGATTCCCGCAATCCACATTTGCGGGATTTTGGGATTTTGGGTTTCACATTTGCGGGAAGAAAATGACTCTTCGAAGAATCTAAGGCTTTCTGCAAATCAAGATGATAATTACACAAACCATATACAAAGGGTATGAGACGATAACAAACAAAGTTTCAAAACTTCCCAAAATACCTTTGTATTTACAATAATGGGGCTCCCATTATCAACTGAAGCATGGGATTTGTTGTACCTACAACATGTATCTTCGTGCAGATTGCTGCAACCGTTTCTTTGAGTCTGCAGTGTTTGTCTTGAACACTCATTATCTCTCTGCTCTTCTCCGTGGATTCATCCTTCAGCTCCTTATAGCTTTCCTCTAACTGCAGATGTTGGTTATCAGAAATAATGTCTCTATCTCGAATTTATTACACAACTTGCAGATGCAGATTATGTAATTCTTCAAGGGGTAAGATGTTGACATTGATATCCAAATGTGCAAGTTTCTTCTCACCTTCAGCAAGTTCGTCACTTGGGAAAATGACATTGATTGGCTCAATTCTAACTAAGAGAGGTCTCATCGTCAAGGCATGCATCTGTTTGACGGACAATCTACCGAGAGTGGACTTAAGGCTTGATCTCCCTAGCTCAACGTGAGTCTAGAAAAAATAGAAACATAACATAAATAACTTTCCTAGATCTAATTAGAGATAAAGGAACTAGATGCTCTTACCTTCTCAGATCGTTGATCCTTTCCTCTTTAATTGCTTCTCTAAGATTGATGGTCTTCAGATCCGAGCTGCAAAACCTGCCAAGACAATGCAACAACCTAAGCAGTAAAATATCATCTACACAATAATAGATCTAAGTAAGCAAACTACACAAGATATCATTAACACAATGAGATTTGGTGGAAAGCACTTTGTTAAGATCCTAGTGGGAAGCCTTCACTAACATCTCGAGGTTTTGGTGTAACGGTTAGTATCATCTGGTATCAGAGCTTCCACCCAGGTTCAAGTCACAGAGCAGGTGGCAACGCCGGCATTGCAGTGTTTGCCCGAGGCTTGTACGACGCAAAGGGGACACCACCGCACAGGTGCACATCCAGCCCAGAGTCTAGACTGCGGAGCGTGGTAGGATGTTAAGATCCTAGTGGGTGGCCTTCACTAACATCTCTAGGTTTTGGTGTAACGGTTCGTATCACAATTATATTACAGTATTAAAAGGGAAATACATAGGATGAAGAGATTACAACCAATGACTTAACATAGCAGTCCTTCTCCGATCAAGCCAATGCCAAAGCCTCCAAAGGGATGATGGATCTCTCAAGGGATGAGTAGAGATCTCTCCTAAGCTAATTTCACCAACACTTAGATACCATGTACTTCCTCCCTTTGGAATGGGAGTGAGCTTCACTTATATAGGACTAAGTGGATAGGATAGGTTGAGATATGGTAGGAGAGAGATAGGGGATCCTTCCAAGAGGTTAGGAACCGAATGCCATCTTCCCCAAAGGCTAGGGATAGGGATACACATTAGCAAGCTTCAAGAATGAGCTCGAAGAATCTAATTTAGTCAATTAACTGACATCATCGCAGGCTGCAAGAGGACAACCTGCGACGTCGGAAGTTGCATGAGGACAACCTGCGACGACCTCTCAAAACCTAGTATGAAAAGGTTTTCATCTCTTTCAGGTTAATGAGTTAGTCAAGGAAACTTTAGGGATGTTTACACTAAGTCTCATGATGGTAATATTTTAGGTGTAACAGAATGCCCCCCAAAGCATGAAGCTGTTTAAACTGGACAGGTGAAATTCTTTGGCAAAAGGAAATGGCAATGGATCATCGGATGAGGAACACTGCTGCAGTACAACTGACTCTGAGTACATAGTCTCAAATGATGTACAACATGGCTGCCAACCAATACATTGCAGATAAATGGTAGTAATGGCTGACTGAACACAATCATGGCTACTAGACACAAGCGTAGATCCATGATGAGATGATAACACAGCCATGACCAATACAAATGTGGATCCGTGTGATATGAATCAAAACAATCTCCATCACAACCTGGGTAAAATATGACTCCCTAGGGTCTTCAATCTGAACCCGAAATGATACGAATCTATCCATGTGATTATAAAAGGTCTTAACGTCAAACATGGTAGAAAACACTTGAATACCAGTCATTGATGTATACCGTTAACAAGCGCGAGGGAAATCACCATTGATGTCAATGATTCCCAAGGTATCACAGTACATATCACCAAGCGTGAATAAATGAGTTGAAGTCGAATGCAAGATGAAATCTTTCAATCAAGAGTCAATGATGTAAAATCATGTTGAAAGCGAGGTAGCCTACCATTGAGGAATGCAGGGCCAAGGTACTTGGTTGGTTTCTAGATTTGATCCTTGGATGATGTGTTGAAGTCGACAAGGATGAATGCATCGAAGGAGGAGCATGATGAATCCCCCATCATCTACAAGAAACACGACAAAATATGTGTAGAGCAGATCGGATGGTACAATAATATGCAAGACTGACTCAGAGTAGACCGACACAGTGGAAGGTGTACTGACTGTAGATAATGAATGGTGAGAGTATTCTTGAACATAAGCATGGCATGACTTGGCAGTATTGACATGATGAGTGCGACACCAACTTATTAATGCAACTGATGATGGAAGTGTTCTTTGAAGGACTTAAAGGAGTGACTAGAATCACGAAGTAGGTAAGACTTGAAGACAAACAGATGATACAAGTATAGTATGCAAATGCAAATGAGTGCCATGTTGAAGAACGACTAGGTACTGCCACAGATAAGGGTGTAATACAAAAGTTTTCATTTTTCCCCATCATGAATGATGAGTTCCTCATGTGTTCTTAACGAGCTTGATGAGGGTAACCAGATGCTCGGTATAGATCATCTCATAGATGAGTCCAATTCCAAATATTTTTCGAACCTGGGAGAGGAGGGGTTCGTCCCATGGCAGGCCCTTCAATGTGAATGTTTAACAATTCCATAGAAGGTAAACTCGATTGTCATTTCATGTTTAGAGAGTCTGAAAAGAACTAAAGAAGAATCCAACAGTCCTTTTTCGTAAAGTTAGCCTCATCGCCCAAAAAAGGGTAAAACAATGCGGGAGAGGACTCTTCTAGTCATGATTGGCTGGAGTATACCTTTTTCGTAAGTAGTGCCCCCTGGTCTGAAAAAGGGGTAAACAATCACTAGGGAGATGACCATTCAAATTCTTTAACAAGCGTGAACGCAACAAGTTTTCTTGGCAATATTTTTTTATTTCGAGATCCTGAAAAGAGATTAAAGATAGACTCTAAGGGGGTTCCTTTTCCATAAGAGTTTAACGATCTCGGAAAAGTGATAAATCGTAACTCGGTGACTTATTCTTATGGTTTTAAGAGCAGGAGAAAGAAAAACGACTAAGCTCATAATCATTAAATAATCAAAATCTAACAGATAAAAAATAACGAAAAAACATTGAAGGGGTTGTTCATACCTGAGATGATCGCTTCAATGTGAAAACAGTACAAATGGACACTTAACATCTCCTGCATGCTCGAAAACTAGGTCAAATAGTCAACTAGGCATTCAAATGCAGTAAAAATGATCCAAACTATAGCAAATAACCCAAAGATCATCTAAATTTGAAAAGGAATATTTTCTTTTTGTTTATAAATAGAAAAAATGACCAAATATAGTTACCATTGTTCATTTTCCAAATTGGGAGAAGAAAGTGCCATTTGGAGCAAAATTTCACTTGTTGATTGCCAGAGCTAAGAGCAACCATTTCACGAGCCATTCAGAGCAGGTAACCCTAAATCTCATCCAGCATATTTCCAGTGCTTTAGAATTTCATTTTTAGTTCATTTTTTAGGGTTTTGGAGTTGGCTTGTGGGGAGCTTGTGCACCCTCGGGTCGTCGCAGGTCTCCCTTACAACTGTGACGAGACCGGGTTGTCGCAAGTCCCACAAAGTTGGGTTACGACGATGTCACCCTGTCCACAAGCACGAGGTGCGGCGGTGGAAACGCCCATGTTCAACCCAAAACCCAAGCCAAAATAAAAAGTTTTAAATGCTTGAGGGAGTTCTAATGATGTTAAATTGCTCCTATTGGCAGGTTAGTAGCATCCAACATGGTCCTAGAGTGGCGCGAATGGGAACACGAGGTAGATGATGTGCAAGCCGAAAATGACCCATTATGTGTAGAGGCATTGCAGAACTGTGGGCTACTAAAGTTCTTCAATGTATAGGGCATGAGGGACCAGATCCTACTGCTAGAACATATGGTCCGTTGTGGGGACGCAGCACAGCAACAAGTCGTGATCGGAGAGCATATTCTGACTATAGATGTCGAGGACATCTAATTCTTGACTAGTTTGTCCCAGAGGGGGGACAATGTGTCTCTTATCGGATCACGGGGAAGTGACCGAACAGTAGATGACTTGATTGTTCAGCACTGCACCCTGCATACCCATGCCTCTAGTGGGAAGATCCCCATCAAAGAGGTGAGATATCATCCACTGCGAGCTATTATCTTCACCATAGTGAGGATAGCGGGGAGCCAAGCGGCTCATCTAGCTACTAGGTCCCAAATGTTGTATGCAGAGGACTGCATGTCTTAGAAGTTGTTCAACTGGTGTGAGGGACTCCTCACAAACCTCAGAGCTCAGCTGAACAAGTGTCGGCGTGGAGAGCTCAAGCAGTTCGGATATGAATTGATAGTGATCTTATTCTTATTGGAGCGGTTTCCCATCTTGCGCCCGCAGGTGACTGTAGATGACAGGGATCCTAAGGATCCTCACATGGTCAGATGGATAGAGGTGATGGCCCACCATTGTGGTGGGGGTCCTATCATTGGGTATGGTCCTAGATTCTTCACCTGGCTGGAAGGCCAACTGCCTATGATAGAGGAATTTCCGTACAACGGTACGGATTTCGGGATGACCTAGACCTTGTGCTACCTGAGGAGGTAGAGTGGGGAGATTTCAGTAAGAACAATGACCCTTGTACGTTTTACATTTTGTGTATTTATAATTTTTTTGTGTAGTGTTGAAGAGTTAACAACATGTGTGTGCAGATGTGGGCCCTTCCCTGGTAGTGGGAGTCTCGCTTCTCGTGAGGAGAGGAGAGGCACTACCAGTAGCACCAACCATGCACGATTCCATGGTGGAGATGGATGACGTTTATGAGAACCTTATGAGGATGAAATTGGACATCCCATATGCGGAAGTACATGAGATGTCAAGGCCCATGCAGAGATATATAGTCAGTGTGACTATGCGCTTTGGTACGCTGCTCCGCAAGGTGGTGAGGGTAGTTGACTGCTTCCATGTCCATTAGTCGAGGGCTACTAGACCCAGAGGTGCCTAGGCCAGATGTCAGGCCCATTGATGTTGTTATGTATGTACTAAGAGCCATGTGAGCCTTAGATTTTGTACTACTGAAAGCTATCAGGCTTCAGGTTTTGTATGGACTTACTGAAAGCCGTTGTGCTTCAGACTCTTGTATCAACACTACATTATCTTGACTATATATATATATAGACATTTTGGCAGATTTATACATTGTGTGTTTTAAATGGATGAATGATGTGATATTGTTTATGTGTTTGCTTATACAATGAGTTATTTACATGTTATGTCTACTTTTAAGAATTCATGAATACGCTTATGTGTGTGCAATGTACCAATCTAGGATGAAGTTGGACATAGAGTCTGCAACTATGTTCATGTCTCGTGGAATGTGTAGGTATTGAATGGATTCGAAGGACCTTTCTAGAATACGAACTCGTCTATAGAGACAGAGTAAGGTAGGATTGCGGATGGTGTAAACCTGGTTAAGATGAGAGACCACTAGTTGAGAATCCAAGTGGATGACAACGTGGCCCATGTGAAAATCCTCACAGCAGATCTAAGAGATGATGTATACCTCACAAGAGTAATTATGATTAAGCAGGAAAATAGAAGAAGAGTGGTCAATGCAGTATAATGAGCAACAGAATAATAATATAGTAGAACTCAAATAGAGGCAAAAATACTTTACACACACTAGTTAATTAATCACGATATGGACAAATAAATAATACAATGCATGAGGATTCGAATGCCTAAGGTGGCAATTCGAATTATCCTTCATGGAGTGATCAAAGGATCACTGGAGTGTCATCGGAGCACAACTGGTGTCATTAGAGCACAACTGGAAGTCTTCATCATCATCAGTGGAGTCATCAATGCTCAAGTAATTGTCAACCATCAGTCAAACTGAGTCGGGTAGGTGTAACTAAGTGTAACTAAGTGTAAATGAGTGTAACTGAGTATAAACTGAAGACAACTGGACTGGTAGGTGAAGAAGGGAAAGTTGCTTCCTAAAATCAAGGAAGAAGGGTGCATTAAGAAACTAGAGGGATAAAACTTATAAGTGAGAATCTCTCGGGGGCTGGCTAACTGAGGGCTAGGTGCTGGACTGATGACTGGGATGCATGCAAAATGCATGTAAACCCTAGAATGCATGCAAACCCTAAAAGTGCATGCATGACTGAAAATATAAATGATCAAAATACTGGTGGGACTAGGATGGAGTATAGGAATATCCTAACACCCCCCCTTAATCCATCCCAGGCCCTGGTAACTAAGACCAAAGGTCACCCAATATAATGAATAATAACAGTCAATAATCCAAGGAAGTGGGGAAAATTTCATGGGAAAAATACCCCCCCCTCAAAATAGACTGTAAGGCACACATAAAAAATAAATGCTCCAAACTCAAGTAAGTGTGATGCTTTTTCATATGTCTGGAGGTATCTTCTTCTTGGGAAGAAGTGGATCATGCTCAAAAAGCATGTGCTTGTACTTTCTCTTCAGATCGAATGTGATGAGAACAAATCCAAAAGTATGAGGATGATCCTTGAACCTATGATTCGAATCAGCTGAGGTAGGATCAAATATTTGAATGTGCATATAGTCTTTTGTCTTCTCCTTCGAACCACCATGGGTGAGATTATGCCAAAAAGAACTATTACATGTTTGCTTGAAATCAAAATCAGATTTAAGACTTAAAAAACAGTTTCTTGAGATCTCCTTTGAACGAGCAAGGGTGAGATCAAAACCATCATATGTATGAGAAATTATCCCAAGTAGTGATTGCTTAGAATCCAAATTAGATCCAAGACTTGAATCATGGTTTCTTGAGATCTCCTTTGAACCATTAGAGGTGAGATCAAAACCAGTAATTGCATGAGAAATTATCCCAAGCAAATGGCAATGGCCATAATCTCCAATAACCTTCTGAAAGCATGAATTAATGATCATATAGTAGTAAGAAAGAGGTGAATACTCAAGGAGAGCGATTGCATTACCTCCAATGGCTGAATTTACCTCCGAAACATTCATAAGATCATGATGCAAACCAACAGACTCTGGTGCAAGAGAGGATTTAGGACCTTCTGCAATATCTAAAGTGTGAGATGGAACAGAAAGAGAAGAAAGTTGGAGCATGAGTGTATAATCTACAAGTTCTTTGTGGACAGCTTCCATATGAGATGATACTAGTTCATGATCTGAGATATCATCAAGGAGGGCGAATGCAACACTTTGCTTGCTCTCAAATGGGTTTGGACCAATCCCTTCATTCTGTCTACCAAATCTTTCATCCAGGTGGGCCCATATCTCTTTTGGAGATTCAACATCATCAAGGGAATAGAATGCCAAGCTTCGATACATAGTAACCATGATGGCTGCAATAGCTCTTCCACCTTTAGTTAACCAGTCAATCTTTTCTTCATAGGACTCGAACTCTGTTTCAAAACAATAATCAAAGAGATCATGTCTCTTCAAATATGCTATCATTTTTTGTTTCCATTCAACATAGTTGAATAGATAAAGAGGAGGATCTTCTGAAAACATTGAAGCTGTAGAAGACCTGCAAAAACAATAGAGAATATTTGCAACTGCTACTGCTGCAAGAATGCAGAAACTACTGCACTCGAAATCTTGGTAATAACCTCCAAAAAACTCTCAAGAATGGAGATAAACAATACTCTCAACCTTGCTCTGATACCATGTGAAAATCCTCACAGCAGATCTAAGAGATGATGTATACCTCACAAGAGTAATTATGATTAAGCAGGAAAATAGAAGAAGACTGGTCAATGTAGTATAATGAGCAACAGAATAATAATACAGTAGAACTCGGATAGAAGCAAAAATACTTCACACACACTAGTTAAGTAATCACAATATGGACAAATAAATAGTACAATGCATGAGGATTCGAATGCCTAAGGTGGCAATTCGAATTAGCCTTCATGGAGTGATCAAAGGATCACTGGAGTGTCATCGGAGCACAACTGGTGTCATCAGAGCACAACTGAAAGTCATCATCATCATCAGTAGAGTCATCAATGCTCAAGTAACTGTCAACCATTAGTCAAACTGAGTCTGGTAGGTGTAACTGAGTGTAATTAAGTGTAACTGAGTGTCACTGAGTATAAACTGAAGACAACTGGACTGCTAGGTGAAGAAGGGTGAGTTGATTCCTAAAATCAAGGAAGAAGGGCTCATTAAGCAACTGGAGGGCTAAAACTGATAAGTGAGAAGCTCTCGGGGGATGGCTAACTAAGGGATAGGTGTTGGACTAATGACTAGGATGCATGCAAAATGTATGTAAACCCTAGAATGCATGCAAACCCTAAAAGTGCATGCATGAATGAAAATGTAAATGATCAAAATATTGGTGGGACTAGGATGGAGTATAGGAATATCCTAACAATCCATACCCAAAGAAACAACGTCGGTTAGGGTTCCAATGACTGCTTGATATTCCACAGCATTGTTGGTTGCGAAACCTAGACACATTCCTCCTGAGTTGATAAGCTCTCCAGTGGGAGAATAGAGCACCCAGGCTTCCGAAGCAAGGTTACGGGTATGTCGGCTGGTGCCATCCGCGAATTCGTAGCAAGTTGCCATATGTACACGTAGACATAACATGGTATAAGAAATGAAACAAGACATAAGAACACAAAAAATCGAAGCGTCACACCACACAAAACACACACTCCATGTACAGTATATACAAAAGTACTTATGCATGAAAGACTCGGGCATAGTACCTCTTCAGGTAGAGCTCGTTGCGGGGCCCACCCAAATATATCTCGTCGTAGTATTCAAGCTCGTAATCTCCCTTCTCTAAGACGCGTTTCACTATGTAAGGTCCATGCCACATGGACTCAAACTTTCCTGCTCCCAGCTTATCATGTCTTTGGTCATATGTAAGGACCAAATCACCTTCGCTATAGACACGGGGTTCTACCGACTTGTCATACTGCGCTTTGATGCGTTTCTTATGAGCCTCGTTGGCAAGAGAGACATCGCGGTGAGTTTCTGTCATGTCCCAAATTTGGCATTGGGTCACAATGGCCTAATCAAATTGGTCCTATTCATTAGAGTTTGTCAAATTGATGCTAAAGGTCAAATAATTGCCAAGGAGGAAAATTACTAGTTTCCTAGGTTTGGGGTGGAAGCTTTGGGATTTGGAATAATGGGGATAATAAATGATGTTGGAACATTAGGATGGCATAAATATTTAATAAAGGAGATAAATAAATATATACAAGTGAAAATCAAAGTGGCATTTGATCATGAAGACACATGGAGGAAGTGGGACCCACACAAGCTAGAATTTATGTGCCACATGGCATCCTCTTCTTGAAATTTCAAATCCATGGGAAGACTAATGTTCTTGGGATGGTTTATAAGGTCAATAATACTTGGCATGAGTCAATGAGGTCGAAATATAGAGGAAGAGTAACTCCCATGGAAGAGGAAGAGGTAATTTGGAGCTAGTGAGACACTTGGGATAGATTCCCTAACTCTATGACAACAATGATGAAGATGCTATGACACCTATGACACAAATCAGACCTGAAGGATGACATATGACATATATGACATGTCATAGATAAAAATAGACTCCAAGAGGGCTCTCAAGGGTGTTAGGGAATCTAATATGCTTCCACATGTGATTTGGTGGAAGTGGGAGATTAGGAATTGTTGTACAAGTGGTGTCCTTTGGAATCTCTTCCCAACTTGAGTTGGCATGAGTTTCTTGGAAGGAATTCGACCCATGGAGGACATTATAACTTTATAAATGTCAATAACAAAGAATGAAACTATATTTTGATCATTTGTAGAATTTGCAATTGCATTTGTGAAGAGGGAGAGCTAGTGGATGACTAGTTTCTCGCCTTAGCCAATTTCGAGGGTGAAAGATTCCCGTCCAAGTTGGTAATTGGAAAGTCCATTCAGACCTTTCATTTGGAGATTTAATGGAGTATTTATTTTTATGTTTAATATATAGGGCAGCTCATGGTTTCTTCTATTGCAGCTCACTCCTTCAACCATTTCCAGTTTTGATGGCATATTCTTGATCCTTGAGGGAGGGCATTTTTGGTGAGCTATTGTACTCTTTGGGGGAGCTTATAATGCCCCATTTATTTTTTAATATGAATTAAATACTATTTTATCCATCTCCAAAAAGTTTCATGTCAAAATTCCAAGTATAAATGTGTAAATCGCATTTTTAATGAAAGAACAGTGCCATTTCCCCACTACCTTGTTGTGAACCAATGTACTGCGGATGATTTCGAATGAATGGATGATTCTCTGATAAATTTGTTATTAATATACTTCCATGGATGTATTTTACAAGTTTCTTGTACTGTACTTGAGCATTTGAAGTATTTTTACCCAGTTTAATTGCATTGGGAGAAGAAATAGTGTCATTTCCCCAAGGGTCGAATGGGTGATTTTTGCAGCTGAATGGGAGAGGGTTGGAACAGATATAATAATCAATTAATGGTGTACATGAGACCTTAATAACATCCTTAATACATTCCCTACCTATTTTCAAAAATTTGAGTGGGTTTGGAGACATTTGGGAAGCCATTTTCAGTACTTATCCCAGGGGGATTTGAAACCCAAATTACTAGTAAAATTGCATACTTGCTCCAGAATCATAAGAGAGTTTGCAGAGGTATTTTGGTGGACATATATAATCCCTGAACATCATATTCATGTCCTAATATCATTCATACAACTTCCTTGAATATTTGAAGAAATTTGGAGTCAATTTGAGACATAGAGACCAATACTAGTCAAAGGGAATTACTAGTAAAATTCCCTACATTAGCCAGAATTGAAAGAGAATTTGCATAAGTATTTTAAAGGTCCAAAAGCATATCTCAAAACATATTTATGTTCTAACATCATCCATATAACTTCTCAAAATATTTGGGAGCAATTGGAGCAATTTGGGGACCTATTGCTCAAAGCTAGTCAAAGGTCTAACTAGGGAGAAAAGTGAAAAATTGTCATTTTAATAAAATTCCTAACAAGGGATATTATAGTTTTTTTGAGCTTATCTAGGTAGAGGAATCATTCTTCCTCAGAAGTAGTGTCGGGGAGAATTTCAATGATTAGTTTGAGGGACGGAATCTCGCACTCAATAGGAAGGACAACCTCCAATCCATACACTAGTTGGAAGGGAGAAAATCCAGTGGCAGTTTTAACGGTAGTTTGATAATCCCATAGTGCGGAGAAGATCATATTATGCCAATTGGACTTGTGCATACCCACCATGCATTGGATCATGGTTTTCAAGACCTTGTTGATGGCCTCTACTTGTCCATTGGACTGTGGGTAGTACGGTGTTGAGTTTTCATGGAGAAAGCCTAATCTAGTGCTCAACTCGTCAACCATGTGGTTCATAAAGTGAGAACCATGGTTAGTAACTCTCGCTTGAGGGACTCCAAACCACTCTATTACATGATTAAACATGAAGAGTGCGGCGTTTATGCCGTCGTTCGTGTATGTAGGAATAGCCTCGACCCACTTGTGAAGTAATCCATAGCTACTATGACGTAACCATGCCCCCCAGCTGAGGTAGGCTTACAATGCATGAAATCGATGCCCCATTTAGCAAAGGAGACAACGCCAATAACCGGGTGTAACAGGGCAGGGTGAGTGCACTTCTTAGTTTGGAAGTGTTGGCAGGGAGGACATTTTTTGATGGCCTCGATACAATCTTTAAAGATAGATGGCCAAAAATATCCAGCGCGAAGTATCCTCTGGGATGTAGCCAGCCATCCCATAGAGATGACCACCACACGCCCCAGCATGACAGCCATTCATAACGTATTCAACCTCTTCATGAGTGAGACAAATTCGAAGAATATAATCGATACCACGACGGTACAAAGTATCAATGATGATTAGATAATACTTTGAATGGTGGAGTATTCGACGACGGTTGTCCCGTGAGAGTTGAGGGCTGAAATGTTGGGTTTGAATATATAATAGGATATCTCCATACCACGGATCAGACGTGCTGATGAGGAACAATGATTCATATGGAAGAGAATCATTGCACTCAAATTCGACATCAGGACGGGGAAGATCACAAATTAGCTGAACAAACACCAAATACTTTTTAGACTTAGCCTTTTCGAAAAGGAGATCGAATTCAGGCGGATGTTATACTACCCACATCTGAGGATTACTGTCGTTAGATGGTCGATGTGGTACTTGCGCTACCATGAATGAGTAGGTAAATCGTCCAAGTAAGGTTCCACAAATTCCTTCATGTCGTGAAAGGCGTATGACATAGCCCACTGGAATGTGGCACCAACATTTTTAAGGCCAAAAGGGAGTTTGCGATAAGCAAATGTACCCCAAGGACAGATGGAAGTTGTCTTGTGTTGATCATCCGGGTGGATCTCGATCTAGTTGTAGCCGGAAAATCCATCCATAAATGAGAAATTGACACTTCTAGCATAATTATCAATGATCTGGTCTATAAAGGGAGTTGGGTAATTGTCCTTGGGACAAGCCTTGTTGAGATCTTGATAATCGATGCAGACACGAATGGTACCCTGGTTTTTAGCTACAGGGATGATGTTCAAGACCCATTCTGTCAACGGGACAGGGTAAATAAAACCAACTTTCAAGAGCTTTTTAGACTTTGCCTTGATTGCCGCAGTCTTTCGGGTGTGCACCAGTCGCAACTTTTGTCAAACTAGTTTGGCATCGGGATAGGTTTGAATCATGTGCGAAACAATAGGGGGGTCTATCCCGAGCATCTCCTCGTAATTCCAAGCAAACACGTCTCAAAATTGCATGAACAAGGTCGTAAACATTGTGATTTCTTCAGGGGAACACTTCTGGCCTAAACGAATGTGTTCCTCTACACCAGTGTAACCGAAATGTCAACCGAAATGGTAGGCTAAATGTTGGATAAGTTTCCTTCGGAGTCTATTTGAGATGTGATTATCAAGGACTGAGAGCCAGAGGAGAGATTCGGTGTAAAGATGGTGCTAATGCTATTCTCCAGAGTATCCGATAAAGTAAGGAAGACGAACGATGATGGAGGTCTTCCCACAGAGGATCATTCACACTCATAATTTCCATAATGGACTCATACTAAAAAGTCCGTACCAGGGGATCAGATGATGTCCACTGTAGAGAACGAGAGGTGGAGGCCATAGTTAAGTGGTTCTCCGGAGCTGACAGCATAGCCTCGCATGTGAGTTCGGTGGGTGAGAGAGGCATGGTGTCTCCAATCATGTGTGTGGTGGCTTCGTCAGGTACAAGCCATGAATCAGTGGAGTTGGGGATAGATGAAATCCGTGAGGAGATCATGTTCACCATGGAAACATGATTTGGGGGATCCGAAGTAGGAAAAATGCCCATAAGGGATGATCCCTTAATGAGGCCAACCCCCATGCTCTCATACTGATGTGAATATTGTCCATGTAATGGAATGTTATCGCCTAGGTGAGTAGCGGTGTTAGGTGTGTATAAATCCAGTTAGTCGACAGTAGCAATTCGACCTTGATGAGGGAATTGTACTATGAGGAAGACAGAAGACGCGACTGCAGTCATGGCATAAAACCAATTACGACCAAGTAGAATGTTATAATCTAACGGGGCAGTGACCAATTCCACGTTAATTATTGTGGTCTTGCCCCCCAGCTCGACTGCTAAAGCTTGTAACATCCCATGAGGTTGAAAGCCACACCTGTCGAATGCTTTCAAAGTGGTAGGAGAATGGTTCAAATTGGGAGATCCTATGGCTCTCCAACATGAGATCAACATGACTAACAAAGAGGCACCTTCATCCAAGACGGTACGATGGATTGTCTTCCCAACAATGTTTGTGGCAACTTGAAATGGAAACTGACGGGAGAGCCTCGGTTTGAAGTATTCTAGCCAGAACATGATGGTGTTCGAGGAATCTGGGTCAACTGCACCGATGGCAGCAAGGAGAGTCTTGCGCTGGTTAGGACAATTTTGCAAGACCTCGAGCGTTGACATATCACAAGGAGCTTGTGCTAGCTGGTCCTCTACAATATTGTAGTTCTGAGCAACTTGACCATTGGGATTGAAAACCGAGTTTCTAATCGTGCTCTTGGGTGGACGCAACACTGACTCGAAAGAGGGCTTCTCAATGGTGAGAGAAGCAGTCGGTACGGTGACATCGGGCATCGAAGTGGAG
Source organism: Larix kaempferi (assembly GCA_027924585.1). NCBI lineage: Eukaryota > Viridiplantae > Streptophyta > Pinopsida > Pinales > Pinaceae > Larix > Larix kaempferi. Next base: position 9,048,456 of record BSBM01000130.1, read on the forward strand.
AGTCTTGCGCTGGTTAGGACAATTTTGCAAGACCTCGAGCGTTGACATATCACAAGGAGCTTGTGCTAGCTGGTCCTCTACAATATTGTAGTTCTGAGCAACTTGAGCATTGGGATTGAAAACCGAGTTTCTAATCGTGCTCTTGGGTGGACGCAACACTGACTCAAAAGAGAGCTTCTCCTTGCTCAACTTGAGCAAGGAGAGTCTTGCGCTGGTTAGGACAATTTTGCAAGACCTCGAGCGTTGACATATCACAAGGAGCTTGTGCTAGCTGGTCCTCTACAATATTGTAGTTCTGAGCAACTTGAGCATTGGGATTGAAAACCGAGTTTCTAATCGTGCTCTTGGGTGGACGCAACACTGACTCAAAAGAGGGCTTCTCAATGGTGAGAGAAGCAGCCGGTACGGTGACATCGGGCATCGAAGTCGAACATTTTTCAGTATTACTTCCAATGGGTTCCTTCGGTGGGACAGAGTCATATGAACGAGAATGGGTGTTCAAGTTGACAGTCTCACTACGCATCATGAGAACATGCGCGGTGGAGGATGCTTCTCCTTGGGAAGGAGAGGTGTGTGCAATAAGTTGCTGGTTTTGGGTGGGGAAGGGATCGTTGAGTACTGCAGTGGTAGAGTTTCCCTTGAGAAATTTCTGAACTTCATCTCCATGGGGACATTCCTTGGAGAAATGGTCTCCACCACACAACAAACAAGGATACTTTAACTTCCTCTTCTGTTTGGTGTCTTCCTGAGTGGGCTTGGGTTCTTGTTGGTTAGAAGATTTCTTAGGTTTCCCTTTATTCTTCTTCTTACCACCGGACTTCAGAGATGAAGCTGATTGCACAGAATTCACCTCTTCAATTGAGGTAGGAGCAGTGGACTTGGAAGTACTGTTTCCAGCCTGTGGTGGTGATTGGGAAGAACCTTGGAGGTTCGACGATCCACCGACTTGAATAGAAGGCTGGGAAGCAAGGGAACCAATGATGCCATCATTTGGTGGTCCCTTGGGTGGTTTCGCGGGATCGTACGTGGGGTGAGGTGCGTCAGGAACAATTTCATATAAAGTGTCGGATTGAGCATAAACTAAGTCTAAGTAATGAGCACGGGCGATAGCCTGTTCCTCCGTGACAGCTCCTCCCATAGCTACGTCTCGAGCTATGATGGGTAAAAGTGACTTTGTAAACCAGTCATCTAAGAGTTGGTCAGGAATATGAGATTAATGATACGCCATATTCGCCACCATTCATGGATATGATCGGAAATATGAGTGGCAGTGTTCTGGCGAAGGGAAGTCAATAAGTCTGTACCAGTCTCATAGTGAATGGGTAACTGGAAGTGGGTCAAAAATGACATAGCAAGAGATCAAAAATCAGGGAAAGAATGGGGTGGTAGCTCGATGTACCACTTGGAAGCTGGGCCGGTGAGATTTCGTTGAAATAACCTAAGACAGATCGAGTCGTCCATCAAGGAGTTGGATGAACACCAAAGATGGTATGTCATCACATGGTTTTTAGAATCCTCTCCTAGCTTGCCATCAAACTTGGGGATATCAGATGGTAACTTAACCGGAATGGGTGGCCAGTTATGCCCATGGAAAATGGGATCATTCGTCAGACGAGACAAGTTGGGTAGGTCCAAAGTAGCAAAAAATGGTAGCTGCTGGTTCAGCTGAGGGTACTAATAGTACTGATAAGGCTTGTATGGACTGGTAGGACCTTGAATCAACTGGTTATAGGGTGTTCACAGAGGAAACTGACCGTAAGGGGGTGTATCTCCTGGACCGTAAGTAGGTCCACCACCATAGAAAGGTGGTCCATTACCATAATAAGTTGGCCCGTTACCGTAAGGTGGGGGCCCGCCTCCACCTCCAAGAGGGGGTGGGACGCCTCCAAATGGTGGGGGTCCGCCACTACTCTGAGGATAGGATGGGCCACCACTGCCTCCACCAGGAGGAGGTGGTGGTCCTCCACCACTGCCGGAATAGGGTGGGCCTCCACCACCTCCGTCGGGAGGCGGTGGTGGTCCACTGCCACCACCGGAAGGGTAAGGGCCTCCTCCGCCACTGCCACCATAGTAGGGTGGTCCACCACCACCACCACCATAGTAGGGTGGTCCTCCACCGCCACCACCACTAGGATGGGATGGTCCGCCACCACTACCACCACCAGGATCGAATGGTCCTCCGCCTCCGTTTGAAGGGGGAGGGTTTCCACCTCCACCGCCGGAAGGAAGTGGGCCATGATGGTCAGAATGAGGTGGTCCTCCACCATAAGGTAGTGGTCCGCTTCCTCCAGAGTCGTGTGGGGGCCCGTCACCTCCAATGGGAGGTGGGGCTAGAGCAAACAGGGGTGGAGGGACTTGAGGGACTGCAAGTGGGGGTTTATGTTGTAAAACATTTTGCTGTCCCCATAGAGTGTAAGTATTTCTGGGGTAGGGTAGCCCGTAGAGTGCGTTTCCAGGATTGAGTTGTCCTGAAACAGGGTTAAGATGACCTGGATACACTTGACTCGATGGTGGTTGAATTACGGAAGGACTGATGGGAATAACAGTAAAGAGATGGGGGTTTCCCCCCAGCAACAACTTGCTGACCACTAAGTAAAGGTTGAACCAACGAGGGTTGTTGATTATCTACAACAAGATTAGCATTACCCGTAAAAAAAGTAGGAGGTAAAGAGTATCTCCCCGGTGATTTTTGAGGTGGGGGAGAATGGGTAGTGTAACCGTAGTAGTCACCGGTGTGTTGGATTGTTGTCCTTTAACAGGTTGGGTTTCCTGAGGTATGGGACTGGTATCCTGTCTAGGAGATACATGTGTAGGATTTGATGGTTGACCAGCCTCAAAAGTGGTCACGTGTTGTGTGGATGATTCCAGTGAATCATAGGGATTGTGATAAGGCGGTAAAGTCGGGTCGTCGATCCTCCATTGAAGACTTTGTCTTCGAAACTCCTCACCCATAACACGTAATCGAGCCAATTTCTCATGATAAGGTGCTAGGAGGTCATCTGGAGTAGCCCAACTGGGCGGGGTTGTGACAAAAAAATGAGCCACTGGGCAGCCTATAGATGATTTCCAATAGGCTTCAGCTAGACCAACAGCTGCTGGAGGGTCGTCCTGGGGTGAATTTAACCATTCCACCGATCCAGGATCTCCTGGTAAAACAGAAGGTAGGTCTTGTGAAGTAGAAGTTTTTGCCTCTTCACCCTGTGGGGGGTGGGAGGCAAGTGAATCTGGAGGGGTTGGAGGGAACAAACGCGCTCCAATATTCAAAGTGGGGTTTTCCGCTTCAGTTGACATGACCATGGCTTGTTGATCCATCCTTACCAACGAAATTACCTCCTGGTTAAGGGGATATTTGGGTGGTAAGTTCTAATTCCTATGGGACCTTCTCCTAGGAAAGTCAGCCAGAGTGATTGAAACAAAATTTTCTCCTAAGTCAAGCTAAACAAAATAAAAGCAGTCAAGACAAAACCCTACACAAACTAAGGCCACAAGAAAAGTTATGTGATAAGAGTGGATTCAACAGTCTGGAACCTCACAGGATCGTCAAGGCTTTGCAAATCGCTATATACTGCAGGGTCCAACAGTAAAACGCGACAAGGAGGATTGGGACCGTACCCTTTCCTGAATACTCGATTACCTGGATGGTATGTGCGTAGTAATCTCCCTGAGTGCTATTCTCGGTGTATTGCTCTGCCAAGATGGCCAAAATGTTAATTCAATTGGTCTCAGGAATCCTAATGGTGTCTCTTGATATACGCAAGGTACGTGGGAGCTCAAATCCATAGTGGTGCTGTCTAATGCACAACCGTACGGCACGATACCTTCCTATATACTACCGAGTACGGAAACACCTTTCTATATACGCCAAGTACGTGAAACATTTTTCGATATATGCCAAGCACACTAGGTACTTGGTGGGTACGTGAAAGAGCTTCGATATATCTGGTTGGTACGTGAAAGAGATTCGATATACCAATAAGTACGTGGAAGACTACAATACCCCCAGAATACAATGCTGGCAAGTAACGGCAGCTGCCACATTTTACGATGCCAGAACACGTCTCTAGCTTACACACAAGTTACTAATAATTTTACCCTAGTTCTACCGTTAATTTTATCTTGGACGGTTAGGTGAATGCATGAGGTGAGTACATAATCGTAAACATAATGCAGGCCCTAACTACATGCAAAAAGTATTGTTTTGTTTTGATGAACTCTATGTGTGGGAGGGAGAAACTTATTTCCAATGACTCTACCAAAGCAACACAATGCAACACAATCCCAAAATCTACCAAATTTGATAAAAAGCACTCTTTTTCGTTTTCCATTTTTCCAAGCAAAACTCTAAAAATCAACAAGCATAATAACCAAATCCAAACATTTTTTCTTTTGTCTTTTCGAATAAAAACTTTAAGAGATGAAAAGAGAGAAATTTCCTATCTAGAGCACTGTAACTTTTCAATTTCACTGTGATAGGTTAAAGAACACTAAAAACCAAAAATGCATATAATTTTCTTAAGCATGGAGTCACTTTTGAAAAAACTTGATCTCATTTGAATTCTTCAAGAAAATGAATGATTCATAGTTCTCGAAAATCACAAATGACTAATTTTTATTCAAACTTTTGAAAAAGATTATTGTATGACATTTCCAATGCATGAAGTAATTTCTACACTGAGTTCCAAATGTATTTGAAAACAGTAAAAATTATGCACTTTCAATTTCCAATGATATGCTAAGATTACAAGTTGATAGAAATGATGCTTTTAAGCATTGATAACTGAAAAGAGAATCAATTTGGAGCACTCTAAACACTCAGGAAATTTCAAGCAAAAAACAAGCACTCAAATGGACTGAAAACACTTCAAAAAACTCAATCAAACAACTGGATGCAAACAAGGCTAAGTGACAAGCGTAAAAAGGAGTTTGGGATCAGATCTAATGCAAAGATCAGATCAGGTGAGGAGAGGGATGATGATAAGACTAAGTGGATGAATATGGGGAGACAAAGGTGTCCACCACTACCAAGCTTAAGCTCATCAAGAAAATGAGGCCCAATACAACCCACACAAAAACCAAACACTTCAACACACTGATTAGCAAGGTCTCTGACTAGATCTTGCAGCACAAAGAGGGTCTGCACATCAAACCAAGACTCAAATCAAAAAGATGGAGGGGGATTCCCACATGTCAATTTTGACAGATCAGCGCAGTCTGTGTGTGTACACAGAGCGACCGTCACAGGTCACTAATGTGGGAAGTGTGACGGTGTCGCAGTACACTAGTGGATGGGTTGCAATGATAGGCCAACAGGAAGAGAAGAAGAGGTCAAATCAACACTCTAGTTTCACTACCCAGGTGCGACGGGAGAGATCCAAGTTCAAAAATGAAAAAATCTCCAAACAATGAGCAATGAAATGGTTTGAAAATAGTGAGTACAGACTCATAGAAGGACTATAGATTCTTCAATGTGAAGATCTGATGGTGAAAAAGACTTAGGAGGCAGCTTCGATGACTTGCAAAATAAATCAAATGAAAATGACAATCAAATGAAAACTAAGTTATGTAAATCCCCAGTATGGTCTCCAGATTTGTTTGATGTACAATCTACCGAGAGCGGACTCAAGGCCTGATATCCCTAGCTCAGCGTGAGTCTAGAACAAATAGAAACCGAACATAAATGATTTTCCTATATCTAATTAGAGATCAAGGAACTAGATGCTCTTACCTTCTCAGATCGCTGATCCTTTCCTCTTTAATTGCTACTCTAAGCTTGATGGTCTTCAGATCCGAGCTGCAAAACCTGCCAAGACAATGCAACAACACAAGCAGTGAAATAGCATCTACACAATAATAGATCTAAGTAAGCAGTTAAGTAAGAAAACTACACAAGATATCATTAACACAATGAGATTTGGTGGAAAGCACTTATATTACTGTATTATAAGGGAAATACATAGGATGAAGAGATTACAACCAATGACTTAATGTAACAGTCCTTCTCCGATCAAGCCAATGCCAAAGCCTCCAAAGGGATGATGGATCTCTCAAGGGATGAGTAGAGATCTCTCCTAAGCTAATTTCACCAGCACTTAGATACCATAGAATTCCTCCCTTTGGAATGGGAGTGAGCTTCACTTATATAGGATTAAGTGGATATGATAGGTTGAGATATGGTAGGAGAGAGATAGGGGATCCTTCCAAGAGGTTAGGTACCGAATGCCAGCTTCCCCAAAGGCTATGGATAGGGATACACATTAGCAAGCTTCGAGAATGAGCTCGAAGAAGCTATTTTAGTCAATTAACTAACATCATCATAGGCTGCAAGAGGACAACTTGCAACATCGTAGGTTGCATGAGGACAACCTGTGACAACCTCTCAAAACCTAGTATGAAAAGGTTTGCATCTCTTTCAGGTTAATGACTTAGTCAAGGAAACTTTAGGGATGTTTACACTGAGTCTCATGGTGGTAATATTTTAGGTGTAATAGAATCCTTCTCTTCCTTTGGATTGACTCGTCTGACTTGCCTTCAGAGTTGGATTCATGCACCAAGTCCTGCTTAACTTGTTCTATCATCGCAACCATGCTTTTCAGCTCTATGAGGTTCTGAATTAGGTTCACTTGGACTTGTCGCTTTTAATTTCCTTCAGAGCGAACGCTTCTTCTAGGTGCTCACTGAATCGCACTACGATTCTTTCATAATAATTGGTGTGTAACTCCGCTTCGGCTGGTGGTTTAGTCACTTTGTGCTTCTTCCTTTTCCATTTTTCCAACACTGCATTGTCATGGTCCTTCCTCTTTTATCCTACCGTTACCTTAGTAGTGTCTTGCGGTATCTCTTCCTGACCTGTTTCTTTAGCTTGCATGCTAGTTGTTTCTTCTCTGTTCTATGGATCTCCAGCTTCGCTTTCCTCTAATGTTGTGTTGATCATTACTGGCGAATCAACCTTCCACTCCGATGTCCAGTCTTCCATAATTAACTCCATTTTTGCCGCGTCTAGCTAATATAACCCTTCGAACCATTCTGGGTTCTGATTCTCAGCTCTTGGATGAATGTATATGAAATGGAGGTCGACTTTGAATGTTAGCTTATGGATGTACACAGTTGTCAACACCTTGAAAATGTATGGAGTGCACTGAATCACTTTGCACATCTCCTCATAGTAGGTGTACAACTGTTCATTATTCAACTATTGTCTCTCTGGCCTTGTGTTTTTCCACATGTTTGCAAACCTTGTCCCTCTGTAGTATCCTATGATGACTGGGACATTCTGCTGGTATAGTTGCTCTTTCCATCCCACAAATGTGATCAACACCACTAACCAACTATAGTGGAAAGGGATCCCACTCTCTTGAGTCTCGCGTACATCATCCAAGAACTCATTCAACAGATAACTTGACCAATCGTATAGAGTCCCGTCCTTAGCCTTCGTAGCTAAGGAAACTCCAGCGGTCGGCACCTCTGTCAGTCTTCACTTCCTCAAAATGTTTCCTACCAATAGCTGGACTGTGAAGCACTTAGCTTGGCCCTTGATTCCAGTTTTGATATAACCATGACTTCCCTTTTGCAAGCCGAAGTCTCCCTTCATTCGCTTCATGAGCTCCTTATCCTTGTTTTTTCCCACGAACTCCACTGCGAGATCAACACCTCTCTTATTGAGATGTGTAATACGGTAGATAAGGTCGATGTTTATATCATCCTTATGGTCTAGCCACAAGTATCCCTGGTGCGTGCACGACAGCAAGGTGTGCACAAATTTTGTGAGCTCATAACTTCTCTAAAAGTGTGGGATGCTTAGAAGTTTCAGCAACCCTGACGGCAGTAGTAGCGTAAGCCACTCCTTCGCATGAAGAGAGGGTTTCTTCATGTGCTCATCGACCCTTTAGCACAGGTACTGGTAAGGATGAAAATGAGGGTGCTTCGGTGCCTGAGGGTCCTTCCCCTCCTGCAGCAAATCATGATCCGAGAATGTACAGTCGGGATTTTTTCCTAGCATATTATCGCAAATGCACACATGACTTGAGATTGGCGGAAGTGGAATCTCATATTGTGGATCCTTCATAAGTCACATGGGAGGTTCATCAACTCTTCATGGAGGAATATACTCAGGCGTAAGGAATATCGACCTGTCATGAAGTGGTTCCCGCGGAGGTTTCTTCGGCGGGGTCTTCAGATTCTTTGGTTCTGTGGCCAACTGGTTATCCTTTCTATTCATCTCTAATGTGTGGCGTGGTGAGCTTTTTGATAAGGTGCCTCTTTTTGGAAGGATCTTCTTCACGAGATTTTTCAGGAATCCCTCAAACCCAGAATGGTTGAATTCTCTTAAAATATCGTCTAGAGTCAACTACTCAAACATTCACTTGCGAATCACTCTTCGTCCTATGACTGGTAAAACTTAGAATTTACATGCAGTAAAAATTTGAAATTGCATTAAAGCCGGTAAGTATGCGGTCGACCCTATTTATAGGAGCAGTAGCACTGATACGCGCCTAAAAACGTCTAACCAGGCATTAAATGCCATTTCCATTGGCCAAATCGCGCTGAGATCTTGGTCCTTTCCTTCACTGAATGTTCCTGAAATGGACAAATATACCTTAAAAGCAAAAATGGTTGGTTCCCGAAAACACTGTATAACGACTACTTCCTAACCCAAAAAGCTGTAACAGATAGTTTTCGTTTGACTTCGTTCTCAACTGAGACAAGATCCGCGCAGTTAACTGCGTGTTTCCTCCTTTCCATTCTGAACTTCACATCTGGGCTTCCTGCTTTTACTTCGCATCTTAGCTTGCAACATGTACTTTGCAGCATATGTTTCTTCTTCATGGAACTTTGCTTTTTACCAAAACTGTGTACATACTCTCTGCTCAATTTTTAGTGTCCAATTTCAATTGTACCTAACACTTAAAATTTATTTCCTTGTTGATTAACTGATTCCTAGAGGAGTAGGACTATCCCTGTAAGGCTTTAGTTTACTTCCATTAATAAGTCTCGGTAAGTTTTCTCCTAGTAATGTAGCCAACTAGACTGCGCCACCATTAGTAACATGTTTGACAACATATGGTCCTAGCCACTGTATTTTAAATTTTCCAAGAAATTTCATGAACTTACTTTTGTAGAGGAGGACAAGGTCTCCTACCTGAAATAATTTGTACTTGATATGCCTATCATGCCATGCTTTTTCCCTGTCTTTCTGCACTTGTTGGTGAAAGCCCGCGATAAAGCGATCTTCCTCCATCCCAACTAAGTGTAGTAGCCTTTCATCTATTGTCCCTTCATCAACCATATATGTGAATGTTGCAATCCTCAAGCTTGAGGCTATGTATTCCATTGGCATAACAACTTCCTTTCCATATGCTAATCTAAAAGGTGTGTGACCTGTCAACCTCTTGCAAGTTGTCCTATATGCCCATAAAACCGTTGTATTCACAAATCCCAATCATCCGTATTTTTATTGAATACCTTGGTCAGCGCATTTTCCAATACTTTGTTAAAATATTCAAGAGTGCCATTAGCTTATGGATGATATGGTGTGCTCTTCTGATGGGAGATCTGAAATTCTTCTTTCAAGCATTCAATAGTCCTATTCAAGAAATGAGTTCCATGATCGCTCATTAGGATCCTCAGACATCCAAACCTTGTTAAGATGTTCTAAAAAATGGAAATAACTGTGCTACAACCCTTCACTGGTTTTTCCTCTTCCCATCTGGTTATATAATCTGTAGCTGTGATAATATATCTTGAACCAGTTCTCTTTCTTGGTGGGTTAATAGGTCCCACAAAGTCAATAGCCCACTTATCAAATGCTTGCAAGGTGAGTCGTGGCATCAACAACATATCATATCTACAAGATGGCTTCCCTGTCCTTTTCCATACATCGCAACTTTGACAATGTTATTTTGAATCCTTTTGTATTGTAGGCCACCATAGTCTCGCTCTTAAAATTTTCTACGCAGTATCTCTTCCTGCGTAGTAACCTGTAATGTCCCCATTCAAATAATTGCATAGTAAGACAATCCCATCAATCCTACTAGTTTCCTAGGTTGGATGGGAACATGTGGAATTGTAATAAGGAAGCTAATAAATTATGTTTAGACATTAGAATGGCTCAAGTATTTAATAAATATGGTGAATAAATAAATTCAAGAGAAATTATAGGTGGGAAGTGGTTTTGGAGACATATGGAGGGTGTGGGACCCACACTAGCTTGATTTTTCAATGACACGTGGCATCTCTCTCTTGCCAATTCGAATTCATGGGAAGGTGAACACTCTTGGGTGAGTTGGTAAGTCATAACACATGGAATTGAACATCTTAGGTCGAATTGGGATGGATTGGTAACCTCCATGGAAGATAAAGAGTCGAATTGGAAGTTTGTGGACACTTGGGCTAGATTCCCTAGCCCCTATGACACCAATGATGGAGAATCTATGACAACTATGACAAATTGTAGACCTGACCTATGAAATCTGACCATTATGACATGTTAGTCCAAAAAATAGGCTCAAGGAAGGCGCTCATGGGAGTGGAAGAAGCCAAAGAGACTCAAATTCGAATTTGGGAGAAGATGGAAGGTTGGAACTAGGAGACAAGTGGCAAATGTGGAATATTTCTTAAGTGGAAATCTCTTGAAGCTATTGAGAGGATTTCGACCCATAGAAGGCTAATGTTGGTTATAAAATGTATAAATCAAGTATGAGAATGGATTTTGATGATTTGAGAAAAATTGCATTTGTGAAGAGAGAGCTAGTGGATGACTAGTTTCTTGCTTTAGCCAATTTCGAGGGTGAAAGATTCCCATCCAAGTTGGTGTTTGGAGAGGCCACTCAGGTATTTCATGGTGATTTAATGGAGTTTTTATTTGCAGGTAGAAGCTATAGGAATTTTCATGGTTTGGTTTAGTGCATCACTTTCTCTCTACCGTTTCCAGTTTTGAAGGCATATTCATGCTCCTTGAGGGAGGGCGTTTTTGGTAAGATCTTGTGCTTCTTGGGAGAGATTATCATTACATATTTCTGATTTTAATAGCTTCATATCCTCTTTTATTAATAATCATAAATTCTCAGGTATAAATACCCATTGGTTGTATGCAAAAATATTGATTAATGAGCAAACAATGTCCATTTCCCCAATGCATTGATGTATGACACTATAATGTTGATTATTTCGAATGGATGGATGATTCTCTAATATATTTGTGATCAAGATACTTACATGGATGTATTATAAAAGTTTCATGTACTGTACTTGAGCATTTGAAGCATTTTTACTCAGTTTAGCTGTATTGGGAGGTGAAATAGTGCCATTTCCCCAAGGGTCGAATTGGGGATATTTGCAGTTGAATGGGAGAGGGTGAGAATAGTTGTAATAATACATTAATGGTGCATATGATACCTTAATAATATACTTAACACATTACATACCTCGGTTCATAAATTTTAGGAAGTTTGGAGGCATTTGGGAGGCCCTTTTCAGTGTTACCCCGGGGGGATTTGATGCACAAATTACTAGTCAAAATTGCATATATTGGTCAGAATATAAACCAAGTTTTCAGAAGTCTTTGGAGGACCATAAAACATCCCTAAACCTAATATTCAAGTCTAAATATCATTCATACACTCATACAGAATATTTGGGAGCATTTGGGTTGATTTGGAGGTGAAAACAGTAAAACTAGTTGAAGGTCGAAATTGGTAAAAAAGTGGAAAATTGGGCATTTTCTTAAAAATTTTAAAAAGGGATATTACGAGTGGTATTAGAGAATGGTATTTGCACCTGATTTTATTAACAAGGAGCCAAAAAAATAAACCACCACCTTTGAATCAGTAGTTGAAGAAGAGATAGTAGTAGAAAAAACAATTTTTTTCTAAAACAATGGGTAGAGAGGAGGAGGAAAAATTAAGACATAAGGAAGAATTTATTGAAGCCTTAAAACCATATTTTGAAGGAATTACCATGGTTATGGTAGAGATGAATAAACAGATGATGAAAAGTTTCGAATTGTTGGGTAGCCAACTTTCAAGCAAAGGGATGATAGGAGATAACAGTGGTTCACATTCAGGGGAAAAGATAAAAGGGAGTGAGCAAATTTTTTCAATCACGGGACCACATAATAGACCTGATGAATTCCAAAGCACACAAAGGCATACTGCACCTAAATTTCTCACACCCAAAGAAGAGCCCAATATTGAGGTGGATTATAAGAAACTAGTAAATTATTGGAATGATTTGAATGAAGAGTGTAAAAGAGGTGTACCACTCAGTGACTACATTGATGCTATACAAAACATTAAAAGGATGGAAGACAATAGGAGTCCATTACAAAACAAATAATTAAATAGTGCTATTGGAAAAATGTCACTTCCTACTTTTGATGGTTCTTCTCAAAATTCTGCTAACACTTGGGTGCAAAAATTGGATGTATATTTTTAGTTAAATCCTATGTTGGAAGAGGATGCATTAAAAATGGCCATTTTACATTTGGAAGGAGATGCCAATGAATGGTGGTTTCATGGGCTGAAAACTTTGGGTCATAATTAGGTTAAAACATATGGAGAATTTGTTGACAGGGTACTAGAAAGATTTGAACAAAAAGATCCAGAATTGCCTTTCAAAGAACTAGCTCAATTGAAGCAAACTGGGTCCCCTATTGAATCTATGTTGGACTTTCAAAAATTATCAGTCAAGGTGGCTGATGTATCTATGGAAAGATTAGTATTGCTTTTAATTGAAGGTTTGGTTGAAACCTTAAGAGGTTTGGCCAAATCCCACAAGATAACTACATTAAAAGATGCAATGAGCTTGACTAGGGATCTCCAAAATGTACTCCTAGAGCGCGATTTCCTCCCAAGCCTAGCTACAAATTTGAAATAAAACCTTGGAAAAGGGATGGATATGATAATAAACCTTGGCAAAGAGAGTCATTTGAAAGGAATAAAAAAGAAGCACTAAATAGGGATGAACTTAGAAAAAAGAAATTGTACTTCACATGCTTCCAACCATGGACACCGAGGCACAAATGTACTAACGGAAAGGCTCAATACATAGAAGTATTTTCTGATAATGAGGGGTATGATGGGGGCATGGATGAAGATGGACATATTTCAGATCAAGAATAGGCATATAAGACAGCAGTAGAAGAGGAAAGACAAGAAGAAAATCAGCCTTCACCGGAAAAAGCAAGAATGGCAGTACTTTCAGCAGTACCTCGCTATCATACTATCTGATGCAAAGGTGTGGTACAAGGACAAAGAACTTCAGTTTTGGTATATGGAGGAGCCACCCATAACTTCATTGGTGCAGAGATGGTGGAGAAAAAAAAGATACCTATTGAACCATTTGATGGCTTCACAGTTGTCATTCCCGGTCACAACACAATGCAATACAAAACATGGGTTCCAAAGCTGCAAGTCACCATAGGTAACTATAATTTTGTTGATAGTTTTTATGTGGTTGATGTTACTAATACTAATGTGGTTTTGGGAGTGCAATGGCTATATTCAATAGGAGAGCATACAGTAAATTATCAAATTCCCGAAATGAAATTCCAAGATTCAAAAGGAGTACAAAGAGTTGTGAGAGGGCAACACACTTATCCAAATCAAGTAGTGACTTGCAATAGTATGAGTCTATATTGAGGAATTGGGGATATAGAATGGGCTGCTGAATGTCATATTACATCTCCCAAGCCAACTATAAATATTGTTGAACACCCAAATGAGATAGAGAGACTTTTGCAAAAATATGAAAAGGTTTTTAGAGACCTTCCACATGGTAGACCACCGGATAGGGGGGTTGAGCACAGTATTATTTTGGAGGAGGGTACTTCAACCATTCAGATACCACCTTATAGACATCCTAAAAATTTCAGAGATGAGATTGAAAAATCCATCCAAGAAATCCTAGAGTTGGGACTCAGTAGACCAAGCTCTAGCCCTTATGCTTCTTCAGTAGTGCTAGTGAAGAAAAAAGATGGAACATTGAGAATGTGCATAGATTTTAGAGCCTTGAACAAAAAGACTATCAAGAATAGGTATCCTATTCATAGGATTGATGAACTCATGGATGATCTACATGGGGACAAATACTTCTAAAAAATTGACCTTAGATTAGGGTATCACCAAATTCGAATGAAAGATGAAGATGTGCAAAAGACTGCTTTTCGATGTCATTTTGGCCACTTTGAATTTATTGTCATGCCTTTTGGTTTAACTAATGTTCCAGCCACATTTCAAGCATGTATGAATAGGATCTTTTGCAAGAAACTAAGAAGGTTTTTTTTGGTAAATAAACAACCTTTCAAGTCAATGATTTAGTATATTTAAGGTTGCAGCCATATAAAAAAACATCTCTCAAAAAGAATGGAGCAGAAAAATTAAAACCAAGGTACTATGGGCCATACAAGGTAGTGCAGAAGGTTGGAGAAGTAGCATATGAACTAGAACTTCCAGAAGGGAGTAAAATCCACAATGTATTTCATGTTTCCTGTATCAAGAAATCCCTTCGTCAGCAAATCATCACTTCAGAAATACTTCCTCCTTTGGAAGATGAAGGTCAGATCACACTTGTTCCGGAAAAGATTTTGAAGACATGGGAAAGAAGGTTGAGTAGAATTATCAAAGAATATTTAGTGCAATGGAAGGACTTACCAAATGAAGATGCCACATGGGAAGAGGAAAAGATTTTGCAGCATCCAAATTTGAAATTGCTTGAAGACAAGCAATCTTGGGTGGGGAGAATTGTAATGTCCCCATTCAAATAATTACATAGTAAGACAATCCCATCAATCCTACTAGCTTCCTAGGTTGGATGGGTACATGTCGAATTGTAATAAGGAAGCTAATAAATGATTTTTAGACATTAGAAGGGCTCAAGTATTTAATAAATATGGTGAATAAATAAATTCAAGAGAAATTATAGGTGGCAAATGGTTTTGGAGACATATGGAGGGTGTGGGACCCACAATAGCTTGATTTTTCAATGACACATGGCATCTCTCTCTTTCCCATTCGAATTAATGGGAAGGTGAACTGTAACATCCCTCTAATTTAACCCTAATTATTATTATTATTTTTGTTAAATAATTACAATTATGTAATTAGGCCATGGTGAGGAGCTCAAGGACAAGGCCCCACCAGTGGACCTCGAGTCAGTGTCATGATTATAAGTCTTAGTTAAGACTACAAAGATAAGAATAGTAAATGTGACTAAACGATAAACGACCAAACCCATCAAAAAGAAAAGATGAGATGGCAGACAAGCCATGAGAATCTTAGGGCACCATACGAATAGAGTTTAGCCCTAAGTAGAAGACCTAAACTACTATAGTTAAATAGTAAACTCCTACGGCTTCGACCTAATTCCATGCATTAACCTACCATCCTAAAGGGAAAATCTAAGAGCTGTTATAACAATTGGGTGACTTGCGACAAAGATCTAAGTAACAAGTCTTATGATAAATGATACTTTGACCTAATTTTCCTAATCCTATTATGAGTAAGCCATGAAAATGAACCTTATATATATATATGTGTGTGTGTGTGTGTAATGAGAGATATCATATATATATTTATAATTATATAAGATAGCAGTGAAATTTAATCTAAATACTGAAAAGTATATATATGTGAATATAATATAGGTTGATTTTCGTATCGGAGAAAGTATTGCATGCTAAACCATTTTCATATGTTTAGCAAAAGGAATCTCCATTTTAATAGAAAGAACATCCTAGCTTATTTGTCAGAAGGAATTAACCATGCCATCTTGGGTGTTAGTGTTGGATTATCATTACTTCCTTAAAAATCTACTCGTTTGGACCTCCACTTGACTAATGGCTGCTTCCCCGTGGTAAGGATGGACCCCCATCTATCGATCATGGCCTGCCTTCGAAAAGAGGGACCGTAGAGCACGATCTAGAGGGAGGAGAAGGGAGTTATTACCAGGTTGTCGTTAGAGAGGAACAGTCTCGTTAATGCTCGGCGCTACCACAAACCTAACCATGATCTCTTTAATGCTCGAGTTTAATGGTTGCACAATCTCATGACTATCTGGAGAAAAACGCCAATCCTTCGAATGTCCATCTCTCACTGATTCAAAGAATCCTAAGTTATTTTATTTGTTGGTTCATCGTGATAGCGAAAGTTATTTATACACACACTATTTTGGTAGGAGGGGGGTATCTCGGGGGAAAAGGGAAGGGATGGCTCTGGAAAAGAATCCCAATCCCATTTGAGTAACCTGTAGCAAATTCCTGTGCCTTATTACCTTCTGGTCTAATTAATCGTCTTGATAGTAGATCTTCTATGCGTCTTAGATATGTCATATCTAAGTTTTAAATTTTTGCATTATCGATTGTTGGAATACTTGGAATGCTCACAGCATTGAGCTTATTTCTTATTTTAGTTATTCTGAATAACCTTTTGTTTGCATGATCTCAAGGACGAAAGATTTGACTTTTTTTTAGGATTGTGGTTTATACATTTTAATCTCTGTTGTATACCTTCTACCACGAAAAGCAGTTATTGATGCATTGTGATCGGTTAGATTGCAGAGACAGTATGGGTGCTAAGCCCCATTGCGTTCTCTATTATTAATATATTTTATTAGTAAACCCAGGTTGAATCACCATTGCACTTTTGACTTGAACGATCATCCCTGCATTTACACCTTGCTGTTAAGAAAAGTTATGGATTTTCGTTGCTAGTTAGACCTCTACCTATGTGAGTGATTATTTAGTAAAACGCCTGATCTCTTCGGAGATATCTTTATATATATATTTGTACTAATTGTAGTGAACCCTGTATTTTGCTTCCTCCTGCTTGGGAAAAAGATTCAGAGGCGACCTCGTGATAGAGGACCCTCCTGTTCTTTAAAGGTTTCCTTCATTACTTTAAACCTCCTACTGCCATTGACTGGATTTGCTGATATAGAGCCAAGTGCATGTGATAGCATGAATGTTGTTAGTTGCTCTGTAGTTCACATTTTTGTATATATAAATCGGCCTCACGAATTGAATGGGTGCCAGAAACCTTTCTTGTCAGGTTTGATTGGAAAGGAAGATCCCATGCTTTAGTGAATGTCTGTATTTTTTGTTTAATGTTTATGATAGAACAGAGGTGGCATCACAACCGAGGACCTTCCCAATTTTCCTTATTTGGTTTCCATTGTTATTTAAATCTTATGTACAGAAAGGTCAGAGGAGTTGAATTTTTGTATTTATCACTTTCACCTATCTTTTAGATGTTGAAATGAATAAGAACAGTGCATATGACCTCATTGCAGATTAACCCTGTGTTTCTGTGGCTTGCAAACCCTTGAATGCTAAAGCATAAGGGCAAATTCCTGGAGGTTGGAGTTTTGAGATTGAATTAATTAAGTTGCTTAAATTCTTTGCCAGTTAGTTGAGTGTAACTCATCACCTAAACTTAATGATTTATTTTGGTGCTAAATATATTTGCTTACCCTTAGTTAATTGCGGAGAGGTCAAGAGGATATTGGTTTCCTTTTTATTTACCCTACTTGCACACTATGTGCTATGGCGCATGGGTAGGAAGCTCCCGGTAAGTTTTCTGTTGATACATCATTTATTTACGCAGGAAGTAGTGTATGGACTATGCGGGGTTGCAAATCTAATTCCTCGGATGATACCCCTTTTTATTATATATATGTTGAGTATACATATGATGGATATACCTTTGTATGCTGAAGGTATCGGTTGTCTTTTTCCCAGAACATGGTTAGGAATTGATCCCAGTCTAAGATATTTCTTTTCTTCTATTGCATGTAGTCATTTTCACATATCTATGCTGAGTCATTATCTTAAACAATCTATGGTTCTTATTTTAACAGTTGCAATCTACTATTTGTTGCCTTTCTTATAAGATATTAGGCATATATAAATATATGAACGTGCTGGAGTCGCATTTCATCCCTTCTTGATAAGATTTCGTTGGCAACCATTAAATACTTAGGTAGGTATCTATTCGATTACTATATTACTTCAAGATAGAAAAGTTTACATAAATTCGTGTAATAACTATCTCTATGCTGGTAGGTAGACAGGACAGTATATATGTGTTTTTTGTGAGATGATTAACTGATTTCCCAAGTAACTCCTCTCTAGGAAAAGTATGAATCATCATTAAAACTTTACATATGAAACGGTTAATAATGTGTTTCGAAAGCTAGTTAATTATCATCTAGTTTTGTGGGAAACCTTTAATCATTGTAGGAATTGCACTTCATAAAAGTCTATATAAAAGTAAAGAATGCATAAAGATGTTTCCTAGTTGTTACACTACCCTTGTGTACACATTGAAGAGGAAGGCTATATCCCTTATACTTTGAGAATGTAGAATCCAATACTTGTACTAATATTTTTAGAAGTTGACTTGTTATATGTACGTTATAGTCTGAGATAAAACTCTAAGATGTCTTGAAGATACTCTCGGTGAGAGAGGTTAATGCAACTTGTTGGTTGTTGTTTGTACACCATGAGTCTTTTCGTAGCAATTAAGTTGCTCTTGTAATCCGACCACTTCTTCTCTATTAATAAAACATTCACACACTTTTGTGGACTAGCCCGTGTATGGGTGAACCACGTTACTCTTGGTCTCCTTATGTTTTTTTATGGTGTTCCTCAATATGTCTATGCGTATGAGCACTTAAATTCCTTCTTAAATAATTATGATAATGCAAATATGTTCGCTTTATGATTATGTTAATATTGTTATCACTTATGATGTTCTCCTGGTTCGATCAACTGATAAAAGATGTACATGTGCATTTCACCTAGTCTGTCTATGTTGACTTTCTTTACGCAAGCGAATGTTTTAGCAATTGATAACTCCTAATGTACCTTTATTTTTTCACTAGTTGCTTTATGGGATTAATGATGGCGAATATTCTATAGTTATAGCTAAATATGGAAAAACGGTTTAGTGAAAGTATAATCGTAGTCATGCTATCCAGCTAAAATGTCGCATGATGTCAAGGAATTGTTTGGTGATTTAGACATTAATTAAATTCTAAGATGTTGCTCTATTATTTTATAATGTTTAAAGGGTGAAAAAGGGGTTGCACAAACAGGTAAAGATACATCATCCATTATAGAGTTACATCATTACACGTCATTACGACATGTATGGCTTACGATATTTTCTATGTTGTAATTATCTAGGAAATTAAATAATTGCGAGATGTTTAAATGTCGTTTTTATTTTTAATAGTAATTTAAAATGCCAAAACTTTATACTTCCATGTAGTAATTATGAGTGAATAGTCCTTTTGGAAGGATTTTAAATTTTTATGAAAATCGGGTATGTGACATGTGGTATCAGAGCTGTAGGTTACAACACTCGGACTTGATGGGCTCCACATGAAATAAATGGGTTTTAAAATTGACTAATCAAATTGTTTGGTTTCATTTTTGGATGCATGGGATTCGAATGGACGAGGAGTGAAGTCATTTAAACATGCAACCGCAAGCTCTCCAAAAGGAGTAAAGATAAGTATTTCAGTTATTAAAGCAAAGTAGTTGATATGTGAGTATTATGTATCTTCAATTTGATAAGATTTGGTTGACCCTTGTTAATGAGAAATGTTTTGATGTTGGATGTTAAATGATAATACTTTGACCCTAACTAAAAGTGCAGTATATATATATCCTTATATATGTGAGGTTACATTTATCTATATGTAAAGTTACTCTTATATCAATGAGAAGTTATTTTTATGAAGTGATAGGATATCCCAAAATATAAGCTAGATTATAAATGTTGAGATATTGTGAATAAAGGCATTCATCACCGTAGAATGCATAATATGGTCATTCTTTAGGACAGTTTATACTCCTATAGATCAAAGTGTGTTTTCAATAAAATGTGTCATGTTTAGGACTAAACATGTTAAAAGGAATATGGGGAATTAGAAAGTGAAGTTTAGAGGTTACTTGAATACACTGTTGATAAGTATTGTCATCTTGTTAAAAATTCGAATGTTATTGCTTAACAAAAATTGTCTTTCATTTCAGAATTTATTTATTTATAATTATGCAAATGATTGTAAGAGTTGTTATATTTTCGAATAAAGGTTATTGTGCACCAAGTTAATGGATCTTGTAAATAGTAGGAAAGGAGAATCCTAATATTTTTTATGATTGAGCATAAGATCTTTTAAAACATCTAAAACTATTGAGATGAATCTATGTACAATTAGTCGTTTTAAATTATGAAACTAACATGTTTATGTGTTAGCAAAAGAGTTTGCAGCAGAATGAATCTAACATGTTCTAGGTTACAATTCATGTGTAAGTCGTGAACTAATTACTGTGCTCGGACGATTAAACATTATTCTTGCTTATGAAAATCGTCATTTTGTGAAATGATTAAAGATTTTCATTACTTGATATCAATTGTACTCTATTCCAAAAACTTCTTATGGTGTTTAAAATTTCTAGGATAAAGATGTGTTATTGTATGAGTTTGCAAGCAATATTCCTAGGGGTTAAGCTAGCCTTATTTTAGAAATACATTATGATAGACCTCTGTGGGGTAAGTTACAATTTCTAACAAAGACTAACGAGCATCAAGATCTTGTTGATAGTTTGACAAAAATAATTTTCACATTATTGTGACTGATTGAGCATGGAGTCTTTTAAAAATATTTAGATGGTAAGTCTCAATAAATCTATATGTGTTTAAGCTTTGATGCTAACATGTTTTTAGCATATTGGAATGCAGACTCACTTCAAGGATATTGAAGAGTTTTACGTCAAGGTAAAGTAAATGCATAAGCTAAGTGAACAAGCATTCGCATAATGCTATGGAACTAATGTGTTCGATTGTTGAGCAACTCAAGCAAATAAAATTTTCTTTATACTAACATTTCAGGAAGTGATCTTAACTTCGACTGATGGCATGACCCTGAAGAAGGTTTAGTATAAAAGCACCTATGCAGATAAGTTGAGCTAAATCGCTTGAAAGTAAGTAATGATTTACTTTTTATTTTATCACAAGTAGTTATGAGGTTTATGATTGATGATATATAATCATCAAAATGCAAAGAATATGATGAGCGAATTTAATTTTGGTTGCTATTTTATGGAATATAGGAATTACTAGATGGTTTTCATAAAGAGATGTTTCCTGGACTCAAACGAGAAGGTTTGAGAGGAAGGGAAATTATCTCCAGGCTCAAGTAGAGCCGACATCATCATGAACTCAGTAACTAGCTTGTTGTTATGGGACAACTATACCCTAACTTAACTTGTGGTCATGTTGCCCATGGGAGTGGAACAGAGCAGGTAGCTCGTTGAATGATATACTGACCCAAGGGGCAGCATCTTGCACTCACTTACTAGCTGTTGGTTATGGGACAACAACCCCTAAATTTGTGGCATTTCCCCCTCTAGGTGGAGGGAGGTGAGCAGGTAGCTCACTAATGACCAGTTAACTACTAAAAGACCTAGCAGCCTATATAAGGCAATTCGAATTGAGCATACAACTCTACATTACTTTCTGCAGAAGTAATTTCCTCATGTTCATCAGGTGATGACTGAGAGATTCGAATAGGGAGGCTATGTAATGAGTTGCAGAGTAAGACTGTCATATTTCTGTTGTACGCAGATGGTTTTCTTCCCAGGTGTTGGGAAAGGACTCGTGTTTTTGTATGCAAGTCTCCATTATTGTTGAAATACAAAGAGTGTTATGTACGCAAATCTACATGATTGCAGAAGTACATGAGCAGGATATGTATGGCAAGTCTCCACGATTGCAGAAATACATAAAAGTTTTGTATGCGAGTCTCCACAATTGCTGAAGTAAAAAGAGTTATGATGATTGCAAGGTTTAAATGGGTTAAACAATGATAATGATTTGTCTTGTATCTAGACTATCAAAAGTATTTATGTGTGAATTGCTAGGAAGGCAAGAATAAGAGAAATTATTTCCTCAAAAGATGACGAAGAATGATGAACAATTACTGTTTTGAAATTTTGTATACTCATGTAGTACTAAAGAACGTTGCAAGATCTTGTATGATCTGTGTAATGCACAGGATATAAGTGAAAAATGGTTGTGGGAAATTGCAAAAATGTAAAGACGATCAAAGCATGAGAACAAAGGAAAGAGGAGGTGGTGACTAGATGCAAAAGACAAACCGATGAACATTGAGGACGGTGTTATCTTTAAGGGGTGGAGTGTGTAACATCCCTCCAATTTAACCCTAATTATTATTATTATTTTTGTAAAATAATTACAATTATGTAATTAGGCCATGGTTAGGATCTCAAGGCCAAGGCCCCACCAGTGGACCTCGAGTCAGTGTCATGATTATAAGTCTTAGTTAAGACTACAAAGATAAGAATAGTAAATGCGACTAAACGATAAACGACAAAACCCATCCAAAAGAAAAGATGAGATGGCAGACAATCCATGAGAATCTTAGGGCACCATACGAATAGAGTTAAGCCCTAAGTAGAAGACCTAAACTACTATATTTAAATAGTAAACTCATACGGCATCGACCTAATTCCATGCATTAACCTACCATCCTAAAGGGAAAATCTAGCGGCTGTTATAACAATTGGGTGACTTGCGACAAAGATCTAAGTAACAATTCTTATGATAAATGATACTTTGACCTAATTGTCCTAATCCTATTATAAGTAAGCCATGAAAATGAACCTTATATATATATATGTGTGTGTGTGTAATGGGAGATATCATATATATATTTATAATTATATAAGATAGCAGTGAAATTTAATCTAAATACTGAAAAGTATATATATGTGGATATAATATAGGTTGATTTTCGTATCGAAGAAAGTATTGCATGCTAAACTATTTTCATATGTTTAGCAGACGGAATCGCCATTTTAATAGAAAGAACATCCTAGCTTATTTGTCGGAAGGAAGTAACCATGCCATCTTGGGCGTTAGCATTGGATTATCATTACTTCCTTAAAACTCTACTTGGTTCGACCTCCACTTGACTAATGGCTACTTCCTCATGGTAAGGATAGACCCCCATATGTCGATCATGGCCTGCCTTCGAAAAGAGGGATCGCTGAGCAGGATCTAGAGGGAGGAGAAGGGAGTTATTACCAGGTTGTCATTAGAGAGGAACAATCTCTTTAATGCTCGGCGCTACCACCAACCTAACCATGATCTCTTTAACGCTTGAGTTTAATGGTTGCATAGTCTTATGACTATCTGGAGAAAAATGCCAATCCTTCGAATGTCCATCTATCACCGATTCAGAGAATCCTAAGTTATTTTATTTGTTGGTTCATCGTGATAGCGAAAGTTATTTATACACAAACTATTTTGGTAGGAGGGGAGTATCTCGGGGGGAAAGGGAAGGGACGGCTTTGGAAAAGAATCCCGATCCCATCTGAGTAACCCGTAGCAAATTATTGTGCCTTATTACCTTCCGGTGTGATTAATCTTCTTGATAGTAGATCTTCTATGCGTCTTAGATATGTCATATCTAAGTTTTAGATTTTTGCATTATAAATTGTTAGAATACCTGGAATGTTCATAGCATTGAGCTTATTTCTTATTTCAGTTATTCTGGATCACCTTTTGTTTGCATGAGCTCAAGGACGAAAGATTTGACTTTTTTTTTAGGATTGTGGTTTATACATTTCAATCTGTGTTGTATACCTTCTACCACAAAAAGTAGTTATTGATGCATTGTGATCGGTTAAATTTCAGAGACAGTGTGGGTGCTAAGCCCCATTGCATTCTCTATTATTAATATATTTTATTAGTAAACCTAGGTTGAATCACCATTGCACTTTTGACTTGAACGGTCATCCCTGCATTTACACCTTGCTGTTAAGAAAAGTTATGGATTTCTGTTGCTAGTTAGACCTCTACCTATGCGAGCGATTGTTTAGTAAAACGCCTGATCTCTGCGGAGATATCTTTATATATATATTTGTACTAATTGTAGTTATCCCTGTATTTTGCTTCCTCCTACTCGAGAAAAAGATTCAGAGGCGAACTCATGATAGAGGACCCTCCTGTTCTTTAAAGGTTTCCTTTATTACTTTAAACCTCTTACAGCCATTGACTAAATTTGCTAATATAGAACCAAGTGCGTGTGATAGCGTGAATGTTGTTAGTTGCTCTGTAGTTCACATTTTTGTATATATAACTCGGACTCAAGAATTGAATGGGTGCCCGAAACCTTGCCTGTCAGGTTTGATTGGAAAGGAATATCCCATGCTTTAGTGAATGTCTGGATTTGTTGTTTAATGTTTATGATAGAACAGAGGCGGCCTCACAACCGAGGACCTTCCCATTTTTCCTTATTTGGTTTCCATTGTTATTTAAATATTATGTCCAAAAAGGTCAGAGTAGTTGTCTTTTTGTATTTATCACTTTCACCTATCTTTTAGATGTTGAAATGAATAAGAAAAGTGCATACGACCTCAATGCGGATCAACCCTGTGTTTCTGTGGCTTGCAAACCTTTGAATGCTAAAGCATAAGGGAAAAGTCCCGGAGGTTGGAGTTTTGAGACTGAATTAATTAAGTTGCTTGAATTATTTTCCAGTTGGATGAGTGTAACTCATCACCTAAACTTAATGATTTATTTTGGTGTTAAAAATATTTGCTTATTCTTAGTTAATTGCACAGAGGTCGAGAGGATATTTGTTTCCTTTTTATTTTCCCTGCTTGCACAGTATGTGCTATGGCACATGGGTAGGAAGCTCCTGGTAAGTTTTATGTTGATACATCATTTATTTATGCAGGAAGTACTGTATGGACTATGCGGGGTGCAAATCCAATTCCTCGGATGATACCCCTTTTAATTATATATATGTTGAGTATACATATGCTGGGTATACCTTTGTATGCTAAAGGTAACGGTTGTCTTTTTCCCAGAACATGGTTGGGGATTGATCCCAGTATAAGATATTTATTTTCTTCTATTGCATGTAGGCATTTTCACGTATTTGTGTTGAGTCATTATCTTAAACAATCTATGGTTCTTATTTTAAAAGCTGCAATCTACTATTTGTTGCCCGGCTTATAAGATATTAGGCATATATAAATATATGAACGTGCTGGAGTCGCATTTCAACCCTTATTGATAAGATTTCATTGGCGACCATTAAATACTTAGGTAGGTATCTATTCGATTACTATATTACCTCAACATAGAAAAGTTTACATAAATTCGTGTAATAACTATCTCTATACTTGTAGGTAGATAGGACAGTATATATGTGTTTTTTGTGAGATGATTAACTGATTTCCTGAGTAACTCCTCTCTAGGAAAAGTATGAATCATTGTTAACACTTTACATATGAAATGGTTAATGATGTGTTTCGAAAGCTAGTTAATTATCATCTAGTTTTGCGGGAAATCTTTAATAATTGTAGGAGTTGCACTTCATAAAAGTCTCTATAAAAGTAAAGAATACATAAAGATGTTTCCTAGTTGTTACACTACCCTTCTGTACACATTGAAGAGGAAGGGTATAACCCTTAGACTTTGAGAATGTAGAATCCAATACTTGTACTAAGATTTTTAGAAGTTGACTTGTTATATGTACGTTATATTCCGAGATAAAACTCTAAGACGTCTTGAAGATACTCTCGGTGAGAGAGGTTAATGCAACTTGTTGGTTGCTGTTTGTACACCATGAGTCTTGTCGTAGCAATTAAGTTGCTCTTGTAATCCTACCACTTCTTCTCTATTAATAAAAGATGCACACACTTTTGTGGACTAGCGTGTGTACGGGTGAACCACGTTACTCTTGGTCTCCTTATGTTTTCTTATGGTGTTCCTCAATATGTCCATGTGTATGAGCACTTAAATTCCTTCTTAAATAATTATGTAATGCAAATATGTTCGCTTTATGATTATGTTAATATTGCTATCACTTATGATGTTCTCCTGGTTCGATCAACTCATAAAAGATGTACATGTGCATTTCACCTAGTCTATCTATGTTGAATTTCTTTACACAAGCAAATGTTTTAGCAATTGATAACTCCTAATGTACCTTTATTTTTTCATTAGTTGCTTTATGGGATTGATGATGGCGAATATTCTATAGTTACAACTAAATATGGAAAAACGGTTCAGGGAAAGTATAATCATAGTCATGCTATCCAGCTAAAATGTCGCATGATGTCAAGGAATTGTTTGGTGATGTAGACATACGTTGTCGAGAAAATAATTAAATTATAAGATGTTGCTCTATTATTTTATAATGTTTAAAGGGTGAAAAAGGGGTTGCACAAATAGGTAAAGATACATCATCCATTATAGAGTTACGTCATTACATGTCATTACGACATGTATGGATTACGATATTTTCTATGTTGTAATTATCTAGGGAATTAAATAATTGCGATATGTTTAAATATCGTTTTTATTTTTAATAGTAATTTAAAATGCCAAAATTTTATGCTTCCGTGTAGTAATTATGAGTGAATAGTCCTTTTGGAAGGATTTTAAATTTTTATGAAAATCGGGTATGTGACATGTGGTATCAGAGCTGTAGGTTACAGCACTCGGACTTGATGGGCTCCACATGAAATAAGTTGGTGTTAAAGTTGACTAATCAAATTGTTTGGTTTCATTTTTGGATGCATGGGATTCAAATGGATGAGGAGTGAAGTCATTTAAACATGCAGCCGCAAGCTCTCCAAAAGGAGTAAAGATAAGTATTTCAGTTATTAAAGCAAAGTAGTTGATCTGCAAATCTAAGTTGATATGTGAGTATTGTGTATCTTCAATTTGATAAGATTTGGCTGACCCTTGTTAATGAGAATTGTTTTGATGTTGGATGTTAAATGATAATACTTTGACCCTAACTAAAAGTGTAGTATATATATATCCTTATATATGTGAGGTTACATTTATGTATATGTGAAGTTACTCTTATATCAATGAGAAGTTATTTTTATGAAGTGATAGGATATCCCAAAATATAGGCTAGATTATAAATGTTGAGATATTGTGAATAAAGGCATTCATCACCGTAGAATGCATAATATGGTTATCCTTTAGGACAGTTTATACTCCTATAGATCATAGTGTGTTTTCAATAAAATGTGTCATGTTTAGGACTAAACATGTTAAAAGGAATATGGGGAATTAGAAAGTGAAGTTTAGAGGTTACTTAAATACACTGTTGATAAATATTGTCATCTTGTTAAAAATTTGAATGTTATTGCTTAACAAAAATTGTCTTTCATTTCAGAATTTATTTATTTATAATTATGCAAATGATTGTAAGAGTTGTTATATTTTCGAATAAAGGTTATTGTGCACCAAGTTAATGGATCTTGTAAATAGTAGGAATGGAGAATCCTAATCTTTTTTATGATTGAGCATAAGATATTTTAAAACATCTAAAACTATTGAGATGAATCTATGTACAATTAACCGTTTTAAATTATGAAACTAACATGTTTATGTGTTAGCAAAAGAGTTTGCAGCAGAATGAATCTTACATGTTCTAGGTTACAATTCATGTGTAAGTCATGAACTAATTACTGTGCTCGGATGATTAAACATTATTCTTGCTTATGAAAATCGTCATTTTGTGAAATGATTAAAGATTTTCAATACTTGATATCAATTGTACTCTATTCCAAAAACTTCTTATGGTGTTTAAAATTTCTAGGATAAAGGTGTGTTATTGTATGATTTTGCAAGCAATAATCCTAGGGGTTAAGCTAGCCTTATTTTAGAAATACATTATGATAGACCTCTGTGGGGTAAGTTACAATTTCTAACAAAGACTAACGAGCATCAAGATCTTGTTGATAGTTTGACAAAAATAATTTTGACCTTATTGTGACTGATTGAGCATGGAGTCTTTTAAAAATATTTAGATGGTAAGTCTCAATAAATCTATATGTGTTTAAGCTTCGATGCTAACATGTTTTCAACATATTGGACCTCAGACTCACTTAAAGGATATTGAATAGTTTTACGTCAAGGTGAAGTAAATGCATAAGCTAACTGAACAAGCATGTGCATAATGCTATGGAACTAATGTGTTCGATTGTTGAGCAACTAAAGCAAAGAAATTTTTCTTTATACTAACATTTCAGGAAGTGATCTTAACTTCGACTGATGGCATGACCCCAAAGAACGTTTTGTATAAAAGCACCTATGCAGATAAGTTGAGCTAAATCACGTGAAAGTAAGTAATGATTTACTTTTTATTTTATCACAAGTAGTGATGAGGTTTATGATTGATGATATGCAATCATAAAAATGCAAAGAATATGATGAGTGAATCTAATTTTGGTTGTTATTTTGTGGCATACAGGAATTACTAGATGGTTGTCATAAAGAGATGTTTCCTGGACTCAAACGAGAAGGTTTGACAAGAAGAGAAATTATCTCTGGGCTCAGGTAGAGACGACAGCATCATGAACTCAGTAACTAGCTCGTTGCTATGGGACAACTATACCCTAACTTGTGGTCATGTTCCCCATGGAAGTTGAACAGAGTAGGTAGCTCATTGAATGATATACTGACCCAAGGGGCAGCATCTTGCACTCACTTACTAGTTGTTGGTTATGGGACAACAACCCCTAAATTTGTGGCATTTCCCCCTCTAAGTGGAGGGATGTGAGCAGGTAGCTCACTAATGACTAGTTAACTACTAAAAGACCTAGGCAGCCTATATAAGGCAATTCGAATTGAGCAGGTAGCTCTACATTACTTTCTGCAGAAGTAATTTCCTCATGTTCATCAGGTGATGACTGAGAGATTTGAATAGGGAGGCTATGTAATGAGTTGCAGAGTAAGACTGTCATATTTCTGCTGTATGCAGATGGTATTCTTGCCAGGTGTTGGGAAAGGACTTGTGTTTTTGTATGCAAGTCTCCATGATTGCTGAAATACAAAGAGTGCTATGTACGCAAATCTACATGATTGCAGAAGTACATGAGCAGGATATGTATGGCAAGTCTCCACGATTGTGGAAATACATAAAAGTTTTGTATGCGAGTCTCCACGATTGCTGAAGTACAAAGAGGTATGATGATCGCAAGGTTTAAATGGTTTAATCAATGATAATGATTTGTCTTGTATCTAGACTATCAAAAGTATTTATGTGTGAATTGCTAGGAAGGCTAGAATAAGCGAAATTATTTCCTCAAAAGATGAGGAAGAATAATGAACAATTACTGTTTTGAAATTTTGTATACTCATGTAGTGCTAAAGAATGTTGGAAGATCTTGTATGATCTGTGTAATGCACATGACATAAGTGAAAAGAGGTTGCGGGAAATTGGAAAAATGTAAAGACGATCAAAGCATGAGAACAAAGGAAAGAGGAGGTGGTGACTAGATGCAAAAGACAAACCGTTGAACACCGAGGACGGTGTTATCTTTAAGGGATGGAGTGTGTAACATCCCTCCAATTTAACCCTAATTATTATTATTATTTTTGTAAAATAATTACAATTATGTAATTAGGCCATGGTGAGGAGCTCAAGGCCAAGGCCCCAACAGTGGACCTCGAGTCAGTGTCATGATTATAAGTCTTAGTTAAGACTACAAAGATAAGAATAGTAAATGCGACTAAACGATAAACGACCAAACCCATCCAAAAGAAAAGATGAGATGGCAGACAAGCCATGAGAATCTTAGGGCACCATACAAATAGAGTTTAGCCCTAAGTAGAAGACCTAAACTACTATAGTTAAATAGTAAAATCATATGGCTTCGACCTAATTCCACGCGTTAACCTACCATCCTAAAGGGCAAACCTAACGGCTATTATAACAATTGGGTGACTTGCGACAAAGATCTAAGTAACAAGTCTTATGATAAATGATACTTTGACCTAATTGTCCTAATCCTATTATGAGTAAGCCATCAAAATGAACCTTATATATATATGTGTGTGTGTAACGGGAGATATCATACATATATATATAATTATATAAGATAGCAGTGAAATTTAATCTAAATACTGAAAACTATATATATGTGAATATAATATAAGTTGATTTTCGTATCGGAGAAAGTATTGCATGCTAAACCATTTTCATATGTTTAGCAGAAGGAATCGCCATTTTAATAGAAAGAACATCCTAGCTTATTTGTCAGAAGGAATTAACCATTCCATCTTGGGTGTTAGCGTTGGATTATCATTACTTCCTTAAAACTCTACTCAGTTCAACCTCCACTTGACTAATGGATGCTTCCTCGTGGTAAGGATGGACCCCCATCTATCGATCATGGCCTGCCTTCGAAAAGAGGGATCGCAGAGCACGATCTAGAGGGAGGAGAAGGGAGTTATTACCAGGTTATCGTTAGAGAGGAACAATCTCTTTAATGCTCAGCGCTACCACCAACCTAACCACGATCTCTTCAACGCTCGAGTTTAATGGTTGCACAGTCTTATGACTATCTGGAGAAAAACGCCAATCCTTCGAATGTTCATCTGTCATCGATTTGTACAATCCTAAGTTATTTTATTTGTTGGTTCATCGTGATAGCGAAAGTTATTTATACACACACTATTTTGGTAGGAGGGGGGTATCTCGGAGGAAAAGGGAAGGGATGGCTTTGGAAAAGAAGCCTGATCCAATCTGAGTAACCAGTAGCAAATGCCTGTGCCTTATTACCTTCTGGTGTAATTAATCTTCTTGATAGTAGATCTTCTATGCATCTTAGATATGTCATATCTAAGTTTTAATTTTTTGCATTATAGATTGTTAGAATACCTGGAATGCTCATAGCGTTGAGCTTATTTCTTATTTCAGTTATTGATGCATTGTGATCGGTTAGATTGCAGAGACAGTGTGGGTGCTAAGCCCCATTGCGTTCTCTATTATTAATATATTTTATTAGTAAACCTAGGTTGAATCACCATTGCACTTTTGACTTGAACAGTCATCCCTACATTTACACCTTGCTGTTAAGAAAAGTTATGGATTTCCATTGCTAGCTAGACCTCTACCTATGCAAGCGATTGTTTAGTAAAACGCCTGATCTCTGTGGAGATATATTTATATATATATATTTACTAATTGTAGTGATCCCTGTATTTTGCTTCCTCCTGCTTGGGAAAAAGATTCATAGGTGACCTCACAATAGAGGACCCTCATGTTCTTTAAAGGTTTCCTTCATTACTTTAAACCTCCTACTGCCACTGACTGTATTTGCTGATATAGAACCAAGTGTGTGTGATAGCGTGAATGCTGTTAGTTGCTCTGTAGTTCACATTTTTGTATATATAACTCGGCCTCACGAATTGAATGGGTGTCTGAAACCTTGCCTGTCAAGTTTGATTGGAAAGGAAGATCCCATGCTTTAGTGAATGTCTAGATTTGTTGTTTAATGTTTATGATAGAACAGAGGCGGCCTCACAACCGAGGACCTTCCCATTTTTCCTTATTTGGTTTCCATTGTTATTTAAATCTTATGTCCAGAAAGGTCAGAGGAGTTGTCTTTTTGTATTTATCACTTTCACCTATCTTTTAGATGTTGAAATGAATAAGAACAGTGCATACAACCTCAGTGCGGATCAACCCTGTTTTTATGTGGCTTCCAAACCCTTGAATGCTAAAGCATAAGGGAAAAGTCCTAGAGGTTGGAGTTTTGAGATTGAATTAATTAAGTTGCTTGAATTCTTTGCCAGTTGGATGAGTGTAACTCATCACCTAAACTTAATGATTTATTTTGGTGCTAAATATATTTGCTTACCCTTAGTTAATTGTGCAGAGGTCGAGAGGATATTTGTTTCCTTTTTATTTAGCCTACTTGCACACTATGTGCTATGGTGCATGGGTAGGAAGCTCCTGGTAAGTTTTCTGTTGATACATCATTTATTTATGCAGGAAGTACTGTATGGACTATGCGGGGTACAAATCCGATTCCTTAAATGATACCCCTTTTTTATTATATATATGTTGAGTATACATATGCTGGATATACCTTTGTATGTTGAAGGTAACGGTTTTCTTTTTCCCAGAACATGGTTGGGGATTGATCCCAGTATAAGATATTTCTTTTCTTCTATTGCATGTAGGCATTTTCACGTATCTGTGTTGAGTCATTATCTTAAACAATCTATGGTTCTTATTTTAACAGCTGCAATCTACTATTTGTTGCCCTGCTTATAAGATATTAGGCGTATATAAATATATGAACGTGTTGGAGTCGCATTTCAACCCTTCTTGATAAGATTTCGTTGGTGACCATTAAATACTTAGGTAGGTATCTATTCGATTACTATATTACTTCAAGATAGAAAAGTTTACATAAATTCGTGTAATAACTATCTCTATGCTGGTAGGTAGACAGGACAATATATATGTGTTTTTTGTGAGATGATTAACTGATTTCCCGAGTAACGCCTCTCTAGGAAAAGCATGAATAATCACTAATACTTTACATATGAAATAGTTAATAATGTGTTTCGAAAGTTAGTTAATTATCATCTAGTTTTGCGGGAAAGCTTTAATCATTGTGGGAGTTGCACTTCATAAAAGTCTCTATAAAAGTAAAGAATGCATAAAGATGTTTCCTAGTTGTTACACTACCCTTGTGTACACATTGAAGAGGAAGGGTATAACCCTTAGACTTTGAGAATGTAGAATCCAATACTTGTACTAAGATTTTTAGAAGTTGACTTGTTATATGTACGTTATATTCCGAGATAAAACTCTAAGACGTCTTGAAGATACTCTCAGTGAGAGAGGTTAATGCAACTTGTTGGTTGTTGTTTGTAGACCATGAGTCTTGTGGTAGCAATTAAGTTGCTCTTGTAATCCTACCACTTCTTCTCTATTAATAAAATATGCACACACTTTTGTGGACTAGCCCATGTACAGGTGAACCACGTTACTCTTGGTCTGCTTATGTTTTCTTATGGTGTTCCTCAATATGTCTATGCATATGAGCACTTAAATTCCTTCTTAAATAATTATGATAATGCAAATATGTTCCCTTTATGATTATGTTAATATTGCTATCACTTATGATGTTCTCCTAGTTCGATCAACTGATAAAAGATGTACATGTGCATTTCACCTAGTCTGTCTATGTTGACTTTCTTTACGCAAGCGAATGTTTTAGAAATTGATAACTCCTAATGTACCTTTATTTTTTCATTAGTTGCTTTATGGGATTGATGATTGAAAATATTCTATAGTTACAGCTAAATATGGAAAAACGGTTCAGTGAAAGTATAATCGTAGTCATGCTATCTAGCTAAAATGTCGCATGATGTCAAGGAATTGTTTGGTGATGTAGACATACGTTGTCAAGCAAATAATTAAATTCTAAGATGTTTCTCTATTATTTTATAATGTTTAAATGGTGAAAAGGGGGTTGCATAAACAGGTAAAGATACATAATCCATTATAGAGTTACGTCATTACACGTCATTACGACATGTATGGATTACGATAGTTTCTATGTTGTAATGATCTAGGCAATTAAATAATTGCAATATGTTTAAATGTCGTTTTTATTTTTAATAGTAATTTAAAATGCCAAAATTTTATACTTCCGTGTAGTAATTATGAGTGAATAGTCTTTTTGGAAGGATTTTAAATTTTTATGAAAATCAGGTATGTGACATGAACACTCTTGGGTGAGTTGGTAAGTCATAACACATGGCATTGAGCATCTTAGGTCGAATTGGGATGGATTGGTAACCTCCATGGAAGATAAAGAGTCAAATTGGAAGTTTGTGGACACTTGGGCTAGATTCCCTAGCCTCTATGACACCAATGATGGAGAATCTATGACAACTATGACAAATTGCAGACCTGACCTCTGACGTCTGACCATTATGACATGTTAGCCCCAAAAATATGCTCAAGGAAGGCGCTCATGGGAGTGGAAGAAGCCAAAGAGACTCAAATTCGAATTTGGGAGAAGATGGAAGGTTGGAACTAGGAGACAAGTGGCAAATGTGGAATATTTCCTAAGTGGAAATCTCTTGAATCTATTGAGAGGATTTCGACCCATAGAAGGCTAATGTTGGTTATAAAATGTAGAAATCAATTATGAGAATGGATTTGGATGATTTGAGAAAAATTGCATTTGTGAAGAGAGAGCTAGTGGATGACTAGTTTCTCGCCTTAGCCAATTTCGAGGGTGAAAGATTCCCATCGAAGTTGGTGTTTGGAGAGGTC
The DNA here is from genome assembly GCA_027924585.1 of Larix kaempferi. Lineage (NCBI taxonomy): Eukaryota > Viridiplantae > Streptophyta > Pinopsida > Pinales > Pinaceae > Larix > Larix kaempferi. Next base: position 9,082,599 of record BSBM01000130.1, read on the forward strand.
AATCAGGTCTTTCATGGTGCTTTAATGGTGTTTGTATTTGCAGGTAGCAGCTACAGGAAGTTTCATGGTTTGGTTTAGTGCAACACTTTCTCTCCACCGTTTCCAGGTTTGAAGGCATATTCATGCTCCTTGAGGGAGGGCGTTTTTGGTGAGCTCTTGTGCTTCTTGGGAGAGATTCTCATTATATATTTGTGATTTTAATAGCTTCATATCCTCTGTTATTAATATTCAGAAAGTCTCAGGTCGAAATACCCACTGGCTGTATACAAAAATATTGATTAATGAGCAAACAATGTCCATTTCCCCAATGCATTGATGTATGACACTATAATGTTGATTATTTCGAATGGATGGATGATTCTATGATATATTTGTGATCAATATACTTCCATGGATTTATTATACAAGTTTCATGTGCTTTACTTGAGAATTTGAAGCATTTTTACTTAGTTTAGTTGTATTGGGAGGTGAAATAGTGTCATTTCCCCAAGGGTCAAATTGGGGATTTTTGCAATTGAATGGGAGAGGGTGAGAACAGTTGTAATAATCCATTAATGGTTCATATGAGACCTTAATAAAATAATTAACACATTACATGCCTCTTTTCATAAATTTGAGGGATTTTAGAGGCATTTGGAAGTCCCTTTTCAGTGTTACCCCGGGGGGATTTGATGCAGAAATTACTAGTCAAAATTGCATATATTGGTCAGAATAAAAATAAAGTTTTCAGAAGTCTTTCAAGGACCATAAAACATCCCTGAACCTAATATTCAAGTCTAAATATCATTCATACACTCATACAGAAGATTTGGGAGCATTTGGGTTGATTTGGAGGTCAAAACAGTAAAACTAGTCAAAGGTCGAAATTGGTAAAAAAGTGGAAAATTGGGCATTTTCTTAAAATTTTAAAAAAGGGATATTACATGACCTCCAGATACTCCTGAATGTTCTTTATTAAGTATCGTTGGTTTCTCATGTTGTTGTACACATCTGCGCAGTACTTCATATGGTCCTAGTTTGTATAGTTGTCCTGCAATTAGAGTAAAATCAGTTGCTTTTACAACCAACCGTTTCTTCTGCTATGTAGTAAACTATGTAGGTCCCAGGCCTGTAGTCAGGAATTATATAATATCCTTATAGTAGTCATCTTCTATATGAATAGAAAAAAAAAACAGCGCATTTGGTAGACTATCTTCCAAATTACTAAGTTCTTCACCTAACTCAATTCTGGAGAGGTGGTTAGGTCCTGAATTCAATCTTCCTGGATTAACAAAGATTTCAAAATCGTATTTCTGAAAGAGTAATAGCCATCTGCATATTATCCCCCTAACACTAACTTATTGACCAGGTAATTCAAAGATGAGTGGTCAGTAAACATATATTTAAATGCAAACCTAGCATATAGTGCCTTAAATTATGCAATGCATACACCATAGCTAAGCCTTCTCTTTCTTTCGTGGTATAGTTCTATTCTGCTGATCTGCTTGAAAATGTGATGGGGTGATCAATGCCTCCCTCGCCTAGATGAGCTATCACAATGCCAACCACGATATATGAAGCATCTACATGTACGTGGAATGGCTTACTCCAGTCAGGAAAAACTTGAATGAGCGTTGTAACCATTCTCTCTTTTAATGTGTCCAATCCTCTTTGACAATATTTGGTCCAAGTGTACTTCGTTTCTTTCTTCAATAATTTCTCCATAGGCACAGTGATCTGCGCATATCCCTTGATGAAATTCCTATAGTACCCCGTGTGTCCCAATGTATTGCATAGCTGTTTTACTGAACTAGGTGATGGTAGATTTACTATAACTGCGACCTTTATTGGATCAACCATTAGTCCCTGTTTACATACAATGTGGACCAATAGAATACCATAAGGGACAACACATAAAATGCTTTTCTTTAAGTTCAATGAAATCTGACTGCTATCTAGACTTCACTAACATCAGTCTTAAGCTCACATGATGGTTCTTCAGTAAACCAAATACTGTCCAATCGTCAAAATACACTTCTAAGAATTTATGGATAAAATCCTTAAATGCAACAACAACCACTCTGGAAAAGATAACAGGTGCATTTTTCAAACCAAAGGGCATACCTATGTACTGAAATGATCCCCATTCAGTAGAAAAAGTTGTCTTATGTATGACCTCTGTAGCAATTATGATTTGATGATATCCAGAAAATCCACCAGTGGATGAGTACGCTTCATTTCCTCCAACATTATCTAGCACTTCGTCTGTGAATGGAGTAAGAAATGGGTAATGCAATGAGGCGTCATTTAACTTCCTGAGATCTATGCAGATTCTGATCTCTCCTTTAGATTTATTGTCCTGAATAACCATGGGAATTACCCATTCTGATTCTTCTATTGGCTCAATAATTCTTGCATCAAGCATCTTATCAAGTTACTCCTTTACTCTTTCTTTGCATATGGGATTCAGTTTGTAGGGTCTTTGCTTGATAGGCTTCGCATCAAGATTGATAGGTATTTTCATAACTCCCAAGTCACCTATAATCCCTTTCATTTTAGATAGCTTGGTAGGAAATAAGTCTTGATATTTGCGCAATACGTCTGCTATCTGTTCTACCGTTTCTTCGTCCCAATAATCCCCAATAGAAGAGAACTTCAGTCCTTCATTGGTACCAATAATTATTTTTCTGGTTTTTACATGATTACTTAGGTCTGGGATTTCTAAATCAGGTCCTTCTACATCGTTTTTTCCTTCAGATTATGGTATGTTTACATCGCACGGATCTTCATATTCATCTCCAATATCTAATGTGAAGTTCTAACATTCCAATGCATGCTCCAACTGTGTTTCCCAATCTGGTTTCTCATACATAGGTGACGGTGCATCATTAAATATCTTCGTTTTAATCATCTACAAATCCTAATTGATACTTGTACAATCATATTCAAAGATGAAAGTTGTCTAGAAGTTCTTTCTCATATTGGACCATTCTGTCATTCCTCTTTGGATTTTTGTCTCCATGTACAAGTTCTTTGGGATTTGCTCCAATGTGTGCACAAACAGATGGACCCAGTCTGCTTGTGGTATGTGTGTCCATGCTTTCAAACAAAGTTCGATATGATATTTGGGATCAGCATGTCCATTATATTTTTCTTGTACAATCTCAGTTTTTTCTGTGAATCTGATCTCCATCATGTGCTTACATTCTTCCCATGTGTTCAGATTCTGTTTATGCACATCCCACCATCTAGCAGGTGTAGCGCATAGTGTTGTATCTAAAGTTGCTAACTTGTGTTCATCTGAGACTGAAATAAGATATTCTTGAAGGAATGTGTGGATATTAATCAACCCATCATACGCAAGAATTGAACTTACCACTGTTCCAATCCAACGTAGCGACTTTGTTATATGTGCACATCGTCTTACTGATACTTCATGCATTCTATTTTGCGAGTTCTCTAGTCCCACGTCTGATTCTTATATGCAAGAGTTGTCACATCTCCAACTCAATGTTCCATCATTTGTAGGGTTAATGTAATATGCTTGATTCACTGTCATCTTGTAGATATTATCAAGGCCTTGTGTTATGCATTCTTCTCGTACTGGTTCAACATATCTGGGTCCTTGCAAAGGGTCCAAAGGTGCGATGACCCTAATATCCGATCCTTCATATATCATCTTATTTTTCTTCAAAGTGATAATCGCGAGGTTATCGATTGCCAAATCGATCCCCAATAGTACATAATACTGATTGCTATCATCTATGATCTCAATAACCCCGAATTCTACTTTACTTCACACACCATCAATGCCAACAAGGACATTCAATAATCTCCCAAAAGGTAGAACCTTTTGCTTATTCGGTAGTCTCAACTATATCGGTGACAAGGATAACTTTGACTTTCCCATTTGTTCCCAAGTTTGCTTTGTCAAGACATTCACCTCTGATCTTGAGTCAAGAATGATCTGGTCCATTTCAAAGTCTCTTATCTACGCATTTAATCTCATCTCTCTTCCGGTCCTTCTATGACTCTTGATGTTGTGAACTACGCTATGTGATTTGTTCATGACATTACGCTGCTCATAATTATTGAATAGGATTTGTAACTCTGCTAAGTCATTTCCATGCTTTAACAACTTCATGCAGCTCTGTAGGAATTGCGCAACAGGGCTTATGGGTTCTGTTGCAGTACGTGATTCAGCGTATGAAATTGGCATATCCATCACAGGCACTGGTTCACTTCGCAGCTGGGTTCTTGTAGGCACAGGTTCTGAGCTCTGCAAAAATTTTGTAGCTTTCATGTGTTACTAGTATAATTACAACTGAGAGGGGGGGGGTGAATTAGTCGTATTTTTCTTAAACAATTTTAGTCCCTTTTATAACTTCATTACTATTAAAAATGATTGTCAAGATAATGAAAAAGATAAGCAATAGAACAAGTAATCATCAATCACACATATGATGTACACAGACACAAATATTCATGAGGAAACCCATAAAGAGAAAAACCCTCTTCTTCTTAGAATGATAAGCAGTATTTTAACTCATGTACATCATTTATTTTTTAGCACCAACTCAATATGAGGCTACAACCTCTATTTAACAAGCTGCAACTTGTTGAGAGCACCAACTCTCATGTTTTTCTAGCACCTACTAGAGGGAAGCACCCACTCCCAATATTCAGGCATCAACCTAGTTTACAGAGGAAATCAATCCTCCCTACCACCTCCCTTCCACCCTATGTAAGATTTTTTCAGTCAATTATATCACTCTAGTTTAGATACATACTCTTTTCATTTTTGTTCTGTGCTGCTACAGCTTGGGTTTCTGGGCATTCTATTTTTTTCATTAAATCAAGCCACAAATTTTTCTCCTGAATTGTTAAGAATTTTTCTGTCAATTATATCACACTGGTTCAGATATATCAGTACATACCCTTTTCATTTTTCTCTGTGCTGCTACATCTTGAGTTTCTGGGCAATCTATTCTTCATTAAATCGATCCATACATTTTTGTTCTCATTTTCTTCGAATCCCAGCTGCATCAACAACCACTCCTCTTCATCCTCTCAATTCTGACATTGATTTTGTTCTCATCAATTGTTTTTTATAGATACTGAAGTTATATGCCTTGGTCTCTTTAACTTTCAAATATACCAATTCTAAAACTGAAAATATCTCTTTAACTCCCAATTCGAAAAATGAACTGTCTCTTTGACTTCCAGAACTTACACGTTGTAACTGACTAATTAATAAATAAATAAATTTTTGTGAGTCGCAACTTGTTTGAGTCATGGTTGTCTTATTCATAGCTGTCTGAGTCTCAACCGTATGAGTCGCGGCTGCATGAGTCACGGCCGTCTGAGTCTCAGCTGTTTGAGTCACGGTCGTCTGAGTCGCAGCCGTCTGAGTCGCAGCCGTCTGAGTTGCAGCCGTTTGAGTCATGGCTTGTCTGAGTCACAGTTGTCTGAGTTGCATCCATCTGAGTTGCAGCCGTCTAAGTCATAGCTTGTCTGAGTTGCAGCTGTCTGAGTTGCAGCTGTCTAACAACATTCTTTTCTTGTATTTCAAATGAAGTCGCAGCTTTAGTAAACTGAAGTTGGTATGGTCTGAGTCACCCGCCTTGTCTGCTTTCCAACCATTAATGACAACTGAATCAAAGTGCCAACAATCTCCCCCTTTGGCATTGATGGAAACCTAAAATTTATGATGTTGCAAGTGTAATCACCGATTGCTTGTCATCTGCAACTACCTGAACTTCTCCCCCTTTGAAATCAATGTCAAAGAAAACATGACAATACATATCCCCCTATCAAGATTAACTCAGAAACCAACAAAGAAAACATTCTGGAACCAACTCATAATTACATCAGATATGCAATAAGCACAAACTCCCCCTGCCAAAGTGAACAAGTTTGTTGGAACAAGATATGACACCCAACTTCTGGCATAGATATTCAAACTGGATTTTGGATAAGGGTTTAGTAAAGATATTAGCAATCTGTTCTTTAAAAGGAATGAAATGTAATTGGACAAATTTGTTTGTAACCTGCTCCCTTAAAAAATGATACTTGATTGCAATGTGTTTGGTCTTGGAATGAAGAACAGGGTTCTTGGAGACACTAATGGCACTTGTTTTATCACAATGAAGAGGAATAGATTCTGCATATGTTACTTTTAGATCTACAAGAGTTTGAATAATCCATAGAACCTGTGTACAACATGTGGCCGCAGCAATGTATTCAGCTTCTGTGGTAGACAAAGCTATAGAGCCTTGTTTCTTATTTATCCATGCTACTAGTGAATCACCTAAGAAGAATGCACCTCCACTTGTGCTCTTTCTTTCATCCAAACAGTTTTCCCAATCAGCATCTGAATATGTTGTTAACTGAAAGTTCTGATTTCTAGGATACCAGAGACCATAAGTCATTGTGCCTTTCAAATATTTGAATATCCTCTTAACAACTACTAAATGGATTTGCTTAGGGGAAGACTTAAATCTACCTACCATTCCAATAGCTTGCATTATATCAGGACGAGATGCTGTGATGTACAATAGACTTCCTATCATCGACCGATATGTTCTTTGATCAACATCTGGTGAGACATCATCCTTGTTGAGATTACATCCAACATCCATAGGTGTGCTGACAGGTGAATAATTCTCCATTTGAAACCTCTTCAACATATCCTTCAGATACTTCGCTTGAGAGAGAAATAGACCTTCAGAATTCTGAGTGATTTGAAGACCAAGGAAATATGACAGCTCTCCAATCATGGACATTTCAAACTCAGATTTCATTGCATTAGCAAACCATTGAACAGAGAGATTATTAGTGCAACCAAAAATAATATCATCAACATAAACCAACACAACTAATAAATTATCACCTTCAGACTTGATGTACAAAGTGTTATCAACAGTACCTTTCTTGAATCCTTTGTCCTGTAGATATTTGTCTAATCTAGAATACCAAGCTCTTGGTGCTTGCTTCAATCCATACAATGCCTTTTTCAATTTGCAGACATAATCAGAATTGGCTGTTAGTGAAAATCCTTCAGGTTGCTCCATATATACTTCTTCTTCTAGATTTCCATTTAAAAATTCTCACTTGACATCCATCTGATAAACCTTGAAGTTCTTGTGGCATGCATAAGCAAGAAACATTCTGATGGCTTAATCCATTCTTACCACCAGTGCAAATGTCTCATCAAAGTCTTGTCCTTCAATTTGAGCATATCCTTTACATACCAGTCTAGCTTTATTTCTCATAATTTGTCCTTTTTCATTCATCTTATTCTTAAATACCCATTTGGTTCCTATCACATTGTTATCTGTTGGTCTAGGGACAAGTTCCCAAGTATCATTCTTTTCAATCTGATCAAGCTCTTCATTCATAGCTGTTATCCAATCTTCATCTTCACTGGCTTCATTAAAATTCTTGGGTTCTATCATGGATAGAAAATCAATGTGTGACTGTTCTGAATCTTTGAGTAGTTTTCTCCTTGCCTGAACACCCTTATTTTGATCACCAATAATCTGAATTTCAGGATGATTTTTCTGAATAGTTCTAGGAGGGGGTTTTACTAATTGTTGTGGTGAATCTGCCTCTTCATTCTCTGACTCATATTCTTCTTTTTCTGATTCTTGGACCTTTTCTTCTTCATCTTCAGCTATATCCTTTGTACATGAGTCATCATTGTTTATCTGAGTGTCTTTTACATGACTCCCTTCATTTACTTTAATATCAATGTAGTCAACCATTCTATGCAATCTCTTATTGTAACATCTATATACTTTACTGTTTGTAGCATATCCTAAGAAAACACCTTCATCAACCCTATCATCATATTTGCCTAGATGTTCATCATTATTCTTGATATAACACTTACTCCCAAAGACTTTGAAATGCTTGATTGTAGCAGGTCCCCAAAACCATAATTCATAGGGATTTTTATCACTGTTCGGCCTTAAGTGAGCTTTGTTAAGCATATGAACAGCTGTATGAATTGCCTCTACCCAAAATCCCTAAGATATATTCTTTTCTTTCATCATTGATCTTGCCATCTGTTGAACTTATCTATTCTATCTCTCAACCACTCCATTTTGCTGTGGAGTCCCTGGAATTGTATACTCTCTTTTGATACCCTTTTCATTACAAAATTCCTTGAAATGCCTTGAGCTAAACTCTCCTCCTCTATCTGACCTTACTGCTTTTAGTCTTCTTCCTGTTTGATTCTCGGTCAGAGCTTTAAATACTTTGAATTTTTCAAATGCTTCAGATTTCTCTTTCAGAAAAGAAACCCAAGTAAGTCTATAATAATCATCTATAACTAGCATAAAGTAATTCTCTTTTCCTATACCTTCCTTCCTTGATGGTCCACACAAATCCATATGCACTAAATGAAGAGTTTTATCTAAAGATGAAAAGCTCTTGTATTTGAACTGTGTTCTAGTTAGTTTTCCCATTTGGCAAGGTTTACAGACAACATCATATGGTTTTGATATCTTTGGGAAATATTTCATTGCTCCATTGTTTCTAAGCTTGATTAAATGATCAAAATTTAAATGTCCAAGTCTTCTATGCCATAGCCAGCTCTCATCATACTTTCTTAGATGGCATTCCTCCTTTTCTTCTTTCAAGACATAAACATTGTTTTTTGTTCTTATACCTTTGGCAACTAATTGACCCGAGTTTACAAAATTTATCTTACAATCTTTAGCAGTGAAAACAACTTCACATCCACTGTCACATACATGACTGACACTAAGAAGATTATATTTTAAACCATCCACAAACAATACATCTTGAGATTTCCCTTTGCCATTACTCAGACTTACCATTCCTTTGCCTCTGATTTTTCCTGGAGCATCATTTCCAAAAGTTACATTTCCTGATTTTTGTTCTCTTAGAGACATAAACTTACTTTTATCCCCAGTCATGTGTTTAGAGCATCCACTATCAATATACCATGGGTCCTTCTGTATTTGAGCAGAAAGCACTAAATCACACTGATTGCTTTCTTTCCTCTTCCACACTTTTCTTTCAGCTGAATAATTCACTCTTGAATCTGTTTTGTAGTTCTTCAAATAACATTTTGTAGCCTTGTGTCCAAAGTTATGACAAACATAGCATTCTGGCTCATTGTATAGAAGATCAAAAGGATTGACATTTCTATCATGAATTCCTTTTCTAATTGTTGATAGAGTATAATAGTTTTGATTACTCACTGACTGTTCCACTCTATGTTGCAGCATTTGATTCTTACTAAATATTATTTGTTGCATGTTTCTAGGATTAAAAACACAGATTGCAGCTTTGTGACCAAAGCTAGAACAACAATAACAGTAACCATTAAAGAAATTTTGATACCTAGATCTTAGCTGTCCTCTTGGAATTGATTGCCTTGTCATTCTATATTGTATATCTTCTTCATGCTTTCTTGACTGCAGAGTATTGTTTTTTGTTCCTGTAGCTATATCCTTTTTATCATTCATTAGATTGTCATTAATGTTGGTTTTATTTGCTTCAACTTTGATGGAGGTTGCAGACTTTGTGAATTCTGGTTTCTTGCTGCTTTGAAAGTTGATCACCTTAGTTATTTCTTTGTTCTCTGAGTGACTGCTGCTTGAACCTTGTTCATATCCTAAACCAGATTTAATTAAAGGAGATCTTTGCTTACTCAAGATATTATTTAACTCTTATGAGGCTTTAATACTTGAACAATTATGATGATACAAAGTTTGGAATTTCTCTAATTCTTTCTTCACAGTCACCACTTCTTCCTCTAACTTTTCACATCTTGTTTTACTTTCAGCCAGTCGTTGTTCAGGAATGTCTTCTATTTTCTTTGCCTCTTCTAGTTCTATTTTTACCAAAATACAGTCTATACTAGGTTCTTTGTCATTATTTTCATACTGTATCAGCAATTGTTTTTGTTTCCTCTTCTTTAACCTGAGTCGATCAATTTATTCCAATGCACTAATCAACTCACCTTCCATATCAACTACAACATATTCATCATTCATGTCACTTTTTGCATATTCAATGTCAAGATATTCTATGTCCATAAGCATAAAATCATTCATTCTATCTTCACAAGATGAATTGCTATCTATATCCTCTAAGGAGACATCATCATTTGCACACAAACTTTTCTTTTTACTATATTTCTTAAATTTGTATTTCTCTTCATCATCAGAATTATGATCTTTTTTCTTGTGAGCACATTTAGAGGCAAAATGACCTATCTTACCACAGTTAAAACATTTAAAAGGCAGGTGTCTCTATATTTACCTGATCCTTTCTTCAATCTTCTTACAAATTTTGCCTCAATCTCATTTGCTCCAAAATCAATATTCTTATCTGCTTTAAAGGATGCTTCTCTAGTGATGAGTTTATCTGTACTAATCCTCATTTCATAAGCAATTAGAATTCCTAGGAGTTGATCAATACCCAGATTTTTAAGATCCTTTAAATCTTCTATTGCTGAAACTTTGGGGTTAAATTTATCAGGAAAAGATCTTAAAATTTTATGAACTAAGGATGCTTCTTCAATTGTTTCACCGAGGCCCTTCATAGAATTCACAAGCTCTTCAACCCTTAGGAAATATTTACTAACAGTATCATCCTCATTCATCTTTAGTTGTTCAAATTTCAACATGTATGTTTGCAGTTTGGCATCTTTTACTTTCTCATTCCCTTCATAGCTACTTATAAGTTTGTCCCACATTCCTTTGGCAGATTCAAGATGCATCACTTTTACAAATTCAGCTTCTGCAAGACCATTGAGAATGGCATTCATTGCTTTTGCATTAAAAGTAAATTCCAGTTTGTCATCTTTGGAGGCTAGTACAATGGGATTTACATATCTAGTTTCAACTGCATCCCATACATCAGCACCTTAGGACATTAGATATGTTCTCATTATAACCTTCCAGAAAGAAAAATTTGTTCCATCAAACAGAGGAGCCTTATGGTTCAATTTCCTTCATGACTAAGTCATGTTTAAACTTGCAGATCTACCTTTAAATAAAAGGAACCTGCTCTGATACCAATTGTTACTGGTATAAGTACAACTGAGAGGGGGGGGTGAATCAGTTGTATTTTTCTTAAACAATTTTAGTCCCTTTTATAACTTCATTACCATTAAAAATGATTGTCAAGATAATGAACAAGATAAGCAATAGAACAAGTAATCATGAATCACACATATGATGTACACAGACACAAATATTCATGAGGAAACCCATAAAGGGAAAAAACATCTTCTTCTTAGAATGATAAGCATTCTTTTAACTCCTGTACATCATTTATTTTTTAGCACCAACTCAAGATGAGGCTACAACCTCTGTTTAACAAGCTGCAACTTGTTGAGAGCACCAACTCTCATGTTTTTCTAGCACCCACTCCCAATATTCAGTCATCAACCTGATTTATAGAGGAAATCAATCCTCCCTAGCACCTCCCTTCCACCTTATGTAAGATTTTTTCAGTCGATTATATCACACTGGTTCAGATACATACTCTTTTCATTTTTGTTCTGTGCTGCTAGAGCTTGGGTTTCTGGGCATTCTATTTTTTTCATTAAATCGAGCCACACATTTTTCTCCTAAATTGTTAAGAATTTTTCGGTCAATTATATCACACTGGTTCAGATATATCAGTACATACCCTTTTCATTTTGTTCTGTGCTGCTACAGCTTGAGTTTCTGGGCATTCTATTCTTCATTAAATCGAGCCATACATTTTTGTTCTCATTTTCTTCGAATCACAACTTCATCAACAACCACTCCTCTTCATCCTCTCAATTCTGACACTGATTTTGTTCTCATCAATTGTTTTTTATAGATACTGAAGTTATATGCCTCGGTCTCTTTAACTTACAGTTATACCAATTCTAAAACTGAAACTGTCTTTTAACTCCCAATTTGAAAACTGAACTGTCTCTTTGACTTCCAGAACTTACACGCTATAACTGACTAATTATTAAATAAATAATTTTTTGTGAGTTGTAGCTTGTCTGAGTCATGGCTGTCTCAGTCACGGTCGTTTGAGTGTCATCCGTCTGAGTCACGGCTGTCTGAATCACAACCATCTGAGTCTCAGCTGTCTGAGTCACGGTCGTCTGAGTCGCAGCAAGCTGAGTCGTAGCCATCTGAGTTGCAGCCGTCTAAGTCACGGCTTGTTTGAGTCACAGCTGTCTGAGTTGCAGCCGTATGAGTTGCATCCATCTGAGTTACAGTCGTCTGAGTAACAGCTTGTCTGAGTTGCAGCTGTCTAACAACATTCTTTTCTTGTATTTCAAACGCAGTTGCAGCTTTAGTAAATTGAAGTTGGTATGGTCTGAGTCACCCACCATATCTGCTTTCCAACCATCAATGACAACTAAATCAAAGTGCCAACATCATGAAGAATTCATTTTCTTTGTTAAGGTTGAAGGAAGGCATTTTTCCAACCGCCTTTCTTATCCAAGCCCCTTCAGTAGGTTTTTGTCTAGCTATATGGTCTTCAGAAGTCGAAGCTTCACTATTCTGGTCTCTACTTGTCGTGGCTTCACTTTGCGTCACAACATGAATATTGCGATCTTTGTTTCGTTCTTTCGCTGCCATCATCTGTATGTTCTGATTCTGTGCTCATGGCCTTCTCTCTTGCATATTGCCTTGAAAAATGGGACATGCCTCAATGACATGGTCAAATGACTTACAGTATTTGCAAGTAGTACAAGGATTCTGATAGTCTCTAGCTAGATGTCTAGGTTGAGCACAATTATAGCATACAATCTGACCTCTTCCTCTTCCTTGGCTAGTGTTTCGTCCTCTTCCTCTGTATGCACCACATCCTCTATATGTGCCTTGATCATACTGCGCTTTTTCATTATTGTTCTGCGTTTCTCCTTGAACTCTGTAGACATCATGTTTTATTTCTATCATGAGATCATATGCTCTACAGTTGTTATCGTCATGGTCAACTGAATTACAAAATGAACAATACAGGTTCTTTGGTGTTTACACATATTTCTGAAGTAGGTAACAACCCTCTAGACGATGTCCTCTACATCGGAAAATATCACACCATGGGCCTTGCTGTTGATTCAATGGATTTGGTGCTGCACAAGCGATGTAATCTCAGAATACAGGGTAGTGTTCCTTGGAATTTCCTTCTATTTTTTATTTAGTACACCAAACCCCTTCTCAGGTTTCTTTCCCTTTATTCATATCTTGTAACTATAATGTTAGTTTTGTTAGTTTTGTTTGTATCTGAACCATTCCTGCGCTAGTTTCTCCAATAGGCGAAGCCTCTAGTTTCATTGCAATTTCTAAAGCCTCTCTCTGCGAAGTAAGCATCTATTGCATTAGTGGTAATCTAATGTGTGGAAACAATGCAACTATGAACCATTCCCGGTGCTCTTGCGGTGCTATATCAAAACTTACTTGATCTAATAGTGCTTTGAATTTTTTATCAAATTCCCATACAGTCTCATTAGGGTTTTGTTTGATTTCTTTTAGCTCTGTGATATAGTGAGATTCTGACTTAGGTTTCTTAAACTCTCTTATCAATGCAGTTCTGATCTCTACTAATGTTCTACTCTATCCCCTAGAATATTTCATGAACCATGTCAAAGATTTATCTTTGAATGTAGTAACAAGATGAGCTTGTTTTACAGCATCATCCTGTACATGCTTAACATTCCACACTACTTCACAAAGCAACCAATGTTGCTCTAGGTCTTCTAGACCAGTTCCTTTAAAATTGGCAGCTTAATGTCATCTATCATTCTTATTCTAGGAGGTGTAGTATTTTGTGATGAAGAAGGTATAGTACTACTTGGAAAATTCTGAGTATTTTCTCCTTCGGTATTACTGCTACTAGTGTTCTTCGAACTAGCAATATTTCTCTCATCAACGGGAGGTTTCTGCGGAGTGATAGGATGATAGCCAATTTGTCTAAGCTCTGTTTCACTCTTAGACTCACCCTGGTATAAGCTTCTATTACTTCCTAACTCATTTTATGGGAATGTGCGAGGTTCGGCTTCACGATACCTCTTTCTAGTGCTAGGTTTATATCTTTTTCCATTCTTAAAATGTGAATATTTTTCTCTGGGTCACAATCTGTGTTACTGAAAATTAAAGACTCACACCCTAGGAATCTGACTGCATTCTTAAAACACCTTTTTTCGCTAACAACATTTTAATGTATAAACTAAGATTTTTCAGGTACTTACCTCTAAATCCTCTAAAGAAATCTCCTTCTTCTACGTTGTAAGACTTTAGGGTGTCCACAACAAATTTTGTAACGTATATCTCTAGTACGCTATCCAACCAAAAGTCTATTGCTTTTGAAATTGGGTTATCAACCTCTTTAAGCCTCTGGATCAACTTTGTAGTCCAAACTGTAGGTTCTCCACCCTGAAAAACAGTTTTTCCATTCTGTGAGTCTTGATAACCACTCGTGTAGTTTGTTAGCAAAAAATGCGAAGAAAACTACGTGTAAGTCAGAAAAGAGATATTTCTGCAACCATTCTTCTGTATACAAGCACGTATGTTTGTTCTCCTTCCTCGCAAACTCCTTTTCTGTCTGAATCACCCAATTCTCTATCTCTTTCCTCCTGGGATTCCAATTATCAGAGCACATCACCAGTTCAAGCGCGAAAACAGAACTATTTTTTGGCTCACTATATCCTTCTTGGATGACCTGGGTTCTGCATAGTTAGAGACCCAACAAATCCCCTTTTCACCGGCCCTTTCGAAAACAACCTGCGAGCAGGTTGAGGTCTCACCCGAGGCAAAGTTATGGGGTGATTATAGAAGTAGGTTTCTGTAATCTTGATGATGCGCGGATATGGAATCAGTCCTTGGAGAGAAGTCACACCTACTTCACATATACCTAGAATACAACTGTGCATATATGTGACTGCGCACTTCGTAGTTGTTAACACCTAAAAAGTGCTCACTAGCTCATTTCCCTATTCACATGACCCATTTGTCCACTTTTTTCACCATCCGAGCCTCTGAAACCAACAAAAGGTCACCAAAAGACCTGAGTACACCCCTTTTTCCATTAAAAAAGATTATTTTTCCTGAAAAGCATAAAAAACCCTCAAAAAGGGTCCAAATTCTAAAAAATATTAAAAAGGGAATTAAAATATTATTTTTATTCAAAAAAGGAAAAAGGAGGGAAAAGTACCTAAACCATGTTGGTCAATACCATTTGGTTTCCACAAAACCACAAATGGTATTCCTCACCACCAAAACCTATAAAAAGGTGGTAGGGGCTCCTCATCTCACATCCATCCATTATCTCATCCTTATGTTGCTGAAATCTCCCCTGAGCATTTTAGCCATTGAAGCAACCTTGGAGAAGGAGACCATTGGAGATTGGAGTTGCTCATCCTTGGAGCCATTCAACCTCACCATTAGAGGTATTGATTCCACAAGCACTTGCTTGCCCCATTCTTTCAATACAAATTCATTATTTTACATTATCTTGTTCTTGATTTTAAATTATTTTTTGTTATTTGCTTAATATCTTTGCATAGATCCATGATTAGTTTAGTTTAGTTTAGTTTCTTGTTTTTAATTCTATTGAAACTGCTGCTACTAGTTAGCAGGTGCCCATAGCACTAAGCCCGGTTGCAAAACCGGGCCAAGAATTTTTGGCGACTCCCCGATTTTCAGGGCATTTTTTCCATGCCCCCTTGTCACCTCGATTTGCGTGCCACATCGGCCGTTCTCAGTTCGGGGCATGCCTTATATCGTCGGATTCAGTTTTTCGCGCTCGTGATGATGCTTGAGATCATTTCTCGCTCTCACCTTTCGATTTTTCGGCCATTTCTTCCATGCTCCCTTGTCACCTCGGTTTGCGTGCCACATCGGTCGTTCTCAGTTCGGGGCATGGCTTATATCGTCGGATTCAGTTTTCCGCTCTCGTGATGATGCTTGAGATCATTTCTTGCTCTCACCTTTCGATTTTTTGGCCATTTCTTCCATGCTCCCTCGTCACCTCGATTTGCATGCCACATCGGCCGTCCTCCGTTTTCGACGTGCCTTATATCGTCGGATCCAGTTTTCCGCACCGATGACGATGCTTGAGACCTTTTCTCGCCCTCATCAATCCAATTTTGTTCGGTATAATTTTACCCCTTTTTCGGGGCCGAACAACCCTTTTTACGAAAAAGGCACTTAGGGAGTTTCTGTTAAGCTCTTTTCTGACTCTTAAAACAATGAAAAGATTGTTGAGCAACCTTGCTTCCTTTCATGCTCGTTAAACGTATCTGAAAGGGCGTCTACCTGGTATAAGTTTACCCCTTTTCCGGACCTTGTAGACTAATTACGGAAAAGGTATACTCTAGTCACATCGGCTAGAAGAGTTCTCCATCCACATCATTTTATGCTTTTTCGGGCCTTGGAGACTAAAATTACGAAAAAGAAACACCAATAGAGTCCACTTACCGTTTTCAGACTCTCTAAACATGAAAGCAACCATGAGCATGAGCCGTCCTGGGCTCACAAAATCCACAGGACCGTACCAATTCAGAGCACACTTTTATCCTTTCTTGGAGCTCATTATAACTACGAAGAAGGAAGCAATGGTGCCTCTTGGCGCCACAACAGATCAAATCTACTCATCAGGCAGCTTCCCCATTTTGGTCGCCTTTGTTCAGAGTATTCTGCAGTATGTCACCTTGATAATCCCTCGACGGCACCTATCAGCTCGTCCTCCCCCCCAGAGTCAATATATAACATTCAGTCAAAGCAATGATCCCCACACCTACAAGTCAGTTCCCTACGCTGCCAGGTCAACCATGTCATCGTGCTCTGAACAAAGGAAGTTTGAGTCTACCCAGTTTTGACCCAGTTTTTTTCCATTCCCACAAGTACGTCAGTCCTACCATCAGTACTACAACACTTCAGTTTTACACCTCGTGATCCTATCAAGGAAACATCATTGCCTTGTTAGTTGCTCGTCTCCCTCTGTCGACGACAACCACATTGATTCCAGAGGATAGACCTAGAGGTCCCTGTGTCTTGGACTCATCACCATTTATGATGAGTGCCTACGAATCATTTCGAGAGGAATCTTCAGTGCCTCTCCAAATGGTTGTTTCTCACATGCTCGACTTCAACACCTTGATCGCATCGTTGAGACTCGCACAGGGTATTCGTCCGTTTCACTTATTAGTCGAAGACCCCGGATACCTCCTGACTCCTCCACATTTGAGAGCCTCCCTATGGATAACACCAGTTACACTTTTTCTATAGATATCCGGGTTGCGCATGGCGACAGTATTCAGATTTACCCCAGTTTCATACTCCCTTGAGTATACAGTTACATTATTCCTCAGAGATGACTCATAGTCTTTGAGTCCCTACAGATGTTGGACACCTTCAGTTTCAGCAGTTCCTCAATTATTCCAGTGTATCAGTTATTGAGATCCATTATGATCAGGAGTACATCCCAAAATAATGTCCCCCATGGACCATTATGGTGTACCAGTAGATTCTTTCTGTATTAGATCCCCCTTCTTGGGACTAATTGTTATGTATATGTCTTGATACGAGCATGGGAATGCCCGCCTCGTCCATTATCAGAGATATACCTCATTCATATTGAGGCCATGTAATATTTTTTGTTTCTTGCAGCTTCCAAGGGCCGTAGCTCCAGTCTCCAATCGGTCTCTTCTCCTTCCCAAACCCCTGAAAAAAGAGGAAAGAACTATGATGTCTATCGGCCATACGATGAGCTCCTGCCCTCACACATCAGGGTGCAATCTGTTAACACCTAAAAAGTGCTCACTAGCTCATTTCCTTATTCACATGACCCATTTGTCCACTTTTTTCACCATCCGAGCCTCTGAAACCAACAAAAGGTCACCAAAAGACCTGAGTACACCCCTTTTTCCATTAAAAAAGATTATTTTTCCTGAAAAGCATAAAAAACCCTCAAAAAGGGTCCAAATTCTCAAAAATATTAAAAAGGGAATTAAAATATTATTTTTATTCAGAAAAGGAAAAAGGAGGGAAAAGTACCTAAACCATGTTGGTCAATACCATTTGGTTTCCACAAAACCACAAATGGTATTCCTCACCACCAAAACCTATAAAAAGGTGGTAGGGGCTCCACATCTCACATCCATCCATTATCTCATCCTTATGTTGCTGAAATCTCCCCTGAGCATTTTAGCCATTGAAGCAACCTTGGAGAAGGAGACCATTGGAGATTGGAGTTGCTCATCCTTGGAGCCATTCAACCTCACCATTAGAGGTATTGATTCCACAAGCACTTGCTTGCCCCATTCTTTCAATACAAATTCATTATTTTACATTATCTTGTTCTTGATTTTAAATTATTTTTTGTTATTTGCTTAATATCTTTGCATAGATCCATGATTAGTTTAGTTTAGTTTAGTTTCTTGTTTTTAATTCTATTGAAACTGCTGCTACTAGTTAGCAGGTGCCCATAGCACTAAGCCCGGTTGCAAAACCGGGCCAAGAATTTTTGGCGACTCCCCGATTTTCAGGGCATTTTTTCCATGCCCCCTTGTCACCTCGGTTTGCGTGCCACATCGGCCGTTCTCAGTTCGGGGCATGCCTTATATCGTCGGATTCAGTTTTTCGCGCTCGTGATGATGCTTGAGATCATTTCTCGCTCTCACCTTTCGATTTTTTGGCCATTTCTTCCATGCTCCCTTGTCACCTCGGTTTGCGTGCCACATCGGTCGTTCTCAGTTCGGGGCATGCCTTATATCGTCGGATTCAGTTTTCCGCTCTCGTGATGATGCTTGAGATCATTTCTTGCTCTCACCTTTCGATTTTTTGGCCATTTCTTCCATGCTCCCTCGTCACCTCGATTTGCATGCCACATCGGCCGTCCTCCGTTTTCGACGTGCCTTATATCGTCGGATCCAGTTTTCCGCACCGATGACGATGCTTGAGACCTTTTCTCGCCCTCATCAATCCAATTTTGTTCGGTATAATTTTACCCCTTTTTCGGGCCGAACAACCCTTTTTACGAAAAAGGCACTTAGGGAGTTTCTGTTAAGCTCTTTTCTGACTCTTAAAACAATGAAAAGATTGTTGAGCAACCTTGCTTCCTTTCATGCTCGTTAAACGTATCTGAAAGGGCGTCTACCTGGTATAAGTTTACCCCTTTTCCGGACCTTGTAGACTAATTACGGAAAAGGTATACTCTAGTCACATCGGCTAGAAGAGTTCTCCATCCACATCATTTTATGCTTTTTCGGGCCTTGGAGACTAAAATTACGAAAAAGAAACACCAATAGAGTCCACTTACCATTTTCAGACTCTCTAAACATGAAAGCAACCATGAGCATGAGCCGTCCTGGGCTCACAAAATCCACAGGACCGTACCAATTCAGAGCACACTTTTATCCTTTCTTGGAGCTCATTATAACTACGAAGAAGGAAGCAATGGTGCCTCTTGGCGCCACAACAGATCAAATCTACTCATCAGGCAGCTTCCCCATTTTGGTCGCCTTTGTTCAGAGTATTCTGCAGTATGTCACCTTGATAATTCCTCGACGGCACCTATCAGCTCGTCCTCCCCCCCAGAGTCAATATATAACATTCAGTCAAAGCAATGATCCCCACACCTACAAGTCAGTTCCCTACGCTGCCAGGTCAACCATGTCATCGTGCTCTGAACAAAGGAAGTTTGAGTCTACCCAGTTTTGACCCAGTTTTTTTCCATTCCCACAAGTACGTCAGTCCTACCATCAGTACTACAACACTTCAGTTTTACACCTCGTGATCCTATCAAGGAAACATCATTGCCTTGTTAGTTGCTCGTCTCCCTCTGTCGACGACAACCACATTGATTCCAGAGGATAGACCTAGAGGTCCCTGTGTCTTGGACTCATCACCATTTATGATGAGTGCCTACGAATCATTTCGAGAGGAATCTTCAGTGCCTCTCCAAATGGTTGTTTCTCACATGCTCGACTTCAACACCTTGATCGCATCGTTGAGACTCGCACAGGGTATTCGTCCGTTTCACTTATTAGTCGAAGACCCCGGATACCTCCTGACTCCTCCACATTTGAGAGCCTCCCTATGGATAACACCAGTTACACTTTTTCTATAGATATCCGGGTTGCGCATGGCGACAGTATTCAGATTTACCCCAGTTTCATACTCCCTTGAGTATACAGTTACATTATTCCTCAGAGATGACTCATAGTCTTTGAGTCCCTACAGATGTTGGACACCTTCAGTTTCAGCAGTTCCTCAATTATTCCAGTGTATCAGTTATTGAGATCCATTATGATCAGGAGTACATCCCAAAATAATGTCCCCCATGGACCATTATGGTGTACCAGTAGATTCTTTCTGTATTAGATCCCCCTTCTTGGGACTAATTGTTATGTATATGTCTTGATACGAGCATGGGAATGCCCGCCTCGTCCATTATCAGAGATATACCTCATTCATATTGAGGCCATGTAATATTTTTTGTTTCTTGCAGCTTCCAAGGGCCGTAGCTCCAGTCTCCAATCGGTCTCTTCTCCTTCCCAAACCCCTGAAAAAAGAGGAAAGAACTATGATGTCTATCGGCCATACGATGAGCTCCTGCCCTCACACATCAGGGTGCAATCTGTTAACACCTAAAAAGTGCTCACTAGCTCATTTCCTTATTCACATGACCCATTTGTCCACTTTTTTCACCATCTGAGCCTCTGAAACCAACAAAAGGTCACCAAAAGACCTGAGTACACCCCTTTTTCCATTAAAAAAGATTATTTTTCCTGAAAAGCATAAAAAACCCTCAAAAAGGGTCCAAATTCTCAAAAATATTAAAAAGGGAATTAAAATATTATTTTTATTCAGAAAAGGAAAAAGGAG
Organism: Larix kaempferi; assembly: GCA_027924585.1. Lineage (NCBI taxonomy): Eukaryota > Viridiplantae > Streptophyta > Pinopsida > Pinales > Pinaceae > Larix > Larix kaempferi. The sequence continues at coordinate 9,103,442 of BSBM01000130.1, forward strand.
GGAAAAGTACCTAAACCATGTTGGTCAATACCATTTGGTTTCCATAAAACCACAAATGGTATTCCTCACCACCAAAACCTATAAAAAGGTGGTAGGGGCTCCACATCTCACATCCATCCATTATCTCATCCTTATGTTGCTGAAATCTCCCCTGAGCATTTTAGCCATTGAAGCAACCTTGGAGAAGGAGACCATTGGAGATTGGAGTTGCTCATCCTTGGAGCCATTCAACCTCACCATTAGAGGTATTGATTCCACAAGCACTTGCTTGCCCCATTCTTTCAATACAAATTCATTATTTTACATTATCTTGTTCTTGATTTTAAATTATTTTTTGTTATTTGCTTAATATCTTTGCATAGATCCATGATTAGTTTAGTTTAGTTTAGTTTCTTGTTTTTAATTCTATTGAAACTGCTGCTACTAGTTAGCAGTTGCCCATAGCACTAAGCCTGGTTGCAAAACCGGGCCAAGAATTTTTGGCGACTCCCCGATTTTCAGGGCATTTTTTCCATGCCCCCTTGTCACCTCGGTTTGCGTGCCACATCGGCCGTTCTCAGTTCGGGGCATGCCTTATATCGTCGGATTCAGTTTTTCGCGCTCGTGATGATGCTTGAGATCATTTCTCGCTCTCACCTTTCGATTTTTTGGCCATTTCTTCCATGCTCCCTTGTCACCTCGGTTTGCGTGCCACATCGGTCGTTCTCAGTTCGGGGCATGCCTTATATCGTCGGATTCAGTTTTCTGCTCTCGTGATGATGCTTGAGATCATTTCTTGCTCTCACCTTTCGATTTTTTGGCCATTTCTTCCATGCTCCCTCGTCACCTCGGTTTGCGTGCCACATCGGCCGTCCTCCGTTTTCGACGTGACTTATATCGTCGGATCCAGTTTTCCGCACCGATGACGATGCTTGAGACCTTTTCTCGCCCTCATCAATCCACTTTTGTTCGGTATAATTTTACCCCTTTTTCGGGCCGAACAACCCTTTTTACGAAAAAGGCACTTAGGGAGTTTCTGTTAAGCTCTTTTCTGACTGTTAAAACAATGAAAAGATTGCTGAGCAACCTTGCTTCCTTTCATGCTCGTTAAACGTATCTGAAAGGGCGTCTACCTGGTATAAGTTTACCCCTTTTCCGGACCTTGTAGACTAATTACGGAAAAGGTATACTCTAGTCACATCGGCTAGAAGAGTTCTCCATCCGCATCATTTTATGCTTTTTCGGGCCTTGGAGACTAAAATTACGAAAAAGAAACACCAATAGAGTCCACTTACCATTTTCAGACTCTCTAAACATGAAAGCAACCATGAGCATGAGCCGTCCTGGGCTCACAAAATCCACAGGACCGTACCAATTCAGAGCACACTTTTATCCTTTCTTGGAGCTCATTATAACGACGAAGAAGGAAGCAATGGTGCCTCTTGGCGCCACAACAGATCAAATCTACTCATCAGGCAGCTTCCCCATTTTGGTCGCCTTTGTTCAGAGTATTCTGCAGTATGTCACCTTGATAATCCCTCGACGGCACCTATCAGCTCGTCCTCCCCCCCAGAGTCAATATATAACATTCAGTCAAAGCAATGATCCCCACACCTACAAGTCAGTTCCCTACGCTGCCAGGTCAACCATGTCATCGTGCTCTTAACAAAGGAAGTTTGAGTCTACCCAGTTTTGACCCAGTTTTTTCCCATTCCCACAAGTACGTCAGTCCTACCATCAGTACTACAACACTTCAGTTTTACACCTCGTGATCCTATCAAGGAAACATCATTGCCTTGTTAGTTGCTCGTCTCCCTCTGTCGACGACAACCACATTGATTCCAGAGGATAGACCTAGAGGTCCCTGTGTCTTGGACTCATCACCATTTATGATGAGTGCCTACGAATCATTTCGAGAGGAATCTTCAGTGCCTCTCCAAATGGTTGTTTCTCACATGCTCGACTTCAACACCTTGATTGCATCGTTGAGACTCGCACAGGGTATTCGTCCGTTTCACTTATTAGTCGAAGACCCCGGATACCTCCTGACTCCTCCACATTTGAGAGCCTCCCTATGGATAACACCAGTTACACTTTTTCTATAGATATCCGGGTTGCGCATGGCGACAGTATTCAGATTTACCCCAGTTTCATACTCCCTTGAGTATACAGTTACATTATTCCTCAGAGATGACTCATAGTCTTTGAGTCCCTACAGATGTTGGACACCTTCAGTTTCAGCAGTTCCTCAATTATTCCAGTGTATCAGTTATTGAGATCCATTATGATCAGGAGTACATCCCAAAATAATGTCCCCCATGGACCATTATGGTGTACCAGTAGATTCTTTCTGTATTAGATCCCCCTTCTTGGGACTAATTGTTATGTATATGTCTTGATACGAGCATGGGAATGCCCGCCTCGTCCATTATCAGAGATATACCTCATTCATATTGAGGCCATGTAATATTTTTTGTTTCTTGCAGCTTCCAAGGGCCGTAGCTCCAGTCTCCAATCGGTCTCTTCTCCTTCCCAAACCCCTGAAAAAAGAGGAAAGAACTATGATGTCTATCGGCCATACGATGAGCTCCTGCCCTCACACATCAGGGGGCAATCTGTTAACACCTAAAAAGTGCTCACTAGCTCATTTCCCTATTCACATGACCCATTTGTCCACTTTTTTCACCATCTGAGCCTCTGAAACCAACAAAAGGTCACCAAAAGACCTGAGTACACCCCTTTTTCCATTAAAAAAGATTATTTTTCCTGAAAAGCATAAAAAACCCTCAAAAAGGGTCCAAATTCTCAAAAATATTAAAAAGGGAATTAAAATATTATTTTTATTCAGAAAAGGAAAAAGGAGGGAAAAGTACCTAAACCATGTTGGTCAATACCATTTGGTTTCCACAAAACCACAAATGGTATTCCTCACCACCAAAACCTATAAAAAGGTGGTAGGGGCTCCTCATCTCACATCCATCCATTATCTCATCCTTATGTTGCTGAAATCTCCCCTGAGCATTTTAGCCATTGAAGCAACCTTGGAGAAGGAGACCATTGGAGATTGGAGTTGCTCATCCTTGGAGCCATTCAACCTCACCATTAGAGGTATTGATTCCACAAGCACTTGCTTGCCCCATTCTTTCAATACAAATTCATTATTTTACATTATCTTGTTCTTGATTTTAAATTATTTTTTGTTATTTGCTTAATATCTTTGCATAGATCCATGATTAGTTTAGTTTAGTTTAGTTTCTTGTTTTTAATTCTATTGAAACTGCTGCTACTAGTTAGCAGGTGCCCATAGCACTAAGCCCGGTTGCAAAACCGGGCCAAGAATTTTTGGCGACTCCCCGATTTTCAGGGCATTTTTTCCATGCCCCCTTGTCACCTCGATTTGCGTGCCACATCGGCCGTTCTCAGTTCGGGGCATGCCTTATATCGTCGGATTCAGTTTTTCACGCTCGTGATGATGCTTGAGATCATTTCTCGCTCTCACCTTTCGATTTTTCGGCCATTTCTTCCATGCTCCCTTGTCACCTCGGTTTGCGTGCCACATCGGTCGTTCTCAGTTCGGGGCATGCCTTATATCGTCGGATTCAGTTTTCCGCTCTCGTGATGATGCTTGAGATCATTTCTTGCTCTCACCTTTCGATTTTTTGGCCATTTCTTCCATGCTCCCTCGTCACCTCGGTTTGCGTGCCACATCGGCCGTCCTCCGTTTTCGACGTGCCTTATATCGTCGGATCCAGTTTTCCGCACCGATGACGATGCTTGATACCTTTTCTTTCCCTCATCAATCCACTTTTGTTCGGTATAATTTTACCCCTTTTTCGGGCCGAACAACCCTTTTTACGAAAAAGGCACTTAGGGAGTTTCTGTTAAGCTCTTTTCTGACTCTTAAAACAATGAAAAGATTGCTGAGCAACCTTGCTTCCTTTCATGCTCGTTAAACGTATTTGAAAGGGCGTCTACCTGGTATAAGTTTACCCCTTTTCCGGACCTTGTAGACTAATTACGGAAAAGGTATACTCTAGTCACATCGGCTAGAAGAGTTCTCCATCCGCATCATTTTATGCTTTTTCGGGCCTTGGAGACTAAAATTACGAAAAAGAAACACCAATAGAGTCCACTTACCGTTTTCAGACTCTCTAAACATGAAAGCAACCATGAGCATGAGCCGTCCTGGGCTCACAAAATCCACAGGACCGTACCAATTTAGAGCACACTTTTATCCTTTCTTGGAGCTCATTATAACTACGAAGAAGGAAGCAATGGTGCCTCTTGGCGCCACAACAGATCAAATCTACTCATCAGGCAGCTTCCCCATTTTGGTCGCCTTTGTTCAGAGTATTCTGCAGTATGTCACCTTGATAATCCCTCGACGGCACCTATCAGCTCGTCCTCCCCCCCAGAGTCAATATATAACATTCAGTCAAAGCAATGATCCCCACACCTACAAGTCAGTTCCCTACGCTGCCAGGTCAACCATGTCATCGTGCTCTTAACAAAGGAAGTTTGAGTCTACCCAGTTTTGACCCAGTTTTTTCCCATTCCCACAAGTACGTCAGTCCTACCATCAGTACTACAACACTTCAATTTTACACCTCGTGATCCTATCAAGGAAACATCATTGCCTTGTTAGTTGCTCGTCTCCCTCTGTCGACGACAACCACATTGATTCCAGAGGATAGACCTAGAGGTCCCTGTGTCTTGGACTCATCACCATTTATGATGAGTGCCTACAAATCATTTCGAGAGGAATCTTCAGTGCCTCTCCAAATGGTTGTTTCTCACATGCTCGACTTCAACACCTTGATCGCATCATTGAGACTCGCACAGGGTATTCGTCCGTTTCACTTATTAGTCGAAGACCCCGGATACCTCCTGACTCCTCCACATTTGAGAGCCTCCCTATGGATAACACCAGTTACACTTTTTCTATAGATATCCGGGTTGCGCATGGCGACAGTATTCAGATTTACCCCAGTTTCATACTCCCTTGAGTATACAGTTACATTATTCCTCAGAGATGACTCATAGTCTTTGAGTCCCTACAGATGTTGGACACCTTCAGTTTCAGCAGTTCCTCAATTATTCCAGTGTATCAGTTATTGAGATCCATTATGATCAGGAGTACATCCCAAAATAATGTCCCCCATGGACCATTATGGTGTACCAGTAGATTCTTTCTGTATTAGATCCCCCTTCTTGGGACTAATTGTTATGTATATGTCTTGATACGAGCATGGGAATGCCCGCCTCGTCCATTATCAGAGATATACCTCATTCATATTGAGGCCATGTAATATTTTTTGTTTCTTGCAGCTTCCAAGGGTCGTAGCTCCAGTCTCCAATCGGTCTCTTCTCCTTCCCAAACCCCTGAAAAAAGAGGAAAGAACTATGATGTCTATCGGCCATACGATGAGCTCCTGCCCTCACACATCAGGGGGCAATCTGTTAACACCTAAAAAGTGCTCACTAGCTCATTTCCCTATTCACATGACCCATTTGTCCACTTTTTTCACCATCTGAGCCTCTGAAACCAACAAAAGGTCACCAAAAGACCTGAGTACACCCCTTTTTCCATTAAAAAAGATTATTTTTCCTGAAAAGCATAAAAAACCCTCAAAAAGGGTCCAAATTCTCAAAAATATTAAAAAGGGAATTAAAATATTATTTTTATTCAGAAAAGGAAAAAGGAGGGAAAAGTACCTAAACCATGTTGGTCAATACCATTTGGTTTCCACAAAACCACAAATGGTATTCCTCACCACCAAAACCTATAAAAAGGTGGTAGGGGCTCCTCATCTCACATCCATCCATTATCTCATCCTTATGTTGCTGAAATCTCCCCTGAGCATTTTAGCCATTGAAGCAACCTTGGAGAAGGAGACCATTGGAGATTGGAGTTGCTCATCCTTGAAGCCATTCAACCTCACCATTAGAGGTATTGATTCCACAAGCACTTGCTTGCCCCATTCTTTCAATACAAATTCATTATTTTACATTATCTTGTTCTTGATTTTAAATTATTTTTTGTTATTTGCTTAATATCTTTGCATAGATCCATGATTAGTTTAGTTTAGTTTATTTTCTTGTTTTTAATTCTATTGAAACTGCTGCTACTAGTTAGCAGGTGCCCATAGCACTAAGCCTAGTTGCAAAACCGGGCCAAGAATTTTTGGCGACTCCCCGATTTTCAGGGCATTTTTTCCATGCCCCCTTGTCACCTCGGTTTCCGTGCCACATCGGCCGTTCTCAGTTCGGGGCATGCATTATATCGTCGGATTTAGTTTTTCGCGCTCGTGATGATGCTTGAGATCATTTCTCGCTCTCACCTTTCGATTTTTCGGCCATTTCTTCCATGCTCCCTTGTCACCTCGGTTTGCGTGCCACATCGGTCGTTCTCAGTTCGGGGCATGCCTTATATCGTCGGATTCAGTTTTCTGCTCTCGTGATGATGCTTGAGATCATTTCTTGCTCTCACCTTTCAATTTTTTGGCCATTTCTTCCATGCTCCCTCGTCACCTCGGTTTGCGTGCCACATCGGCCGTCCTCCGTTTTCGACGTGCCTTATATCGTCGGATCCAGTTTTCCGCACCGATGACGATGCTTGAGACCTTTTCTTGCCCTCATCAATCCACTTTTGTTCGGTATAATTTTACCCATTTTTCGGGCCGAACAACCCTTTTTACGAAAAAGGCACTTAGGGAGTTTCTGTTAAGCTCTTTTCTGACTCTTAAAACAATGAAAAGATTGCTGAGCAACCTTGCTTCCTTTCATGCTCATTAAACGTATCTGAAAGGGCGTCTACCTGGTATAAGTTTACCCCTTTTCCGGACCTTGTAGACTAATTACGGAAAAGGTATACTCTAGTCACATCGGCTAGAAGAGTTCTCCATCCGCATCATTTTATGCTTTTTCGGGCCTTGGAGACTAAAATTACGAAAAAGAAACACCAATAGAGTCCACTTACCGTTTTCAGACTCTCTAAACATGAAAGCAACCATGAGCATGAGCCGTCCTGGGCTCACAAAATCCACAGGACCGTACCAATTCAGAGCACACTTTTATCCTTTCTTGGAGCTCATTATAACTACGAAGAAGGAAGCAATGGTGCCTCTTGGCGCCACAACAGATCAAATCTACTCATCAGGCAGCTTCCCCATTTTGGTCACCTTTGTTCAGAGTATTCTGCAGTATGTCACCTTGATAATCCCTCGACGGCACCTATCAGCTCGTCCTCCCCCCCAGAGTCAATATATAACATTCAGTCAAATCAATGATCCCCACACCTACAAGTCAGTTCCCTACGCTGCCAGGTCAACCATGTCATCGTGCTCTGAACAAAGGAAGTTTGAGTCTACCCAGTTTTGACCCAGTTTTTTCCCATTCCCACAAGTACGTCAGTCCTACCATCAGTACTACAACACTTCAGTTTTACACCTCGTTATCCTATCAAGGAAACATCATTGCCTTGTTAGTTGCTCGTCTCCCTCTGTCGACGACAACCACATTGATTCCAGAGGATAGACCTAGAGGTCCCTGTGTCTTGGACTCATCACCATTTATGATGAGTGCCTACGAATCATTTCGAGAGGAATCTTCAGTGCCTCTCCAAATGGTTGTTTCTCACATGCTCGACTTCAACACCTTGATCGCATCGTTGAGACTCGCACAGGGTATTCGTCCGTTTCACTTATTAGTCGAAGACCCCGGATACCTCCTGACTCCTCCACATTTGAGAGCCTCCCTATGGATAACACCAGTTACACTTTTTCTATAGATATCCGGGTTGCGCATGGCGACAGTATTTAGATTTACCCCAGTTTCATACTCCCTTGAGTATACAGTTACATTATTCCTCAGAGATGACTCATAGTCTTTGAGTCCCTACAGATGTTGGACACCTTCAGTTTCAGCAGTTCCTCAATTATTCCAGTGTATCAGTTATTGAGATCCATTATGATCAGGAGTACATCCCAAAATAATGTCCCCCATGGACCATTATGGTGTACCAGTAGATTCTTTCTGTATTAGATCCCCCTTCTTGGGACTAATTTTTATGTATATGTCTTGATACGAGCATGGGAATGCCCGCCTCGTCCATTATCAGAGATATACCTCATTCATATTGAGGCCATGTAATATTTTTTGTTTCTTGCAGCTTCCAAGGGCCGTAGCTCCAGTCTCCAATCGGTCTCTTCTCCTTCCCAAACCCCTGAAAAAAGAGGAAAGAACTATGATGTCTATCGGCCATACGATGAGCTCCTGCCCTCACACATCAGGGGGCAATCTGTTAACACCTAAAAAGTGCTCACTAGCTCATTTCCCTATTCACATGACCCATTTGTCCACTTTTTTCACCATCTGAGCCTCTGAAACCAACAAAAGGTCACCAAAAGACCTGAGTACACCCCTTTTTCCATTAAAAAAGATTATTTTTCCTGAAAAGCATAAAAAACCCTCAAAAAGGGTCCAAATTCCCAAAAATATTAAAAAGGGAATTAAAATATTATTTTTATTCAAAAAAGGAAAAAGGAGGGAAAAGTACCTAAACCATGTTGGTCAATACCATTTGGTTTCCACAAAACCACAAATGGTATTCCTCACCACCAAAACCTATAAAAAGGTGGTAGGGGCTCCTCATCTCACATCCATCCATTATCTCATCCTTATGCTGCTGAAATCTCCCCTGAGCATTTTAGCCATTGAAGCAACCTTGGAGAAGGAGACCATTGGAGATTGGAGTTGCTCATCCTTGGAGCCATTCAACCTCACCATTAGAGGTATTGATTCCGCAAGCACTTGCTTGCCCCATTCTTTCAATAAAAATTCATTATTTTACATTATCTTGTTCTTGATTTTAAATTATTTTTTGTTATTTGCTTAATATATTTGTATAGATCCATGATTAGTTTAGTTTAGTTTAGTTTCTTGTTTTTAATTCTATTGAAACTGCTGCTACTAGTTAGCAGGTGCCCATAGCACTAAGCCTGGTTGCAAAACCGGGCCAACAGTAGTTACCACAATACAGACTTCGTTGGTTTAGTGTTATCCATGCAACTACGCATCCATCACATTCATTGATACTTGCATGTTCAGTAATGTGCATTCACCACTTAGCATATTATTCTCATCAACATACACATGGAAATACATATAAAAGTGTAAACATACATGAACATGAAACAATCTCACAGATGCAATCACACAACACAGGTATTTACATGGTTCACCCCCTCAGATGGGAGCTATGTCCATGTGAACTCTTGCTTATATTAATGGGAAGGGTTAACAGTTCCAGTATACGCACTCAGCTGCAGACTCTTCTCTACAATGGGTCTCTGCGCACATAGCCGTAGAGCCTCTTTCTCTCTTCGATCTCTTACAATATTCAACCAAAATATAAGAACCAACCCAAAATCCAACCCTTCCCTATACAAAATTTCCCTTTTTATAGATTGTGCCTGAAGGTCACATATTTACACTAATTATGGGCCAAAACTCCATAATACCGTTAAACCCCCAAAACGGTGTGGTTACCCCGCTAACCATACTTTGCCATAACTTCTCAGCTACTACGCTTGTCCTTGGTTGTCCTTTGTGTCACTTCCTTGGATCTGACACTCTTTTGACAACCGCTTGATATGACTGCGCGATGCTGACTGTACCCTGGTGCGTCCTTTACACCATTCGCTTCTTTAACGCTATTCATGTAGCTGTTAGGCCGTTGCTTCTTCCTTATTGTTCCAACTTCCATGGTCGTCCTTTGTACTCTGGCTTTACTAAGGAGGCAGGCCCCTATTCGCTACCTTCACGTTTCTCGATGCCCTACTACCGAAAATCGCAGAGTTGTTTCTCCCAAAAATAGGCCTCGCCTAACATGTACTTATTCGTCAAAATTGTTGTGCTTGAGACTTTATTCAAGAAAAATACGCCAACTTGGGCCTCTCCCAACAGAGAACAATAAGCAAATGATATGAAAATCTAGGTGATTCAATCCAAGATCCATATCTTGTCAGCTTATCTACAAGTTCTTCTAACAACAAGAGCCTATATAATTTATTTTCTACTTCATCATCTCCCTTCCTACCATCCCTCCAAGTTAGAATGAACATACAAGGAACAATATCCACCATTCTAGCTGCCTCAAAAAGATGAGAGAAGAATCCCCCTAACAAGTCCCTTTCTTGCATTCCTTCCCTAGATTTACCTATCATTCAGGGTAAGGTTTAAATCTCCTCCCAAAATTAAGTCACACACCATCCTCCCTTGTTTGCATCTAGAAATTTTTTCTATTCATGTATGGACCATAATAGTTCAACAACTTAATAGGAAAAATGAAACCCCAGAAAAATCTCTCAAGCATAATACTCACAACCGAAAGCAAGGCATTGAAAGGATACTTATCAGAATTCCATGCTGACACCAATCCACTCGATATCTTGAAAAAATAAATATCACAATTATTCCAACCACCTATTATAGAATCCAAAACCTCCCTCGCCTTCACACCTTAGACCATGGTTTCTTGCAGAAAAATCATATGAGGCTTGATGTTAGCAAACAATCTCTTGAGGGAAATATTTTTGGAGGCACCGCTAAAGCCCCCGATATTCAACGAGAGGATTATCATTGGGACACATATTCCAAGGGCTTCAATGCTCTAAATTCCCTAATACCTCCCTTAAAACTACAAAACAAGAGTTCATTACCCCTAGAATCAACACATACCACCAATTTTTGGTTTACATTCACAAATGTCGAGAAACCCCCTTCTAAAGCCCCATCTAACTTCTTCTTCTTTCAATACTAACCCTTACTTCCACTAGCCATAGGGGCTTTAACCAAACTATCACACTATATTCCTGAGAAAATCCTTTAGCTTAAAGGCTGAGGTGAAGATCAATTTTGATGCGACTTCATTACGAATTTTTTATATGTTAGTTTTACCTTGATTCTCCACCTCCAAGTTATCATTTATAATTAAACCCCCCTGAATCCTTATAATGAAGACAGTTTTCTGACTCACCATTCAACCTAGGACTCCTACCCATTAATTCTTCAACATCATCCCCTAAAATTCGATCATTCCCAAACAATAAATCGATGGGCCCCAACACCCTTTAAGAACCATGAAATATAAAGTCTGAATTTGAAGTCAAAGTAGGGTTAAAATTATACTTACTCAATATCAGATCCTACGATCCCTTTGGAATTTCTTGCAGTGTTGAAGAGTTATCCAAAACACACGATCCACTAGACACCTCCTTTAAGATGACTCCATGATCATCCAAACCAGATCTCCCTTCTGTAACAACTAAAACATGTCGACCTTTTGAATTTTTAAATCTCACATCTACAACATGCATAACACCTTCATTTTCTAGTAAAACCTCAGTTTTGTCTTGCATAGACCCCTCTCCACTAGAGTGTCTAGAGGACACTCTAAACAAATCCCTTTTCTTTTTTAAATTATAAAAAGGACATGAGGCCTGAATATGGCCTGCATTTTTACATAGACGACACCGAAAGAAAACCCTCTAGTAATATAAGGTTTGCATAAACTTCCTATCCCTCCAACTTATCTCAATATCCCCATATCATCATTTTCCAAAGTCCACTTCCACCAAGACCCTCACCACCCTCTTATCCTCCCATTCCTATGCCCTTTCATTGAAAAACATAAATTTTCTTAAAGAGTTTGCAATGTCCCTAAAAGGCTACTCACCCAAAATATCTAAAGGGAAGCCTCGCATCAAAACCCATAGATGATACACTTGAAAAGGCCAAAAAATTTGATCAAAGAATGCATGCCACTTTCTCAACACCAAACTTAAATCTCCCCATAACCAGAAACCCTCCATAATAGTAGAAAAATCCCCCTACCTTGAAAATTCGAAGCACAACCACCTCTTCAGAAGAATGTGTGCCTTCAACAAATACCCTAAAACCTACTTCCAATGTTTTTCCACCCATAGAAACAACTCTTTCCTCCTATAAACATGATGTCATAACTTTCCAACTAGTGCACACTCTGACATGACTACACCACCGCTATCTGACATCATGCCCTAAAACCTTCACCAAACTCCTTTCTTGCAGATGAATAGATTTTTTATCCCACTTAAACTTCACTTGCGAGCTTTTCATAACTTCCTTCGATTTCTCTCCAACTCTACCAACCTCGTCCACTGCAGATTCTCTAACCTCAAATTTTCCTGGATTCGCATGATCCTCTGGGTACAAAAATGTAGTTTTTGTCTCTCTTGAAGTACAATGGTTACAATAGAAACCAACTGAGTCTGGCCTCTCAAACATCCTTTGTCTTACCTCAATTTTACCGACTACATTCATTGGCCCCTCCAAATTCTCCCTTTCTAGGGACTTGTCCTTTTCCATTAGGTCATCACCTAGGTCATGGTACATCAAGGTCCTTGTCAACTCAGAACCCGTTGATGTGTTTCTCCTAGAAAACACCACACCATCCCCCCCCATTGACACATTTCCACTACCACCAAAAATTCTGTAATATCCCCAATCAGAGATTAGGAATATTATCTCCAAGGTTCAAACTTTAATTATGTTGGTTTTCAACTTTTTCCCAAACAATGGCTTATGAAGGTTTATGAGATGTTCTCGTTCAACAACAATGGAGTGTATGTGTATTTTTAATGTACATTAAAGTTTTGTAGATAATTAATGTGTTTAGATTCCACTTATATGTGTCCCAAATCTGACCTGATAAAAAATTGGAAGCGGGTAAAGAAACTAGGAGCACTAGTTCAATTTTGGCCACACCGAACACAAGGTTTCCAATTCTTCCTAAACATTACCAGAGCGAATTGAATCACCCCAATATCAGTTTAATGGAACCAAATAGAATCAAATAAAACTATACGACTCACTGATAGACTCCAGATAACTTCCAAAGAAGTATGAAAGACACCCTCTCAAGACTAGTGAGAAACTGGCTTGATTTCCCCCACATAGGAATACTATTTTTTCAACTTGCCCCAATCACCTTATAATCAAATATAATACTTCCAATAATATTCAATAAGACTCAAATACATCCAAACAGATATAAATGACTCAGTAATAGACCTCGTGGTACTTCTATGTAATATCCCAACCAAGAATTGGCCAGAATACTAACTCCAACTATCAAATTTATCAGGATTTTCACTAGTAATTTTTAGACAATTTTTTTATGGTGAGCAGGATGTAAGTGAGGTGTACATGGGCATTGATCAAGTATGGTAGGGGTGACTTTAGGTTCTGGAATTTACATGGTATAGTGTGCAGCAACAAGTTATACATAAGGAAAAAGTTTAGGATCCTTTGAACAAAGCACGGAGACCATTTATACTTTGAACATCGGCATCACCGAAGTCTACAAGAAGGCTTCCTGGGTACATCCGCATATACAAAATAGATCAAGGAGTTGGGAAGGATTAATAAACTGATATTTGTGTTCATGTAGGTACCACTCTAATGTACCAACTTATACAAGTGATACAAAGACTCTAGGCTTCTCAAATTTGATCAAAACAATGCCTAAGGAAGCTAGAATTACTGGAGATGGGAAAGTACAAAGGCTACGGATGGATGCAAGGTTATAATATGGATTTATACCTCTGCACAACGTACTAAGACCATTTATGTTTCAAGAACAGCCCGACTGAACTCTACTCCAATGCTCCTGGGGTTCTCAGCATATGCAGACTAGTATGGGTAGGGACATTTACTGAGGATTGGAAAAGGTTTTTGTGGGAATAAGAGAGGATAGTAATCATTCATTTAAAGTCATTGATTCATATAATAACATTCCAGAAAGTATTATGCAGATCTGAGCATTCATAATAACAAAACGAGTAATTTGGCAATTCGGGACAGCTCAACTGCGTCGACTTATGGACTTCCAAACGATGCTCAAATGAACTCTAAATTCTGAAACAGTGGTTGTAACATGACATGATATTTATTATCTAACTATAGGAACTGGAATGACTTAAATTGGATCTTTATTCATCAATTTATGAACCATTCATTGGAAGCTAGTCAAAATCTAGCTAAATCTAGTAGGGGTGCATAAATTAGAAAATAATTCAGGGTTCTATAAATTGTATTTAAGTGAATGATATCATAAATTTAAATACTCTTTTATTACATCATTAGTATTCCAAAATTCCTCTCATAAGATGAAGGAAGTGTCTCTCCTCTTGCACATTAGAAAATAGTAGCAGAATAGAAGGAGGAGGGAGGATTCAATTTTTGTCTTTGGAGAAGATGGTTCAAGACTCCTGTTTCGACCTGGGAAGCTTCAATACTCTGTTATAACATCAGGAACAGTCCAAGATGCCTCTCAGAAGATGAAGGAAGAATCTCTCCTCTTGCACATATGAAACTAGTTGTAGAATAGAGAGAGGATGGAGGATTCGATCTTTGACTTGATGAAGATAGATGTGAACTTTTGATTTCGACCCGATGAGCTTGAATACCTACAAATAAAATCAGTGAAAATGGATGGATTCCATCATCCTCTCATAGAAAGCTGGGGCACATCTCCCATGCTTGACTAGGGGCACATCTCCCAAGTCTTGGATGCACGAATGCATTCATAAAATTCCTCACACTAGCAAAAGATGTGAAATGGAGTTGGAATCATTCTTTTATAGAATTCATGTTGACCTATTGAGCAATTTACTTGGCTTGGTGACCTATGACAATAGGTCACCCATGAGTGGACATACTTTCCTTACTTTGATTGGCTTGGCTTTTCTTTCTTTCCACTTTTTCTGATTTTCATTCCTTTTGTAAACTTTCCTACTTTCAAAACTTTCCTGCTTTTCCTAGATTTATGCTGCTTTTCCTGAAATAAGCCTCTTTTCTCCATTTTGGCAACATTTTTGGCCTCTAGTGTTTACTTGACTTCTACTCCAAGTAATTCCTCCAACCTTATCATCACCACTTGCCAATATTTATTAGCAATATTTATTAATAAAAATATTACAACTCGGAATTAATTCACACTTCAACATTTAATCAATTAATTAATGATTAATTAACTCCTGTTGTATAATTGCCTCCAAAAATACACCCTACTCCATTTTGGCAACATATTCCACATGGATGCCCTCTTGGCCCACTTGCTCTTTATCCATTAATTTTATTTATCAAAATTACCTTTAATAAATAAATTTGCCAATTTGTGAGACTTAGAATAAAATTAATTCTAAGCAAATAGAATTAATACCATTTAATTCCCTTATGGGTTGATCTTGTCCCCTTTCACCCATGGTAGTGGATGAGCCAAAATTGGGGACATGATAGTCCTCCCTTCCCAAGATTGCTTGTCCTCAAGCAATGTTAGGACTCCACCAAGCTTTTGTTGCACCACTCTGATTATAACTGTCCCCATCCACTAAAAAGTTTGAAAATTAAACTTGAGCCTTCAAAAAAATGACTATGGAAGAAAATAAAACTACACTGTATTCTATATCTGCAATTAACCAGCAATGGACAAAATTTTCAACCCAGTTAGGATAACTTGAGTAGAATTCCTGGATCCCACTGTTTCTCCTGCAATGACCAAAATTTTTTTGTCACCTTTGGAAATCTGTCACTCCCATGAATGTCAGGATCCCAAAGTATCAACTGCCTTTTTCCAATCTTCAGAATCAATTTAAAGAATCTATCATCAAACATGTGCCTTTTCATCTGGGGAATAACTGAAAGGACATTACTGCCAACCAAACCAAGTAGAGAGAAAAATGCTTCTTCAAGTGAATACATCCATTGGCTCAGCTCTCTGCCATCGGAGAAAAAATGCAAGCATACCTCCAAGCATGTGGATTACCTCCACATAGGCCAACTTCTGCAAGTAATCATTAATTTATCTTGGCAACTTTCCTGCTTAGCTGCCTTCCCTTGACCATAATCAGAAACATTTTTGCAAGGAGATTTCATGCTTGTCAGGTAATCTTTCACCCAATCCATATGTGGATGAGTGACATCAAATGGCTGTAAAATACATCTTTGTTGATGCTCACAATTAAAGACAATGTCAGTTATAACAACAAATTTATTGCAGAAACAAGTGAACTTTTTACCTTCCAGATTTTCCATTTCAGTGATGCCTCTATTCATCCATCCAGTGGATGAGTCAGAGATGTTGCTTGCTAATTTATATGAGCTATAATCAACCATCTCTTCTGCAATAGGATCTATCTCCCATGGGGACAGATCATGATCCTCCTGCTGAACATGTGACACAAACCAGAAGAATTTCTTCACCCACTGTTCATTCCCCATTGGTGTTGCTAAATCTAGGACACGTGGGAAAGAACTATGAACCTTCTTTGCATGTCTGCAACCTTCAGTGATCAGACTTATGGCTGCAACTTCTCCATTATTGGCTTTCCCAAATTGGGTGCTCTCATCTTACTCTTCCATGGGAGAGTGTCTGTTTTCAAGGAACAACTCAAGTTCCCTTGGAAAAAAGTCAAGAGCTTGGTTCTCATCAAACTGTTCTGCACACTCTTCAATCAAATATAAAATGAATGATCCTCATTATCCACCATCTCATGAGGTTCCTCCCTATGATCAAGAATGATTTCATCCAAATGAAGTTGACTGAATGGTGAGTAGGAGGGTAGGGGGGATCTTTGCAACTTTTCATGAAGCTGCAATATTTATGTCTTGGATTCTTGGAGGGCACTTTGAGTGCTTCTCAAAGAATATTGGGTGGGCATTAATTCATCATTGAGCTTGCTGATATCTTTATAATTCCTCAAGGATGTACCATGAAACAATTCTACAAGCTCCAACAAACTATCTCTATCAAAAAGCAGGTTCAAGAATTTACCTTTAATGCTTGCCATGGCTTTCTGAAACTCTTCCATGTCTCTCATGGAAGACTGCTCCCCCAAATTCCAACAAAGTTTATTCATTAAGGCATGTGTGTAATTGAGGGTTTGAAGGGATTCTTGGATCTTTCATTCATTCATCTGCAGTGTCCCTTCAAGGAAATGAGGTTCTGGCAGATGAACCTTTGCTTCTTCTAGCTTCCTAGGTCAACTTCAGTTGATTCTGTTGAAGTTATGAAAGTTGATCCATATTTTGGGGCTGCAATATATTCATATTTCAGATCATGAATATCATATCTTTGGCTGCAACTGGGGCTCTCATTCATCTCTGTTGCACCAGTAAAGATTACTCTCCAATTTTCAGCTCTCCCCAATTCAGGAGTCTCGACCCCTGGGGGTTCAACCAAGGCCATATTCTCTTCAAAAGTGGTTTCCCCATAAGAATGACACATAGGCACATAGATATCAGAATTTACAAAACTTCCATGTGTTTTATTTTCCCCTCCTTGTGATGGTATGTTGGTGGTTTGGCCTTCCACCAATTTCTCATTTTCAGTTTTTGTTGTTGCAAGACCTCCTTCTTTCTCCATGGATATTGCACCCACAACACCTTCATCAATGGGGATCTCCATGTCTCCCACATATATGTGAGAGCACACATATTTAGATGCTTCCTCACATTTAAAACATCCCTCAGTAGGTTCTCTTCCAACCATGTGGGAATCTTGTAGACACCTTTCTAGTGATTCAGTCCTGTCACTACATTCACCCTTATCACTAAGGATCCGAGACTCAGCATCCCTTATGGAATAATTATCCTTTGATGTGGCTGCAAAATCATCATTATACAAAGTAGTACAAAAATATGAATGTGGTCCATACCTTGGCATCATGCTTGTCTCTTCAATGGGTGGGGTTATGGTGCGTTGTTCTACCACCAATTCTACTAGTTCATATCTAACTGATATGTGGTCAACTTCTACTTCACTATGAAGCTCAAGTGGTGACTTTGAATCTGATTTAGGTTCTTATTTTGGATCTGATCCAAAATATGTCTCACCATCATTAAGCTTACCAATCTCTTATGAGGTGATATTGAGATCCTTAGCATAAAATCTTGCAGTAGATTCTTCTTCCATTGTGTCAACAATCTCATGATTGGTTTTTGGGTATTCCTTCTCACTGGTTGTCTTAGGATGAAGACTCTTGGAGGATCTTCTTGAATAGGATCCAAAAATTCTTGTGAAGTCACATGAATCCAATAAATCTTTCATATCTTTTATCAACTCTTCCATAGAAGGTTGACCTTTGACTGTGGAACATGCAACGTTTTCTTGAATATGGCTATCAGAATAACCATTGTCTCTTCTTCCAATCATGATCTCATGGGAGATGCTTGTGTAAGGTACTTCTTGGGAATTCTCTTCCTCATACTGTCTGCATTATTCTTCATACTGCTCATCATAATTATCATACCCTTCATAAAAATAATCTTCCTCCTCATACAACTCAAAGTCTGAATCTTCCATGACATGGAACTAATTCCACAACTACAACTTGAAAATAGTGCTAAGATACTTTTCCACTGAGATTTAATTTCCATAAGCTGAGCCAAGGAAAGTGCTTTGATACCACTATAGTATCCCATCCCATAATTGGCTAGAATACTAACTCCAACTGTCAAATTTATCAGGATTTTCACTAGTAATTTTTAGACAATTTCTTTATGGTGAGCAAGATGTAAGTGAGGTGTGCAGGGGCGCTGATCAAGTACGGCAGGGGTGACTTTAGGTTCTGTAATTTACATGGGATAGTGTGCAGCAGTAAGTTATACATAAGGAAAAAGTTTAGTATCCTTTGTACAAAGCACAGAGACCATTTATGCTTCGAACACCGGCATCGCCGAAGTCTACAACAAGGATTCCTAGATACATCAGCATATAAAAAATAGATCAAGGAGTTGGGAAGGATTAATAAAATGGTATTTGTGTTCATGTAGGCACCACTCTAATGTACCAACTTATACAAGTGATACAAAGACTCTAGGCTTCTCAAATTTGATCAAAACAATGCCTAAGGAAGCTAGAATTGCTGGAGATGGGAAACTACAAAGGCTATGGATGGATGGAAGGTTATGATATGGATTTATACCTCTACACAATGTACTGAGACCATTTATGTTTCAAGAATATCCCGGCTGAACTCTACTCCAATGCTCCTGGGGTTCTCAGCATATGCAGACTAGTATGGGTAGGGACATTTACTGAGGATTGGAAAAGGTTGTTGTGGGAATAAGAGAGGATAATAATCATTAATTTACAGTCATTTATTCATATAATAACATTCCAAAAAGTATTATGCATATATGAACAAGTATAATAATAAAACTAGTAATTTGGCAATTGAAGACAGCTCAACTGGGTCGACTTATGGACTTCCAAACGATGCTCAAATGAACTCTAAATTCTGAAAAAGTGGTTTTATCATGACATTATATGTATTCAATAACTATAGGAACTAGAATGACTTCAATTGGATCTTTATTCATCAATTTATGAACCATTCAATGGAAGCTAGTCAAAATCTAGCTAAATCTAGCAGGGGTGCATAAATTAGAGAATAATTTAGAGTTCTGTAAATTGTATTGAAGTGACTGATATAAGAACTTTGTATACTCTATTATTACATCATTAGTAGGTCAAAATTCCTCTCATAAGATGAAGTAAGAGTCTCTCCTCTTGCACATAAGAAAATAGTAGCAGAATAGAAGGAGGAGGCAGGATTCGATTTCCATCTTTGGAGAAGATGGTTCAGAACTCCTATTTCTACCTGGGAAGCTTCAATACTCTGTTATAACATTAGGAATAGGCCAAGATGCCTCTCAGAAGATGAAGGAAGAATCTCTCCTCTTGCACATATGAAACTAGTTGTAGAATAGAGAGAGGATGGAGGATTCGATCTCTGACTTGATGAAGATAGATGTGAACTTCTTATTTAGACCTGATGAGCTTGAATACCTGCAAATAAACTCAGTGACAATGGCTGGATTCCATCATCCTCTCATAGAAAGCTGGGGCACATCTCCCAAGTCTTGGATGCACAAATGCATTCATAAAATTCCTCACACTAGCAAAAGATGTGAAATGGATTTGGAATCATTCTTTTATAGAATTCATGTTGACCTGCTGAGCAAGTTACTTGGCTTGGTGATCTGTGAGAATAGGTCACCCATGAGTGGACATACTTTCCTTGCTTTGCTTTGCTTGGCTTTTCTTTCTTTCCACTTTTTCTGATTTTCATTCCTTTTGTAAACTTTCCTACTTTCAAAACTTTCTTGCTTTTCCAGCGTTCCTGCTTTTCTTGGATTTATGCTGCTTTTCCTGAAATAAGCCTCTTTTCTCCATTTTGGCAACATTTTTGGCCTCTAGTGTTTACTTGACTTCTACTCCAAGTAATTCCTCCAACGTTATCACCACCACTTGCCAATTTTTATTAGAAATATTTATTAATAAAAATATTACAAGTCAGAATTAATTCACACTTCAACATTTAATCAATTAATTAATGATTAATTAAATCCTGTTGTATAATTGCCTCCAAAAATACACCCTACTCCATTTTGGCAACATATTCCACATGGATTCCCTCTTGGCCCACTTGCTCTTTATCCATTAATTTTATTTATCAAAATTACCTTTAATAAATAAATTTGCCAATTTGTGAGACTTAGAATAAAATTAATTCTAAGCAAATAGAATTAATACCATTTAATTCCCTTTGGGGTTGATCTTGTCCCCTTTCACCCATGGTACTGGATGAGCCAAAATTGGGGACATGACACTATATTAAAGTTTTACAATCCGTACTGTAAATTGCATATCCACATGAGAAAGATTTATACATGGAATCACCGGTTACTCAAATATGAACACCATATGAAGAAAAACTTGGATATTTATTATTAAGTGTATGGGAAAATTAATGACACTAATTACAATAGTACATGGCTCTTACACAACTCAAAACTCATGAAATACTCAGTTACAATTGTACAAGTTCGAACATCTACCAGAAGAGATACAAAATGGAGTAGATCTAATAAAATGGGCACATCTCGGTCATCCAAACAAGTTTTTGAATGAAAATAAAAGTGTTTCCAATTATAAAGGATTCTCTGAACGCAATGGAATAGGTCTCACATCCTATAAATTCTCATAAGTGTGGACACCAGAACCTTCATTCCGGCCCTCCTTCACCGATCAAAGCTCTAAATCAACAAGAAACACCGCCAAATGATAGAGAATCCTCCCAAATTGCACCCTCTGTCACATAGACGTCAAATAATTCCCAATAATTATCTATTCAAGTGAAAATGGATCCAATGGTGCGCCCTCCTCAAGCAAGAACCAACAACTCGAACACCAAAATGCCCGGAAAACACCATCAACCTATGCTGTGAGAACTTGAAATTACAAACACCTATAGATGAATTTGAACTAGAAATAGAACAAAATATAAACCTACATCAACTGAATCTCACTTGAAAATTTTGATTGATTACTCGTCACCTCTCATTCACATGAAGCACAATTGAGAAATATGAGTGATTTCTCCTCTCTTGCTAGTTAGGGTGGAATATTTCACCACCTAAACTAGTTATTTACTAAGGGGCACATCTCCCAAGATTGAGAAGCTCAATGGATCTCCAATACCAGAATTCAAATGACCAAAATCCCCTTCACTCGTATCTTCACCTTTTTTATAAATATTCATGGAGCATTTCCCCCTCATTCTAGAATTCTCTCACAAATATTTAATAAAATATTAATAAATGTTATTTTTATGAGACAATGACATCTTGGGACTCATTTACTACCTCTCTTGTGCTATTTTTCCAAATAATAACTTCATCTACCTTGGAAATTCGAATAAGAGAGGCTTAGCTTGATTTTGGGGAAGTTACACTAGCATGTGGGCCCACCCCTTTCCTCTAGTGCCCTCCTTGGCTAAATTTAGGACCTGAAACATGTCATAGGCTATCATAAGTCGTCATAAGCTATCATAGGACCTCATTCTTGTCATAAGTTGTCACAGATAACATAGGTTGTCATAGATTTTCTATTTTTATCTCGAGGAGTTACAACCCATGATATGCCTTCATGATAGGATTCCTTCCACCTTACATGGGAGTTACACCACATATTTGGACTCATTCATTTACTAATGTGCCCTCCTTTCCTAGTTGTGTCCAATGCCACCTTAGAATTTGAATTTGAGGGAGTTACAACTCATGTGGGGCCCAACTCAACCTCCTTATGCACCCTCCTTGTCCAATTTTTCCTAATGTTGCATCATTTCACAATTTGGACATCAACTACACAATATTTGACCCACATCACCACCTTGATAATTTTCCATGACTTTAACAAGTGACTTAGGCCAATGCATCTCCCTAGTCCAATGGATTGGTCCTTAGCAAAAAATTGGGGACATTACAAATTCTGTCGAAAGTATCGCCTCCCTAAGCGCCTTTAGTATCTTGATATATTCTTCATCCGACCCGGAGATAGAAGGATCAACATATAGCTCCTTACCCTCTCCAAAATCCAGCTCTTTATCCCAAACCTCCATACCAACACTTCTTCTACAACTACTGCTCCTTATAGAACCCTCCTTAATAAGTTTAGAACAATAAAAAAAGTGTAATCATTCAATGAGCTTGGAAAAATTGTAAATGTAAGTAACTTATATATATATATATATATATATATATAACTTAATATTTGGATTAATATTATTAAAGAGGATTTGGTAAAAACCTAATTAGATACTAATCATCTAAATATCAAATTAATATTATAAAAATAAGATATAATACAAAATTTAAAGGATATTAATAACTTACAATTTTTGTTTTATGAAGATTTCTAGAAATTGAAATAATAATACTAATACATTGATTATTTATATATGTGTGGGGTGGTTGATGAAAATTGGTTTAAAAATTAGCCATTTAAGAAAAAGAGAGTATTGACAACCAAAAATATAAAAGAAGGGAAGAATTATAAACAAAGTAATAATAATGAGTATAAAGTTGAAATTAAAAATGAAAAAGGATAGAATTAAAAGTCTTAATGATAATTAGAAACTAAAAATATAAAGCTAAAATGGAAAGAAAGGCATATTAAAAAATGTTGGAGACTTTTTTTATACAATTAAGAGGAGTTAAAGTAATTGTTAAAGTATAAATTAGGAAAATAAAGAACCAAGAAAGCTGTGTTGCAACAATTCCTTTCCAAAGCGAGACTAGGTAGTGCACAAACCATAATCAAAGTTTAGTTCTTACTGCGTTGGGGGACTATTTCAAAAGCCTATGATAGAAAGCGATAAGTGCCAGAGCACTATTACACATGTTTAAATTTGGTGTTTTCATTGATGTCAAAGAGGTTGTTAGATGATGTCAAAGAAGTTGTTGGACTTGGTGTCTATGTGCCAGTTTGAAGAAATATATAAATATGTGCCCAAGTCCGTAATTCCACCTATTCATGATACTACAAGTGCGTAGGTCCCACTAAGACAAATAAATAGTGTGCGCAAGACCCACAAATTCATGGTACCTTGTTCATGTAGGTTAAGACAAGTGGCGGATGCTTGGGTAAGCTTAACCGTAATGAAAGGAAGAAGGGTTGTTACCATTTAGAGAAGCCCCAACTTGTGGACACATTGTTTGAACAAGTTGAGTATAAATACGAATGAAGTTGATGAATGAGAATTAAGCTTGGAAGAACAAATGGAGTAATATTTTGAATTGGAAATCTTCGAACGGAATAAATGCTCGGGGGAATCAAAGGAAATATGATTTGAAGAAGTGTGCGAGGAAACTAAAAATGTAGAGACACAAGGAGCAGTCATGCAGACAGAAGGATCATTTTTGAGTAAGTTGAAAGAATCATGTGAGTATATATGTGCACAGGATCTGTATTGTTGAACAAAGCTGTAGCAGAATATAGAATAAGAGAAACAACGATTAGAGTTGAACCAGCATAAGGGCATAGCGTCAGTGAAGTAGAGTGAAAATATTTGTGCATGCAGACCCAAAGTCAGTGTACAGTAACATCTATATCTCAGGTAGGTTGGACGAGGCAAGGAAAGGATATTTTTGTCTCCACTCAGGTTGGTTCATGAACTATGGGAGTTGGTGCTTGCGCAAAGGATTAGTGTCGTCACAGGTCAGATCCTGATTCTGCAAGTTGGTGCTTGTGTGGAGGATTGGTGTCCTCACAGGTTGAAGCCTACGGTATGCAAGTTGGTACTTTCTAGTGGGATTGTTGTACCAATCGGATGGGTTTCTGAGTGATTTGGTGCTCACATAAGTGGAGATCGGTATCTCCCATCTTTCTCTGTAATTTCATTTTATACACATATATAAAAAATTTCTTCAAATATCTGCGCATAGTTTGTTTTGTTGAATAACAATTAGTGCATGGTGCATGCTTTAAAAGTGCATTATTTGTAAATATGCGCATGATACTGATTCACCCCCCTCTTAGTATCATTAAGAATTCCAACAATTGGTATCAAAGCGGGTTGCTTCAATAATAGTTTAACAACTGGAAGATAAAATATCATTGCGTAGAGATGGATAGGCAGGAGGGAATTTCCGCTAATAGAGCACTAAGGTTTGATGGGTCTAACTACACCTTCTGGAGCATAAGGATGGAAGTATATTTACAATCACTTGGAGTTGATGTTTGGAAATCTGTCATAAGTGGTTACAAAGTTCCCAATATTTCTCTAGTTGATGAAGCTAACAAGAGGCAGTATGATTGCAATGTAGTGTACATGTGCCAAAAAAGTATGGGAAAAAATCAAGAACATCTATGAAGGATATGAGAAAGTTAATAAAGCAAAGCTGCGCACTTTCTCAGGACAGTTTGAAACCCTCAAAATGAAGGAGGAAGAAACATTGTAGCCTATCTCCTTCAAGTAGATGAGATTGGCAATGCAATCAGAGGACCTAGAGTACAAATCGCGAAGGAAGCAGTTGTGCAAAAGGTACTAAGGTTGTTTCCAACAATATTTGATCCTAAGGTATTAGTTCTGGAGGATAGAAGTGATTTGGAAAAATTAAATATGGATGAGCTTCATGGAATTCCTACAACATATGAGATGAGGACTAAAAAGGAAAATCCTACAAGAAAAGAAGCAAGATTCAAGGCCTCCAAGAAGACCAGAGGAAGCATGGAAGAGTCCAACAAAAGTCTCTTTGATGCATCGGATGATGAAGAAGCAAATTTTGTGAATAATCTCAAAGAAAATACAAATGTAAGTTACCTTTCAAGTGTTTTGAATGTGGTATAGTAGCTCACTTTGCTTCTAAGTGTCCTTACAAGGAAACCACGAATAGTGAAAGTGAAGACGATCTTAACTATAGAGAAAGAAGAAATACACACCAACAATATAGGGTTGAACTTAAAAATAAGAAGAGTTTGTATTCAAAAGAGAACAATAGCTCATTTGATGAAGATGATGGTGATGAAAATTCAAGAGAGGTACTCTTCATGGAAATGGTAGAGGGTCTTGAATATAAAGGATCAAAGGAGAAGGACAACTACCGCTCGTCTACCAAAAAGAAATCATATAGCAAGGAGGTAGTCTCAAATTAGTATCATGAATGACAAACAGATCCTATTGCAGAAACACTCTGTAAATATGTCTACAATGGGATTTGCTTGTCACCTTCAAAGTCCTGTGATGAATCTTACGGTTTGTCCTAAAGTTTGCATCGACTGCTGAGTACAAAGTTTAGGCACCTCGAATTGAATGAATCTAGATTTTAAGTAGCAGAAGAGGAAAATGAAGGTGTGGATGAATAATCAAAGGTACTGATAGGTATATACAAAGGATGGTAAACAAAGATGAGGTAGAAGTACATAAATATAAACAGTATGAGCCAACCATGAACCAGGTATATAATCACAAACAGTTGATCAGATATCTGAATATTTAATGCCTTAATAACAGAAAAACATTCTGTAAAAAAGGGAATACAAACACACACATCTGTAATGAGAAACTAGCATCAGAAACACTGACTTTCATAAGAATCATGGCATAAGTATCAAAAACATTGAATAGTATTTGTATTGATAGAAAACCAGAGTGGCTCATCAAGGATCTCTTATCCTCATACAGTTCTAAAATATACCCACAGAGCTGCAAAAGAAGTTACAGATTGGTAAGCTTGACCCTCACAATCACTCACAGCCTCTCCGCTGGAACCTCCCCCTCCTCATTCCTAATGATAATTCTTTTATAGACAAATACAATCACCAAGCTGTTCTAAACTTTTGGGAATTGAATCTATCTAAATAACATTTGACAATGCTTTTTTCAACTACCAGTTGATCCCTCGACTGCTGGTTCAATGCCTAAGAATCTTGATTTTGTTGCAAAGAATCTGGAAATACTCCTTGAAATATAGGAGTCCTTTGATGTCAATCTTAAATTTGATCCCCTGTCTCAAATTATGGAACTAGATACTAATTTGTTTCCTGAAGAAGCGAAACATATCTGATGTTGATCCTTGAAAACTTGTACTGCTCAGTGCTTGATATTTGCTCGTTGAAGATATAGATCAATCATTCTAAGTTTAGATAAATTTGATGCTTCATTTAATCCTCAACATCCGTAATAGCTGGAACTGCTTATTCAAATGCAAATTAATCTTTTGCATTCTGATTTTTTGTGCCTGGCAACAATGTTTGATCCTCAAAAGATTGCATTCAAGATCTGAATCCGACTTCTTGAATCCTATAGCTGTCACATGTAGCATTTAGTTTTGATCCAAAATATATTTAACCACTCCAAATTTTGCTGCCAGATATCTTGTAAACCTCGTGTCAATGCTTTGTGCAATGATTCCACCATAAACTTGCTCTTCAACCTATTTGAATATGTTTTGCCAAATGTTGCTTTTGATGTCAGCAAAATGCTCTGCCTCTGTCTAATTGCCAACTGATCCGTTGCTTGATAATTTTGTTACTCATTAAAGAAAATACTCTGGCACCTGTTTCCTTTAACTGCCATCTCATGCTTTCTTCTACCTTGGAATCTTGGACTCGTTGCTCATGTGTTGCCTATGATATAAATTTAGAGAATGACTTGCAGTTGGACTTGGCGTGGGATTATATCATAATATTTTTTATTGAAAAGTTACAGGTCCGTAAACATTTATGAACATAAATGTAACACTTCGAAACTATACCTTCTCTCATGCAAATTCCTTGTTTTTCAAATGGGGGCTTTTATAAATGGAATGGGGAATGTATGAAGATTAATGAAATTTCACCATGAAAAGAAAATGAGAGTGGAAACGTGAGGTGGAAGGTAGGTAGGAAATGAAGAAAGATTATGAGTGGAATGTGAGATAATAAGTGGAGTGTAATATGTGTTTCATTGTTTTAATTTTTGTTTAAAATATAAAATCAAAACTTTAATATAATGATTTTATATTTAAAATAGATATTCATAAATGAAAATGAGTCATGGAAAAGAGACTACAAGAGTAGTATGATAAAGACAAATATAGACTCATAAGGTTAAAAAGGTATAAGCAATAATGATAGGGTCTCATGGGGTTGAATGCGGAACAATAAGGATTTAGGAGTTGCAAGAACAGTAGAAATCGCGAATGCTGTAAAATAATTTGGTAGCGCTCATGAACCCAGCTAACTGGAACGTTCATGTTTTTAGAAAAGATACTAGTGGCCATTCTGGCAATGAAATTCAAGGTCTGTATTTACATATGTGCTGCAGGAATCTAAACAAAATTTGATGGGGCAAACCTTGTTACTAACATCGGCTCCGGCTGGGGATGTAGTCCTCCCTGCAAGGCTCCAAGAACAAGCAGACCACGTGCCTTTTCATTCCATCTCTGCAAAATGAAACTTTACAACTCTGCTCTCTATTTACTGCAAAATGAAAAATTGCAATCTGTTCTGTCATGTACCAGTGCTTTGTATCCATTGGGCGATGGAGTCATTCAAAAACTTGAAAATACACTGCTTACTGAATGCTGAAATTCAAACAAATCTGCAACTGAAAACAATCCTTACACAACCATCTGATCACACTATGCAAACTGAAGCAAATGCTCAAAGACAAGCTTATTTATCCACACTACTATTCCTATCTTACAGACATCAAGCTGATCATGTGTAATCATACCTCCAATGAAGCCAAGAAACTATTTGACTGAAAATGATAGCTCCATGCCTGTCACCATTTGAGAAGACCAACAAAAGATGTAATGAATGTAATAGACAATCTTTAAGCAGATGATATTTACAGCTGGAAATATGAAGTATACCAAAAGATGGGGCATAAGAAACCTTTGAAAAATACAAATCCATACAGGAAGCCACGGGATCATGAAACTTATGAAAAATTATCTTTTCTTGTTGCAGAAGATGAATAACCTGCCTTCCTTTTTCCTGCTCAAAAATTTCTTGGATCTGTTGTTCAATAATTGATGAAGAAGAGATTTGTGTGCATTGTTCCTGAAACTCCTCATTCCCTTTATTGCTTTGGAGAACCTCAACTATTTGTTGCTCTATCTTTTCTGAAGAAAAAGATAAAAATTGCTCTTGCTGCCCTATCTTTTCTTTATGATTGCCAAGGAGAGGAGGACAAGTGAGAAAATCTGTAAGTGCTGATATAAATTTCTGTTCTTCTAAATCCTCTTCATATTCATAAAAAATTGGAGCATCTTCATAATGGTTATGAACAACAGATTTATCATAACCATGACTATAAGAAACTTTTGACATGATGTTGAAAGTGTCAACAGCTTGGCTTACATCAATTTGAGCATCAAAACAATTATGAACGTCCTCCTTTTCAATAAAAGGATTAGAATATAATTCATCATGGAATTCTCATCCTGTAACTTCAATGCTTATATCATATTCATCATGATTCATAACGTGGAGCATTCTGAGAAATTTCCACTAATAATGCTGAAGGTTCATGTTTTTCTCCTTTACAAGGCTGATTTTCAACATAAAAAAGATTTCCAGCAGTTTGTTGAACAAGAGATTGATCTTCATAAAGATTGTCAATAGGATGAGCATTCAGATGATAATTAAGACTATTAAAAGCATCATGAGAATATTCCAAACTATCTTTGTTGATCTCATCACAAGAAGCCTGACTTAAAACAGCAGCTTGGTTATCGTAATGATCATGGAATTCTTCCTTGACAACAGAATTTGAAAATGTTTCCTCTTTGTTTTCAAGAAATTCTGAAACTATAGCTTCTTCATGACATGTTTTGAATCCTTGATTATACTTATTATCATTATTTTTTGAATCAGAAATTGTATTTTGAAAATCATCCTGCTCGCAACAATCTTTTAAAAGGAATTCAGCTGAGAACATATACTTACAATGTTTCCGGAAACATACATGGAATTCTTTCAGTGAGGAAATGCTAGCAGCAGGAAGAGAAAAATACCATTCCCGTGCATCTCGATCGAGTGAATACATGAACATCTTCATGCTGTATATTTAACTGAACCATACATTGATGAAATCCAATGAGGTGTTCTGAAGGATTATCCTCTTTGCTTTCTCTAAACCGTGGGAGACAGTCTCCCTAAATATCCATAATAGGAACATCATTTGGAAAGCCTGGAACAACTGAAAAATTGAAAGGTGCAAACCTCCGAGCCAGAATGGATTCCATGGTCTTCAGCATCTTGAACCAGTAGAGTCGCCAATAGATTTTGTCTGTGATGAAGCTGGAGTCGCCAGGTAGAAAACTGCAGTCAAGCTAGTGTCCTTCTCTTGTCTACCATCAAGAAGAGGATCTACTCAATATCAGAACCCTGGGGAGGATGACTTCGTTCCTTCGCTCCCCAGTATGGTTGCCAAAAGATGTTTGTCCTAAAGTTTGCTCCCCAGTATGGTTGCCAAAAGATGTTTGTCCTAAAGTTTGCATCAACTACTGAGTACAAAGTTTAGTGTAATGTCCCCATTTTGACCCCCCTTTGTATTAAACCGTAAATGATGTGAATATTGTAATTTAATCATGGTGAGGAGCTCAAGGCCAAGGCCCCACCGTTGATTTAGCATTTTGTATCGGCAATTAAAAATAGATGCCTATGGTTCTTGTGCGAGATGGGCACAATGTAAATAAGACACCATGTAAATACGAATTTTTAATGGAAAAACCCACAACCGGCTATGCAATGCAACAAAAGAGATGGGGCATGACTTTACAAGGAATAGGGAGGGAAATTATTCAAACCCTTGAGCCAAGGGTATTAATCCATGTGTCAATGGGGAAACCCATAAACCACCAACTACCCATTTTGTCTCATGTACCCAATCATTTAATTTTTCCAAGAAATTGGTTAAGGCAGTTAATGCCTTGGGAATGAAAGAGTATGGGCAAGCCATTTTCGTGCATGGGCAAGCCATCAACTTGGAAAATCGTGTTTTTTCTTGTGGGGCAAGAAACCACCCACGAAATGGTGCCCAAAGCCTTGGGGAATGAGTAGTCTTCATTATTCACGCCGTTGGAGTTAGCTGGAGTCTTTCCATTTACGTTTTTCATCTAAATACTGCATTTTTCCATGCCTGGGAGTCGTTTTTGCAGTATATAACAGTTGGGAGAGGGAGGGCCACATTTTGGGGACTGTAGGGAGGTCGTTTTTGCCCCTGAATGTCCAAGGACGTTTTTCTAAAAAAACGGATTTGGCTTCCTGGGTTGTTCACCAACTTCCCATTTCGTTTTTGTGGATTCCCACGTTTTTCTGTGTTAGTTGAAACCCCATCTCATGCATTCCACTGTGGAAAACGTTTTCCTCATGCCCAGCAAGTGGGGTTCTGCTGTTATGTGCATCCTTGCTTGTGGTTTGAGCCTGTGAGCTGAAGTGTTGGAGTGGTAGTGGATAGAAGTGGCTTGATAAACCTAGTGGGGGATACAACCTCTCAAGAAGATCAAGAGGGCTTTGGTTACTCTTCTATGCATACCCTGAGAGCACTAGATAGGGAAGGTATGGCTTGAGGGACTGCATAGCAGTGAAAAGAATACTTCCTTGTGCTGGGTGTGTAGGTATTGTGGGTGCCAAGCTAGATAGATCTTGCAAGGTTATCCCTGGCTCTGTGCTGGAGCTCACTAGCTTAGCAACTCTTCCTTTCCATCTCCTAGTAGCCTGATAAACCCAATTGTAGATTGGCTTGGCTCATCTTGGTGTATGCTTGGCTATGTGTGAGTCTGCTGTTCCCTGGTTCCTTGTAGAGATCATGCCCAGCTCGGGGGTGGCAGTGGTGCTGAGAGATTGAGGAGCACACTGGCCTATGGTTGGGTGGAACGTTGCAGTTGCATAGCCAGTTGCATGGGACTACTTTTGTATAAGATAAGTATTCTCTTGTATTTAACTTAGCAATTGTTCTTTTGATGAATAGCTGGAACGTATTATGAATATGCTAATGAATTTATTTCCGCTGTGTATTCAAATGATTATGCATTTCCATATGATTTTATATAATTCTGCAAAGTCTCTATTTAATGAATGTCACAGAATTTGGAATGTATGTTAGATAGCAACCGGATCTATTTAATTTCCGTTTGAGTTTCTATAGCATGCGCATACATGTCTCTATATCAATGAGTTTGATTTTAATGATTATAGGGCTAACTGCCCGGACTGATCACTGTGATCCTCTCTACCACGCTGGTACGATAGAGGGGACACTACATTTAGGCACCTTGAATTGAATGAATCTGGATTTTAAGTAGCAGAAGAGGAAAATGAAGGTGTGGATGAATAATCAAAGGTACTGATAGGTATATAGAAAGGACGGTAAACAAAGATGAGGTAGAAGTACATAAATACAAACAGTATGAGCCAGCCATGAACCAGGTATATATTCACAAACAGTTGATCACATATTTGAATATTTAATGCCTTAATAATAGAAAAACATTCTGTAAAAAAGGGAATACAAACACACACATCTGTAATGAGAAACTAGCATCAGAAACACTGACTTTCATAAGAATCATGACAGAAGTATCAAAAACATTGATTACTATTTGTATTGATAGAAAACCAGAGTGGCTCATCAAGGATCTCTCATCCTCATATAGTTCTAACATATACCCACAGAGCTGTAAAAGAAGTTACAGATTGGTAAGCTCGACCCTCACAATCACTCACAGCCTCTCGGCTGGAACCTCCCCCTCCTCATTCCTAATGATAATTCTTTTATATACAAATACAATCACCAAGCTATTCTAAACTTTTGAGAATTGAATCTATCTAAATAACATTTGACAATGCTTTTTTCAACTGCCAGCTGATCCCTCGACTGCTGGTTCAATGCCTAAGAATCTTGATTTTTTTGCAAAGAATCTGGAAATACTCCTTGAAATATAGGACTCCTTTGATGTCAATCTTAAATTTGATCCCCTGTCTCAAATTATGGAGCTAGATACTAATTTGTTGCCTGAAGAAGCGAACATATCTGATGTTGATCCTTGAAAACTTGTACTGCTCAGTGCTTGATATTTGCTCATTGAAGATATAGATCAATCATTCTAAGTTTAGATAAATTTGATGCTTCATTTTATCCTCAACATCCGTGATAGCTAGAACTGCTTCTTCAAATGCAAATCAATCTTTTGCATTCTGATTTTTTGTGCCTGGCAACAATGTTTGATCCTCAAAAGATTGCATTCAAGATCTGAATCGAACTTCTTGAATCCTATAGCTGTCACATGTAGCATTTAGTTTTGATCCAAAATATATTTAACCACTCCAAATTTTGCTGCCAGATATCCTTTAAACCTCGTGTCAATGCTTTGTGCAATGATTCCACCATAAACTTGCTCTTCAACCTATTTGAATATGTTTTGCCAAATGTTGCTTTTGATGTCAGCAAAATGCTCTGCCTCTGTCTAATTGCCAACTGATCCCTTGCTTGATAATTTTGTTACTCAATAAAGGAAATACTCTGGCACCTGTTTCCTTTAACTGCCATCTCATGCTTTCTTCTACCTTGGAATCTTGGACTCGTTGCTCATGTGTTGCCTATGATATAAATTTAGAGAATGACTTGCAGTCGGACTTGGCGTGGGATTATATCATAATATTTTTTATTGAAAAGTTACAGGTCCGTAAACATTTATGAACATGAACATAAATGTAACACTTTGGAACTATGCCTTCACTCATGCAAATTCCTTGTTTTTCAAATGGGGGATTTCATAAATGGAATGGGGAATGTATGAAGATTAATGAAATTTCACCATGAAAAGAAAATGAGAGTGGAAACGTGAGGTGGAAGGTAGGTAGGAAATTAAGAAAGATTATGAGTGGAATGTAAGATAATAAGTGGAGTGTAATATGTGTTTCATTGTTTTAATTTTTATTTAAAATATAAAATCAAAACTTTAATATAATGATTTTATATTTAAAATAGATATTCATAAATGAAAATGAGTCATGTTGTCCATTGGTTGTAGGTTGGGTGGTTGGGAGGAATGATTGTTACCTTCCCCACCCAGGTTCAATTCTTGTAAGTGACATGATGCTCTTGTTGAGCCCTATTGTAATGATTGTATTTCAAGATTTCCTTGATTCTTCGAAATAGCAGGAAGGTGATTTTTCCGTTGGAAAAAGAAAATGAGTCATGGAAAAGAGACTACAAGAGTAGTATGATAAAGACAAATCTAGACTCATAAGGTTAAAGGTATAAGCAATAATGATAGGGTTTCATGGGGGTTGAATGCGGAACAATAAGGATTTAGGAGCTGCAAGAACAGCAGAAATCGCGAATGCTATAAAATAATTTGGTAGCGCTCATGAACCCGGCTAATTGAAATGTTCATGTTTTTAGAAAAGATACTAGTGGCCATTCTGGTAGTGAAATTCAAGGTCCGTATTTACATACGTGCTGCAGGAATCTAAACAAAATTTGATGGGGCAAACCTTGTTACTAACACTTACAATCTACCTAACATGAGTAATTGTCAGATAGAGTTTGAGAGAAAAGAAGAAACCCTTGATTCTAAGAATGAAGAAATTGCAAAAGTAGACTGGGAAGGTGAACTAATTAGTGCTCTGGATGAATTAATGAAAGTAAGAAAACAAAATTAGTCTCTGAAGGTTAGCCTGTAGGAATCCCAAGAGTATTTGGACCTACAGAAGGATCAGTTACTCAAGATTGAAATAACAATTGATTCCAAAAGAACTGAAGAAGCACTTACAAACAAAGCACTTGAAGAGGTAGAAAATGAGAACATGGAACTTAAGAAACAACTAGCCTATGCACATAATGCAATTGAAAAGCTTGAAGAAAATAATTTCTTGTTGCAAGCATCACCGAAAGAAACAAAATAGGAAAATGAGGTGTTAACAAAACAATTACTATAAGGGATCTCCCACTTAAAAGAAGAACTAGATGAATCAAGGACATAAAAACATCCTCTGAAGAATACAGGGAAACCTTATTTCAAAATGAATGGGTTTAAGAACAAAATTCCAAACTGCGTAGAGCCAAAGGATGACAAATATTTTTCTAACATGAAAAATGATGCTAAGTTTAAGAACATCTCATTAATATTGGATGAGATACTGAATAGCCAAAGGTCACCAGAAGACATGTCTGTTCTTGGCTACTATAAGACATAAAACATCTGTGACAACAAATATGTTCAAGTTGCAAATCAACAAGTTGGGTCATCTAAGCGAAATCAACTCAAGTATGATAATTATTTCAATGTTCCTCGTTATAAGTGAAGGTTTAATTGACAGAGATGCTTAAGATGCAAGTATTATGGTCACACTGCAAAGTATTGGTACACTATAAGATGTTATCCTTGTGATGGATTTGGGCATAAAGCACAAAATTTCCAAATATCAGCAGAATAGTGTGATGAGAACAATGCACATATTGCAAGAAGTAAGAAAAGGTTTGCAGAATATCAACAAAAACCCACGTGCACACAAAAATGGGTAAATAAATGTTTGCAAACTTGCGCAATCGATGACAACAATGAAAATACTCTTCGAGAAGCAGAGAAGTGTTGCTTATTCTGATGACTCTCAAAATGTGCAGATAAAACCCTTGAATTCAAAAGGCTATGCGAATTAAAGGAAACTAGAACTGTGTAGCCAAAAGTCACATAATCATGCTCAAGTAATATTCATATATGAAAACGTTACAAAAAATGGTGTACATTTATTAGTCTCAAGTGGCGGACATTGTTTTCAACATCAATATAACAGTTGCAATAAGAGTTCTAGTTCAAATAAATCTAACCATGAGGTAGGTACAAAAAGTTTCGCTGATGTACTAGAGAGTTCTGTCAAAGAAAAGAACATAAATTATGACTATCAATCTTTTCATATAAAAAAAGGAGCTACACTGCCAGGCATAAATTCAAAGACAAACAAAAGGGGGATGAAACTGAAGTACATTTGATTTTATATTCATGTTGTAGAAAAGAAAAACGCATGAGAATGTCGCAAAAATAGATTTACATTATATAAAAGTAGTGTCGTTACAAAAGGTATTATACAAAATGTGCCCTTATATCTTGGGTAGATATGATAGTTACAAAATGAAATCAGAGCCAAAGCTTGAGGTATGGCTCTATGACATGGTTGGATGGTTTCATAAATAAACAAAGATCAAGGTTCGGTGAAGACTGCTCAGAACTAGAATCCTACAGATATGTCGGATCTCTCAAGGACACATTACATGCCATAGGACAAAACCTCACAAGAGCATTTGCCAGATCTCCCAGGGAGATATTATATGCCAATGGAAAAACCTAGCAAGAGCATCTGCAAATCTCCCAGGGCGTTATTATATGTCCTCCCAGAGCAATACCTCGAAAGAGCATCTGAGGAATTTTTCATCCTGTCCAGATCTCACAGTTCTACTTACATGCTCATCTGCACAACCTGTCCACGGCCACAGAGTATCAACCTGATACTCACCATACATCATCCTGATCATCAACATTGCATCATCCTATTGCATGTCATCTGGAGCAACATCTTGAAGCTCGTCATCCATGATCATCCTGATCATACAATGCATCCACCTGATGCATACACAGTATCTACCTGATACATATCATCATACATGATCTACCCGATCATGCAATGTATCCACCTGATACATATACAAATACATGATCCACCTGATACATCTACAGAGACATACACATGATCCAACTGATCATATCCAGCATCCAACATGATGCATACATTCATATACATATAAATGATCCAACTGATCATATCCAACATCCAACATGATGCGTACATACATATAAATGATCCAACTGATCATATCTAGCATCCAACATGATGCGTAGATACATATACATATAAATGATCCAACTGATCATATCCAACATCCAACATGATGCATATATATACACATATCGACCAGTAACTGGAGCATCATCTTGATGCTCATCATCCAGCGCTTATATCCATAGCTATGGAAGGATCCTCCTCTCACCATGCTTAGAATGGCTCTTACAAATGTGTCCATCACTTCTTCCTCGAAGTGTCATCAATCTAAAGAACACCAAGCCTCTCTTTGAATTACTCGAACTTCACTTTGGCTAGTGGCTCCGTCAGCACATCTGCAAGCTTCTTATCCGTCGCAGCATACAAGAGCTTCACTGCTCCTCTATGCACCATATCCCTGATATAGTGATATTTGATCTCTATGTGTTTTGACCTATCGTGGAACACCGGGTTCTCAGATAGCTTCACACAACTCTGGTTGTCAGAAAAGATACCAGTATCCTCCAACAAGAGATCAAATAACTCAGATGGTAGCTTCTGAAGCCATACTGCCTCACAACTAGCTGAACAAGCTACAACATACTTTGCTTCGGTTGTACTCAGTGCTACGCAGGACTGCTTCCTGCTAAACCAAGAGATCACACCTGATCCCATACTGAAGCAGCACCCAGAAGTGCTCTTCCTATCTGCAGCACTGCCTGCCCAATCTGAATCAACATAACCCTGCAAGTTAAACTTTTGATTCGCATCATATTTGAGCCCATAATCAACTGTACCCTTCAGGCACCTCAAAATATGCTTTACAGCAACCAGGTGAACACCTCTGGAACTGTAAGGAACTGTAAGGAACTGTCTCAATAAGTTCACCGCAAAGAAAATATCTGGCGTCGTGTTCGTCAGGTACATCAAGGACCCAATCATCTGATGATACATCATGACATCAACCGGATCAGATGAAGCATCACACAGAAGCTTCAGGTTCGATGCCATAGGTGTGGCCATGGCCTTGCAATCCATCATCCCAAACCTCTTTAGGATCTCTACTGCATACTTCCCTTATCCAAGGAAGATTCCATCTGCACTCTGCCACACCTCCATGCCTAGAAAATAGTGCATCATCCCCAATGTTCGGATATCCACATCATCATTTTCAGGATCTTGCATGCAATTAGGGTTTGCATGCACTTTGCATGCATCCTAGTCACCAGGTTGATGCCTCCAGCACCTTAGCCACCTTATTCTAGCACCCGGGAGCTTCTTACATCAGTTCTTTAGCCCTCCTAGTCATGAAGGCACCCACTTCTCACCTACTTCCAAAGAAGGGCACACTTCTTCACCTACCACTCCAGTTCCACTTCAGTTACACTCAGTTAGCTCTGATTATCCCTGATTTGAGGCTAGTTTCACTCCCGACTGACTGTTTCACTCCGTTGGACCTCCAGATTGACTAGATGACTTGTTCTGACTTCAGTTAGCCTCCCATGTGCCCTCCACTGAGCCCACTTCCCTATATAAGTGCTACACACTTCAGTTACACATGTTACACTCAGTTAGACTCAGATTGACACCTGGATGACTGGTTCTTGTGCATTGATGACCACCACTGATTGATGATGAGGACTCCTAGTTGGCGTCAAGCTACTCCATTCAGTGATTCGAAAGAACTCCTTAGGCAATTTGAATTGCTCAGTCATTGTTATT
Organism: Larix kaempferi; assembly: GCA_027924585.1. NCBI lineage: Eukaryota > Viridiplantae > Streptophyta > Pinopsida > Pinales > Pinaceae > Larix > Larix kaempferi. Next base: position 9,141,342 of record BSBM01000130.1, read on the forward strand.
GTATTGTATTGTAATTATTCACCCTCATTGGGATATTGAGCACTGATGCATGTTTTGCACAGTTTTACACCATATTTTCTATGTTCATCTGTTGTGATTGATTTACTTGTTCATTAGATCTTCTATGACTAATTTTACATGGTATCAGAGCCATTGCAGGGACAAGATCTCTTTTCTACAGGTGTTTTTACAAGAGGATTTGAGTGAATTTGCTCAAAAATTACAAAAGTTTTGGCATGAAACATCTCAAGGGCATTCACTCCTGTGCATGCAAAGCTTGAAAATACTTCCAATACCACTCCAGAAGCTTGAGTTTCCACATAAATCCTGGATCTGATACATTGGACCCATTCAACATTGCTTGATCTCCAATCCTAGGTGTGATGCAACTCTAAAAGGGTGGATTGTTCGACCTCATTGTTCTTGGTTTTATTGTGATTTGCAGGTTATTTTCTCCATCAATTGCATTCGCTACCTTGCCCTTGCAAGCCCTTCTACATCAGTGTGCACTCGCTCCTAGCAATGGAATACTCTTCTTCAAAGCCTATCCTCACCCCATTCAATTATTTTGATTGGAAAGATGATATGGAGATCATATTACGTTCAAAAGGTTACTATCAAGTCACTCTTGGTCTTGAATTGGAGCCAAACACCTTGTCAGATAGAACCAAACACTACAACAAGCTTGATGAAGCTTATGGTCTTCTTTGTCTCTCCATCTCCAAAGATCTTCACTTCCATCTCAGCGGATTGAAGACTCCAAAATCTATATGGGAGCAACTTGAAACACTATTTGGCAAGCAGGACAAGCTTAGGGCTTTTCAATTAGAGAATGAATTGATTGCCCTTAGTCCTGAAAATTTCGAGACCATAAATGAATTCTTCACAAAATTCAAGAACTTGAACATGCAGTTGAAGAACAGTGGAGTTATCAAAGAGGATAAGCAATTGATCCTCTCCATTCTTAGCAAGCTTGGTAAAGATTATTCAGTATTTGTCTCTACTTTCAATTCCGGTTGGCTAACTACCCCGAATTGGAAGATGCCTACCTTGAATGCCTTCATTGAGTCCATCACAAAAGAGCATGATAAGTTGATTCAAATGGGGTCCATAAGCTCCAAATATTCAGCCCTATATGTTCAAGGACCCAAGATCTCAAATGGTAAAGGAAAGCAAAAGAAGGAGAAGCCCAAATTCGAACCTCACAAGCAAAGAGAGAAAGGCAAACAAACGAATGCACCATCCAGTTCGAAGTTCAAGCAAAAGGGAAAAGAAGGTAACCAAAAATCTAAATGTACTTATTGCAACCATGGCTTTCATCCCGAAATTTCATGTATGAAGAAGACTATAGATCAAATGGCCCTCATTTTGGAAAAGAACAACATAACTCTTCCTGACAGTGCAAGGAAGAAGGATAGGAATGATGATCATGAAAGAGGACAAGCACTCATGGAAACTGTTTCGAAGCCCACTACTCTCTTGATAGATTTGGGTGCAGCGAATCATATGGCTGCAAATATTGATTCTTTTTCTTCATTTGATCCAAACAGCTCCATCCCCATCCATTTGGGAGATGACTCAAAAATTTCTTCAAAGGGCAAATGTACGATTCATGTAGATCATGGAAGCTTTCAGAATGTTCTCTATGTGCCTTCCTTGGCTTCAAATATTCTTTCTGTGTATCAAATAACACAAACTGGTGAACCAAAGCAAGTTACATTCAGCCCTAATATAGTTGAAATTTCTGATATCAAAAGACTTGTTGCAGTCGGAAAGGCGAACCACACTGCAAAATGCTATGAGTTTTCACACTTTATTCCGCTTGCAAAGCCCACTGCTCTTCGCACACATGGTAATGAGGTTAGTAGGCTTTGGCATGAAATATTTGGACATCTTAATTATAAGTATTTGCTGCTGTTATCAAACAATTCCATGGTAGATGGTCTTCCACAACTCCATTCCTCGAAGGGAATATGCACTGGTTGCATTATTGGGAAGCACCCTGAGCACAGATTCGACCGCGGAAAAGCTAGCAAAGATACTTTTTGGGTTTGATACATTCTGATATCAGTGGTCCTCTGCCCCATATGTCATTAAATGGTTCAAGGTGTGTGTTGACATTTATTGATGTTTTTTCCCGCTTTACATGGGTATTCTTTCTCAAAAACAAGTCAGAAGTGCTTGGAAAATTCAAGGATTTTAAGGCTTCTGTTGAGACCGCCACTGAGAGAAAGATCAAAGCTCTTAGATATGATAATGGTGGATAATATATCAAGGCCGATTTGCTACAACTTTGTTCCCAAAGAGGAATTCAGATCCAACATACAGTTCCCTACACACCTCAGCGGAACAGTGTAGCGGAAAGGAAAAATCGGTCACCGAAAGAGATGGCTACATGCATGATTGAATCAAAAGGTTTGGCTACAAATATTTGGGCTGAAGCAATCAATGTTTCTGCATACATATAGAACCGTGTTCCACATTCATCCGTGAAAGGTATGACTCCTTTCGAAGCATTCTTTGGTCACAAACCGGATGTGTCAAATTTGAGAGTTTTTGGCTCTACTGCATGGGCTAGAATTCCTTCCAAGAAGAGACGAGATTTGGATACACAAAGTATTGAGTGCATACTAATAGAATATGGGGAAGAATCAAAAGCATATAAAATCATGGATATCAGATCTAAAAAGATATGCATAAAGCGCAGTGTGCAATTCGAATAACCGCTTCAAGAATTGCAACTAGTTGAGGAAGAAACTGTCGTTTCACCGCCTTCACCAGAAGAAGATCCGTGCAGTGATAATGAAGGTATGAGTTCTGATATTTATGATATTTTAGAAGCACATGATGATCATGAAATATCAGGTTCAGAATCCGACCATTATGATCCTCCTCAGTTACCAAAGTGGGCCCAAAACAATCTTCAATTTGCTGGTTCGAACCTTGGAAATCCTGCTGATCCGAGACGAACAAGAGCAGACTTTCAAAGAGCAGGTATGGCTCTTTCTATTTCTGATCCATTACTTCCTAATATTTTTTATTTGATGACCTGTTCAGATCCCACAACATACTATTCTTCCCACCGAGATCCGAGATGGCAAAGTGCCATGGATGAAGAGTACAGTTCTCTTCAAAAGAACAATACATGGGAGCTAGTTTCTCTTCCACCTGGAAGAAAATTAGTGAAGTGTAAATGGTTCTACCACATGAAAGTTGCTACTGATGGCTCTATCATCAAATAAAAAGCAAGGTTGGTGGCAAAAGGTTTCTCCCAAGTCCAAGGAGTGGACTACACTGAGACCTTTGCACTGGTTGCAAAGATGGATTCCATCTGCCTTGTTTTGGCTATTTCTGCATCCAAGCACTGGGAAGTACACCACATGGATGTGAAGAGTGCATTTCTACATGGATACCTTGCTGAAGAGGTATATATGTAGCAGCCAGAGGGATACACATCAGATCCATCATTAGTTTGCAGATTGAAGAAATCTTTGTATGGGTTAAAACATGCCCCAAGAGCTTGGTACGCAAAGATGGACTCTTTCCTTATTTCTCAGAATTTCCAAAGATGCAAATCTGATACAAATGTGTATCTTTAGTGAGTTAAATTTAATTTGTTGGTTATTATACTTTATGTTGATGATATTCTCATTACTGGTAGCACTCTTACTTCAATAAACAAGCTAAAAATTGCCTTAAATCTAGCTTTTGACATGAGCGATTTGGGCTTGCTGAGTCACTTTTTGGGCTTGGAGTTAGCTCAAAATTTTGATGGGATCGCTATATCTCAGAAAAAATATGCTTCCGACCTATTATTGAAGTTTAATATGGTTGAATGTAAGGCAGCCCCATTCCCATTCCTCTCAGGAATCAGTCTTGAGGAGGGAGATTCTACACCGCTTGCAGATTACAGTATGTATCGACAGTTGATTGGTTCACTACTTTATTTGACACACTCAAGGCTTGATATTTCATATGCCGTGAGTGCTGTGTCAAGGTATATGCAGCAGCCCCATGAGCTTCATTGGTGAGTAGCCAAGCGGATCTTGCAGTATGTGCAAGGTACGAAACATTTTGGCATACATTATGCTGCAGATTCTAAGCTTGATTTCATTGGTTTTACTGATTCAGATTGGGCAGGTGATAGCATTGATCGGAAGTCCACTTTCGGTTATGTTTTCATGATTGGTCATGGTGCTATTTGTTGTTCCATCAAAAAGCAAGCAGCCATTGCACTTTCTTCAGCAGAGGCAGAGTATCGAGGGGCAATCAATACATGCATTCAGGCAGTTTGGTTGCAGGGTATTCTTTCTGAGTTTTGTTTTGGTGGCACTACTTCGAATGTCCTATTTTGTGACAATCAAAGTGTTATCAAGATCTCCACAGATCTAGTTCAGCAGCAGAGGCCAAAACACATTGAGATTCATATGCATTACATTCGACAGTTGGTGCATGATCGCACCATCATTCCGCAATATTTCCCTATTGATGAGCAAATTGCAGACATCTTCACCAAGAGCTTCACTGAGAAGAAGTTCTCTTACCTCCGTTCACTATTGGGGGTGAGTTCCATCATGGTGGAGACAGATTGATCCATTATTATGCTTTAGCTTAAGGGGGGGCTTTCTTCCCACTAGGTTTTCCCTCTTTCCTCACTTAGTTTATTTTCAACATTTTTTGGATTATTGTATTGGGGTGACCTTTGGTCTTAGTTACCAGGGCCCCACATTAATTTTTTTGCACATCATAGTCTATCTTGAGGGGGTTGTTCGGATATCCACATCATCTTTTTCAGGATCTTGCATGCAATTAGGGTTTGCATGCAAATTCTAGGGTTTGCATGCATCCCAATCACCAGGTTGATGCCTCCAGCACCTTAGCCACCTTATTCTAGCACCCGGGAGCTTCTTACATCAGTTCTTTAGCCCTCCTAGTCATGAAGGCACCCACTTCTCACCTACTGCTAAAGAAGGGCGCACTTCTTCACCTACCACTGCAGTTCCACTTCAGTTACACTCAGTTAGCTCTGATTCTCCCTAATTTGAGGCTAGTTTCACTCCCGACTGACTGTTTCACTCCGTTGGACCTCCAGATTGACTAGATGACTTGTTCTAACTTCAGTTAGCCTCCCATGCACCCTCCACTGAGCCCACTTCCCTATATCAGTGCTACACACTTCAGTTACACATGTTACACTCAGTTAGACTCAGATTGACACCTGGATGACTAGTTCTTGTGCATTGATGACCACCACTGATTGATGATGAGGACTCCTAGTTGGAGTCAAGATACTCCATTTAGTGATTCAAATGACCTCCTTAGGAAATTTGAATTGCTCAGTCATTCTTACTGTATTGTATTGTAATTATTCACCCTCATTGGGATATTGAGCACTGATGCTTTTTTTGCATAATTTTACACCATATTTTCTATGTCCATCTGTTGTGATTGATTTAATTGTTCATTAGATCTGCTGTGACTAATTTTACACCCAAGTCCTTCATCTCAAACTCGGCAGCAAGCTTCCATTGCGTGTCGGCAATCAATCTATCTTCACCTGTAATAAACAGGTCATCCACATACAAAAGTAGTATCACTGGATTTCCTTCCTCAACCTTGTAGTAAAGGTTGGAATCCACTTTAGTCTTGGTAAAGCCCAAACTGGATAGAAAGCTGTCTATCCTACCATACCAAGTTCTGCACATATATGAATCCCTTTCATGTGTCTCAGAACCAAGTGGCTGCTCCACATACACTTCCTCCTCGACTACACCATTCAAGAAAGCTGTCTTGAAATCCATCTGGTGTATCTTCCATTTCATCACTATAGCCAGAGCCAATACTGATCTGATGGAAGTGTGCCTAGCTATAGGTGTAGAATTCTCTTCATACTCAATCCCTTTTTCTGGGAGAAGCCAGAAGCTACAAACCTCATGTTGTATTTCTCCATGCTACCATCTGCAACATGCTTGATCTTATAGATCCAATTGGAAGTCACAGCAGACTTCCCTTCAGGTCTTGGGACTGCATCCAAAACATCATTCTTCATGATCGACTAGTACTCCTCAATTATGGAATTCTTCCCAAATCCTGGGAACTTCAATATATTCAATATCTTCAATAGATATCTTTGTTGCTAGAACAAATGTTGTAGTCCTTCTTTTGTAGGTGAAGGTATATGATCTTTCCTACAAAACAAGTTAAATTGGATGATTAGAAACATCTCATAGTTTTCATAACAAATTCTTACATATAAAGAAATATGTCATAGAGTCATGCAATTATTTTAGCCCATGCTTCAATACAACATTCATCCATATCCTGTAACTTTCTAGATGCCTTCCAATCTCTACCAGAACATTGTTAAGAGTTTGCACTACTCCCAACATGTCAACAAAGAGGTTTCATTCTAGATAAGTAGACATGGAATTTTGTACAGTGCCATAGGCCACTTACCCATCACATGCATATTAGTAGTATACTACTCATTAATGCAATTATGCATAATACACAACCTAAGTCTAGGAACATAAGCATATACATCATTGAACAACATTATTTAAACAAACAAATATGTAAGAAATGACAATTCAAATACTTATCTTTGTTTGGTTGTTGGGTGGACTCCCTCTGAATCTTTGCAACTCTATTCTGATGTGGATTGTGAGAAGTGGTCGACTCCCTCTGAATATCTGCATCCTTGCAGAAACTACTAGAGTGTGCTCCCTCTTGATCTTTGCTTCCTGGATTACCTGTCCTTGAACTTATATCCATCCTCGATCACTACGCATGCTTACAAGTATCATTATTGTGATATCCTCAAGATCTCATACATAATTATACATTTATTAGTATATTCTCAATACTATCAAAACACAATAATATTAAGCATGTATAGTCATGATCATTTCAAACAGAAATAATAAGCATTAGTATTCAAGGACTCTTATGGTTAGTCATATCATAAATTAAAGTAAGAAACATAATATGCCTAGACCCTTGATTACTCAAACCTATACTTTCATGACTCTTCTGGTTAGTCATATCATCACATAAGGTAAGAAACGTAATATGCATACACCCATGATTATTCAAACCTATGAATAATCATTATCAATCATGCCATGTATACTTATATAAGAGATCCTATCACAAGGTAGGATTCTAACTTGATATAGGAAAATGGATTAGTATGTTAGCTAGTTATGTCTAACATACCTACATGATGTCTTCTTGTTCTCTTCAATGACTTGTGCTAGTAACCTGCATATCTCATAAGTTAACCATTATAGAACCAAGTTATACATACCTCATAAATATATATTCTAAGTGATCCATGACAATGGATGAATCTTTGTCTTCATGTCACCATGATCATATGTTCTTGAACTAGAACATTATTTGTCTTTCTTGGTGTACCTTTCATGTTAGTGGACAACATAAACCTCATACACCACCATAATGCATTAGTACAATCATAAGTGTCAACACCCTAATCAATGAATATCTTCTATCATGCATTCATAATTTTATTAAGGTGATAGGACAAGTCTAAATTTAATCAAGATTGTACTAACCGTAATAATATGAAGATAAACATACCATAAACTTAATCATGAACAAATCTCGAAACATACTTGTCGAGATTGCTTGTAATCTTCTTATGTAAGGCCTTAGCCTCATCTCCCTCTGAAACATGAACTTATTCACTTATGCAGGTGACCAATCCATTCGCTTCTAGGATTAACCCAATCCACTTGATTTGTAGAAACTGGATCTAGAGTTGGATTAGGGTTTGTCAGAGAAATAACAGGAACTTCTTCACTTATGCAGGTGACCAATCCATTGGCTTCTAGGATTAACCCAATCCACTTGATTTGCAGAAACTGGATCTAGAGTTGGATTAGGGTTTGTCAGAGAAACCCTAAAAATTCAAACTTTGAATTTCAAACTTCTTAAAGGATAGAAAGATGCGCCTTGATGAGCTGATGAAGCTAGTATACTCAGAATTTGAAAACTGCAAAGTTTCACCCCTCAAAATTGCCTTTGAAGCTTCTGGATCTTCTGGACAGGATCTCGAACTAGGGTTTGATAAATCCCACCCTCCTTCCCAACAAAAAAGGTTCGATCCAAAGCTCTAAGCTTCTATTTTTCTGAGGAGCGTCCAGCCATGGTCACAGATTTCAAAAATTCCCATTTTTGCAGAAGCCCTAATTTTCCACTTTTCGGATCAAAGTCCCGAACTAGGGTCTGATCAAGCCCAGCCTTTTGCCCAACCAAAAAATCTAATATTGGTCTCTAAAATTTGATTTTTATGAGTAGCATCCAGCCATGGTCTCCTATTAAAAAAATTCCAACTTTCTCTGAAACCCTAAATTCCCGAAGCCATGAATGAAGGTGCTCAAAAATAATTCTGTTTTGACAAAAATATGCACCTGATTTTTTCTAGAGTAACTATGAACTTTCCGATCCATAGGGTATGAAAATTCTACTTGTGGTATCCCGACCTGTCATCTTTCCAAGCCCACAGGTCTGATCTCAAATGGATTCTTTGAGAGAGAGTTATGCCAAATTTCGCAACGTGACCTCTTTATGGGATAAAACATGAGAGCGAACGTGTACGACATGACATGTGTCACTGGTTTAGTTTCAGCCTCTAAAAAGGTTACCTGAGAAATTAGAGTTTGTGCACTACCTGTCACATTTTACGAAATTTCATTTGGAGCTTCCTAGCCCAAGTTATGACCTTTTTTCGTAGGTCACCTGTTTATGACTCAAATCTGAAAGAGGCAGAAACCCTAGATTGTACAAATCATAAAACACAAAGTACAATGAATTAGCAGTTTGCCTTTGGACACAAGGTACATGGAAATCAGATATTTGACCTGTAAAAGTTTCATATCTGAACAATTCACCAAAATGGATTTATAATGAAAGTGATACGATGACTAGTTTTTGCTATATCAAGCCCTAGTATCGCAAGTGCAACAAGTGTCATACACGGCATACCATGCCTTCTTTAAGGCTAGCTCTGATACCATGTTACTTTTTCAGAATTTACTTCAATCTGATCTAGGATCTTAACTGAGAGAACAACATCTACAACATATCTACAGCATATCAATCATGGACAGAATAATGCAAGCACACAAGAGACACAGAGTTTACTTGGGGAAAACCATAAAGGCAAAAAATCCCAATAACTTTCTCAGAGATAGATAGAGCAATGATACAACCCAAGAATAAGAGATAGACATCTCCTAGCAGCAACTTCTCCTCCTCCACAAGTGCGCCACTCTCCAAAGAGTGTGTGTGACAATATAATGATCAAATAGAGTGCCTCCTGCACTTTATTTACACTTGACTTGACTTGCCTAATAACCTTTACTAGGTCGGCCTTAACTTAACCACATAACACAATGTTGACTGGGCCGACACCCAATAGGGTGGTCTAATAACCCTTTGACCCACATGACTTATACAGGGCCGACCCCAACAAGGTGGTCTAATAACCCATCAAGTATAAGTTACGACACTTACAATATAAATGACGACACTTCCGTATAGAGGAATAATAACATCTCTATAGGAATACAGACACTTCCGTATAGAGGAATAATAACATCTCTATAGGAATACAATATACATATATGTGAAATACATTCTGAAGTTACATATACATCAACACTTCAAAGGTTCAAGCAAACCTTTAATAAAGAGAAATACTAATATGACCATAGATATATCAACCATCTTAACTGATAATTTTTGAAATTCTAACATGTACTCATCTAGTGTTCCACTTTGCTTCAACTGTGCTAGTTCTTTGAAAGGAATTTATGGGTCTTTTTGCTCAAATCTTTCCAATACCCTGTTAAAAAATTCTTCATATGTTGTGACCTGATCATTGTGTTGGCGTATGTAACTAATCTAGAGGTTTCCAATGTAGACCCAGGTACTTCGCGGTTGAAGGAACCAACAAAACCCCTATTCACCGGCCCTTTCGGCAACAGACTACGAGCAGCCTGAGGTCTCACCCGAGGCGAAGCTGAGGGGGTGGTTGCAGAATTAGGTTTCCACAACCTGGTGATGCGAGTGTCGAAGAGAATGATGGGAAGCTCAACCATGGACTCTAACTGCGGACAAAAGACTGGGCGAAGTCTCTATTTCGCATTGGATACTTCGATTCACGGGGACTTGTGCAACCAGCGCATCCAAAGACTGCATGGTACTTGATACTTCCTGCGTTATGATGATAAGATATTAACAACTTACCTCGCAGCACTCACAATGGGTCAGTGCGTCAACTAGATCGCGCATCCACTTCAGGACTTGATCAAATCCAATCAACCTTACTTAATGATCTCTATCCATTCAACAACACTTAGGTTATTATCGTTATGGTGTATGCAATTAAATGAAACATTTAATGTTGCGTGCTCCAATGTTACGCTCAAATCCAATGCTTAACTATATGATTATCCAACAGATTCATGCATTCAAAGACTTAGAAGTGTTGAATACTTAACATTCACCCACACATGTATTACTTAACATATTATTCCCATCATTCCTGCAACGAATACATATAAAAGCAATCACATAACAGATAATTGTGGTATTAAACATCCATACTAAGCAAATGAACAATTGCAAAACACAAAACAATCACACTACACCGAATTTAACGTGGTTCACCCCCTAGATGGAGGCTACATCCACAAGAACTATTGTTATATTGGTCTTTAGGGAAGGGTACAACAGTTCTTAGTCTGTGCACTCAATTACAGACTCTCTTCTCTCTCAAATAGGTCTTTGCGCACACAGCTGGAGATCCTTTACAATAGCTTTCAATCTTAAAGCTTCTAACAATGTTCAACAATGACCAAAATGAAGAGTAACCCTTCCCTTACAAAATCATGCTTATTTACAGATCATGCCCGTAGGTCATGTCTTTACAATTCATAGGCAAAACCCTTAGGTTTACAAACATGGTGTGGCTAACTACCAGCCTGACGATCACCGTCGATAGATTGCTATGCCTTCTCCAGGCCTTCCAGCGGGGCCACTCGTGGCTCACACGCTCTTCTGACAGCCGCAGTCACCAAAACGGTTCCAACTGCATCGTGGCATGTCCCTTTCCACATCTTCTACCTACCTGTCGCCATCGGTGTAGTGGCCTAGCTTCTCAACTGCTTGTCGCCACTCTCCTTGGCAGGTCTCTTTCCTCTGCTTTCAACCTGTCCCTTACCCAAAACAGGTCACTGTTTCGTCTGACATTTACCTGTATTCCTTACCAAAAATAGCTCCTGCACGATTCCTGCACACTAGCGTACTACGCAATCATGCTTTAGCTATTTTTTATGCGGGACATGCGCATTTATCAAAACTGCCCCCGTACCCTATCGCAGCGCCCAATACACACTTTTCATCACTTGTGCAAATATTCCAACTTGGGCTCCGCCCAACACATTGTTAGATTTTCACAATTTAATTCAATATTAACTAGGATCTTTACTGAGAGAATAAAAAGCACAGCATAAACACAATAGACACAAGAGACACAAATATTTTCCTCCGAGAAACCATAAAGGAGAAAACCCCGCAACTTTCTCAGAGATAGAATGAGCACCAATACAAAAGTAAAACCCAAAAATATAGAGATGGTCTTCAGTAGCTTCTCTCTTATCCACTTGTGCGAACTCCTCATCTCTCTCACTAATTCAAATTGAGTGAGTGAGTGAATGATCAAAATGAGAGAGGCACCCTCTCTATTTATACTTTTACTTTCACTTGACCTTTACCCAAAACAGGTCGGCCTCTAGTTGTACTTGATTGGGACGACTTCTCTAGCAGAGTCTAATAACCCATAAACAACTTAACTTTGAGGTCTAATGCCCCGACATAAAAAGGAGGGATAACCTCAATGAATTTACATGACCCAAATACAGTAACGACTTCTCTGAATAGAGGAATAAACATCTTCATCGGAGGTACAATAATAAAATACAAATACAATATAAAATATACAAGTGAATATATTCCGAAGTTACAATTACATTAACACTCCCTCTTAACTAGGAAGGTATTCTCTTGAAACAGTCATCAACACAAGTCTCTGTCACTGGATCAAAAATACTGGAACATCATCATCAATACTGGATTATCGTCATCATTGTTGCTGCAATCCTTTTCATCTCGATCATCGATTGGTGCTATCTCTTAGTTCTACTTGTCATAGGAAGTTCTACAGAGCCAACCCTTTTTCATGTTGGATGTAGTCCTATCCTCAATGTAGGTCTTCAACATCTCTGCGAGAAATCCATCAACTAGGTACAGTTCAGGACTTATTACATTGCCTCCGCAAAAACCTATGCACATCTCAGGATTGATTACTTTGCTTGCAAAACCTGTGTACATCGCAGGACTGATTACATTGCCTTTCAAAATCTGTATACATCACAGGACTAATTACATTGCTTTGCAATAACCTGATGCAACATCTCAAGACTTATTACATGCTTCTGTAAAACCTATAGGATCTCCCAGGATTGATTATATTCTTCTACAAAACCCGAAGGAGCATCCCAGGACTGATTAGATGCCATTGCAAAACCTGCGGGATCTCCCAGGACTAATTATATGCCTTTGCAAAACTTGAAGGAGCATCGAAGGACTGATTATATGCCTCTGCAAAACTTGCGGGATCTCCTAGGACTAATTATATGCCTTTGCAAAACCTGAAAGATCATCCCAGGACTGATTACATGCCTTTGCGAAACCTGAATCTCCTACTTATCACCTCATCATCTTCAAATCATCTCATCGTCACACGGAGCATAGGCCAGATGCACACATCATCATGATCATGGGAAGACACACCTCAACCATGCTGAAATAACCCCAGCCCTTACATCTGCACCATGGGAGAACACACTGTTATGTGGAATTCTGCCCTACGGATAAGTCAAAACTCCCTTAGGCTAAAGTAGGATCTGACTAACTCTAGACTAAGAACAGACAAAACAAATGCAACCTTGAATCCCTAGATCTAACATATATTTCAGTATTAAAATGCTGAAGAGAGCAAAGGATTTTAACTGACCTTATGTCCAAGTGCTTTGTTTTTGGTGTTTGCTCCAAGCTCCAAGTCTTCACCAATGAACCTGTCAAAGAGTAACCAAAATACAAGTATGCACTATTCTCTAGCAATCTGAAACATGAGTTAGGATCTAAATCTGTAAGAGATACAAATCATGTGATTAAAACAAGATTAGCACAAACGATTTGGGAAAACAAGACAAGTTATTCCATTACAACTTGAAGATTACTTACAAAGGGTGCTTGATGCCCAAGCCAATCCTCCAACTCCAAGTGTCTTCTCCTCTTAGCTATCTCCACAATGCTGCAAGACCATAAGTTTGGTGTTCTCAAGAGTCCTCCCCCTTTCCAATGGCATGCCTCTCTTTTATAGTAAATGGTGAGGTTAACCAACAAGAGAGATAGGTGGATCTAAGGAGGGATAAGTGGATCAGGGTTTCTAATCGAAGGAGGTGAGTTGGGATCGAATCAAGGAACCCAATCTTCCATCATCTTCGAAAAATCCAAGATCCCACAAGTCAAGGGCAAAAACCTATTAAAGGGGTGCCGCGCTTTGCAAATGATACAGAGCGCGGCACTGTGCCGCGTTTTGTCAAGCTGTACGGGCGCGGTAGTGTATGGAAATAAAGTCCAAGGTGGGTCAAAACTTGGCAGGGTGGATTTACCTTCAAGGTTGACTCATCATCTGTCTCTTCTGGAAGGTTCAAAATAGTAGGGGAAGTGTTGTCGAAATGTGTTATGATGGGGATGCGACACCGTGAAATATAGAGGTATAACAGATGCCCCCTAAAGTGTGAGGTCAGAAGGGACTGATGGCCGAAAGACTTTACGAAATAAATGTGCAGAGATAGCATCGAGGAGAGCGACACGGAGCTGAAATGGAAACAAAGTGTTAGATATACCACCGAGGCGGGCATTCCCATGCTCGGAAACAAATGAATCAAAACATGGCTGCCGACCAATACATTGCAGATCCATGAGTACTGATATAATGTAAACTGCGGACAGATCATGGCTACTATGAACAATCGTAGATCCATGAGACAATAATGACACAGCCACGACCAATACAATAAGTGGATCTGTGTGACAATACAAGAGACATCTCCATCGCAGCCTGGACGCAGTCAAGATACCGTGATGCACCCAGGGTCTTCTACCCGATCGCATAAAGATACGAATCTAACCATGTGATTACAAGGTGTTGGAGTCGAACATGGAAGAAACCATTTGATTACCGGTCAATGATGCGGACCGTTAACAAATGCGAGGGAGATCACCAATAATGACAATGATTCCCAAGGTATCAATAGTACATCTCAACGAAATGCGAATAAATGAGTTGATGTCGAGCATTTGAGAGATTGCTTGATCAGAGGTCAATGATGTGAACCTGCTGTCAAACACGAGGAAACCTGCCATTGAGGCATGCAGGTACCAAGGTACTAATGGTTGATTTCTAAGTCCAATCCCTGGATAGTGATTTGATGTCGACAGGAATAGACTCGTCGAAGGTGGGCCATGATGATTCCCACATCGTCGACACGAAATCGGCACATATGATAGGATGATGAAGTAATGGGATATGTATTGACACAGCGGAGGCCTGACACAATGAATGACTCGATACAATGCAACCCTTTGAACATATAACGGCATGTAACAAGACTTGGCAGCAGGGATTATTGATGAATAGAGGATAGACGTCAGATGAGTGGACTCGTGGCCAGGGAGACGACCCATGATGATGACTATGACTCAATGAAAAAACGGACACCCAAATATAGACAAGAGATGGACACATGCCATGTTCAAAAGTAACGACTGACAAGCTGCCATAAATAAACTTGACTTGCTCCCCCATATTTCCCCGACATGATGGACGAGTACCTCTTTCTTGTTTTACGAGCTTGAAGAGGATAACAGATGCTCGGTGTAGCTCATCTTGTGGATGAGTCCAACCTCACATGTTTTGCGAACCTGAGAAAGGAGGGGTTCGTCCCAAAGTAGGTCCTTCGATGTTAATATTTTAACGAGTCCAAGGAAGGAAAACTCGGCAGTTTTTCATATTTAGAGAGCCTAAAAAACTTAAAGGAAGCTCCATAATGTACTTTTTCGTAAAATTTAGTCTCTCGATCCCGAAAAAGTGTAAAACGATTCCCGAGAGAACTCTCCCAGCCGAGATTGACTGAGGTATACCTTTCTCGTAAATAGTCTAGACGGGCCGAAAAAGGGGGTAACCTATCACCGAATAGACGACCTTTCAAATACTTTTACAAGTGTGAAAGAGTCAAGATCACTTGGCAATCTTTTCAATTTTAAGGAGTCTGAAAAGAGCTTAACTATGGACTCCTATGGTCTTTTTCGTAAAAATTAATTATTCTGGCCCGAAAAAAGAATAAAATACAACCAGGATAATACTTTCCTCATCGTTTAACGAGCATGAGTAAAGCTGACCGTACTCGACACCGTTTACTTGTGTTTGACAAGCACGACACAGGTGTGAAAGCGCTTGGAATCTTTTTCAAGTTTTAAATCCAGAGCACGAAAAAGATAAAGTGGGCTCAATATGAAGGTCAAACTACGAACAAACACCAGTATGACTGTATCCCATTTTTACCGCAGATCCTGTCAATAAATGCTCAAAAATCGGGCATTAGTAATATGAATAAGGGTTTATCAATTTTGAAATAGTAATTAATTAATTAAAAAAATGTGGAAAAATGCTATATAAAGCATGGTAAAAATAGAAATTACTATTCATTTGTGATTTTTACCCAAAGGAGACATTTTTACCCATTTTGGAGCCAAATTTCAAGGATCGATACCGAGAGTTCTGGGAGACCATTTCGACCGCCGTCTGTGCCAGGTAAGAGTGCTTGAACTCCTCTTTCATTTCATGCAAGAAATTTTTACTTTCACCAGGGAAAAATTTATTTTTTGGCAAGCCCTTTTGGCAAGAATCGCCTGCCGTACTGCCGCGTGGAGCCCCTATCGTGAAACGCGGCACTGTTCAACAGTGCCGCGCTGTAACTCCAAAAGGAGGCGCGGCACTGTGGACTGCCGCGCGGCATGGTGTCCTCCAGGCGCGGCACGTGCGAAAATTAAATTCAAAAAATCAATTTTTCCTCAAATTTTTGCTAGAATCAAGTTGTTAAATAGTCATTAATTACTTTGTTTGCTTTTTTGCAGGGATTTGCAACTTGTTTGAGGCAAAATGGTGAGTTGGAAAGAGAGGGAACATGAAGCGGATGATTTTAGGGCCGAAAATCACTTACCCACCGTGACTGCATTGAGAGAATGTGGTTTGTTAAAGTTTTTCAAGACTAAAGGAATCCGCCAACAACCCAAACTACTTACTCACCTCATTCAATTGTGGGATCCTGATATCGAAGCTTTCCGAGTAGGAGAGCACGTGCTTGAAATTCAACTTGAAGACATCTACTTCCTCACGGGTCTCTCGAAAAGAGGGGCCCGGCCGAATCTTACCGGGTACAGTGCTTCAGACTCAAGCACGGATGATTTAATTGCTCGATATTGTCAGGTGGGTTCGAGTAAGAAGAGTGGGAAAGTGGCCATAAAAGAGGTCACAAATGTTCCTTTCAAAACTTTGCTATTCACTATTACACGTGCAGCGGGAAGCGTGAGCCCACATCAGGCAACCCGCACACAGGTAAATCTCGCAGCAGAGTGCATGGGAGGAACGGTCTTCAACTGGTGTGATGCAGTGCTGTCCCATATGAAGGAACAGGTGCACAAATGTAGAACTGGGAAAAATACCCAGTTTGGCTATGGGAGTATCTTGGTCACTTTCTTCCTGGCAAGGGTGCCATTACTACGTCCGCAGATATCTATGCATCCTCGCCCACCTACTGAGCCATGGATGGCTCGATGGAGCGATTATGCCGGGCGCCTTGGAGGGCCTCAGCGGCTAGCTTTTGGAGAGGACTTCTTCTCTTGGCTAGAGGAGCAGATAATCATGATCGACGACTATCCCTATTCAGGGGTAGACTTCCGCGAGGATATTGACTTGGCTTTGCCGGAAGATGATGACTGGGATGACTCTGGTATGACCTTCATGGATATGTATTTTTTCTTTTTGAATATTTAATTTTTAATGCTTTTTTAGAATGTGTAAAAGACTTCTAATGTAAATTCGTATGCATGTTGCAGATCGTGGACCACAACGACCAGCTGGATATTCACCACTACGTCGTGGCGGCGTAGATCGTCGAGCTGATCCTGTCGAAGAAGAAGATGAAGATGAGGGAGGAGGTGTGCGGGATATTGAGAGGAACCTGCAGGGATTGACCCATGGGATTCCTGCTATGCGGATGGATGATGTCCCTTACCCTCTCCAGCGTCATACTGTAGGTGTACCCGGTCGTATCAGTCGACTTCTTCGGAAAGTGGTTCGAGCTGTGATGTGTTACCACCAGCGGCGGGAGGAGTCCGATGAGGGACGTGATAGGTCTCCTAGGTCTCCATAGATGGTCTTTAGATCTTTTTGCGGCATGTACACGATATGTAGGCTTTGAGGGCCAATTTTTTGTATATGGGATTTAATCCCCAATTTTGCCTTTAACACAAACTTTATGTATTTTGGAAAAAACACTTTTATATACAGTGATATGGACCTATTTATGATCTAAATATTTACAATGACTTGTGCATTTTAATTTTTAATGATGTGTTTATGTATGGGCAAGATGCCAATCCAAAATGTAATTAGCCAATGAATCGGCAATACAATTGAATTCTCTCGGTATGTGTTGATATGTGATAAAATCAAATGACCGTTCCAAGAGGCGTACTCTTCGACATAAACGAAGTAATGTAGGATCGCGAACTGTGTAAACACGGTTTAGATGAGAAACCACGAGTTGGGAATCTAAAAAGACCGATAAGGAGTCAATCCCGAGTGAGGCAACCTCCGTTAAGAGACCAATGACTGCATGGTACTCTGCGATATTGTTGGTTGCGGGACCTAAACAAATGGCTCCTGAAGAAAACAACTCGCCAGTGGGGGAATAAATCACCCATGCTGCGGAAGCGAGATTCCGGGTATGTCGGCTTGCACCGTCAGCGAATCCAAAGTAGGTAGACATCTGCGCATAAAAGCACGAGTCAAAGTAAGAGTAGATACATAAGATCCACGCGCATACTAAAAATAAAGCAAAAAACAAACTAAGTACATTATGTACAAGAAGTAACCCGCGTGGGGTAACCTCATGCGTAGAAACGCTTGAGGTATAGCCCGTTGCGGGGCCGTGCCAATGGCGTACCATCACAGTCGACTAGTTCATAGGCTCCTTTTTCTAAGACACGTTTTATGATGAAGGGGCCGTACCACATAGATTCAAGCTTGCCTTTTCCAAGTTTGTCATGCATCTGATCATATGTAAGTACAAGGTCACCCTCATTAAAGATCCGAGGTTGAACGGATTTGTCATATTGAGCTTTGACGCGTTTTTTGTGAGCTTCATTAGCCAAAGCGGCGTCGCGGCGGGTTTCATCTAGCTTGGCTAGGTATAGAAACCGTTCTTCTTCGGAAGTAGTGTGTGGAAGTAGCTCTATGGCTATCTTGAGTGATGGAATTTCACATTCAATCGGGAGAATGGCTTCCAGGCCGTACACCAATTGAAATGGTGTAAACCCAGTAGCACTTTTCACTGAGGTTCGGTATGCCCACAGTGCTGAGAACAGAGCTGAGTGCCAATTGGATTTTTGGGTACCCACAATGCGCTGAATCATTCGTTTCAGGACCTTATTGATGGCTTCAACTTGGCCATTGGCTTGTGGGTAATACGGAGTTGAGTTTTCGTGGCGAAAACCCAATTTGGCACTTAGTTCTTCGATCATATGATTCCTAAAATGGGAACCATGATCGGTCACAATAGACTGTGGGACACCGAATCTAGCTATGATATGATTGAATATGAATTGCGCTGCTGTTTTGCCGTCTTCAGCGTACGTAGGCATCGCTTCAGCCCATTTTGTAAAATAGTCCACAGCTACTATGACATAGCTATGCCCCCCGGCTGAAGTGGGCTTACAGTGCATAAAATCAATGCCCCATTTGGAGAAGGGGCCGACGGCAATAACAGGATGGAGTGGAGCAGGATGCGAGCGTGCTTTGCTATGGAAGAATTGACATGGCGGACACTTCTTGACTGTTTCAATGCAGTCTTTGAAAATCGAAGGCCAGAAGTATCCCGCTCGCAATATTTTCTGGGCCGTAGCCATCCCAGAGAGATGACCACCACATGCTCCAGCATGGCAGTCATTGAGAACGCGTTCCGCCTCATCTAAAGTCAAACAGCGTCGAAGGACAGTGTCGACACCACGCCGATACAAAGTATCGTTCACTATAAGGTAGTATTTTGCGTGATGTCTAATACGTCGTCGTTCATCGCGGTTGAGGTCGGGACGGAAGCGTTGGGTTTGGAGATATAAGAGAATATCCCCATACCACGGATCAGACGTGCTAATGAGGAACAGTGATTCGTCGGGAAGAGAATCAATGGGCTCGGATTGCTCAGTAGCACGGGGCAAGTGACAAATTAACTCAGCGAAGACCAGAGATTTCTTAGACTTGGCTTTGACGAATTCCAAGTCAAACTCTTGAAGGATGACAATCCAACGGGAGTATTTGCCCCCAAGCACTTGTCGTGTGAGGATATAGTACATCGGATTGAAATCGGCGATGACGGTGGTCCGGCGGAGTAAGATGTAGTGACGGAATCTCTGGACAGCAAACACTGTTGCCAGAGCCATCTTTTCAACATGTGAGTAGCGAGTTTCAGAGTCGAGAAGACTCTTGCTGAGGTAGTACACCACATGTTCTATGCCGTTGTGATCTTCCTGGACTAACACCATACCAATGGTGGAAATCGAGGCTGCGAGATAAAGGATGTAGTCCTGTGTGTAATTGGGGGGTTGAATCACAGGATCTTTAGTTAAGGCTGCCTTTAAATTGTCAAAGGAGCGTTGGGCTTCATCATCCCATATGAAGGGAACATTCTTCTTGAGAAGCCGCATGTAGCCTTTTGTTATCTCAGACAGATTACAAATAAAACGGCGTAGAAAGTTTGCATGCCCTTGCAAACATTGAAGTTCTGGAATATTGGTAGGTGAAGGCAGGGCTATGATAGCTGCTACCTTTGCGGGATCTAGACGTATCCCGTCCTTGGAGACTATGAAGCCCAACAGTTTTCCGGCTTCTACACAGAAGACGCACTTATGCGGGTTCAAACGTATATTGTAGCGCCGGCACCTTTCGAAAATGGCACTCAAGTGATCTGGATGTTCTTCCCGAGTTCGAGAATGAGCGGGAAGGTCATCGAGATATGGCTCTACGATATGTTTGATGTCATGGAATGCATAGGACATCGCCCGTTGGAAAGTTGCCCCGGCATTTTTGAGGCCAAAATGTAACTTCCGATATGCGAAAATCCCCCAAGGGCAGATAAAGGCCGTTTTGTGCTGGTCGGCTGGGAGGATATCGATCTGATTATAGCCAGAAAAGCCATCCATGAATGAAAAGATAACACTTCCGGCACAGTTATCGATGATCTGGTCGATAAACGGAGTTGGGTAGTTGTCCTTGGGACAAGCTTTGTTCAAATCACGGTAATCAACACAGACTCTAATCGTTCCCTGTTTCTTGGCTACAGGGACGATGTTGGATACCCATTCTGTCAATGGGACAGGATAGATAAAACCAGCACGCAAAAGTTTTTCAACCTCTGCTTTAATGGCGGCTGCTTTACGAGGATGAACGGGTCGAAGCTTTTGCCGAACAGGTCGGGCGCCAGGGAAAGTTGGAATTTCGTGGACTACAATCGATGGGTCGATTCCTGGCATCTCTTCATAACTCCAAGCGAAAACATCGCGGAAAGTTTTAAAGTAGGCATTATAGAACTCCGTCTCAAGAGGAGTACATGTTTTGCCAATGTGTACGTTTTCCACGATACCAGGCTTTACTGAAATATCAATGGGAGTGGTTGCCATGAGATTGGCCAAGTTTCCTTCAGAAAATACTTCGTCGAGGGAAGTGGGGAACTTGGTTTGAACCATCCCAAGTGAAGCACTGGATTTGGTATCGGGCTCGAGTGACTAAATGGTGGGGAATGAAGATCGATGATGAAAATCTCCCCATGGTGGCTCATTACCGCACATAACCTCTATGATTGATTCGTCAGTAGGAAAAATCAAGTTGAGAGGATCAAAAAATGGTGGGCGTGTATGAGTTTCAGTCGAGAGCTGTGCCACTATGTGATCAGTAGAATAGTCGACCCAATCTGTGGCTGATTGGATCGCGTCATAAGATGCAAGGTTTCTGTTCAAAGGCATGGAATTGCCATAGCCTTGGATCTGAGTAGGACTCGGTATCACCCATGAATCATCAGACGGGGTGACATGTGACGAAATCATGCTGACTGGTTGAAGATGGGTTCCCAGCTCTGGAAAAACTCCAATGAGGGATGAATCCTTCATGAGACCAACACCTATGTCTTGGAACCGGTACCGAGGTTGATCCAATAACGGAACGGTATTGGTGGAGTTTGGATGGGAGTCTGGGATACAGTAATCCAATTGATCAATAGTGACAATTTTCCCTTCATGAGGAAATTGTACAATCCGGAAGACTGTAGATGCTATGGCAGTCATGGCATAGAACCAGTTCCGACCAAGTAGGAGGTTGTAATCCAAAGGTGCATCTACGACTTCGATGTGTACGGATACTGTTTTGCCCCCCAGTTCAACACCGATTGAGGGGATGAGTCTGTATGGTTGAAAACCATGTCCATCAAACGCTCTAAGAGTAGTGGGAGAAGTTGTGACCTCAGGCGAGCCGAGAGCTCTCCAGCAGTTCAAAGACATAATCGACGTGGAAGCACCCTCATCTAACACTGTGCGGTGGATAACATTTCCACGGATTTTCGTATGCACCTGGAAGGCTAACTGGTGAGAAAGCCTAGGTTTAGCGTGCTCCAAGTTAAACAAGATGGAGTTTGAAGTATCTGGGTCCAATGCCCCCAGTGCTGAAAGTAGGGTTCTACGCTGCGTGGGGCAGTGTTGGAGAACCTCGAGAGTTGACATAGCGCAAGGTGCTTGAGCCAAATCTTCAACAATGTTGTAGTTTTGGGCAGCTCGCGCATTCGGATTGAATGTCGCCTTTCGTATGGTGCCCTTAGGTGGGCGTAGCACTGTGTCCATAAGTGGTCTCTCGATATGGAGATGACCATTAGGGGGGGGAATAGGAATCGGATCTTCAACAGGAGACTTGCCTTTAGCTGTCTCCGATTGTTTGGTTGAACTTGGAGGATTGTCATACGTCTTTGAACGGGTGGTGATATTAATCTCCTCATTACTTGTCATTAGGATCTCGCGGTTTGTGGACGTCTCTCCACGGGAAGGATTGGTCGGGTTGCCCCCTTGTGGGGATTCTTGGGCAACCATTTGCTGTTGCTGTTGGGGGAAAGGGTCAGTTAGTACTGCCGGTCTAGAGGATCCTTTAACGAACTTATGGACCTCGTCCTTGTAGGGACAGTCACGCGTATAATGATCATCTTGACAAATCAAGCAGGGAAACTTAGCTTTCCGACGTGGTTTTTGATCATTCTGGGTGGGTTGTGGTTTGGGGTTCTCCTGCTGGTTCTTCTTGGGTTTACCACGGTTGTTTTTCTTCTTTCCTCCGGAGGGTTGTGATGTAGATTGGACTGCATTCACTTCGGAGGAGACAGCAGGAGAAGTGGAAGCTTTTGAAGCGGCCTGGGTAAAAGTGGGGGAAGCAGAAGCTTGTTGCCCCGTCGAGTTGGTAGCAGGCTGAGCCTTAACTGAACCAACTATACCATCAATGGGTGGTTCAGTAGTAGGTTTTGTAGGATCGGTGTGAATGCGGGAAGCATGTGGAAGAAGTTCGTGTAAAGTACCGGATTGAGTATATACTAAATCCATGTATTGTGCTGCCGAGATGGCTTGTTCTTCCGTAACGGGTCCGCGCATAGCAATATCTCTGGCTATGGGAGGTAAAAAGGATTTTGTAAACCAATCAGCAAGTAGTTGATCTGGAATAGGTGCCTTTATTAGCCTACGGCGTCTTCGCCACTCATGGATGTGATCCGAGATGTGTGTAGAGGTGGTTTGACGCAGTGAAGTTAGCAGTTCTGTTCCAGTCTCATATCGGATGGGAAGCTGGAAATGTGTCAGAAACTGCATAGCCAAAGTGTTGAAATCACGAAAAGAGTGTTGTGGCAGCTCGATGTACCATTTTGCTGCCGTTCCGGTAAGCGTACGTTGGAAGAGCCGAAGTCGGATGGAATCATCCATCAAGGAGTTTGATGAACACCAAAGATGGAAGGTCATCACGTGGTTCTTGGGGTCTTCCCCGGGCTTAGCATCGAACTTGGGAATATCCGATGGTAGTTTGGCTGGGATAGGTGGCCAGTGAGGTTCATGCCAAATAGGATCGTTAATAAGCCTCGACAAATCAGGTAGATCAAGTGTGGCCAAGAAGGGAAGTTGACGGTTGGTCTGCGGGTATGAGTAATAACCATGTGGTGCAGGGAACCCTGGAGGGCCTTGCATAGCATGCTGTTGTGTGTTATACCCATATGTGTTTCCCACGGGATACTGCTGAAAGTTCTGCGGATAATAAGCCATCTGGTTAACCGGTTGATTGTAAGCAACTGGTTGGTAAGTGTTCTGCTGAGTGGGTATAGTACCCTGAAGCTGTTGATGCCCAGGATTGGTTGCTATTCCTTGTTGGGAAAAAGTTCCTTGGAATTGTTGTGTTCCAGGGATGTTGCCACCATACTGTGTAAGTGGAGAATTTCCCATAGCAGGGTTGGGGGGTGGTTGCGACTGTGGTGTCCATGGAATGTTCGTTCCTGCTTGAGGAACGAGTGGAAATTGAAGTGACGGGTTCCAAGGAGTTGTGGTAGCCGAAGGGTAAGGGAAGCCAGAATTCAAGTTGGGGAAAATCTGAGATTGCCCTCCAGCTTGGTTCCAGTTTCCGAAAAGTGAGTACCCCCCACTCTGTGGGATTTGATGATCCCAAGAAGGAAGCATACCTGACAGGGGTGGTTGAGAGTAAGGCCCGGTGGGAACACCGGAATAAGGTTGCCCACTGCCAGGTGGATTGTACATACCAAACTGAGTAGAAACTGCTGGTTGGGAAACTTGTTGGAACGGGCCAATAGGTTGTCCGCCAGCAGTTAGGTTGGATGGCCCTATGTGAGGAGGCTGTAGACTGGGGATTGGGTTCCCAGCAAAAGGTTGTCCTCCGATTGGTTGGGTTGAAGGCCCACCAGTTGGAGGTTGTTGACTAGCAATGGGGTTCCCAACAAAAGGTTGCCCCCCAGCTGGTTGGGTTGATGGCCCACCAGGGAGGGTTTGTAAGTTGGAGTTAGGGACCATTGCAGTCGGTTGTCCACCTCCTGAAATAGTATAAATGGTGGCTGAAGGTGATCCTCCTGTCGAAACGGAAGATCCAGCAGTATGACTAAGTGTTCTTCCGCCGCTAGCTAAATATGATAGCATGGATTGGCCAACGGCGCCAAAAGTACCGATTAGCGGAGGCGGTCGTCCGTATTGGACAGGTGAGGACGGAGAAAAAACTGGGTTATCTCTCATAGAATGTGCACCAAACATTGGTGATGACAGCAAATGTGGGGAATTTAGCCCAGGAGTATCAGCGTCGTCCATCACGTGTTCAATAATAGGAGAACCATCGAGAACTGGATCCGAGTTTATATCCTGAAAAAGATTTTGGGGATCCGGCAGGAACCTAGGTGTAGTAAAGTCCGAAGGTCCTGAGCCGTCTGCAAAGGAATGATGAAATTCTGTGCTAGACGGAACGTTGGGATCCCTATAGTCAGAAGGACGAGAAACAGGGGGGTATCTAGACGCTGTCGAAAGCATTTGCTCTGTGTTGCGTCTAAATTGTGCCGATGCTAACGGAGAGTTCGCTAGGCTAACCATACTAGACTGAATGGAAGCCATAATTTCGTGTCCCGGTGGGATGTTGGGTAGATGAAAAGTGCGAGGTACGTTGCTAGAAGAACTTGTCTCCTGAGGATGAACACTGGGTGACGTGGTAATAACAGGCGGAAGTTCCGTCTGGGAAGTAATGAAGCCATAATCAGGTTCAAAAGGTGTGTCAGGTAGACGAGTACCTTCAACGATCTCAACGTAGCCGCCTGGGACTGAAATTAGGCCAGGTATGTCCTGGTCGGATCCTTCTGTGGTGCCAATAGATCCGTCTATATCATCGTGGAAAATTTCTGATGGACGGGAAGTGTTGGCCTCCGGTAGAAAAATGACCTCTGGTCTAGTACTCTGGGTCGTGCTATGTTCAGCTGCTGTAACTGTGCCCACTGTTACAGATAAATCTGGGATGACAGTGGGTGAGGTGACAGTGGAAGCCTCAGACATGCTAGTGGTCATAGACGCTGCAATGGATTCTGAGACTGTGCTGTGTGTGGCAGTTACAGGCGTAACTGAAGATGTTGTGCGGATCGGCGGTGGGATGTTGCCTCGACCAGCACCGCGGCCAGGAGGAGCAGGAATGCGTGATGCAGACGGACCAGAAGTCCGTGGCGGTGGTGGTGGTGGAGGGCTTAGGCCCTGTTGTCTTCGTGATCTTCTTTGTTGATCTGACATGATGACAGGAAAATGAAAATCGGAGGCAGTACCGTAAACAAAGAACTCAAAAACTCTAATGCAGCCGAGTGTGCAAAAGAGGAGCTAGAAAAAGCAAGGCTCACAGGCCAAAAAAGCAAGCTCTAAAATCTATACTGAGACCGGTGTCTCAATAAGCGAGCTAATCAACAAAAATGGCCAGAATGCCAACAAGCAGTCCCTACTAAGAAAAAATGACCCTCTACAAAGATGAGACGCCAAGCAAACTCCTAACTAAGAGCTGGAGACCTCAACAGGCTGTATCCTTCGCAAGGTGATGAAATCCAAGTCGAACAATACAACATGAGAGACCGATATAAGAAGGATATCCCTCTACCGAAAGGGACCCTGGGTAAAAGAGCCCTAGTAGAATAGATACTAAGCCACCTCGTTCATGACACGTCGGAAAAGGTTTTGGGCACTTCAGCCTTCCGAAGAAGACAGCGATCGATGTTGCCTTAGGGCTAAGTGGAGTGCGGTATTCCACAGAGTCCGTCCGGTTCTCAATCTCGCGGCCGTTTAACCCCTGAACAGTTAGAAACAGTCAGGAGGCCCCTCCACAAACTAGCTGTGACCGTGTCAATAAGTACTAGAGGATTTTAGTTCCCTAAAGACAACGACTATGTCTCAGATGAAAATGACAAGGGGGAATTATTTTGATGCCTATCCCCGGTGTCCTACCTAACTACCAAATTCTTTTGATTTCCTCAAGTGAGGTTAAAGTTGGTTTAGTTAGGGTGATTAATTTTAGTGGCTGTCTTTACTCAATCGGGTAGTGGACGTGAAACTTGATGGTGTTATGACGACTCAAACCATGCAAATGAGAATGAATCATAAACAAGCCTTTGTCTTCGATGAAATCTAGCTAAGGTAAAGATAGAGGTTCTTTGATCCAATATGCATAACAATTTTCACAAGCATTCAAAGTAAAAGATTTTTCTTTTCTTTTCGATTTATAAACCAAGCCAAACTAAAGTAAACACGCTTTTCAATGCACTGATTTTACAATCTACAATGCTTCTGTGATGAGAATTTTTATGGCAAAATTAATGGTTCATTTCTCTATGCAAAATGCCACTAGACTTTTTCAAATTAAACAACAAATTTGCTCTCAACTAATGACCTTTTTAATTTACTGAAAATGATAATGACAATATGACTGTAAAACTACAGTGTTCAGTAATAGAAGACAGTGGTGTTGAGTTGGTTGTGGGAAAAAGCCAAGTCAAATGCAATCAAATTGAAGAATGACCAATATGTCAAAAGTGCCACTTAATTCAATCAATCAATCAAGCTCACAAACCATGTAATAAGCAGACCAAACAGACTGGAAATTAACCAGGATGCTAACAGGCAACAGTAAAGACTATCTGAGGCAGGGAGAAACTCAGGAAACCAAGCAAAAATTAAAAAAACTTTACCTACTTGCAGACACTACCGCGGGGTATAGACTGCCTGAAGCGCGGCACTGTGTAACTGTCGCGCTGGTATGAATTCCTAGGACGCGGCACTGTGTACATGTCGCTCTGGAAGTGGTTCAGGGGGCGCGGCACTGTGGCAAGAGGGAAAAAAAAACGCAACTGGAAAAGAAAAAATCAAGTTTTCAGGGTTGTTGCTAACCCAGGGGACTCAATAATTAAACAGGGAGATAAATATTGCGAGGAGGGGTGAATAAGGGTCAAAAAAGACCAAAATTCAAGCTGGTTTGAAGTGCAACAAAAGACTGATAATTCAAAGATAAATGACTGTGAATTTGAACCAATCAAGCAGTAATCAAACCCAGCGGAGTCGCCATTCTTGTTATGTGGAATTCTGCCCTACGGATAAGTCAAAACTCCCTTAGGCTAAAGTAGGATCTGACTAACTCTAGACTAAGAACAGACAAAACAAATGCAACCTTGAATCCCTAGATCTAACATATATTTCAGTATTAAAATGCTGAAGAGAGCAAAGGATTTTAACTGACCTTATGTCCAAGTGCTTTGTTTTTGGTGTTTGCTCCAAGCTCCAAGTCTTCACCAATGAACCTGTCAAAGAGTAACCAAAATACAAGTATGCACTATTCTCTAGCAATCTGAAACATGAGTTAGGATCTAAATCTGTAAGAGATACAAATCATGTGATTAAAACAAGATTAGCACAAACGATTTGGGAAAACAAGACAAGTTATTCCATTACAACTTGAAGATTACTTACAAAGGGTGCTTGATGCCCAAGCCAATCCTCCAACTCCAAGTGTCTTCTCCTCTTAGCTATCTCCACAATGCTGCAAGACCATAAGTTTGGTGTTCTCAAGAGTCCTCCCCCTTTCCAATGGCATGCCTCTCTTTTATAGTAAATGGTGAGGTTAACCAACAAGAGAGATAGGTGGATCTAAGGAGGGATAAGTGGATCAGGGTTTCTAATCGAAGGAGGTGAGTTGGGATCGAATCAAGGAACCCAATCTTCCATCATCTTCGAAAAATCCAAGATCCCACAAGTCAAGGGCAAAAACCTATTAAAGGGGTGCCGCGCTTTGCAAATGATACAGAGCGCGGCACTGTGCCGCGTTTTGTCAAGCTGTACGGGCGCGGTAGTGTATGGAAATAAAGTCCAAGGTGGGTCAAAACTTGGCAGGGTGGATTTACCTTCAAGGTTGACTCATCATCTGTCTCTTCTGGAAGGTTCAAAATAGTAGGGGAAGTGTTGTCGAAATGTGTTATGATGGGGATGCGACACCGTGAAATATAGAGGTATAACACACACCTACCACCATGTGAGAATGGCTCACGTGCATCTGCGCCTTCCAGACTCATCACTTCCCCTTGGAAGGAACCTCGATTTGAAGCACACCAAGCTTCTCTACGAAGTATTCAAACTTCACTCTGGCTAATGGCTTGGTCAACACATCAGCTATCTGCTCATCCGTCGCAACATACTGGAGATTCACTGCTCCTCTCTGTACCATATCCCTGATATAGTGATACTTGATCTCGATGTGATTCCACTTATCATGGAACACCGGGTTCTCATCCAACTTCACACAACTCTGGTTGTCACAATATATACAAGTCACATCCACTGGAGATCAAACAAATCAGACAATATCTTCCTCAGCCATACTATCTCATAACTAGCCGAACAAGCTGCGAAATACTCTGCTTCGGTTGTACTTAGTGCCATGGAGGACTGATTCCTGCTAAACCAATATATCACACCTAATCCCAAACTGAAGCATCACCTTGAGGTTCTCTTCCTATTAATGGCACTGCCTGCCCAATCCGAATCAACATAACCCTCCAGTTTAATCTTCTGATTCACATCATACTTAAAACCATAATCAACCGTACCCTTCAGGTACCTTAGAATATGCTTTGCAACAATCAAGTGAACATGTCTCGGATCCGTCAGGAACTGGCTCAATGTGTTCACAGCAAAGCAAATATCTGGTCTCGTATTCGTCAGGTACATCAAAGATCCAATCATCTGATGATACATCATGGCATCAATCGACTCTAATGAAGCATCAATCAATAACTTCAGGTTCGATGCTATAGGTGTGGCCATGGCCTTCCAGTCCATCATCCCGAACCTCTTTAGGATCTCTACTGCATACTTCCCTTGTCTAAGGAAGATTCCATCCCCGCTTTTCCACACCTCCATGGCTAGAAAGTAATGCATCATACCCAATTCCTTCATCTCGAACTCGGCAGCAAGCTTCATCTTCCTGTCCACAATAAGCCCATCCTCACCTGTCACAAACAGGTCATCTACATAAAGTAGAAGTATCACTGGGTTCCCTTCCTCAACCTTGTAGTAAAGGTTGGAATCTGCTTTACTCTTGGTAAATCCCAAACTAGTCAGGAAGTTGTCTATCATGTCGTACCACGTCCTGGGTGCTTGTTTCAATCCATACAAGGCCTTCTTCAATTTGCACACATCAGTCTCCCTGTCATGTGTCTCAAAGACGAGTGGCTGCTCCACATACACTTCCTCTTCCACTACACCATTCAATAAAGTTGTCTTGACATCCATCTGGTGTACCTTCCATTTCATCATTGTAGCCAAAGCAAGTACTGATCTGATGGAAGTGTATCTGGATATAGGTGCAAATGTATCCTCATAGTCTATCCCTTCCTTCTAGGAGAAGCCACGTGCCACAAATCTTGCCTTGTGTTTCTCTATCCTGCCATCTGCAGCATGCTTGATCTTGTAGATCCACTTGCAAGTCACAATAGACTTCCCTACTAGTCTCGGGACCACATCCCATACATCATTCTTCATGATCAACTGGTACTCCTCGATCATGGAATCCTTCCATTCTTTCTTCTCAGCTGCTTTCTCATAGCTAGAAGGTTTATTGTTAATGATGTCACACAACAGGGATACATAACTGGAGTATGGTGTCAGTCTCTTGCCTTCTCTATGCATTCCTTCTGGAGTGCCATATCTCTCTGCATTCTGAATTGCCTCTCATACCCATGCTGGTCTCCTCTTATGAAATTTATTCTCACGGGGTGGATCTACAAGTTCCTGTGGGTATTCCATCTCGTGGTATTCATATTCTTCTGGGGTTGCTTCATTCATTATTGTATCTCGGATCCTGGGAATTTCAGGTTCTTTAGTGTCTTCATATTAACTTCATAAATCTTCTAGCTGAATCATCGTCACTTGTTCTTCAAAACAAGTCTCTCTTGTAGTACACGATCTTTCCTACAAGTCAATTTAGTTGCGTTATTAGAAACATTTCATAATTTTTCAAAAAACAAATTCTTGTCCATAGATACATATGTCACACAGTCATGCAACTATCTTAGCCAATAATTCAACACAACATTCATCCATATCCTGTATTCATACGGTAACTTCCTAGATGCCTTCCATCTCTACTAGAACATTGCTAAGAGTGTGCACTACTCCAAACATGTCAGCAAATATGTTTCATTCTATATAAGTAGAAATGAGATGTTGTACAGTACCATAGGCCACTTACCCATTACTTGCATATTAGTAGTATCTTGTTCATTAATGCAACTTTCCTAACATGCATGATATACATCCTAAATCTAGGAGCATAAGTATGTACATGACTGAACAATATTATTTAAGTAATTAGATATACAAGAAATGAAAATTCAAATACTTTTCTTTGTTTGGTTGTTGGGTGGACTCCCTCTCAATCTTTTCTTCCTTGCAGGAACTACTGGAGTGTGCTCCCTCTTGATATTTTTCTTCCTTAACCAATGCTAAAAATGGATGAGAGATTCTTCCATAGATTATTGATCTTTATTTGATTTCCAGAGTCCAACTATGTAGTAGCTTCTTCTACTCCTTTCATGTAATACTTAAAGTCATATCTAGTTTCACCTTATGAGGTGGAACCTTCTGAATGAACCCATATAACTACTTACCTTCATTACAATACATATTCTTCTTCACTTGAAGAATATTCACTGTCTTCTCTGGTTCTCTTCCTTGGAGGTTCATCATCCTCTGTAGTGTGAGCATGATGTATTTTCTTTTTGGTCTTCTTCTTGTTGGAGCCACTTCTATTTCTGGGACAATCTCTGGAATAGTGTCCCTTCTCATCACAAGTATAGCATCGAATGTGAGATAGATCTCTCTTGAAGTTCCTTCTTTGATTCTGGTAGTGGTGTCTTTATTTCTTGTGATGAGGATGCTCCCTCTTGGTGTTATTCTTCCTGGTGTGTTATGTGAGAGCCTAGTCTTCATTACCCATCTTCTCTTCTCGAGCTACAAGTTGAGCTTCTTCTTGTGAGCATTCCTCCCACAACTTATTGAATGTGATTAACTTCCTTCTAGCACAAATCCCTTGAAAGAAAGAGTCCCATGACCTATGAAGACCATTCAAGGTGGTTATCACAATTTCTCCATTTTCCACATCTTCTCCCACAGCTTCAAGTTGCTCCTTAAGTTGAGAGACCCTTGTAAAATAAGACTACATGGTCTCTGTATTTTTTATCTTCACATTCTTCAACTGGTTTCGCAAGGTCATCTTCCGATTTATATTCTTTCCTTCAAATAGCTTGGTCAAGGAATCAACCATCTCCTTGGGTGTCTTTAAGGAAGACACTTGTGGGATGAGGTGATCCTTAATAGAATCAACAATGATCCTCTTGGCCTTAACCAAGTTCTTCTTGTGTAAGGATTTAGCCTCATCTCCCTCTGGAACTGAAACCTCTTCATTTACATATGTCTCCAATTCATCCTCTTCAAGGATTAGTGTAATCCTATACTTCCATGCTCGGAAATTATCATCCCTTCAAGCTTATCCTCAAGCTTGGTGTGGTGAGACATCTTTAATGAGAAACTCAAATGGAAATAGAAAATCTTTTAGGTCTTACCACTTTGATTTGTTGAACTGGTTCTGGAGCTGGCTAGGGTTTGTCAGAGAAATCCTAAAATTTCAAACTTGGAATTTGAAACTTCTGTCTGGAAGGAAAGATGTGCTTAAATGAGGCGAGCAAGATGGTACCCTTAGTTTCTAAAGATTCCAAAAATTCACCCCTGAAAATTGACTTGTGAATTTTGGATCTGCAGTTTCTGGTCCTTTCTGGTTTTCTGGTTTTTTGGTTTTTCTAGTCCAAATTCAAACTAGGGTTTGAATTTTCCTGGGGTTCCACCCACTCAAAAACTTCTATCTTGGTCTCTAAATTTTGATTTTGATGAGGAGCATCTCCCTATGCTGAAAGCACTCCAAAATTCCACTTCTATGAAAATCCCTAATTTCCTGCAGCAGTGACAGGCCAAAAATGAAAATGCTCGAAATCAACTTCTGCTTCGACAAAAAGATGTGCCCTCCTTAGGTGAGTTATCCTAGCCTCTTTTTGTTGATGAACTGTGGAGAGAAACTAAAAAATTAATAATCCCTAGCTTTCGCAGCTGCACAATGTCTTCTTCTCTGGTTAGCTTTGACTCCATGTTAGATTTTCACAATTTAATTCAATACTAACTAGGATCTTTACAGAGAATAAAAAGCACAGTATAAACACAATAGACACAAGAGACAAATATTTTCCTCAGGGAAACCATAAAGGAGAAAACCATGCAACTTCCTTGGAGATAGAATGAGCACCAATACAAAAGTAAAACCCAAAAATATAGAGATGGTCTTTAGTATCTTCTCTCTTCTCCACTTGTACGAACTCCTCCTCTCTCTCACTAATTCGAATTGAGTGAGTGAGTGAATGATCCAAATGAGAGAGGGAGCCTCTCTATTTATAATTTTACTTTCACTTGACCTTTACCCCAAACATGTCAGCCCCTAGTTGTACTTGACTGGGCCGACTTCTCTAGCAGAGTCTAATAACCCATAGACAACTTAACTCTGGGGTCTAATTCCCCAACATACAAAGGAGGGTTAACTTCAATGACTTTACATGACCCAAATACAATAATGACTTCTCTAGCCGGAGGAATAAACATCTCCGTTGGAGGTACAATAATAAAATACAAATACAATATAAAATATAAAAGTGGATATCTTCCGAAGTTACAATTACATTAACAATCATGTCCCAAGGTTTTAATTCCATGGAACCACCATTCATTGGCCTCTCCCTTGAGATGCAAAACAACCATTTTAGAGCATCCTCTTGAACCATTGGATTTGGCTGAAAATACACATCTAGTTTTTGTATCCAAGTATTTGCAGAACTTTGAGATGAGCCATCAAAGGTAGGAAGGGGCATTTTACATATGGCATAATTCAATTCTTTATTTTGAAAAGGAGTTATGTTACCCCCTCTCATTTTGAGCTTGTTTGGATAGTAAAGAATTGATGAAATGTTAATGTCCTTCTACAATATTCACTCAACTCTTGCCATTCGGCTAGAATTTCCTTCATTCCAATTTGAGGGTTAGGATCTTCTTTGGTATCAAGAAACTTAGGTATGGTATCTCTTTTTGAGCTCTGAAATTCATGAGTTTGATTATGAGGCCCTGTCCTTGAGAAAATGCTTCCACCCACTGTCTTTGTTTCCTCACTAGAGGAACTGTTGTCGCCTCCCATGGCCAATTTGCTACCAATTTGACTAGCCATCAATTCGAATCCTTTCATTATATGCCTTGTCATATCTTCAAAAAATGGTTTCATAAATTTCCTAAACTCCTCTTTCTCCTCCATATCAGAATTTCCTTTCTCATCCTTAGCCATAGTCTCAACAGAATACACCTCTTCTCCTTCTTCTTCCTCTTCACCAAAGGTACTTTCATTTTATATTTCTAAGGGTGGGGGATGAATTCTTGACCTCACAAAGGATGACCCAAACCAGGTGCGAGCACCATGCTATAAAACCACTTTTAGTGTCCCTTTTAATGAATTTGTAAAAAATAGGAAAATTTGCAATTTTTTGCTAATTCGACCCTTACACTAGTAATGACTCAAATGCTTCCAAATTGCTCCAAATGCTTCCAAATTGGGTCTGAATGTGTTTGAAAGGTATTAAAACATGAAAATGATTCTGATGGATTCTTGTAAACTCTCAAAATACTTCTGCAACACTCATTTACATTCAGGAGAAAATAGGGAAATTTACTAGTAAAATCGAGGTTCAAACCCCCAAGGGTAGGGGGCAAAAATGGCTTCCCAGATGCAGTACAACCCTCCAAAATTTCAGAAAATAGACATGTAATATTTAAAGGACTTCAATGGGATCCCAAATACATCATTAATCAGTTCCTAAAGGATGCTTCAACATTCATTTTTTAGAGGTTTGTGGACATATCTTCACATAGGGGGAAATGATAGGAAACTTCACCACTTGCTATGAAATTTGTGATTTAGGTTCCAAAGGCTTATGTAATGTATATGAAACTTATTCAGGACATTAATGAATATCCATACATCATAAAAATCACAGATTTGAACTGATACAAATTGAAATAAAGCAACTTCAAGCTCTCATAACAAGATATGGGTAAAATGACACCATTTATACATTGTTTGCTATTTTAACATAGTTTCACTTGGTATTTCAACCTGAGTATATTATAAGAATCAAATATAGAATAAATATATCATATTACAAATAAATTTTGTATCTTGGACTCTCCCAAAGAGATCAACATCTCACCATGTGTGCCCTTCCTCCAAGAGCCAAAATATGCAGAGAGATGTGAGATAGAGATAGGAACAAGTTGAAGAAAAAAGAATCACGAGCTTCCCTATAGCTTCAAACTGAAACAAATAAATCCATTTTATCTCCAAATGAAAGGTCTGAATGGCCTCTCCAATTTCCAATTAGGATGGGAATCGTTCACCCTCGAAATTGGTACTAAGGCAAGTAGAGTAAACACTCCACTAGCTTGGACAAGCTATGCTCTCCAATATGCAAAATGAGAAATGATCAAAATCCACTCTCCTTCTTGGTTCTTGTATTTTATTATCTTCCCAATCCTTCCATGGTTCGAATTCCCTCCATGAGCTTCATTCCAACTTGAATTGGGAAGAGATTCCAATGTGTGCCACGTGTCCATCAATTCCTAGCCTCCTCCTTCACTCAATTCAAATGGATGACTCTTTGGCTGCCCTAACTCCCTTGGGCACCCTCTTGGAGGCTATTTTTAGCCCTGAAATGTCATATATTTCATATGTCAGCAATCAGGTCTGAATTTTTGTCATAAGTTTCATAGCATCTTCATCATTGTTGTCATAGAAGCTAGGGAATCTAGCCCAAGTGTCCCAATAGCTCTAAGATGCCTCTTCCTCTTCCATGGGAGTTACTCATCCTCTCAATTTCGACCCTCATTGAGTCATTCCAAATAGTATTCCCTTCAAACTCCCCCAAGAACATTGGACTCCACCTTGGATTCGAATGGGTGAGAGTGGGATGCCATGTGGCATGGGGAATCTTTCTTGAGTGGGCCCCACACCTCCAGTGTTCCCTCATGACCAAGTGCCACCTTTTTTTCCTATCTTAAATATGTATTTATTCTTCATTTAATATATTTTTTCAATCTAATGTCCATTTTGGGGTTTTATAGTTTCCTTATTCCAAATCTAATATTTCCACCCAAACCTAGGAAACTAGTAGATTTGTGGAATTTTTTCTTCTTGATATTTATTTGAATGGGGACATTACAGTATTATAATTTATTACACCATGTCAAATTTAATCATGCATATGCACACATATGTATTTTATTTTCTATGAATTTTATTAATGATCATGGGCCTCGACGCCCATTTTTAGTGTCATGTTCCCTTCCCGGAGAGGGATGGATGGAAGCCGATGTGACAAGGTCGGATAGTATTCATGGAGATAATATTGGGACATAATACTTATCAGGCGAAATGCATTCATGTCATTTTGTACATTCCCCCTATCCAAAACTATTTTGTAACTAGGCCAACCTAATATAAAGCACATGCCACCTTTCAAAAATAACAAGTATGTATGTCATGGAATATGTTTAATATTTCTAAACTTTCCTATGACATAGTAGCTAACTAACACCAGCTTAGATCCAAATCCTAGGCTCTATCAAGGGCCGAGAGGGATCAAATCTCCCCAGGTGCAAACCTCTCCTTGAATAGCTCCTTGAGTGCAATACCTAAAGTCTCTAATTTAAGTCTCATATTTACTTTTTACTTTGTATTATTCTTTTTTGTTTATGGCTGACATAATATTTATTACTTTTTACTTTGTATTATTTTGTTACTGGAAAAACACTCTAAAGTCTCATATTTACTTTTTACTTTGTATTAAAAGTAAAAAGTAAAGTCTCTAGTTTAAGTCTCATATTTACTTTTACTTTGTATTATTTTGTTTTGTTTATGGCCGACATAATATTTACCACCTAATCCTAAGCTCTAAAGTCTCTAGTTTAAGTCTTGTATTTACTTTTTACTTTGTATTATTATTTTTTGTTTATGGCCGACATAATATTTACCACCTAATCCTAAGCTCTAAAGTCTCTAGTTTAAGTCTCATATTTATTTATGGCCGACATAATATTTATTACTTTTTACTTTGTATTATTCTTTTTTTGTTTACTTTGTATTATTTTGTTACTCGACAAACACTCGACTAACAAGATCTCCCCCATACTGGGCTGTAGAGCACCTCTCGGCGCAATAACAATCCAAAAACAAAACATTGATTTATGCTCATTCCACCTTATAGGCCCTAGCAATATGTCCATACCTTACCTCATGCCTCGCCATTCACATGCTAAATATAATCAAGTGAAATAAAATGATTCTTATGTTGCAAGAATTTACTAAAACACCAAAATAATATCTAAACCATAAAAATATAAATTCCACATGTCATCCATGAAACTTTATCCACTTTCACATTATCCAAGTTCTAAAAGTCCACAATATTGAACCATTAACTAAAGTACACAAAACAAACACCATCATTGTGACATTGCACATACAAATCTAAAAGAATCTAAATAGAATCATAACCAATAATATATGTGTGTGGTGTAGGACCCAACTATATATCAAAACAAGTCACATCATATACAAGTCAAAATCCAATACAACATTTCAAAATTGAATGCTAGTCATAATCTAATGTGCTGAAAAATAATAAACAATCCATGAATAAGTCACAATTGTTTCTATCTCACCATAAAAAAAAGCATCATACAAATCAATCACAATTATCCCCCATCATGTTTATTAATCATCATATAAATGATAAGTCTATACTTAGCTTTCACTTGGACTATCATGATGAAGTCAATCTACTCCTTCTTAGGTATCTTAATAATGGGATAATGATCTAGACAAGGGGGAAGCAGATGAAGTGAGGTTTTTCAAGGATTAGTTAGAGAATATAACACTACAAAATATATAGGAATTTTATTATAACACCAAAGTAAAACCCCTATTAGTACAAGAAAGTATATATCTTACCACCTTCCCTCGTTATTGTTAATGAATTCGATTATGTTCAATGGATATAAATAAGCCTTCAAATGTTTGCTTCAACTAATACATCCATGCCAAAATCAAGTGTGAAAATATTTGGGATTAGTCATTCACTTTACAACTATTTTTTGAGTTCTAAGAGATTCTTGTGGTTTTAGTATGTTTGTCAAGAATTTTGACATTGACACGTATGAATTGCATGGGTTATTGTGATCTCTGGCTCTCTAGATAAATTTTTAGGAATTGTTGGTTGGCATTTGACGTGAGACACAATGGACCAAAGGTTTTTCCCTATATTCTTATGATGTTTGGAAACATTGGCAAACACGTCAAAAACTGTTATCACTGTTTTATGATGACAAATATACACAAACTATTTTAATCTACTGATGAACTAGAAAAGTAATCAATTGACAATATCCATATTGTGAGTATTTTGATCACAGAAGATCTAGGAGCTATGGAGAACCTCACAAAATCGAATTAATTTGCAAAACCAGTGAAAAAACTTGAAAAATGAGATAATTTTACACACAATGTGAGCTTAATCTTTTCATTTACTGACTGTCTAACATGTGAAAATGTTAAGAATAGGTTTTTATTACATCCATGAGAAATTCGAGAGCATTGGTTAGCTCAAGATGAGTGTACAAGTCAAAATTGCCAAATTGGCCTCAATAACCCCTAGGTGGGTCCAACTCAATCCCAATCATCCCAAATAGTCATGAATTCAGGTGTGAAGGTGGCTGAAGCATGCTGGGTCATTAATGAGGCCAAGGCAGGCATGGGTGAGCAAGTAGAGGAGTTTGGGAGGACCAAGGGAGCAATAAATGCTCCAAATCTAGCCAAAATTGGGCAAAATCCACCCTAGCGCCCCTAGTCAACTGAAATTCCCCAAATCAAGGAGAGAGGGCGCTCCAGCATTTAATGAGGGCGCACTTGTGGACAAAACAGGAGGTTGGGTGAACTAGTTTGCTTGGAAGTGGGTGTGAACACTCTCAAATGTGGGCATTTGACCAATTAAAGTCACCTAGTCCAAACTATGGTGTAATTAAGCACATGAGCAATAAAAATTTGACTATGGTACTAAGTGTGGATTATTGTTCTAACATCCCCCCTTAACCAGAACTTAGTACAACTCATGAAAATAAGTGGGAGGCCTTGGCAACAAAGGCTGAAGTCACCTCATTACAAATAGAAATTTTTATTTGTCCATATAAACCGAGGACAAGTGGGATAAAAACTTCCCTCTAAAATGGACATGGGGCTGAACCTGCAATTAAATTGCAGCAATCACCATCCATCACTCACTCCAAGAAAATCTCTCAAGTGATTGAAGGTCTTCTCAGTAAAGCACTTGGTGAAAATATCTGCAGTTTGCTCGGTGGATGGGCAATACTGCAAGGAAATCACCCTGTCATGCACCAAGCCCCGAATGTAGTGCATGTGGATTTCAATGTGCTTTGTTCTTTGCCTCTATACTGGATCAATAGATATCTTGATGGCACTTTGATTATCCACCCAAATGTTGGTTGGAGAATCAATAGCAACACCAAACTCCTGAATAATGCCTTGCAACCAAACACACTGTGTGGCTGCGTTCACTGCTGCCCTGTACTCGGCCTCTGCTGATGAAAGTGAAATGGTATGCTGTTTCTTACTTGACCAACAAATGGGACCTTCAACAAACATAAACACAAAACCTAAAGTGGAATTTCTATCGATGGGATCTTCAGCCCAATCGGAATCAGAAAATCCAGCTAGTTGTAGTGAAGAACCAGCTGCATAGTGTACCCCAAAGCTCTTTGTTCCTTGGACATATTGAAGGATCCTTTTGGCTGCCTTCCAATGAATCTCATGTGGCTGCTACATATACCTTGCTACAGCACTTACAACATAAGACAAATCAAGTCTTGTATGTGTAAGGTACAACAAACTTCCAACTAGCTGCCTGTAGAGTGTGCAATCCACCAATGGAGAGTCTTCAAATTCACCTAGTTTTATGCCTGAAAGGAATGGGCACTTGGCTGCCTTACATTCAGCCATTTTAAACTTGAATAACAGGTCTGAAGCATACTTAGGTTGACTCAGCAATATACCTCTCTCAGATTGCTCAATTTCCAAACCCAAAAATTGCCTTAGCATTCCTAGGTCGCTCATGGCAAGTTCACTGTGCAAGGAAGCTTTAATTGAGCCAATTTGTTTGTTGCAGCTCCCTTTAATTAAAATATTATCAACATACAGTACAATGACTTGAAAATTATCATCACATTGCTGCAAATAAACATTTGGATCAGACTTGCATCGACAGAAACCAATTGAGAGCAAAAAAGTATCCATTTTGGCATACCAAGCCCTGGGGGCTTGCTTGAGTCCATAGAGTGACTTCTTCAACCTGCAAACAAGTGTGGAATCCTTCAGGTTGCTGCATATATATCTCTTCCTGTAGCTCACCATGCAAGAATGCACTTTTAACATCCATGTGGTGAACTTCCCAACCCTTACTAGCTATCATGGCTAGAGCTAGTCTAATTGAGTCCATCTTTGCAACTGGTGCAAAGGTCTCTGTATAATCCACACCATGGATTTGTGAGTAGCCCTTATCCACTAACCTAGCCTTGTACTTCAGATCAGAACCATCAGCAACAGGTTTGGTTCAAAAAATCCACTTACATTGCACAAGTTTCCTCTTGGGGGGAAGAGTCACCAAATCCCATGTTTTGTTCTTTTGGAGAGATTGGAATTCTTCTTGCATTGCTGTTCTCCACCTTGGATCATGATGAGATTCTTGATATGATGTTGGATCAGATCCAATCATCATATAACATTGATCAGCAAGTTCACTTTCATTTGCAAAGGAAGCATTGATTGTTTGAGATCTAGTCTTCCTAGGCTCTTGGGGATTGCCTGCCAATTCACCTGCAGCTTGTATGATTTTTTCAGCCCACTTGGGCCTTGATGGTGACTCATGTACAAAAATTTCATCTTCAGCCATGTCATCTTCAGCAATATCAGAAAAATCAGAAGTGGAATCATCACTAATTTCATTGAGGTGTGGAGGAGAAGAGCTTTCCCCCGGTGCAAGCTCAAAATCTGGAATTAGTTCTTCTTCGAATTGCACACTTCTCTCAATGAAAGTTTTGAGTGTGGATGTGTCAAAGAGCTTATAGCCCTTTTTGTCTTCACCATATCCAACCATGATACATTCTCTGCTCTGTGGCTCCAAAGCCTTCCTCTTTTCTGATGGAATTCGAGTCCATGCTCTAGACCCAAAAATTCTGAAATTTGACACATTTGGTTTTTGGCCAAACCATGCCTCATAGGGGGTTTTTCCTTTGACTGATTTGTGAAAGGATCTGTTCTAAATATGAGCAGCATAATTGATGGCTTCAGCCCATAGATTAGGGCTTAGATCCCTAGCTTCAATCATGCAAGTGGCCATCTCTTTGAGAGATCTATTTTTCCTCTCGGCCACACCATTTTGCTGAGGTGTGTAGGGGATTGAATGTTGCATTTGGATGCCAAATTCCTCACAAAGATGCTAAATGTTATTATTCACATACTCCTTTCCATTATCAGTCCTAAGGATCTTTATCTTATGACCACTATGATTCTCCACTAAGGCCTTCCAAATCTTCAATTTCTCAAACACTTCTGATTTCAATTTAAGGAAGTAAACCCAACAGAATCGAGAGTAGTCATCTATGAATGTGAGTACATACCTTGATCCACCATATGATGGAGTGGGAAGAGGACCAATGAGATCTGAATGTACCAATCCAAGTGGTTGAGTGGCTCTCTTTGCCATTCCCTTCTCATAGCTGCGCTCAGGATGCTTTCCAACTACACAACCAATGCATGCACCATTTGAAGATCTGATTTCTGGAAGCCCTTCCACCATCTCGTCCTTGTGCAGTGTCTGGAGATATTTGTAGTTCATGTGGCCAAATATTTCATGCCACAACTTGGAGGTCTCGTTGGCATGAGAGACAAGAGCATGGTCACTAGAATTTGGAATGAAATTGGAGAATTTGTACATTCTCTCTTCATGATCAGCATACCCTACTGCCACAGCTTGATTTGAAGAAATTTCTGAGATTTCTACCAAATCTGGAGTAAATGTTACTCTCTTGGCTTCTCCTGTATGGGTCACTTGATAAACTGATAGAAAATTTGCAGCCAATGAAGGTACATAGAGCACAT
Organism: Larix kaempferi; assembly: GCA_027924585.1. Lineage (NCBI taxonomy): Eukaryota > Viridiplantae > Streptophyta > Pinopsida > Pinales > Pinaceae > Larix > Larix kaempferi. Next base: position 9,183,220 of record BSBM01000130.1, read on the forward strand.
CACTAAAATAGCCATGCTCCATGTCAATCCTACCAATCCCCTTGGTCTGGATTTTTGAATCATCTCCCATTCGAACTGTTGGGCCACCATTCGAATGCATAGAAGAGAAGAGCTTTATGGATGAAGCCATATGTATGGAAGCTCCTGAATCAATGATAAAGGATGAGGGATTCGAAATACCTGCTACCAAAGCATGACATTTCTCCTTATTGTCAGGATTTGAGGTGCTCTCTTTCTTCCTTGCGCCCTCAGGGACTGGGATGTTGTTCTTCTCCAGCAGTTGCACCATTGAATCAATGGTTTTCTTCATGCATGAGCTCTCTGGATGCCATACCTTATAATAATAGGTGCATTTGGTCTTTTCCTTTCCCTTCTTGTCCTTATCCTTTGACAGATTCGAACCTCCATCTGCAGACTTGGTCTTGTCAAACTTCCTCTTCTCTGGATGCTTCAAATTCTTGGCTTTCTGCTTGCCTTTGTTGACATTTGAAACACCCATTGCCAGTGCTTGGTCCTTTGATTTTATGGTGCCCATCTAAACTAGTTTGTCCTGCTCCTGAGTGAGACACTCCATGAAGGTAGCTAGTGATGGAATTTTCCAATTTCGAAGGGTCATCTTGGCTGAGTGAAATGTGCTAACAAATACAGAAAATTCTGGGCCTAGCTTCGAAAGGATGGACATAATCAGTTGTTCCTCCTTCTTAACAATTCCACATTGTTGCAGTTGAAGCACTAGTGACTTGAACTTTGTGAAGAACTCCTGGATGGTTTCAAAATGCACTGGGCTCAAGCTAATGAGCTCGTTTTCAAGCTGGTGGCCTCTTAGTTCATCAGTTTTCCTAAAGAGTGATTCTAGCTTCACCCATACTTCGTTGGGGGTTGTCAAACTGTCCGTATGAAACAAGAGTTCCCTCAAAATGCTCAGGCATAGCAATCCATAAGCTTCATCAAGTCGATTATAGTACTTTGCTTTCTCCACAGCAGAATTTGGCTCCACTTCTGTGCCCATGGTTACTCTATAAAGACCCTTAGATCTCAGATTGATAACCATCTCATCCTTCCAATCGAAAAAATTGAAGGGTGTGAGCAACATTTGGTTTGCTTCCATGACTGCTGCGTTAATGGTGAGAAAACTACTGAAACATCTACAAAAAACACTCAATTTTTATCTGGAAATCCTCTCTAGAATGCAGTTCAATGCTCAATATTGACCTGCAACTCACTAACTCCACAATGGCTCTGATACCATGTGATTATTTTGATCACAGAAGATCTAGGAGCTATGGAGAACCTCACAAAATCGAATTAATTTACAAAACCAGTGAAAAAACTTGAAAAAGGAGATAATTTTACACACAATGTGAGCTTAATATTTTCATTTACTGACTGTCTAACATGTGAAAATGTTAAGAACAGGTTTTTATTACATCCATGAGAAATTCAAGAGCATTGGTTAGCTCAAGATGAGTGTACAAGTCAAAATTTCCAAATTGGCCTCAATCCCCCCTAGGTGGGTCCAACTCAATCTCAATCATCCCAAACAGTCACGAATTCAGGTGTGAAGGTGGCTGAAGCATGCTGGGTCATTAATGAGGCCAAGGCAGGCATGGGTGAGCAAGTAGAGGAGTTTGGGAGGACCAAGGGAGCAATAAATGCTCCAAATCTAGCCAAAATTGGGCAAAATCCACCCTAGCACCCCTAGTCAACTGAAATTCCACAAATCAAGGAGAGAGGGTGCTCCAGCATTTAATGAGGGCACAGTTGTGGACAAAACAGAAGGTTGGGTGAACTGGTTTGCTTGGAAGTGGGTGTGAACACTCTCAAATGTGGGTATTTGAGCAATTAAAGTCACCTAGTCCAAACTATGGTGTAATTAAGCACATGAGCAATAAAAATTTGACTATGGTACTAAGTGTGGATTACTGTTCTAACACATATAAATTAATCTTGAATGTCTGTGAACATCTGCATAGCTCTTCACACTTTTGAGCTATCGACATACTAGGTGTAAGGTCCTTGGTTACCTGATATAATTTTTGTTGCCTATATTATATAATATTACCATTGGAACACCTATGGGCCTATTATGTTTGTAGGTCTTAGCCTATCACTTTAGTATTATTTATAAATATCACAAGTCATGACTTTATTTCTTTACTAGATGAATATGATTTCAGAGAAAATAAGGCATATCCTGTTTGATTTGGAAATATTTTTTTGATGCTCAACATCAACATGCTTCTGAAGAGGTCTGAGTATGAAGCTAAAGGTCAACCTACTGAATTTTTTGTAAAATCATTTTGTATATACCGTCACGATCAATCCAATGTGCTTATCACCTAAATATCTTTTTTGGCCATTTTCTTCCTCATATGACCCTTTCGACAAGTCCACCAAGTTATATTTTCATCATTATGTGAAGAATCGGCAACAATTAATTGACGAAAATACACAATATATCAGATCATAGAATACTTTTATTTATCGTAGGCCACTTCGAGGGGGAAACCTCCTTTGAGCAAGCTCAATACAAAATAACTTCCCAGTGCCTTCATAGGCCTTGACACACACTTATATACTAAGTCTAGGCACCAATACTATGGGTCAAAACCATGGGCCACTACAAACTATGGATCAACAATACTATGGGCGACTTACAAAGCATATGCACCAACAACAATAACACAAACTATGGATCAACAAATACTATGGGACAACTTACAAAGCATATACGTCCAACAACAATATACTAACAAAGTAAAGACATGGGTTCCTAACATCCCCTCCTCCTTAAAAAAAATCTTTGTCCTCAAAGCTTTAGATGTGGAAATTGTTGTTGAATCTGAAGGAGTGGTTCCCATCTAGCATACTCTGGTTGCATGCCGTGCCACTGAATTAAGACCTCTGTGATAGAGCGAGAGCAAAGCTGTCAAGTGCGTCGATTGAGGATGGCCTCCGGCTCCAAAAGGATGAATCCTTCATTATCCAGTTTAGGTAAAATAGTTTGTCCAGTGATGTTGGGGCCAAGAACTTTCTTCAGATAAGAGACATGAAATACTGGATAAATGCGGGAAGAAGGAGGAAGTTCCAATTTATAAGCAATAGACCCAATCTTCTGAAGAATCTGATATGGCCCATAGAACTTTGGAGCGAGTTTATGACACCCATTGAGTTTCAGGGAAGATTGCTTGTACGACTGGAGATGAAGAAAAACTATATCGCCTGCTTGAAAAGTGCGCTCAGAACGGTGCTGATCAGCTTGTTGCTTCATGCGATTTCTTGCCATGTGAAGATTGTCCCACAAAATGCGAAGAATCTGATCATAGTTTTGAAGGACCGTATCAACTTCCTGAACTGGTGAACTGCTGGGGGTGTATGGAAGAAGAACTGGAGGTGCCTAACCATAGACTGCTTCATATGGGGTCATTTTAGAGGCAGTGTGGTAAGAAGTATTGTACCACCATTCAGTGGGAGGGAGGCACTTTTCCCACTGATGTTGTTGTTTAGAGGTGAAGCAATGAAGATAAGTTTCCAAGAATTTATTGATAATTTCAGTCTAACCATTTGTTTGTGGGTGATACCCTGAACTCATCTTCCATTTGGTGCCAGTGTGGCGATATAGTTCTGTCCAAAAATGACTGGTGAAAGTCGCATCACAATCTGAGACAATGGAAGAAGGGATGCCATGAAGATGAAAGATCTGGTCTAGGAAAATTTGAGCGACTGAGGAGGCTGTATAGGGATGGATGAGAGCACAAAAATGACTATATTTGGAGAGGCGATCAACCACAACGAGAATCATTGTCTTCCTGCCAGATTTAGGGAGCCCTTCAATGAAATCCATAGAAATATCTGTCCAAATCCATGTAGGTATGGGCAAGGGTTCAAGCAATCCTGGAAGGAGTGTCGTTTCACCCTTATTACGCTGGCAGGTATTACATTCAGCCACCATCTATTGAATTGTCCTTTTCATGCCTTGCCAAAAGAAGTTACGTCGTGCCTGTTCATACGTTTTGAGGAACCCAGAGTGCCCTGCCGATGGAGAAGCATGGAGTTCATAGAAGACATCCTGTTGAAGATCTGTGCTCTGGGGAAGCACCAAACGACCCTTGTATCTCAAGGAAGCACCTGTAAAATTAGTCACAGCAGATCTAATGAAAAAGTAAATCAATCACAACAGATGAACATAGAAAATATGGTGTAAAACTGTGCAAAACATGCATCAGTGCTCAATATCCCAGTAAGGGTGAATGATTACAATAGAATACAGTGACAATGACTGAGAAATTCAAATCACTGAATGGAGTAGCTTGACTCCAACTAGGAGTCCTCATCATCAATCGGTGGTGGTCATAAATGCACAAGAACCAATCATCCAGGTGTTAATCTGAGTCTAACTGAGTGTAACATGTGTAACTGAAGTGTGTAGTACTGATATAGGGAAGTGGGCTCAGTGGAGGGTTCATGGGAGGCTAATTGAAGTCAGAACAAGTCATCTAGTCAATCTGGAGGTCCAACGGAAGTGAAACAGTCAGTCGGGAGTGAAACTAGCCTCAAATCAGGGAGAATCGGAGCTAACTGAGTGTAACTGAAGTGGAACTGCAGTGCTAGGTGAAGAAGTGCGCCCTTCTCTGGAAGTAGGTGAGAAGTGGGCACCTTCCCGACTAGGAGGGCTAAAAATCTGAAGTAAGTGGCTCCCGGGTGCTAGAATAAGGTGGCTAAGGTGCTGGAGGCCTCAACCTGGTGACTGGGATGCATGCAAAGTGCATGCAAACCCTAGAATTTGAATGCAAACCCTAATTGCATGCAAGATCCTGAAAAAGATGATGTGGATATCCGAACACCGCCCCTCAAGCTAGACTATGATGTGCAAAAGAAAATAATGTGGGGCCCTGGTAACTAAGACCAAAGGTCACCCCAATACAATAATCCAAAAAATGCTGAAAATAAACTAAGTGAGGAAAGAGGGAAAACCCAGTGCGAAGAAATCCCCCCCTTAAGCTAAAGCATAATAATGGATCAATTTGTCTCCACCATGATGGAACTCACCCCCAATAGTGAACGGAGGTAAGAGAACTTCTTCTCAGTGAAGCTCTTGGTGAAGATGTCTTCAATTTGCTCATCAGTAGGGCAATATTGCAGAATGATGGTGCGATCATGCACCAACTGTCGAATGTAATGCATATGAATCTCAATGTGTTTGGTGTTCTGTCGCTGAACTAGATCTATGGAGATCTTGATAGCACTTTGATTGTCACAAAATAGGACAGTCGAAGTAGTGCCACCAAAACCAAACTCGGAAAGAATACCCTGCAACCAAACTACCTGAATGCAGGCATTGACTGCCCCTCGATACTCTGCCTCTGCTGAAGAAAGTGCAATGGCTGCTTGCTTTTTGGTGGACCAGAAAATAGTACCATGACCAATCATGAAAACATAACTGGAAGTGGACTTTTGATCAATGCTATCACCTGCCCAATCTGAATCAGTAAAACCAATGAAATCAAGCTCAGAATCTGCAGCATAATGTATGCCAAACTATCTCGTACCTTGCACATACTGCAAGATCCGCTTGGCTGCTCGCCAATGAAGCTCATGTGTCTTCTGCATATACCTTGACATGGAAATCATGACATATGAAATATCAGGCCTTGAGTGTGTCAAATAAAGTAGTGAACCAATCAACTGTTGATACATACTGCAATTTGCAAGCAGTGTAGAATCTCCCTCAAAACTGATTCCTGAGAGGAATGGAAATGGTGCTGCCTTACATTCAGCCATATTAAACTTCAATAACAGGTCGGAAGCATATTTTTGCTGAGATATAGTGATCCCATCAAAATTTTGAGCTATCTCCAAGCCCAAAAAGTGACTCAGCAAGCCCAAATCACTCATGTCAAAAGCTAGATTTAAGGCAGTTTTTAGCTTGTTTATTGAAGTAAGAGTGCTACCAGTAATGAGAATATCATCAACATAAAGTACAATAACCAAAAAATTACCTTTAACTCGCTGAAGATACACATTCGGATCAGATTTGCATCTTTGGAAATTCTGAGAAAGAAGGAAGGAGTCCATCTTTGCATACCAAGCTCTTGGGGCCTGTTTTAACCCAGACAAAGATTTCTTCAATCTGCAAACTAATGATGGATCTGATGTGTAGCCCTCTGGCTTCTGCATATATACCTCTTCAACAAGGTCTCCATGTAGAAATGCACTCTTTACATCCATGTGGTGCACTTCCCAGTGCTTGGATGCGGAAATAGCCAAAACAAGGCAGATGGAATCCATCTTTGCAACCGGTGCAAAGGTCTCAGTGTAGTCCACTCCTTGGAGTTGGGAGAAACCTTTTGCCACCAACCTTGCTTTGTATTTTCTGATAGAGCCATCAGTAGCAACTTTCGTGCGGTAGACCCATTTACACTTCACTAATTTTCTTCTAGGTGGAAGAGAAACTAGCTCCCATGTGTTGTTCTTTTGAAGAGAACTGTACTCTTCATCCATGGAACTTTGCCATCTCGGATCTCGGTGGGAAGAATAGTATGATGTGGGATATGAACCAGCCATCAAATAAAAAATCTCAGGAAGTAATGGATCAGCAATAGAAAGAGCCATACTTGCTCGTTGAAAGTCTGCTCTTGTTTGTCTCGGATCAGCAGGATTTCCAAGGTTCGAACCAGCAGATTGAAGAGTGTTTTGGGCCCACTTTGGTAACTGAGGAGGATCATAATGGTTAAATTCCGAACCTGATATGTCATGATCATCATATGCTGCTACAATATTAGAAATATCAGAACTCATACCTTCATTATTGCTGCACGGATCTTCTTCTGGTGAAGGCGGTGAATCGACAGTCTCTTCCTCGACTAGTTGCAATTCTTGAAGCGGTTCTTCAAATTTCACACTGCGCTCTATGAATATCTTTTTAGATATGATATCCATGAGTTTATATGCTTTTTATTCTTCCCCATATCCTATCAGTATGCACTCAATACTTTGTGGATCCAAATCTCGTCTCTTCTTGGAAGGAATTCTAGCCCATGCAGTAGAGCCAAAAACTCTCAAATTTGACACATCCAGTTTGTGACCAAAGAATGCTTCGAAAGGAGTCATACCTTTCACGGATGAATGTGGAACACGGTTCTGTATGTATGCAGCAACATTGATTGCTTCAGCCCAAATATTTGCAGCCAAACCTTTTGATTCAATCATGCATGTAGCCATCTCTTTCAGTGACCGATTTTTCCTTTCCGCTACACCGTTCTGCTGGGGTGTGTAGGGAACTGTATGTTGGATCTAAATTCCACTTTGGGAAAAAATTTGCAGCAACTTGGACTTGATATATTCTCCACCATTATCAGATCTAAGAGCTTTGATCTTGCTCTCAGTGGCGGTATCAACAGAAGCCTTAAAATCCTTGAATTTTCCAAGCACTTCTGACTTTTTTTTGAGAAAGAATACCCATGTAAAGCGGGAAAAATCATCAATAAATGTCAAAAAAAATCTTGAACCATTTAATGACGTATGGGGTAGAAGACCACTGATATCAGAATGTATCAACCCCAAAACTGTAGAAGCTCTGCTAGCTTTGCCGCGGTCGAATCTGTGCTCGGGGTGCTTCCCAATAATGCAACCAGTGCATATTCCCTTCGAGGAATGGAGTTGTGGAAGACCATCTACCATGGATTTGTTTGATAGCAGCAGCAAATACTTATAATTAAGATGTCCAAATCTTTCATGCCAAATCCTACTAACCTCATTACCATGTGTGCGAAGAGAAGTGGGCTTTGCAAGCGGAATAAAGTGTGAAAACTCATACCATTTTGCAGTGTGGTTTGCCTTTCCGACTGCAACAAGTCTTCCACTTTTGATATCAGAAATTTCAACTGTATTAGGGCTGAATGTAACTTGCTTCGGTTCACCAGTGTGTGTCATTTGATACACAGAAAGAAGATTTGAAGCCAAGGAAGGCACATAGAGAACATTTTGAAAGCTTCCATGATCTACATGAATCGTACCTTTGCCCTTTGAAGAAATTTTTGAGTCATCTCCCAAATGGATGGGGATGGAGCTGTTTGGATCGAATGAAGAAAAAGAATCAATATTTGCAGCCATATGATTCGATGCACCTGAATCTATCAAGAGAGTAGTGGGCTTCGAAACAGTTGCCATGAGTGCTTGTCCTCTTTCATGATCATCATTCCTATCCTTCTTCCTTGCACCGTCAGGAAGAGTTATGTTGTTATTTTCCAAAAGGAGGGCCATTTGATCTATAGTCTTCTTCATACATGAACTTTCGAGATGAAAGCCACGGTTGCAATAAGTACATTTATATTTTTGGTTACCTTCTTTTCCCTTTTGCTTGAACTTCGAACTGGATGGTGCATCCGTTTGTTTCCCTTTCTCTCTTTGCTTGTGAGGCTCGAATTTGGGCTTCTCCTTCTTTTGCTTTCCTTTACCATTCTAGATCTTGGGTCCTTGAACATATAGGGCTGAATCTTTGGAGCTTATGGACCCCATTTGAATCAACTTGTCATGCTCTTTTATGACGGATTCAATGAAGGCATTCAAGGTAGGCATCTTCCAATTCGGGGTAGTTAGCCGACCGAAATTGAAAGTAGAGACAAATACCGAATAATCTTTCCCAAGCTTGCTGAGAATGGAGAGGATAAATTGCTTATCCTCTTTGATAACTCCACTATTCTTCAACTGCAAGTTCAAGTTCTTGAATTTTGTGAAGAATTCATTAATGGTCTCGAAATTCTCAGGACTAAGGGCAATCAATTCATTCTCTAATTGAAAAGCCCTAAGCTCGTCCTGCTTGCCAAATAGTGTTTCAAGTTGCTCCCATATAGATTTTGGAGTCTTCAATCCGCTGATATGGAAGTGAAGATCTTTGGAGATGGAGAGACAAAGAAGACCATAAGCTTCATCAAGCTTGTTGTAGTGTTTGGTTCTATCTGACAAGTTTTTTGGCTCCAATTCAAGACCAAGAGTGACTCGGTAGTAACCTTTTGAACGTAATATGATCTCCATATCATCTTTCCAATAAAAATAATTGAATGGGGTGAGGATAGGCTTTGAAGAAGAGTATTCCATTGCTAGGAGCGAGTGCACACTGATGTAGAGGAGCTTGCAAGGGCAAAGTAGCGAATGCAAATGATGGAGACAATAACCTGCAAATCACAATAAACCAAGAACAATGAGGTCGAAAAATCCACCCTTTTAGAGTTGCATCACACCTGGGATTGGAGATCAAGCAATGTTGAATGGGTCCAATGTATCAGATCCAGGAATTATGTGGAAACTCAAGCTTCTGGAGTGGTATTGGATGTATTTTGAAGCTTTGCATGCATAGGAGCGAATGCCCTTGAGATCTTTCATGCCAAAACGTTTTGCAATTTTTTAGCAATTCACTCAAATCTTCTTGTAGAAACACCTGTAGAAAAGAGATCTTGTCCCTGCAATGGCTCTGATACCATGTAAAATTAGTCACAGCAGATCTAAAGAACAAGTAAATCAATCACAACAGATGAACATAGAAAATATGGTGTAAAACTGTGCAAAACATGCATCAGTGCTCAATATCCCAGTAAGGGTGAATGATTACAATAGAATACAGTGACAATGACTGAGCAATTCGAATTGCCTAAGGAGGTCATTCGAATCACTGAATGGAGTAGCTTGACTCCAACTAGGAGTCCTCATCATCAATCGATGGTGGTCATCAATGCACAAGAACCAATCATCCAGGTGTCAATGTGAGTCTAACTGAGTGTAACATGTGTAACTGAAGTGTGTAGCACTGATATAGGGAAGTGGGCTCAGTGGAGGGCGCATGGGAGGCTAATTGAATTCAGAACAAGTCATCTAGTCAATATGGAGGTCCAATGGAAGTGAAACAGTCAGTCGGGAGTGAAACTAGCCTCAAATCAGGGAGAATTGGAACTAACTGAGTGTAACTGAAGTGGAACTGCAGTGGTAGGTGAAGAAGTGCGCCCTTCTCTGGCGGTAGGTGAGAAGTGGGTGCCTTCCTGACTAGGAGGGATAAAAATCTGAAGTAAGTGGCTCCCGGGTGCTAGAATAAGGTGGCTAAGGTGCTGGAGGCATCAACCTGGTGACTGGGATGCATGCAAAGTGCATGCAAACCCTAGAATTTGCATGCAAACCCTAATTGCATGCAAGATCCTGAAAAAGATGATGTGGATATCCGAACAGCACCATCCCAAGAGTAATGTGGTACAGCAGAAGGGTTTTTGGTCAAGCATTGGATGATTTGAGATAAGGAAGAGTCATTGACAAAACCCTATTGAACAGATTGCAACCAATTTGGAATAGGCATAGAAATAGCTGAAAGAGAACCTTGGGCATCAAATGTGCGAGAAAGAGCATCTGCCACAATATTGTCCTTACCCTTCTTGTAAGTGATCTCATAGTCATAACCCATGAGTTTGCTAACCCATTTCGGTTGTGTTGGGGAGGAGACACGTTGTTCCAAGAAATATTTCAGACTCTGGTGATCAGTCTTGATGTAGAAATGATTCCCTAATAGGTATGGTCACCACTTTTGTACTGCATGCAAAATAGCCATCATTTCCTTCTGATATGTAGAGGTAGCTAAATTCTTACCTGAAAGGTCTTTGCTGGTGAATGCAGTGGGGTGTTCATCTTGAAGGAGAACAACACCAAGTCCATTGCCGCAAGCATTACTCTCAATCGTGAAGGGCTTGGAAAGATCGGGCATAGCTAGAACATGTGTAGTACACATAGCTTGTTTCAGTTTGTCAAATGAACACTTAGTAGCATGTGTCCATGTAAAAGCATACTTTCTCAATAGAGCAGTTAATGGAGCTGCAATCTTCCCATAATCCTTGACAAACTTGTGGTAGTAGCCAGTCAACCCCAAAAAACCACAAAGGCTCTTGAGTATCTGAGGATGCGGCCAATTTTTCATGGCATCGATTTTGGTAGGATCCACGCAAACCCCTTGTGCTGAGATAATGTGCCCGAGATACTCAAATTCCTTCTATCCAAAAACACATTTAGACTGTTTTGCATGGAGATGATGGTCAGAGAAAAGTTGCATGACAAGATCTAGATGGTGGAGATGTTCAACCCATATTTTACTGTAGATGAGGATATCATCAAAGAATACCAGAATGAATTTCCGCAAGTAGGGCCGAAATATTTTATTCATTAAGGCCTGTAATGTGGAAGGAGCATTAGTGAGGCCAAAGGGCATGACCAAAAACTCATAGTGGCCATCACGTGTGCGGAAAGCTGTTTTAGGGATATCATCCTCATGAACCCGAATTTTATGACACCCAAAACGAAGATCCAACTTGGAGAAAATTTGAGCCCCATGAAGCTCATCAACAATAGGAATTGGAACCTTATCCTTGATGGTGAGGTGATTAAGTGCTCGGAAGTCAATGGAGAGGCGCCATGACCCATCTTTTTTGCAGACAAGAAGAACTAGAGAAGAAAAGGAACTAGTGCTTGGGCGAATAATACCTTGCTTCAATAAGTCTCGAACGAGCATTTCAATCTCTGTTTTTTGGTGAAATGGGTAGCGATAGGGCCTGATGTTGGGAGGAACTCTGCCAGGAAGGAGGTGAATACGATGGTGTTTTGGCCTTGAAGGTTGCAACCCCACTGGTTTGGCAAAGACAACTGTATATCGATCCAGAATTTGTTGTAGATCCAAAGGAGTAGTGGAGACCGTTGATGGTTGCATCTGAATGGAATGGATCTGAGCAATGACACCATGTGAATTCTTCTTGAGGAGTTTTTCCATGTGATGTGAACTGATGATGCTGAGAGACCCTGGTTGTAATCCTATCAATGTGTGTTTTTGGCCATTGAGGGAAAACTGCATCCAAAGTTCAGCAAAATCCCATAAGATAGGGCCAAGTGTGTGTAGCCATTGAGCGCCCAAAACCACATCACATCCGCCTAAGGTCAAGGCAAACATGCCAGAGTGCAAGGTATAATCTCCCATAGAGATACGCACATTTTGACACTTCCCTTTGCAAGGTAAGGTGCCCCCATTGGCAACCATGACTTCAAAGTTGGAGCAAGGATGGATAAAAAATCAGCTTGTTTAGCGATCCGAGGGTCAATGAAATTATGAGTGCTACCAGAATCAATGAGTATTGTAAGAGGAAGCTTCTTGAAGTAACCCCTGACCCGCATTGTTTGGGGGGTGGTGATTTCAGCTAAAGCATGGAGAGATATTTCTGGCTGGTCATCCTAAGACGGAGGGTCAATAGGTGGTTTCTGAATGTCGACCTGAGCATCCATTATATCTGGATCTTCGTCACCAATTTTAGAGGCAGGTGGAGAATCCACATCTAAGAGATAAAACTTTTGCTGAACACATCTATGTCCCCGAGTGAATTTCTCATCACAATTATAGCAAAGCCCATTTTCTCTGTGTGCTTGCATCTCTGTTTTAGACAAATGCTTGATAGGAGTTGGTCGAGGAGCCTGCGGTATGGGTGGTCATTGAGAACCCATATTTCGGAAGGGAACAAAAGTGGGCTTGGAGAGTTGTTGGGCTGCAATCTTGTCTTCTACCAACTTAGACAACCCCAGGGCTTCCATCATTGTGTTGGGACAAAACATTTTGACCTCAGAGCGGATGGCATCATTTAGACCACTGATAAAACAACTCCGGTAAAAGTCATCAGACAATCCTTTAGTGTGGTTGGCTAGTTTCTCAAATTCAGTTTAATACTCTCTCACAGTGCCAATTTGGCGAAGCTTAGTGAGGGATCCTGTGAAGTCATCAAAAGCACTAGGACCAAATCGTTGCAAAAGGAGCTGGCAAAAGTCTAGCCATTTTGGATCTTCATGAGCCTTGATGTACCAATGGTACCATTGAAGAGCTTCCTATTCCAAATCAAAGGACACAAGTGGAACTTTGTTGACATAAAAAGTATTATGCAGACTGAAATATTGTTTTGCATGATAGATCCATCCAGTTGGATCAGTACCATTGAAGCGAGGAAAATCAAGCTTCGGACCACGGAAATTGCTGGAAGAAGAGAACCCATTGTCTGATGAAGACTCAGATTGCCGTTTGTTGTTCATGTCTGAATGTTCAAGATGGAGGCCGAGAAATTTTTCATCTAGATCCTGGATTTTGGCTTGGATGGCTGCAAGTGCTTCTTCCATGGTTTTTGCTCCTACGCGGGTTACAACCATAACCAGGAGTTTTTTTTTTGTTGTTGAGTGGGTAGAAAAACAAAAATAGAAACTATTTCAGTAAACAAAAATCTGGATTAGGGAAAAAATCTGAAGGGTAATTGGGGTTTGACTAGGTTTTGGACACTATCGAATGGACAGGGAAGTAGAAAAGGAGGATTTCAGAAGCGTGGTGAAAGAATGGGAAAATTTGGCAAAGAGGGACAAAGAAGCAGAATTAGGAAAGGAACCCTGTGGTAAAATTTGAAGGTAATTAGTGAAATTCGAGGAAGTTATGGAAAACCCTAAAAATAGACAAATGTGGGATTTCAGGCTTTGGGAATTGGAATTGAGGATAGAGTCCTTAGGAATGAAATATGTAGAATGAGAGTATAGGGGTTCTCGGGAAGTTTCAAGGGAAACAGAGTGAAAACAAGGGATATATGGAGAAAAAACTGATTTTTTTTAATTTTTTTTCCAGAATGGAGCGGCTACGGCTCGAAAGGGATCTGAAACAGATGGATTTGCAATGGCCCGGAAGTGAGCAGATATAGAGGGATCTGAAACGACACCGAATGGATTGAAAATGGCTGGATCTGAAATAGATATGAAACAGCTGGATCTGGAATGGCTTTCAGAATTGATCTAAACGGCTGGATCTAAATAAGATCTGAAACGACTATATTTGGAATGGCTTTCAAACTAGATTTGAACGGCTAGATCTGAAACGGTGCAGCAGTGATCAACAATAGTTCAGCTGAAAATAGATATGGACCCCAGGTATGTGCGGTTTCCTAACAGTTTAGGGGTTTCACTCGGCCACCAATGCTGTCTGACGACTTGCGTATTGGGGCAGTACCCCTCACTCCATGGCTCAAGTAAAACTGATAACCGCTTTGCCACAAACGACAACTCTCGGTTTACCTCACGGGTGGGAACTAGTCAATCAGGTAGGGGTCATTGCCCTTTTCGCTTGCAGGTCCTCTCAATGGGCCAACTACTTCGGGGTTCCTGTGATAATCCTCACAATGATTTTTAGGGCTTATTCCCAAGTACTTCCCACAGTTGAGCGGATAGGGATTATTCCCAAATCCGAACCTGCAACAGATGAGAAATTTTTTTTTTTGCAGAAATTTCACCCAGCGAGCCCAAGAAAGTGCTCTGATACCAGATGTGAAGAACCTGCAACAATTAATTGACGAAAATACACAATATATCAGATCACAGAATACTTTTATTTATCGCAGGCCACTTCGAGGGGGCAACCTCCTTTGAGCAAGCTCAATACAAAATAACTTCACGGTGCCTTCATAGGCCTCGACACACACTTATATACTAAGTCTAGGCACCAATACTATGGTTCAAAACCATGGGCCACTACAAACTATGGATCAACAATACTATGGGTGACTTACAAATCATATGCGCCAACAACAATAACACAAACTATAGATCAAAAAATACTACAGGACGACTTACAAAGCATATGCATCCAACAACAATATACTAACAAAGTAAAGACATGGGTTCCTAACACAGTACCACATCAAGGTTGAGTCATGTTATGGAGTTTTGTTTTCTTTTCATATGCAAATGATCATGTGAGGAAATTAGTGTCATTATGTTCAACTTGTCATAACCATCACACTCATATTTTGTTTGGAAAATTCTGAGTTCATTTGACCCCTTCGGTGATGAGTTAAAGTTTCAACAAGTCAAGGTTTTAGTGTCACGACAATTAAAACTTATATGTTCGACTACACAAGATAATTCCAAAAGACTGGACACCTAGCGCATCCGATCACACAAACAGATCACATATCAACACATTGATGTTTTCACGTGGTTTAAACCATCGAAAGGGAAACACTCCACGGCCCCAGCCAAGGGCTACTTGAGGCAGTTTATTATGCAAAAGAAAGAAAGTTACAAATGAGCTTCTCATAATCGATCAACTAGCAAGTGACCCTCCGTGCTCTTTGAATAGATATCATGGACCAATCAGGTGTTAAGCCACATATCAAAGGTTGTTATGATCTAAGAGAAGTTGAACTGTCGGATCACTCTATGTCTAGAACATATCATGACCGTCGGATTAGATATTTACAAATGCATATTAATGCATACTAAATATAAACACACCTTTCCTAACAGATATATTATAACAAGTTGATCTTAACTAATTCCTAAGTGTCTAAATATACTAGCATCCCCCCTTAAGAAAAACTTGGGATAGGATTGAAGGATTTACAAAAGTGACACTATTAGGAGAAGGAAGGAGGCATTAGAGCCTATCCCCCCTTAATGACAAGTTTCTGAACTCCTAACATAGATCGAAGTTTATAAAAATTTGCTTCTATAAGAGATTTGGTGAATTGTTGGGCATGGCCCAAGAAGAGGAAGTTACGAAGGCAAGTATAGTTAGGCGAGGCCTAACTTGAACATTTTTAGGAGAAAGGTGACTCCGCAAATCCTGGGAAGAGGGTATGGAGTGAAGTACAGTTGGAAGAAAATGACATGTTTCGTTAGTAAAGAGGAAGTACTAAGGACAACCAGATGTTGTTGGGGCAGTTAAGGGTTGAGCGACGGCCTGATTGCTGTAGGAACAAGAAGTTAAGAAGTGGAACGGTGTAAAAGACATGCCACTAAAAACGTTGATGCTGCGTTTTCAGATACACTGGAATCATAGGAAGCAACGTAAAAGGGAAAACATAGTTAAATCTTAACGCGGTCTACAGGAGAACCACGGGGTTTTAGGGTTTTGGGTAATATGGGGGATGGCCCATAGTTATCGTAATATGTGACCTTCGGACACACCTATATAAGGGTTAGAAACTGGAAGGGTAGCTTGGGTTTGTTTTGAAAGTATTGTAATAGGAGAGTAGGGATCAGAGAGAGAACAAACTCTATAGATGAGTGCATAGAGATTTAATTATAGATAAGAGTCTACAGCTAAGTGCGTAGACTAGAATTGTTACCCTTCCAAGCTAATAGAAGAACAGTTCCCGTGGATGTATCTCCCTCCTGGGGTGAATAGTTCCCATGGACGTATCTTTCATATCAAAATGAGCAAGCATGTTGGATGAGTCTACGCCCTCGATCGCTGTGAGGAGTGAACTACGTTGTAATGGACAGCTTTGTAGTACCTCTAAAGTGGACATGGCATAGGGGGTTTGGGTGAAATACTCCACAACATTGTAGTTGGGGGAAGCTCGTGCATTGGGGTTGTGCACAACCCATTTGTAGACACCTTTCGGTATCTTTAGCAGCGAATCCACCGGTCTCTCGATGTGGAGAGGGGTAGATTATTCAGGAACATCCTTCTGTTGTGGATCCGGGGTATAATTTCTAGCTTGAGTTTGCAAAAGAGAATCTGAATTAACCATATTAATGAATGATTGATCAGCTGAGGTGGCTCGAGTGGTGCCCCCGGCACCGAAGCTGCCAGAAGCTGAACTCTGTCCATGAGGGAAAGGGTCTTTTAAGACAGCTGGTTTCTTTTCACAGACCAGCTTCTGGGATTATTCTATTAGAGGGCATTGATGGGTAAGGCGGTCCTCTTGGCATAGCTTCTAAGGGAACTTCACCTTCCTTTTTTCCTTTTTTCCCTCCTCAGCATTTTGTGTGTTTTGGGGATTTTGGTGGTTTATCTCCCCTTTCTTGCCCTTTCTTTTGTTTTTGGGCTGCTGAGGGCCCTTTTGATTTTTCTACACTTGTTGTACAGATTCCATTTTCGAAGGGGAGAATGCAACCGAATTTGTTTCTGTAGCAAACTGTTTGAATAACAAGGCGTGAACCTGCTTTATTAAAGCATCAAATGCTGTAGAGTCTACTAAATCCACAATGCCATCATCATGTGGTGTAGGTTTAGGTTTACCCAACTCTATGTTAGATCTCGATGTGTCAGGAATAATCTCATATAAGAGCCCAGACTAAGCATATACCAAGTCGAGCTACTGGGTTCTCAAGATAGCTTCCTCTTAGGAGGACACCCCTGAAGTTGCAACTTCCTTAGAAATATAAGGAAGGAGTGATTTAAGGTACCACTCTAATAAAAATGTTGGAGGGATGTCAGCTTTAATGAGCCTCTTTCTTCGTCGCCACTCTTGAATATGGTGAGATAGATGAGTGGATTTGTTCTGTTGGAAGGTCGACAGAAGGTCTGTGCCAGCATCTGTGAAGAACCTGCAACAATTAATTGACGAAAATACACAATATATCAGATCACATAATACTTTTATTGATCGTAGGCCACTTCGAGGGGGCAACCTCTTTTGAGCAAGATAAATACAAAATAACTTCACGGTTCCTTCATAGGCCTCAACACATACTTATATAATAAGTCTAGGTGCCAATACTATGGGTCAAAACCATGGGCCACTACAAACTATGGTGTTAAATTTTTAGAATTTACTTCAATCTGATCTAGGATCTTAACTGAGAGAACAACATGTATAGTAAATCTACAGCACATCAATCATGGACACAATAATGCAAGCACATAAGAGACACAGAGTTTACTTGGGGAAAACCGTAAAGGTGAAAAACCCCAATAACTTCCTCAAAGATAGATAGAGAAATGATACAACCAGAATACAAGAGATAGTCTTCTCCTAGCAACAGAGCCACCTCCTCACAAGTGCACCACTTTCCAAATGAGAGAAGTGTGTGAATGAATGACCAAATAGAGATCTCCCGATCTCTATTTATACTTGTTTTGTCCTGCCCAATAAACTAATGGGGCCTACATGTATAGCTTAACCCATGGTTAACTTAATCTAGGCCGACCCCACACTTGGTGGTCTAATAACCCTTCGACCCACATGACTTATACAGGGCCGACCCCAATAAGGTGGTCTAATAACCCATCAAGTATAAGTTACGACACTTACAATATAAATGACGACACTTCCGTATAGAGGAATAATAACATCTCTATAGGAATACAAACACTTCCGTATAGAGGAATAATATCATCTCTATAGGAGTACAAAATACATATATGAAATACATGGGTGAAATACATTCCGAAGTTACATATACATCAACACTCCCTTTTAACTAGGAAGGTATTTCTCGACACAAATCTGCTAGCACAAGTCTTCTTCTCTGGATCATCATCAGTGAATCATCATCCTCGAATCATCATCATTGTCACTGCTACTGCTATCTCAATCAATCTCTGAAACTACTCATCATAGGAAGTTCTACAGAGCTAGTCCTTTTTCATAATGGATGTAGGCCCACCACCTGCAGGTCTTCATCATCACTGGCCATACTGTGGAATCCTCATGACTTATTACGTGCGTCACAAAACCTTTAAAGAGTCTCTTGACTAGCAAGAAACCTGTTGATGCCTCGGATATCGTAGCATCAATCAGAAAGGGATTCTCCCCGATAGACGATCCCAATTAGATTATCTACCGTTTGGTATAGGGAATCCGTTCGGTTAGCGGTTCCGGCAACCGTGGGTTTGGAGTTTAATTCCGATTATACCGGTTATGGCCTGATTCACCTTTCTTTTGGATTATATGTTTTTTTAATGAGATGCAAGTGCCTAATTTATATCTGATCTAAATGCAAAACTAAAACAGATCTAAATCAAAGAAAACTGAAGTAAATCTACCTATCCTTGCAAGGAACACATTTACAGGATGAGCAATAAGCTGTAACAGATATCATAAAGAAAGAACAGATAGCCATTGATTCTTACAGGTAACGCTACAGCAAGATAAAAAATCTCTAGAAGATAGCTTCTAATTTAATATGAAACACATCTATTGCTCATGAAACAGAGAAGCAAAATTATTTAATCTAGATGCAAATTGAAAGAACAGACCTAAATCTAATAAAGAAACACATAAAATAAAACTAATTATCCCTCCAAGGAGCACAATTAAAGGCATGAACAATGAGCTATATGAGTTATCTTAAAGAAAGAATGGATAGCCATTAAATCAGAAAGAGAAAGCTACATCCAAGATAAATATATCAGAAGATAGCTTCTGATTTAATATAAACACATTCACTGCTCATGAAATGGAGAAATCATTCACACAGAAATAAGCAAAATCATTTGTTGCGAAGAAATAGTTCAAATAACAAGGATCTCACATTACAGGATGGAAATCACCAGAACAGTCCAATACACGTCCATCTTTCGTTCCTATGCAAAACGTCCATCTCCCTGGCTTTTATTAGAAAAATCGATTTCTTAGAACCGATACAAGATAGCTCGTATAGGTTTCAAAATTTCATTCCCTGCAAAAATTCCTCCTCTATTCTTCCTAGCTTCTATTTATAATTACAAATCTGCCCTTTGGGATGCCACCTAGCACCTTCCACTTGTCATCTACAGAAAATTCTCTCCTATAATAGACAAAAAAAGTGATTTCCTTTCTTTTACAGAAATTATTTAAAAGAAAATAGGGACAACTGTCCCATAGTTCCTACGCTTTACACATTTGAGAGTCAAATACAAAAATAACAGAAATAATGCTTTGAAATCAGCGATTTCACTCATGTGTGTGAGCTTCTGCTGGCAGAGGATCGCCCAAGTCAATTGATGCTGCTGATGCTGCCTGGGAATAGACACTCGAACCAATTGTTGCTGCTGCTTCTACTTGGGAAGAAGGGATTGAGCTCACTGTTGTTGCTGGAGTGGCTGCTGGGAGAGAAGATTCTAGATCTGCTGTTGCTCCTGCTACTGCTGCAGCTTTCTTCTCCTCCTCCGCTATGTAACTATACCACATACCTGTGTCCCTTACGACTATGTTTGCTGCAGCAGGGAACAAGATTTTCTGGGAAGTCACATTCTTCCCGATCTCTGCTCCAATGCTTTGAACTTCTGCTACTGCAGCTTGATGCACTTCCTTCATCAGATGGTTGTGGAGTGATGACAATCCAATATAATGTTGGAGGTCATCAATAGCTAGGACATCAATCCTCTTCACAAACTCCATTTGAACGCCTAGTTCTTCATTTAGTTGAGACAAACGTTGCTCCTTTTCCGGAAAGTCCTCCAGGGTCTGAGGGAAGCTCAATTTGCATTTGTCATGCACCCCTTGGAGCCTTTGGTACAGACTGTGAATTTTATCTGTTGTTCTTTGCACACTGGCTGTCAGCTTACTGGCACAGTTCCTGCCAAACTCCAACAGGGCTATGTCCTCATTAAAACCTTCCACAGATTTAAATGGGAGATGCGTGGGGAAACCCCCTTTTCCTTCTCTCCATGCTATCTGACTCATGATATTTGCCTTGACACGGGTATTCTTAGCTTTGAGCCTATGGGCCTCTGCATTAATTTCTTTTAACCTGACTACCATGGCCTTGAGCTTGCAAACCTCATTAGTGATTAGCTCCTGAGTGTCATGCATTTGCTTCAGGATGCTGCAGGACAGCTCATGGAAGGGGGACATGTCCATCGTTCTGCTCTCAGCTTGCTCTAACCGCTCAACGAGTGCCCACTTGTCTGCTTCTAGCTGGGATGCTTTATCTTCCACTCCGTTCTTCTCTGCTTCCAAAATCATCATTTGGAGTGTTAGTTGGTCCTTTTCCCCCCCCAGCTGGTTATACTTGCCTGATAGCTCTTTATGCTCGGCATACAGACAATTATACTTGTTCACCACAAGATCCCTGTGGGCTTTCTCATTAGCCACGGTCTGTTGTAGCGTACGAGCTCTTTTCTTTGTCAAAGAATTTTCTCTAACTATAACACCTACATTGTCCAGTGATGCTTTTGCTGTTTCTACAGCTGCGGATGCCATAGCAAAGGGATCTTGATCTGTATTCTGCATTACAGTGACCTCTCGGTGGGTAACGATGTCTTCATGGAAGGGACTTTTGATCCTCTCTTCCGATTTGAGGACCATTGCTTTCCTTTTCTTGTCATAGACAAACTCATTCCACCTGGACACCGTATGTTTTCTCGATGGAGTGTATGGGACAATTGGGCGGTCCATAATGTCTATTTCCTCTTCAGCTAGTGGGGTCCGGACTCCCTGAGCTGGATCTGCTCCCACATTTTGGGTACCAGAGCCACCTACTTGAGATGCATCTATTTCCATGTCTTGGACACCGGACCCACTTGCTTGGGCATCTTCCCCTACTTTCAGCTCTTCTTCCGCTTTCCTTTCTGCCTCAGCATCCTGTCCTCCTTCCCCTCCTTCAACTTGTGGTTGACCTTCATTTCCTTTCCATAGCCTTTCATCCTCAGCCTCTTTCTGCTGCTGGGCTTCCTCAGCCTCTTTCTGCAGCCTTTCATTTTCGGCTTCTTGTTGCATTCTTGCCACTTCATCTTCCTGCTGCAACCTGGCTTCCTCGGCCTCCTGGAGTAACCTTGCTTCTTCTCTTAATCTGAGCTCCTCCTGAGCTTGGGCATCATCAGATTCTTTCTCCTTCTGCTGGCTGGTCTTCTGGATCTTAGTGGAGCTAGAACTTGCTCCACTGCCTTGGCGAAAGGTTCGCAGCTTAGCCATGTTGCGGATGCCCCTTAATACCTCTTCCTCGGCATCGGGATAGTGGGAGTACTCAAAATGAGCATAGATTTCCCTACAGTGCTCGGCCACTCTTCCCTTCTTGTCATTCCTATGGAATATCACCTCGCCGAAGTGGAAGGCTTTCAGCTCCTGCACAAACTCTTCGGCTGAGGCAACCCCTGAGAACTTGTAAGCACCTATGCAGAAAGGTAAAGGGGGAAAGGAAGCCTTATGTTGCTTGTGGAGCATTGCCCCAATTCCATCCAGGAAGATTTGTCTTACTACTTCCTTAAGGACTACATAATCTGTGGCATACTACGGCAAAATGTATGGGGGCTTAGTCCCTCCAAACATGCTGAGGTAGGTGCCTTGCTCTGAAAAGTAAAAATCCCTGTAATTCTCAAGGACTTCCACATCGTTCTCTGATAGGCAGTTGGGCTCCTCCTTGAATAACTTCTCATATAGGGGCATGATGAACCCCTCACAGATGAGTTTGTAGCTAGGTTTTTAATTCTGGGCCCACATCATCTTGAAAGCGGTGTAAACCGGGGTGGTGGCCTTATCCCACGTGCAGCCCAATTTGGGGAAGTCCACCTTGGCCAAAACACAATCGATCAGATATGAGGACATGAAAAATTCTGCCTTTTTCAAGGCTAGTCCTTCTCTTGCAGCAACTATCATTGAGGCCAAAATGTCTAACAGGAGAGTGGCCCAGTCAAACACAGTTCCTTGAAACGCCACGAAGTGAATAATAGGGACCCACTGAATCTTATACACGGTTCCATCGGGCATGTCAAAGATTCTGCATAGCATCAGGGCAATCAATCTGAAAGGAGATCTCAGATTCTGTACGTCATATTCGTCGTTTCCTTTCTTTCTCAAATGCTTGCCTGCTACTAGTAGTTTTTTTGCCATCTCAACGTTATTCATTTTTCCCAACCATTCATCAGTCAGAGCTTGTTGGGAGCGAGGAAACTTATAGGCTGCGGCAATGTATGCTAGGTGGAATGAGGCAAAGGCTACTTGCTGCTGTCATTTATCACTCTCCCTTCCGCATCGGCATGTTGGATTATCCATCCGATTACTTCAGCACAGGGGAATAGTTCAGGGCGGGTAGCAGCTCTGGTTATGCCTGAAGCTTTGATATTTAGATAAATTGGCCCCTCCTCTAACAACATGTCCGGGACATCCTGGTCTTGGATCATCCTGTAAATGTCACCCCAGCGGATTTCTGGAGGAACACCGGTGGTGCACCTAGTATCCTGGAGTGCGGTCTCAGTTTTAAGTGGTGCAGGCTTTTTCTCTGTCATCTTAGCCTTCTTCTTCCCACCTTTTGGCATTTTGACTTATCCCTGATAGTAACCAAATATACATCATTATAAACATGATCAACATACTGTGAGATTTTACAGAGAGCATCACCATTTTAACATGTGAATGAGATAAACACAATGGGGAGCTGTATGTTAGGAAGCCAAAATACCCCATTCCAAACATGAGTTCTAGATTTTATTCATCCTAACTCTTTTAAAGGGGCAGGTTTGGAAATGTTCTTGCGAGGATAAGCGCGTTGCGGAAGCAACCTGCTTTCGGTCTAGCTATGTGGGAAAGGGTGTCCCTCATTTAGGTTCAAATGGTAAATGGCCGGTTAGCTGGGTTTGATAAAAATTTAGGCGAGGGGCTCGGCCGGCAAGGTTAATTTATCGCATTTTGGCGTGAGGTCCTATGGCCAAGCTCAGGATCTGAACGGGGTAGCGACTGGCCGGGACTAATATTTATGAAGAAGGCCCGGATGGCTATAGCTTTCGCCTTCGACTGGGGAGACGAGACCTTAATGGGGTTGGGCGATTTTAAAATGACGAAGTATGCGGCTCGGGGAGAGAATTGTAAACAATCTATCCGTCCAAATTGACGGTCTTTAACTACTAAGCAAATGTTTTTACAATTCCTCTGATTTTTATGATGGGAAATATGCAATTTAGATCGTTTGATGGGCAAAATAGCCTATGACGGGCATTTTGCCCGTCGACATTCAACCAATGCCTATCGTTTTCAAAAAAAAAGGACAACCCAATAGAAATTTGACGCGTAGAAGGGACAAATTTAATGGTTAAGATCCTACCTGGCACCGACGAGGATAGCTGACTGAGGTGGCCATGAACCTGGTCGAGCAAGCTGAGATGGAACGGTCGCGCGATGTTCAACAATGGTTTGCCAATTGACAAATAACGATGTGTTTGCTCGTACCCCCCACTGCTTATTTAAATAAGCTGGGCACGTGCGGCATTCAATTTTGGTGGGTGGCACAATTAAACACGGTTTAAATATCGGTATGTCGGCATCAAATCAAAATTCTCGATTTGCGCACTACCACCTCCTGCGGGACAAATTTGCGAATCTCATTCATCGTTGTGGTAGGAAAACTGAAAACGTTCCGCAACAGGCTCCCGCGCCATGGAAGAAAAACTCAAAGCGTTCCGTAAAAGGCTCCCACGTCGCGGAAGGATAACGCGGAGGCTTCCGCCGTTTCGGGAGGGAATGGTGAAGCTCCCCGCCGTTTCTGGAGGAATTGATGAACGGCTTCCGTAAAAGGACGTGAGTGTTTAATTTTTTCGGCGCCCCTTTTCGGGATGATATCGCAAAGGCCTCCGAAATTGCAGAGAGCTTTCGCCAATGGATTCCGCCGTTTCAGAACGAAAAGTTGAAGGCTTCCGCAACATTTCAAAGGAAAAATTCTAAGTTCTTTTTCAAAGTTTTGGGGAGATTTGACGGATGGCGCCCGTCGTTTAGAACGGAAAAACCGAATTCCTCTGCGACTGTGGAAAGTTTTGACGAATAACTCCGTCGTTTCGGAAAGGATTACCCAAAGGTTCTCACAACTTTCCAACGAAAATTTCTAAGTCTCTTTCGGGAGTTTTATGCGAATGGCTTCTGCAAGTTTCGGTCGGCTTCGTTGAATTCTTCCGTCGTTTCGGGAGGAATTCATCAGAATCTTCCGCAATTTTTTAACGAAGACTTTCAAATCTCTTTGGGAGGTTTAGACGAATGGTTCCCGCTATTTCGGGAGGAAAACCCGAATCTCTCCGCAACTTTCCCATAATTATTTCGAAGGCCTTTTTTGAGCGGCTTATGTGATTGGCTTCCGCCGTTTCGGAAGGATAGCCCGAAAGCTTCCGCGGTTTTGGGAACAAAAGCTGAATGATTCCGCATGTTTCCTTGGCGCGTTCCGCAACTTTCAAAATATCTAAGTCCTTTTCGGATATTTAAACAAAAGGCTTCCGCCACTGCGAGGTTTTACCAAATCGTTCCGCGATTTCGAGGAAGACTTCACGAAAAATTTTCTGTTGAGGAACAAGATCTTCTGGCAGACTTGGAGTTTTTTCATGACAAGATTTTTCTGTTAAAAAACAAAGATAAAAGCTGGGAATGACTTATTAAGGAAACCTTTCTACAAAATGAAAGGAGGGGCCCTAATATGTACAAAATTTTGGGGGGGGTGTTGCTGCAACAACAAAACCTAAAGAGCATCTGAGTCCTTTTTCATCCTGTCCAGATCTCCAGGACTTATTACATGTGATTGTCACAAAACCTTAAAAGAGTGTCCCATGAACTTTTATGTGCATAGCACGACCGACAAGAACTCTAAAGAGCATCCCAGGACTAATTACAGGCACACAGCCCAACCTATCAGATCTCTCAAGTATTACATGTAGCAGCCCACCACAAACCCTCGAAAGAGCATCCCAGGACTTATTACGGGCACACAGCCCAACCTATTGGATCTCCCAGGTCTTTCATGTGGCCCACTATCACAAACCCTCGAAAGAGCATCCCAAGCTATTATGGGTACACAACTCCAACCTATAGGATCTCCCAGGTCTTACATATGATACACAGTGCCAGTCCTTTTTCATACTGGATGTGACCTAGAACAAATATAGGATTTCCTTTGCACAACCTATCCATGGCCACCGAGTATCATCCTAATACTCATCATACATCATCCTGATGTACACATGATCATCCTGATCATCATCACTGCAACATCCTGCTGCATGTCATCTAGAGCAACATCCTAAAGCTTGTCATCTATGATCATCATGATCATCATAGCATCGTCTTCTTCAGATCATCTCATTGTCCACTTAGCATAGCCCAGATGCACATCATCCAGTATTTACACCACCGACATGGGAGAACACATCTACCACCATTCGGGAAAGGCTTCAGCCCTTACTTTTTCACCATGGGAGAACACATCTACCACCATGTGAAAAATGGCTTCAGCCCTTACATCTATACCATGGGAGAACACATCTACCACCATGTGAGAATGGATCAGCAATTACATCACGACCATGGGAGAACACATCAACCATGTCAGAAAATCTCATGTGCATCTGCATCTTCCGGACTCATCACTTCCTTTTGGAATGAAAATCGATCTGAAGTGCACCAAGCCTCTCTCTGAAGTACTCAAACTGCACTCTGGCCAATGACTTGGTCAATCCATCAGCAACCTGCTCATCCATCACAACATATTCTGCTTTGGCTGTACTCAGTGCTATGCAGGACTGCTTCCTGCTAAACCAAGAGATCACACCTGATCCCATACTGAAGCAGCACCCATAAGTGCTCTTCCTATCTGCAGCACTGCCTACCCAATCAACATGACCCTGCAGGTTAAACTTTTGATTCGCATCATACTTGAGCCCATAATCAACCGTACCCTTCAGGTACCTCAGAATATGGTTTACATCAACCAGGTGAACACCTCTGGGATTCGTCAGGAACTGGGTCAATGTGTTCACTGCAAAGCAAATATCTGGTCTAGTGTTCGTCAGGTACATCAAGGACCCAATCATCTGACGATACATTGTGACATCAACCGGATCAAATGGAGCATCACACAAAAGCTTCAGGTTCGATTCCATAGGTGTGGCCATAGCCTTGTATTCCATCATCCCGAACCTCTTCAGGATCTCTACTGCATACTTCCCTTGTCCAAGGAAGATTCCATCTGCATTCTGCCACACCTTCATGCCAAAAAAAATAGTGCATCATCCTCAAATTCTTCATCTCGAACTCGGCAACAAGCTTCCGCTGTGTGTCGGCAATCAATCTATCTCCACCTGTAATAAACAGGTCATCCATATACAAAAGTAGTATCACTGGATTTCCTTCCTCAACCTTGTAGTAAAGGTTGGAATCCGCTTTACTCTTGGTAAAGCCCAAACTAGATAGAAAGCTGTCTATCCTACCATACCAAGTTCTGTACGTATATGACTCCCTTTCATGTGTCTCAGAACCAAGTGGCTTCTCCACATACACTTCTTATTCAACTACACCATTCAAGAAAGCTGTCTTGAAATCCATTTGGTGTATCTTCTATTTCATCACTGCAGCCAGAGCAAGTACGGATCTAATGGAAGTGTATCTGGCTACAAGAGCAAAAGTCTCTATGCTACCACCTGCAGCATGCTTGATCTTGTAGATCCTCTTGGAAGTCACTACAGACTCCCCTTCAGGTCTTAGGACTGCATCCCAAACATATTCATAATCGACTGGTACTCCTCGATCATGGAATTCTTCCCAGATCCTCTAAACTTCAATATCTTCAATATTTTCAATAGATAACTTTGTTGCCTGAACAAATGTTGTAGTCCTTCTTTTGTAGATGATGGTATATGATCTTTCCTACACAACATGTTAAATTGCATGATTAGAAAACATCTCATAGTTTTCAGAACAAATTCTTACACATAAAGAAATATGTCATACAGTCATGCAATTATTTTAGCGAATGCTTCAATACAACATTTATCCATATCCCATAACTTTCTAGATGCCTTCCAATCTCTACCAGAACATTGTTAAGAGTGTGCACAACTCCCAACATGTCAGCAAAGAGGTTTCATTCTAGATAAGTAGAAATGGAATGTTGTACAGTGCCATAGGCCACTTACCCATCAAATGCATATTAGTAGTATACTATTCATTAATGCAATCATTCTAATATGCACAATACATATCCTAAGTCTAGGAACATAAGCCTATACATTATTGAACAATTTTATTTAAACAAACAAATATGTAAGAAATGGTAATTAAAATACTTATCTTTGTTTGTTTGTTGGGTGGACTCCCTCTGAGTCTTTGCTTCCTTGCAGAAGCTGCTGAAGTAGCTTCTTCTACACCTTTCTGTTGTGGAATGCAGAAGGATGGTCAACTCCCTTTGGATATTTGCATCCTTGCAGAAACTACTGGAGTGAGCTCCATCTTGATCTTTGTTTCCTAGATTACCTGTCCTTGAACCTATATTCATCCTAGGTCCCTATGCATACGTATTAGTATCATGATTGTGTTATCCTTGTAATCTCATACATTCATTAGTATATTTTCAATACTATCAAAACACAATAATCTTAAACATGTATAGTCATGATCATTTCAAACAGAAATAATAAGCATTAGTATTCAAGGTTTCAGGGAAGTCTTCTTTTACTCATGCATATTCTTATTTGATCATAGGACTCTTCTGGTTAGTTAAATCATCAATCAAGATAAGAGATATAATATGCATAAAACCCATGATTACTCAAACCTATACCTTCATGATTCTTCTGGTTAGTCATATCATCAATTATGGTAAGAAACATAATATGCATAAAACCATGACTATTCAAAACTATGACTTCATGAATAATCATTATCAACAACACAACAGTATAGATCCTAACACAAGGTAGGATTCTATCTTGATATAGGAAAAACATACCTGGATTAGCATGCTAGCTAGTTATGTCTAACATACCCGCATAATGTCTTATGGTTCTCTTCAATGACTTGTGCTAGTAACCTGCATGTCTCATAAGTTATCCATTGTAGGACCAAGTTATACATACCTCGTAAATAGATCTTCTAAGCGATCCATGACAATGGATGAATCTTTGTCCCCATGTCATCATGATCATATGTTCTTGAACCAGAACATGATTTGTCTTTCTTGGTGTAACTTTCATGTTAGAAGACAACATAAACCTCATACAACACCATAACGAATTAGTACAATCATAAGTGTCAACACCCTAATCAATGAATATCTTCTATCATGCATTCATAATTTTATTAAGGTGATAAGACAAGTCTAGATTTAATCAAGATTGTACTAACCGTAATAATATGAAGACAAATATACCATAAACTTAATCATGAACAAATCTCGAAACATACCTGGATAATTCATACCTGTCAAGATTGGTTGTAATCTTCTTATGTAAGGCCTTAGCCTCATCTCCCTCTGAAACAGGAACTTCTTCACTTATGCAAGTTACCAATCCCTCTTCTTCTAGGATTAACCTAATCCACTTGATTTACAAGAACTGGATCTAGAGATGGATTAGGTTTTGTCAGAGAAACCCCAAAAATTCAAACTTTGAATTTCAAACTTTTGAAAGAATAGAAATATGCGCCTTGATGAGCTCATCAAGCTAGTATGTTTAGAATTTGA
This sequence comes from Larix kaempferi, assembly GCA_027924585.1. Lineage (NCBI taxonomy): Eukaryota > Viridiplantae > Streptophyta > Pinopsida > Pinales > Pinaceae > Larix > Larix kaempferi. Next base: position 9,212,392 of record BSBM01000130.1, read on the forward strand.
AAGCTGCAAAGTTTCACTCCTCAATTTTTCCTTTGAAACTTCCGGATTCACTGGACGTGACCCCGAACTAGGGTTTGATGAAGCCCACTCTTCTTCCCAATCAAAAGTTTTTATCCAAATCTCTAAGCTTCTATTTTTCTAAGGAGCTTCCAGTTGTGGTCACAGATTTCAAAAATTCCCATTTTTGCAGAAGCCCTAATTTTCCACTTTTCCAATCAAAGTCCCGAACTAGGGTCTGATGAAGCCCGGTCTTCTGCCCAACCAAAAATTCTGATCTTCGTCTCTAAATTTCTATTTTTATGAGTAGCATACATCCGTAGTCTCTGATTACAAAAATTCCAACTTTCTCTGAAACCCTAGATTCTGTAAGCCATGAACGAAGGTGCTCAAAAATAATTCTGTTTTGACAGAAATATGTACGTGATTGTTTCTAGTGTAACTCCGTACTTTTCGATCCACAAGGTCTGAAAAATTTTCCTGAGATAGTTTGACCTATCATCTTTTCAACCCCATACATCTGACCTACAATGGATTCTCTGAGAGAGATTTATGCCAAGTGTTGCAACATGGTCTGTTTATGGGATAAAACAGGAGAGAGAACTTGTACGACGTTCCACATGTCACTAGTTCAATTTCGGCCTCTAAACACATTTCTTGAGATAGTATAGTCTGTGTACTACCTGTCACATTTTATGAAATTTTATTTGGAGCTTCCTATCCCAAGTTATGACCTTTTTTCCAATGTCACTTGTTTTTGACTCAGATCTAGAAGAGGCAGAAACCCTATATTGTACAGATCATAAATCACAAAGTACAACGAATTAGAGATTTTCCTTTGGACACAAGGTACATGGGGATCTTATATTCTACCTATAAAAGTTTCAGATCCGAAACATGCACCAAAATGGATTTATAGCGAAAGTGCTACGATGACTGGTTTTTGCTATATCAAGCCCTAGCATCATAAGTGCAACAAGTGTCATACATGTCATATCATGCCTTCTTTTAGGTTAGCTCTGATACCATGTTAATTTTTCAGAATTTACTTCAATCTGATCTAGGATATTAACTGAGAGAACAACATGTACAACAAATTTACAGCACATCAATCATGGACACAATAATGCAAGCACACAAGAGACACGGAGTTTACTTGGGGAAAACCATAAAGGTGAAAAACCCCAATAACTTCCTCAATGATAGATAGAGCAATGATACAACCAGAATACAAGAGATAGTCTTCTCCTAGCAGTAGATCCTCCTCCTCACAAGTGTGCCACTTTCTGAATGAGAGAAGTTTGTGAATGAATGACCAAATAGAGATCTCCCGATCTCTATTTATACTTGTTATGTCCTGCCCAATAAACTAATGGGGCCTACATGTATAGCTTAACCCATGGTTAACTTAATTCGGTCCAACCCCACACTTGGTGGTCTAATAACCCTTTGACCCACATGGCCGATGCCCAATAGGGTGGTCTAATAACCCTTCGACCCACATGACTTATATAGGGCCGACCCCAACAAGGTGGTCTAATAACCCATCAAGTATAAGTTACAACACTTACAATATAAATGACGACACTTCCGTATAGAGGAATAATAACGTCTCTATAGGAATACAAACACTTCCGTATAGAGGAATAATATAATCTCTATAGGAGTACAAAATACATATATGAAATACATGGGTGAAATACATTCCGAAGTTACATATACATGAACATATGGATCAACAATACTACGGGCGACTTACAAAGCATATGCGCCAACAACAATAACACAAACTATGGATCAACAAATACTACGGGACGACTTACAAAGCATATGCGTCCAACAACAATATACTAACAAAGTAAAGAAATGGGTTCCTAACATCCCCTCCCCCTTAGAAAAAGCTTTGTCCTCAAAGCTTTAGATGTGGAAATTGTTGTTGAATCTGAAGGAGTGGTTCCCATGTAGCATCGTCTAGTTGCATGCCATGCCACTGAATTAAGACCTCTGTGATAGAGAGAGAGTAAAGCTGATGAGTGCGCTGATTGAGGATGGCCTCCAGCTCCAAAAGGATGGATCCTTCATTATCCAATTCGGGTAAAATAGTTTTTCCACTGATGTTGGTGCCAGGAAATTTCTTCAGACAAGAGACATGAAATACTGGATGAATGCGGGACGAAGGAGGAAGTTCCAATTTATAAGCAACGGACCCAATCTTTTGAAGAATCCAATATGGCCCATAGAAATTTGCAGCGAGCTTATGATTCCCTTTAAGTTTCAAGGAGGATTGTTTGTACGGATGGAGACGAAGAAAAACCATATCGCCTACTTGAAAAGTGCACTCAGAACGGTGTTGGTCAGCTTGTTGCTTCATGCGATTTCTTGCCATGTGAAGATTGTCCTGCAAAATGCGAATAATCTAATCGCGGTTTTGAAGGACCGTGTCAACTGCCTGAACTAGTGAACTGCTCGGGGCGTATGGAAGAAGAACTGAAGGTGCCTGACCATAGCCTGCTTCATATGGGGTCATTTTAGAGGCAGTGTGGTAAGAGGTATTGTACCACCATTCAGCGACAGGGAGCCACTTTTCCCACTGATGTTGTTGTTCATAGGTGAAGCAATGAAGATAAGTTTCCAAGCATTTATTGATAATTTCAGTCTGACCATCTGTTTGTGGGTGATACCCTGAACTCATCTTCAGTTTGGTGATAGTGTGGAGAAATAGTTCTGTCCAAAAATGACTGGTGAAAGTCGCATCACGATCCGAGACAATGGAAGAAGGGATGTCATGAAGACAAAAGATCTGGTCCAGGAAAATTTGAGCGACTAAGGAGGCTATATAGGGATGGCTGAGAGCACAAAAATTACTATATTTGGAGAGGCGATCAACCACAGCGAGAATCACTGTCTTCCCTCCAGATTTAGGGAGCCCTTCAATGAAATCCATAGAAATATCTGTCCAAATCCGTATAGGTATGGGAAAGGGTTCGAGCAATCCTGGAAGGAGTGTCTTTCACCCTTATTGCGCTGGAAGGTATTACATTCAACCACCATCTGTTGAATTGTCCTTTTCATGCCCTGCCAAAAGAAGTTACGTCGTGCCCGTTCATACGTTTTGAGGAACCCAGAGTGCCCTGCCGATGGAGAAGCATGGAGTTTATAGAAGACATCCTATTGAATATCTGTGCTCTGGGGAAGCACCAGACGACCCTTGTATCTCAGGGAAGCACCATCCCAAGAGTAATGTGGTATAGCAGAAGGGTTGTTGGTCAAGCATTGGATGATTTGAGATAAGGAAGAGTCATTGACATAACCCTGTTGAACAGATTGCAACCATTTTGGAACAGGCATAGAAATAGATGAAAGAGAACCTTGGGCATAAAATGTGCAAGAAAGAGCATCTGCCACAATATTGTCCTTACCCTTCTTGTAAGTGATCTCATAGTCATAACCCATGAGTTTTCTAACCCATTTTTGTTGTGTTGGGGAGGAGACACGTTGTTCGAAGAAATATTTCAGACTCTGGTGATCAGTCTTGATGTAGAAATGATTCCCTAATAGGTATGGTCACCACTTCTGTAGTGCATGCAAGGGATTTGATGGTGAACGCAATGGGGTGTTCATCTTGAAGGAGAAAAACACCAAGTCCATTTCCGTAAGAATCACTCTCAATAGTGAAGGGCTTGGAAAAATCGGGCATAGCTAGAATAGGTGTAGTACACATAGCTTGTTTAAGTTTGTCAAATGCACACTTAGTAGCATGTGTCCATGCAAAAGAATCCTTTTTCAATAGAGCAATTAATGGAGCTGCAATATTTCCATAATCCTTGACAAACTTACAGTAGTAGCCAGTCAACCCCAAAAAACCACGAAGGCTCTTGAGTGTCTGAGGATGTGGCCAATTGTTCATGGCATCGATTTTGGCAATATCCACGCGAACCCCTTGTGCTGAGATAATGTGCTCAAGATACTCAACTTCCTTCTGTTCAAAAACACATTTAGACTGTTTGGCGTGGAGATGATGGTCAAAGAAAAGTTGCATGATAAGATCCAGATGCTAGATATGTTTAGCCCATGTTTTACTGTATATGAGGATATCATCAAAGAATACCAGAATGAATTTCCGCAAGTAGGGCCGAAATATTTTATTCATTAAGGCCTGGAATGTGGAAGGAGCATTAGTGAGGCCAAAGGTCATGACCAAAAACTCATAGTGGCCATCATGTGTGCGGAAAGCTGTTTTAGCGATATCATCCTCATGAACCCGAATTTTATGACAGCCAGAATGAAGATCCAACTTGGAGAAAATTTGAGCCCCATGAAGCTCATTAAGAAGCTCATCAACAACAGGAATTGGAAACTTATCCTTGATGGTGAGGTGATTAAGTGCTCGGAAGTCAATGCATAGGCGCCATGACCCATCTTTTTTGTGGACAAGAAGAACTGGAGCAGAAAAGGAACTAGTGCTTGGGAAAATAATACCTTGCTTCAATAAGTCTCGAACGAGCATTTCAATCTCTATTTTTTGGTGAAATGGGTAGCGATAAGGCCTGATGTTGGGAGGAACGCTTCCAGGAAGGAGCTGAATACGATGGTCTTCTGTCCTTGAAGGTGGAAATCCCAATGGTTCAACAAAGACACTTGTATATCGATCCACAATTTGTTGTAGATCCAAAGGAGTAGTGGAAACCATTGATGGTTGCATCTGAATGGAATGGATCTGAGAGATGCCACCATGTGAATTCTTCTTAAGGATATTTTCCATGTGATGTGAACTAATGATGCTGAGAGACCCTCGTTGTAATCCTATCAATGTGTGTTTTTGTCCATTGGTGGAAAACTGCATCCAAAGTTCAGCAAAATACTATAAGATAGGGCCAAGTGTGCGTAGCGATTGAGCGCCCAAAACCACATCACATCTGCCTAAGGTCAAGGAAAAGATGTCAAAGCGTAGGGTATAATCTCTCATAGAGATACACACATTACGACACTTCCCTTTGCAAGGTAAGGTGCCCCCACTGGCAACCATGACTTCAAAGTTGGAGCAAGGATGGATAGAACAATCATCTCTTTTGGCGATCCGAGGGTCAATGAAATAATGAGTGCTACCAAAATCAATGAGTATTGTAAGAGGAAGCTTCTTGAAGTAACCCCTGACCCGCATTGTTTAGGGGGTGGTGATTCTAGCTAAAGCATGGAGAGCTATCTCTGGCTGGTCATCCTGAGACGGAGGGTTAATAGGAAGTTCCTGAATGCCGACCTGAGCATCCATTGTATCTGGATCTTCGTCACCAATTTGAGAGGTAGTCGGAGAATCCACATCCAAGAGATAGAACTTTTGCTGAACACGTCTATGTCCCCGAGTGAATTTCTCATCACAATTATAGCAAAGCCCATTTTCTCTGTGTGCCTGCATCTCTGTTTCAGACAAATGCTTGATAGGAGTTGGTCAAGGAGCCAGTGGTATGGGTGGTCATTGAGAACCCATATTTCGGAAGGGAACAAAAGTGGGCTTGTGGCATTGTTGGGCTACAATCTTGTCTTCTGCCAACTTAGCCAACCCCAGGGCTTCCATCTTTGTGTTGGGACAAAACATTTTGACCTCAGAGTGGATGGCATCCTTTAGACCATTGATAAAACAACTCCGGTAGAAGTCATCAGACAATCCTTCAGTGTTGTTGGCTAGTTTCTCAAATTCAGTTTGATACTCTCTCACAGTGCCAATTTGGCAAAGTTTAGTGAGGGCTCCTGTGAAGTCATCAAAAGCACTAGGACCAAATCGTTGCAAAAGGAGCTGGAAAAAGCCTGGCCATTTTGGCTCTTCATGAGCCTTGATGTACCAACGGTACCATTGAAGAGCTTCCTGTTCCAAATGAAAGGATGCAAGTGGAACTTTGTTGACATCAAAAGTATTATGCAGACTGAAATACTGTTCTACACGATAGATCCATCCAGTTGGATCAGTACCATTGAAGCGAGGAAAATCAAGATTCGGACCATGGAAATTGCTGGAAGAAGAGAACCCATTGTTTGATGAAGACTCAGACTGTCGTTTGTTGATCATGGCTGAATGGTCAAGATGGAGGTCGAGAAATTTTTCATCCAGATCTTGGAGTTTGGCGTGGATGGCGGCAAGTGCTTCCTCCATAGTTTTTGCTCCGGTGTGAGTGACAACCATAACCAGGAGTTTTTTTTTAATGAGTGGGTAGAAAAGAAAAAACAGAGACTATTTCAGTAAGGGAAAATTTGGATTTGGGAAAAAATCAGAAGGGTAATTTGGGTTGGACTAGGTTTTGGACACTGTCGAAAGGACAGGGAAGCAAAAAAGGAGGATTTCAGAAGCGGGGTGAAAGAATGAGAAACTTTGGCAGAGACGGACAAAGAAGCAGAATTAGGAAAGGAACTCTGTGGTAAAATTTAAAGGTGATCAAGTGAAAATTGAAAACTTTATGGTAAACCCTAAAAATAGACAAATGTGAGATTTCGGGTGTTGGGAAGTGGAATTTTGGATAAGGTTCTCAGAAATGAAAGATGAAGAATGGGATTGCAGGGGTGTCAAAGAAGTTTCAAGGGAAACGGAGTTAAAACAAGGGAGATATGGCGGAAAAAGAGATTTTTTTTTCTTCTCAGAAATGGATCGGCAACAGCGTGGAAGGGATCCGCAACAGATGGATCTGCAACGGCGCGGAAGTGATCAGCAACAGACGGATCTGCAATGACATGGAAGTGATCGGTAATAGATGGATCTGCAACGGCACAGAAGTGATCGAAATAGTTCTGGACAGAGGAACTCTACGATGTATCAGCTGAAAATAGATATGGACCCTAGGTATGCTCGACTTCCTAGTAGTTCAAGGGATTCACTCGGCCACTAATGTTGTCTGACGGCTTGCGTATTGGGGTAGTACCCCTCACTCCACGGCTCAGGTAAGACTGATAACCACTTTGCCACAAATGACAACTCTTGGCTTACCTCACGGATGGGAACTAGTCAATCAAGTAGGGGTCGTTGCCCTTTTCGCTAGCAGGTCCTCTCAATGGGCCAGCTACTTCGGGGTTCCTGTGATACTCCTCACAATGAATTTTAGGGCGTATGCCCAAGTACTTCCCATAGTTAAGCGGATAGTGATTATTCCCAAATCCGAGCCTACAACAGATGCAAAATTTTTTTTTCCATAAATTTCACCCAGCGAGCCCAAGAAAGTGCTTTGATACCAGATGTGAAGAACCTGCAACAATTAATTGACGAAAATACACAATATATTAGATCATAGAATACTTTTATTGATCACAGGCTGCTTCGAGGGGGAAACCTCCTTTGAGTAAGCTCAATACAAAATAACTTCACGGTGCCTTCATAGGCCTCAACACACACTTTTATAATAAGTCTAGGCACCAATACTATGGTTCAAAACCATGGGCCACTACAAACTATGGATCAACAATACTATGAACGACTTACAAAGCATATGCGTCAACAACAATAACATAAACTATGGATCAACAAATACTATAGGATGACTTACAAATCATATGCATCCAACAACAATATACTAACAAAGTAAAGACATGGGTTCCTAACAGCATCATACTAGAGAGGAAGTTGAAAGTGGTTCAGAAAAAAGTAGCTAGATCCCAAAAGGTGCCATAAGTAGCTGCAGGAAATTCAATATACCATTTGGCTGCAACACTTGTCAAGGTTCTTTGAAAGAGCCACAACCTGATGGATTCATCATTCAACGAATTCGAGGAGCACTAGAGATGAAACGTCGTGACATGGTCACCGGGGTCCTCACCAGTCTTACCTTCAAACTTTGGGATGTCTGAGGGAAACTTAGTGGGAACAGGTGGCCATGCAAGATCATGGCGCACAGGGTCGTTTGTGAGTTTTTGAAAGATCTGGAAAATTCAATGTTGCCAGAAAAGGTAAACGGGGTCGAGCCAATGGCATTTGATTGATAGGAACCTGGTATTGGGGACCACCCATCAGCTGGTTCATGTACTGTTGGTTGGGGTTTCCCCCAGCCATCAGTTGTGAAGTGAATGCATTAAAATTGCTCCACCCAAAATAAAGTGGATTACTTACCGAGACAGTGATCCATTGTGTCTGGGTGTTAACCCCACCGTATTGTGGATTAATAATATCACCCCTCCTCCAGCAAACAAAGAGAAAGGGATACTCCCTACATGTATATTTGATGGATTAACATTGTAACCTGCATAGCAGTTAAAGCTAGGCGTAGTAGTAACAGATGGTGTCGTCATCATACCCATAACAGGTATAGATGCAGAAGGGATCAATCCTACTACGGATGTTGAAGAAATAGTTTGAGTTACACCCTGGAACTATTGTGTAACAGGAGGCTGAGTGAAATTCACTGCAGGTATCCCTATCAAAAGGACATTATTTGGTCCAAAAGTAGGGGTAGAAACTAAGGCAGATGTCGAAGCTTGTGGGCTTGGCATGCCTAGAGTACCAGCATTAAAACTAAAGTTCAGAGTTGAAGTAGAAGCAATCTGCAACAAACTCAGTGTTCCAGTGTTTGTAAAAGAAGGATTAACAATCCTTGTAGCCATAGCTGTTGTGGGAGTTTGAGGAACTCCCTACTCATCTCCTAGATTAGTCATGGTGTAACCAGGTGTAAACAAGTACGCATTGTACTCAGGTTGTCCTAGAAATCCTATAGGTACCAGTAGTGGATCTTTGGGTCCAGTAAGAGGAGGGTTGAAAGGAGTGCTAAACTCTCTAGAAGTTAGGTCCTCAACCTCAACAGTATCAAACACCTGTTGATATGGCGTTCTGGGCTGTGGTTCTCCAAGTACTTATGTTTCGCCTGTAAGTTCAAATGAACCACGGGAATCCATCCTCTGGCGTCGCGGTGGCGGTGGAGGCTCCACAATGAGTGGGGAAAGGTTTTGAAACCTTTGATACCTACTAAGAGGTTGGTCCTCCATAGTTATAAAAAGAAAACTAAGTAAAAAACCTAGTGACCACTACGACTAAGGAGAAAACAACATACCACTACAAATTTCCTAAGTGATCAAACCAAGCAATACAAGGAAAATACTCTCAAAAGCAAGTTTGGAATGATGAGGGCCCAGAACAAACTAATAGAGTATCAACAGTCAGTTACGCGACATCCAATGGAGGTCCTCTGGGTGCAAGTGTTTGAATCACCAAACCGCCCTCCTGGGATTACTGCCAAAAGTTTGCCTTCCGCATCTGTCCGAGGTGAAGTGGAAATATCCTTCCACTCTACCTCTGTAGAGCCCTAGGGTTATTATACTAAGGATACCACCAATACGAAAAAACCTGGGGGAAGAATCGTCAGCCTAGTCAAGATGCATGGGCAGGGTAGCAAAGCTCGAAATCCAAAAGCACTTTAAAAGTACGAGTGGACCCCCGTACGCGAATCAACTTTGGTTTATGGTTGAGAGGAAAGTGAGGGGGTATCCTCAATAGTTCCAATCGCCCATGTCCTCATGCTTAACTCTGGTTTGAATAGAGCGTTGCCAGGATATTTTGATAGAGGTGTATTTACCTAATAGACATTCTTACTACGATTGTTGAGTAATGAAGCCAATTTCGGGTAGTTTAAGGTGATTTAAACTCAAAACCCTAGCCTAAGCTAGTTGATGATGTGTATACCTAAAAAGAAAAAGGTTGCTAGTTAATTTTATTAAGATTTCTTTTTAAGGGCTACTTTTTACTCAATACGGGTAGTGAAGTGTGTGGAATGGTTTCGACAGAAAGCAAAGTGCGTGTAAAGTAATGCTTTTCAATTCACAAAAGACTCTTTTCTTCTTTTTTTATATTCTTTCAAAAACTGAAACTAGGCAATCCTAAATCAAATTTATTTTTAATTTTCTTTTAAATTTTCGAAGCAAATGAACTATGCTACTTCAAAAACAATGATAAATCTCACTACTGAGCTACCAAAATCAATTTTTGTAAAAGAAAAAGAACTTGAAAGGGAGAAAGCAAGACTTAACAAAATGTGTGAGTAAGGAAGAACAACCTAATGGCTCAAAACAATTGAATAAAAAATACTTGAGAAAGACTTGACCTACGGAGTTGTTTCAAAGGAAAAAACTCTAGGCTTGGAACAAAGTGTAAAAGAAGCAAGGAAAAGAGATGCCTGTGACAGAAAAATGGACCTAACAGGCTTCTCCTAAGCACCAAAACCTAAGAAAACACTCACCAAACAAAGGAGTAGGTAAGAAAACCAAAAAGTGACCCTACCAACAGACAGACTCATTGGGAAAGCTAACTAGAAAGCTTTAACTCACCCAAACTGATCCGAAAAGATATTCAGAAGGTATCTAGACTAAACAACCTTCAAAGCCACCCTAAGAACTCAGACTGGGGTCAAACCCTAATAAAAAGGATAAGACACAGTAAAAGTGCAATACTATTGTCACAGACAACAAGCGTTTAGAACGTTGGTTTGTATAATTGCAACAAGCGTCTAGGGAAAAAGGTGCATAGCTATGCCTAGCAGAGAGTAGCGCACAGCCTTGAACAGGGTTAAAAAACAGTAAAGACACCTTAAACAAGTACTCAAGCAAGTAAAGGAAAACTAAAGCACTTCAAAGAGGCAAACAAGACTCAAAAGAGACATACAAGTCTCAGGAGTCAGTCAAAGAAGCAAAGCAAAAGGCTAGAAGTGAACCCTATAACTTGGAAACAAACCCTAACAAAGGAATTGAACCTACAGGAAAAGTGCGCTACTATGTGGTACAGAAACCAACGCCTGTCACATAAAGTGCGCTACTGTGTTCAAGACAAAGCAACGTTCATGACAAAAAATGCGCTACTATGAGTATAGTAAACCAGTGCACAAAGACTTAAAGCAAACACAAAGCTTTGCTGAAGCAGACTAAGATGAATCAAGACAAAAAGGACAGGCAAAAATGACCTATAAAACCTCTCAGAGAACAAAAAGACTGAAATAAACTGGAAGAAAACCTAACAAGGAATCCTAGAGCAGAAAAAACAACCTGTTAATGCCCAGCGGAGTCGCCAGTCTGTTGTGCAGGAAAAATACCTTATAGTGGGGAGACGACACTACCAACTTGGGTGGGGTGACAGGTAAATACATTCATTGTCTTGCATTAGTTACTACAAATGGAAAGAGATCGAGATATCAAAAGTTGTACCTTTTTAACAATGGTTGGTCCTAGCTTTCGCTTGATCTTCCGCTATGATGAACCTACAACACAAAGTAAACCTTCCTCAATGTATCTTGACTGTAATAAATATGATGAAAACATAAACAACTTAACATCAAGTACAATCATACATTAAGCCAAATGAACATTCAATCCAATAGACATTCAATTTGGGACGAGAAGGGTATTTCCACCTTTTATTGTCAAAGAAATGTAGATAAGTATAGATATACTTGATATGTCCAGACACTTCTGCAACCTAGTCCTGGGCTTCTGCTCTTGACAATGACTTGGGAATTCCTCTAGTGTAATAGTAGTTAAAGCATTCCTTCTAGGTCCCTCTCTCATGTATCCTCCTTGTGTTTATGGGACAAGGTAGGAAGTTGAATTCAAGAGGTGGTTGAATTGGGAGGCTGGGGAAGTTGCAGAACCAACTTCAACTAATCCCAATTCGTAATCTTAATATATTTTTTCATTTCATCTCAAGATGTGCGCAGGTTTCATAGAACTAGAGTAGCACATTGTAAGCAACTTTTACTCTTTACAACAAGCGTTTGCAACATTTTAAGGGTGTGCGCTGGTTGTCTTCAAGCAGAGTAGTGTTTAGAACGTTGGTTCCTTGTGCCAATAGTAGCGCACATGCCATGAAAACTGTAGAAAAAATAGGTTTTTCAGCTGAAGAGTGTAGTTTCAGCAATAACTCATCCATATCAACCTAGCTCTTCCATCCATAATGTCCTTTTGTGTGATCGACGGAGCAATGCGATCACGGACAGAGAAGTGCAGATTTGACCTATAACACATGTGTTTATATATATCAGTTTATGATGTGTTTATGCATATGAGTTTATGGCGATCTTATGTATTTTCTTCCGTATGAATGTGACCTGTAATTGTATTCTTAGTAAATGGAATACATGTGTATGAATACTGTGGAGGAACACTTAGAATGATAAATGCGTAGCTAACCGGTAAATACAATAGAGATTCAACGTAAATCTGTGTGTTGTTGATAAGTTTGTGAAGTGCAATGTAACCTATTCATTCTAGTTCTGTTAGTTTATTTTAAGTAGGGATTGTAGAGAGGTCATTGACCACATCTACACATCGCCATGGCTACAGAAGGTTGATTCTGTAACCCACCATCTTCGCTTCGGGTGAGACTTCATCCTGTTTACAGGTTGATGCTGAAAGGGCCAGTGAGATGGGATTTGTTGTTGTTGCATTAACTTCACTGAACATGGGTCCGCCTAGAAGAAGACCAACAAATGGTTTTGTTGCCAACTTTGGACTGACATTTTGGTGATGTGTCATGTTGATGTGGAATCCAGAGAAGTCTGAAATACAGAATTGGGTGAGTCAAACAGAATGCGAGTTTGTGAAGAAATAAAATAGACATCTTCGTCTTGCTACATAACAGTGGCTACGAAGATACATATTTACTGAGTTGCATGAATTTTTCTTCACATCTTTCGCTAACGAGTTACATGAGTGGATATCTAGCGTAACAAAAAGAAATAACTGTTTTCAGTGTGGAGAACCTACAGTTTGGAATCGAGAGTTGATCCAGAGGTTTAAAGGTATTAATAACCATATTTCTAGAGCAGTAGACTTTTGGTTGGATAGCTTGTTATAAGGCTACATTACAGAGTTTGTTGTGGACACTTTGAAGTCCTACAACGAAGCTGAAATATACTTTTTCAAGGGATTTAGAGGTAAGTAATTGAAAAACCTGAGTTTATCCATTAAAATGCTATTAGATGAAAAGGGTGTGTTACGAATGTAGTCAGACTCTTAGGGTTTTGAGTCTATAATGTTAGAAAACACAGATAGTGACATAGACGAAGACACTGGAATTCTACGTAGTGGAAAGAGATACAAACTTAACACTATAAAGAGGTCTTGTGAAGGTGATCCTTACACATTCCTAGAAACTGAGTTAGAAAGTGATACAAACTTGTCTCAAGCTGAGTCTGATAGTGAAACAGAACCTAGACATGCTGGCTATCAGCCTATCACTGCACAGAAACCTATAGATGTTGATAACACCAGTAGCGGTAATACTGCATGAACAAGTAAAAAGAATCCACGGAGTGGTGGTGTACCTCCACCATTTCACTCCACAGGTAGTATTGTAGTGTTTCAGAATCCTACACCTCCTAGAAGAAGGATGGGAGATGATATAAAGCTACCTGTTTTTAAAGGAACTGGTCTAGAAGATCCAGAGCAACATTGGTTTCTCTGTGATGCTGTCTAGAACATTAAACAAGTACAAGATGATGATATAAAGCGATCCCAAGTAGTCACTACATTTGGAGATAGAGCTTTAACATGGTTCATGAAATATTCTTTTGGACATCACTAGTTGACATCAAAGCTGCATTCATTAGAGAATCTAAGAAGCCTAAATCAGAGTCTCAATGCATTATAGAGTTGAAAGAGATAAAATAGAAACCTAATGAGACTGTGTGGGAATTTGATTAGAAGTTCAAAGCCTTGTTGGATCAAGTTATCTTTGACATTGCACCGAAACAACACCAAGAGTGTTTTATAGCTGCGTTGTTTCCCACCATTAGTGTTGAAATATTGTAACTTCTAAGAATATTATATTTTTTCTTTATTATTCCGGATATGTTTCATTCCTCCGTGAAGACCTTATTGTATATCCGGAGATGTTTTATTCCTCCGTGGATAATGTGGTAACTTGGGTTATTAGACTTCCCTAGTGGGGGTCGGCCCTGTATGTGTTATGTGGAATAAAGGGTTATTAGAACACTCTAGTGGGGTCGGCCCTGTCACATTTTGTAAAGTGGTAAAGTTGGGGTCGACCTAGCTTGTGTAAAATACAAGTCAGAGTTGTGTATAAATAGAGGAGGTGTGTTCCTCATTTAACACACATTCACTCACTTGTGATTAGCGCACAAGTGAGAGAGAGATATGCTATGGAGGAGAAGGAGCTCATGGTTGAGTATTACATCTTTTTATTTGTTGGTCATCTATATTGAGGAAGCTTTACTGGGGTTTCTACCACATGAGGGTTTCCCAGGATAAATCTATGTCTCTTGTGTTTATGCTATGCTTGTTGTTCTTTCAGTGATCCTGTATATGCTACAGTTGTGAAATGGAATGTAATGCTAATATTTTATGTCTTATCATATTGAATCTTAACATGGTATCAGAGCTATCTTGAAGGAACGCAATGCATGGCACTTACGACACATGCTTCACTTGCGACAATTTGAAGGTTAAGGTTTTATATAGAAAAAACCCATCATCGTGGAACTTTCGCTATAAATCCATTTTGGAAAAGTTTCAAGATCTCAAACCTTTACAAGTCGTATATAACATCCCCCTGTACCTTGTGTCCAAAGGAAAGCCTCTAATTCATTGTACTTTGTGATTTATGATCAGTACAAAATAGGGTTTCTACCTCTTCCAGATCTCAGTCATAAACAGGTGACCTAGGAAGCAAGGTCACAACTTGGGCAAGGAAGCTCCAAATGAAATTTATTAAAAGGTGATAGGTAGAGCACGGATTGTAGTTTCACAGGAAATTTTTTCAGAGGCCGAAGTTGAACCAGTGACACGTAGCATGCCATACAAGTTCACTCTCCTATTTAACCCATAAACAAGTCACGGTGCGAGACTTAGCATAACTCTCTCTCAGAGAATCCAATTGAGGTAAGACCTATGGGGTTGGAAAGAGGACATATCAGGATACCGTAGGTATCTATTTCAATCCATGTGGATTTGTAATTTCAGATAGGCATCAGAAACAATCAGGTGCATAATTCTGTCAAAACAGAATTGGATTTTGAGCACCTTCATTCTTGGCTTATGACTGCTACAGGAATTTAGGGCTTTGGAGAAAGTTGGAATTTTTGGAATCAGAGTCCACAGCTGAATTATCCTTATCAAAATCGAAATTTAGAGACCAAGATTGAATTTTTTGGTTGGGAAGAAGGTCGGGCTTGATCAAACCCTAGTTCGGGATTTTGATCGGAAAGGTGGAAAATTAGGGCTTATGCAAAAGTTGGAATTTTTTAAGTCCGTGACCACGGCTGGAAGATCCTCAGAAAAATCGAATTTTAGAGCTTTGGATCGAACCTTTTGATTGGGCAAAAGGGTGGGCTTTATCAAACCCTAGTTCGGGGTCCTGTCCAGTGAATCCAGAAGTTTCAAAGGCAATTTTGAGGGGTCAAATTTTGCAGTTTTCAAAATTGAATTATACTAGCTTGATCAGCTTAGAAAGCCACATCTTTCCATCCATTTAGAAGTTTGAATTTTTAAGGTTTCTCTGACAAACCCTAATCCAGCTCCAGATCTAGTGTGGATCGCGTTAAAAGCAATACTTACAGGTATAACTTGAGGAGATACAAGTATGTGTTGAAATCTGATATGTTTGTCTTCATATTATTGAGGTTAGTACAATTATGATTGTTTGATAATGAATGCATGTGAATGATATAAGACATTTCATTGATTGGGGTTATGACACCTATGATTGTACTAATGCACTATGGTATTGTATGAGGATGATGTTGTCCGCTAACATGAAAGGTACAAATCAAGTTCTAGTTCAAGAACATATGACCATGGTGACATGAAGACAAAGACTCATCCATAGTCATGGATAGCATAGAAACTCTACTTACGAGGTATGTATGACTTTGTTCTACTATGCTTAACCTATGAGAATGCAGGTTCTAGCACAAGGTTTCTAAATCATTGAAGAGAAAAAAGAAGATATTGTTTGGGTAAGTTAAGACATAACCAAGCATGATAATCCAGGTATGTTTTCCTATATCAAGTTAGAAATCCTACTTTGTGTTAGGATCTTAGGTAAGTATACCTATGTATGAAATGATCGTGACCATACATAATGTTTTTATAGTATTGAGATTATACTAATGAATATATGTTTGTGTATGAGATCATGAGGATGACACTAGTGCACACTCAAGCATGCATAGTGGTACTGAATGGATAAGAAGTTCAAAGAAATATAGAGATCAAGCGAGAGGCAACCATAAAAGATAAGTATTTTAATTGTTATTTGAATCTCTGAAATAGTAAATGATATTGCTCGTAATAGTTGTATGCATATTTGTATTCCTAGAATATATCATGCATATTGTAAGCATTCATATAGCATTGAACAGTATACTACTAATATGCATATGATTGGTAAGTTGGACAAACATTCCATTGTTGCTTGTCTAGAATGAAACCTCTTTGCTGACATGCTGAGAGTTGTGCACGCTCTCGATAGTATGTTCTAGTAGAGATGGAAGGAATCTAGATAGCCACTGTATGCATACAGGATATGGAAAAGTGTTGTGTCAAAGTATTGTTCAAGATAGTTGCATAACTATGTGAATCATATCTGTATGCATAATAGATTATCATGTCAAACATGATTTGATGATTATGAAGTATTACTAATAATGTAATTAACTTTGATTTATAGGTAAGATCACGAAGAATGATGAACATCGAACAAGTGATGGATGCTCAACAAGAATACTTACAAATCAAACATACTATAGAAGGCTCGTGGCTAGAAGATTCTCTTAGAAAAGAGGAAGAGGATCATGATGAGATGTTTACTCCAAGTGGCTAGATAAGACCATTCTCTTAATGGTTTAATTGAAGAAGAAGTGCAAATCGAGAAAACTCCCAGAATTCAATTGAAGAAAGCTTTGTATGGAATGTAATGTCCCCAGTTTGACCCCATGGCATTAACATTATAAATGATGTAATATTGTTATGAATTGTTATGAAATCATGGTGAGGAGCTCAAGGCCAAGGCCCCGCCATCGATTTAGTGATGCATATGGTTTGCGTGCTAGCAATGCACATTGGAAATTCAAATATCATGTAATATGCATTTTAATAAAAATACCCACAACTAGCAATGCAATGCAACAAAGAGATGGGGGCATGATTTCACACGGAATTGGGAGGGAAAACATTCAAACCCTTGAGCCACTAGAGTCAAGCCAAATGTCAATAAGAGAACCCATCAAACCCTCAACTACCCATGTTGACTTTTGTACCCAACCATTGATTTCTCCCAAGAGTTGGTTGAGGTAGTTAATGCCTTGGGAATGGAGAGGTATGGCTGTCCAAATTTGGGTATGGGCAAGCCACCCTTTATGGAAAAACATGTTTGTCTCCTTGGGCAAGAATAGAGCCACGAAATTGCTCTTTAGGCCATTAGGCAACCATCAGTCTTGCTCCCTCACGCAACTCTAGCTGCCTGGGCGTTTCCCTCCATGGTTTTTCTGGGTTTCCCTTCATCTTTCTACCTGGGAAGGGGCGTTTTTGTATTGATTACCAGTGGGGAAGAAAACAGAACGTTTTTGGGTCTTCTTGGAGGTCATTTAGGCCATTGGAAAGGATCCCAACCAGTGGGGAGAAGTCGGTTTTGCTCCCTGGGGTTGAAATCGAAATTCCACAGTTTGCTTGGGTGAACCACGAGTTGGGAGAGCCAATGTGGACCCTGTTTTGTGAACACCTCTGTTGTAAATGTGTAACCCTGTCAATGATCATTTTTGTTGTGAGAAGAAAGAGTATGTTGGGGTATGGGTAATGGGTAATCCATTGTTCTGGCTTGAGCTTGAGAATAAGCATCCATTGTTCAAGTGTAGCCTGATGAACCCAGTTGGACTGGCTTGGCTGAGATGAAATGGTTAATGAGCTGTGTGTGAGCTGGAATGTTCCCTTTCCTTGTGAGAATCATGCCCAGCTCAGGGGTGGCCTTTGGACGGACTCAGTATAAGCTGTCGAAGAGCCTATGGTTGGGTGGAATGTTGCAGCGACATAGCTAGTTGCTCGGGACAATTACACAATGAAGATAAGTGTTCTCTGTTTATGTATTTACTTCTGCAATGCATCAATTTGATGACTGTTTTGATATGCTAGATGGGCATGAATTGTGTGTGTGGATTAGATTTAAATTCCGCTGTGCATATTACTTGATTGTATATGCACACCAATGTTTAAATTTTTACAGTTTTAAATTAGTGGGCTGAGTTTTATGAAATGCCCAGATAATAGTGCCATGTTCCCTCCCTTGCATTGGGTCAGTAGGTGGGTACATTACAGTACGGATACCCAGGATCGATAGTCATTTGATGAGATTAATGATCACCATGGGTGATGCAGATTTCAACCTTTGCTACAAGGTTGAAGATGGTGTCTACATACAGATGACATTCTTCTTGTAGATGGATGTAAGAAGGAACTCACCACAGAGTTCGAATAATATTGAGGCTCATATCAGTAGACCCATCTGACGAGAGATGGCACAGATAGATATGTAGAAGAACACTCAATGCAGAGTGTCAATGATGTTCAGTCACAAAGGGATAGATGATAGCTTCTTGACAAGATTGGGCTTTACAAAAAGTAAAGCTGATCCTAACCTTTACCTTAAGGTTATGGATGATGAACTTGTCATACTATTACTGTATCTGGATGATCTCTTTGTGACGGGGAATGAGAAGCAGATCATGGAAAGAAAGAAGAAGCTACAAAATTTGAGATGAAAGATCTCAGATTGATGCATTACTTCCTAGATCTGGAAGTATGGCAAGGCTCAAAAGGAATCTTTCTCAACCAGGGAAAGTATGCTGTGGAAATATTGAAAAGTTTTATATGTTGGAATGTAAAGTCATGGCCACTCCCATGGATTCCAACTTGAAGGTGTTAGCAGATGAATCGTTAGAGTTAGTGGATGTGACTCTGAAAGACATATTATTGGGTCATCGATGTATCTGACGAATACTAGGCCAGATATATGCTTTGCTGCGAACACCTTGAGTTAGTATCTAGTGGAACCTAGGCATATTCACTTGATAACTGCAAATCATGTGATGAGGTACCTAAAGGGTACGATAGAATTTGATCTATGTTATCTTGGAGATCATGAATTCCGATTGTATGGCTACATAGATGCTGATTGGGCAGGAAGTGTATTTGACAGGAAGAGCACATCGGGAGGATGTTATTGTCTGGGATCTTCCATGATCTCATGGTTTAGCAGGAAGCAATCTAGTGTGGCTCTCAGCACAGCTAAAGCGGAATATATTGCTGCTTACTCTGCTAGTTGTGAAGCGATATGGCTTCGGAAGCTGTTATCAGGATTGTTTGACTTGGAGATGGACCCCACTATGATCTTGTGTGACAACTAGAGTTGTATCAAGATGAATAAGAATCTAGTGTTCCATGATAAGTCAAAGCACATAGAGATCCGATATTTCTATATACGGGGTATGGTGCAGAAAGGAGCTATCAAGCTCGAGTATGTAAGCACTGACGAACAAGTTGTTGATATATTTACCAAACCTCTGTCTCGAGTAAAGTTTGAGTATTTCTGAGACAAGCTTGGTGTAGTTCAGAAGGACCCTCCTCGAAAGGGGGGGTGATGTGGTCACTAATGATGAGATTGCCTGCATTGACAGTGAGGTCGATGATGTGGATACTTGTATTGGTGATACCGACAGTAAGGTCGGTGAATGGTCCTTAGACTGGGTCTAAGTTGACAAGAGGATTGTATCATCCTTGGACACATGTTCTAAAATTGATCCATAGACATACGTCTCCGAGAAAGAAGTCCCCAGTGGACGAGAGGGATTGCATCATCCCTGAACTTCGGTTCCATGAATTGATCCGTAGACATATGTCTCCGAGAAAGAAGTCCCTAGTGGATGAGAGGGATTGCATCATCCTTGGACTTCAGTCCCCTAAATTGATCCGTAGTCATCTGTCTCTGAAAATTGATGATAGGACTGCATCGTCCCTGAGGTTTTAGTTCAAAATGTATGTGATAAATCCTAGATCTGATCTAGGTCACATCCAGTATGAAAAAGTACTAGCACTGTGGTCGGGATTGCATCATCCCTAGGCATGAGCTTTGTCTTAAATGGATCACGGACTGCATCGTCCCTAGGAATGATATTTGTCTTAAATGGATCACGGACTGCATCATCCCTAGACATGAGATTTGTCTTAAACGAATCACGGACTGTATCGTCCGTAGACATGAGATTTTTCTTAAACGGATCACGGACTGCATCGTCCCTATACATAAGATTTGTCTTAAACGGATCACAAACTGCATCGTCCCTAGACATGAGATTTGTCTTAAACGAATCACGGACCGCATCATCCCTAGACATGAGATTTGTCTTAAATGAATCAAGGACTGTATCGTCCTTAGGCATGAGAGGTGTCTTAAATGGATCAAGGAGTGTATCGTCCTTAGATGTGAGAGGTGTCTTAAATGGATCAAGGACTACATTGTCCTTAGACATGAGAGGTGTATTAAATGGATCAAGGACTACATCGTCCTTAGACATGAGAGGTGTCTTAAAAGGATCAGGATTGATCATCCTGTAAGTAGATCTGGATTGCATCGTCCATAGACATGAGAGGTGTCTTAAAGTGAGAGGGATTGTTCATCCCATAATTGGATCATGTGTATTGCAGAGTATGCTGTGATGGTGATACTGTTGATCAAGATGATGATGATCGAGATGATCCAAATGATGATGATCGAGATGACGATATTGTTGATCGAGATGATCCAAATGATGATGATCGAGATGATCGAGATGATGATGATCGAGATGATCTAAATGATGATGATCGAGATGATGATGATCGAGATGATCGAGATGATGATACTGTTGATCGAGATGATCTAGATGATGATGATCGAGATGATGATACTATTAATCGAGATGATCCAGATGATGATGATCGAGATGTTGATACTATTGATCGAGATGATCTAGATGATGTTGATCGAGATGATCCAGATGATGATGTTGATCCAAATGATCCAGATGTTGCGGTTTATCAAGATGATCCAGATGAGGCTATTGATTGAGATGATCCAGATTGTTGTAGCTGTTTGGATGCTGCAGAAGATGAAGACTCAATACTGAAGATCTTCTTGTATTGAAGATTTAAAGATGTTCCAGTAACTGGTTGAGTTACTGATGATGTATGAATAAATATTCCAATGATTTATAGATGTATTGTGTATCATGTAGTTGATGACTCCTTGCTCCTGCAGATGTTGTTATAATATCCTTCTCATTAAGGGGGAGTGTTGAAATATTGTAACTTCTAAGAATATTATATTTGTACTTTATTATTCCAGAGATGTTTCATTCCTCCGTGAAGACCTTATTATATATCCGGAGATGTTTTATTCCTCCGTGGATAATGTGGTAACTTAAGACTTCCCTAGTGGGGGTCGGCCCTGTATGTGTTATGTGGGTTAAAGGGTTATTAGACCACCCTAGTGGGGTTGGCCCTGTCACATTATGTAAAGTGGTTAAGTTGGGGATGACCTAGCTTGTGTAAAAGATAAGTCGGAGTTGTGTATAAATAGATGAGGTGTGTTCCTCATTTAACAGGAATTCACTCACTTGTGATTAGCGCACAATTGAGAGAGAGATCGGCTATGGAGGAGAAGGAGCTCATGGTTGAGGATTACATCTTTGTATTTGTTGGTCATCTATATTGATGAAGCTTTGCTGGGTTTTCTACCCCATGAGGGTTTCCCAGGATAAATCTATGTCTCTTGTGTTTATGCTGTACTTGTTGTTCTTTTAGTGATCCTGTATATGCTATTATTGTGAAATGGAATGTAATGTTGATATTTTATTTCTTAGCATATTGAATCTTAACAATTAGATTACCATTGATGCAATGGAAGGTTTCCTTGCAAACAGAAGCATTGGAAATTGCGATGAATCTCGAAACTTATCCTTTAGGATAAACTAGTGTAGGTATGGTACAAATACAGACACAACTAGCGAACCTAACATTACAGCTACAGGATATACAAAAAGGAAAATAAGTAAGCAAAGAGGTTTGGTGTACTAAATGTAAAGGAGAAGGAAATTCCAAGGAACATTGCCCTGTATTCATATATTACCTCACTAGTGGGGCACCAAACCCATTAAATCAACCTTAAGGACCATGGTGTGATATTTTTCGATGTAGAGGAAATTGACTAGAGGGCTGTTACCTACTCCATAAGTATGTACAGACACCAAAGAACCTGTACTGCACATTTTGTAAGTCGGTTGGACATGATGACACCAACTGCAGAGCATATGACCTCATGATAGAAAGAAATCATGATGTCTATAGAGTCCAAGAAGATATACAGAACAACAATGAGAATGCATAGTATGATCAAGGTGCATACAGAGGACGTGGTGGATTTAGAGGAAGAAGATGTAATACTGGCCCAGGATGAGTAGAGGTCATATTTTATGTTATAATTGTAGTCAACCTAGACATTTGGAAAGGGATTATTAGAACCCTTGCACTACTTGAAAGTATTGTAAATATTATGACCATATAATTGAAGCATGTCCCATTTTGCTAGGCAAAATGCAAGAAAAGAGACCACAAGGATAGAACCCGAATATTCAAATGATCGCAACTAAGAAAAGGAATGAAGATCACAACATCCATGTTGTGACATGAAGTGGAACTTCGACAAGAAATAATAGAACAAATGAAGCTTCGAATTCTGGTATTCACATTAACAAACCAAAGCCTACTCATGGGCCTTGGGTGAGTAAAATAGTTGGAAAAATACATGCATTCGACCCTAACAGAGAAAAATAAGTATTCATGGAAGCAAGAACATAATTCCAAGACTTGGGAGCTTTGACTACAAGGACCCCTTTATGAAGCGATCAGATACTTGTACTAGATATTCCATTCTTGTATGATGGGTTGTGAGCTTTGGCAGAACAGACAAATCCTGTAACATAGTTTCTGTAAAGTTGCATAAAAATTCTAAGGCATGAACACACCTTAGGGGAACTGCAGAATGTGATGGGATATTACGAGCAACACAGTACAGTAAACGATGCACATAGAGAATTCCATCACATTCAGAACCATACAAGGACAGGAAGAGAAATGAGGTTAAGCATGCAAATTGGAGATTTTGAAATGAACTAGGTCATCCTCGACCTGGGTTCAGAGGTGAACGTGCTGACAAAAAAAACATGGGAGCAGATGGGGAAACCAAAGCTATCTTGGTCTCCTATACAATTGAGATTAGATAACCAACAGAAGGTTATACCTTTTGGGAGGATATCAGGTGTTCTTGTTGACATTGATGGAGTGCAGAGTACATCATACTTTCAGGTGATTGAGATCATAGACGATAGTAATCCTTATCCTACACTATTAGGGATTGACTGGGAA
Source organism: Larix kaempferi (assembly GCA_027924585.1). Classification (NCBI taxonomy): domain Eukaryota; kingdom Viridiplantae; phylum Streptophyta; class Pinopsida; order Pinales; family Pinaceae; genus Larix; species Larix kaempferi. The sequence continues at coordinate 9,235,810 of BSBM01000130.1, forward strand.
TTTTATAACCTCGCAATTATCAACTTGAAGAAAAAACAAATGATATTTGAAGGAAGGGATATTAGGGTTATTGCACCCCTGGATCCTTCACAAGGAATGAGGTATGTTGAGCCAATAAGAGAATACAGAGATCAAGAGCTAGATAACATTTACAAGATGATAATTAATCAATAGGATTACATTAATCCTATAGAAGATGGAATGTTGAGTTGGAGATGTGATGGTTCCTGTGTATCAAAGTTAGACACATGACTGGAGAACTGGCAAAGTAGAATGCATGAAGTATCAACTAGGCGATGTGCAAGGATGACAAAGTCACTTCACTGGATTGGAACAGAGGTAAGTCAAATTCCTTCTTATGATGGTTTGGGTAGTATACATGCATTATTTCATGAATATCTAGCATCAATTTTAGATGAACATAGGCTATCAACTCTAGATATAGCATTGTGAGATACACCTGCTAGGTGGTGGGATGCGCATAAAGACAATTTGAACACATGGGAAGAATGTCAGCACTTAATGTAAGTTGGATTTACTAAACAAACTAATAATGTACAAGCAATGTACAATGGACAAACTGATCCTAGAGATCATATAGAATCTTTCTTGAAAGCATGGAGGCATATACCAAAGACAGAGTGGGTCCATATGTTTGTGCACACATTGGATCCAATAGAAAAGAACTGGTATACAGAAACAAAACTTTGACATGGTACAACATATCAACACATGATGATAAAGAGCTTTCAGCTAACCTTCAGTTTTGAGGATGACTTCCCGAGCATTAATGAGGCTCTGTAGATCATTAAAAATAAGATATTTGATGATGTCCCATTGCTTGTGTATAGTCAACCAAATTGGGAAATATAATTGGAACATTCCCTTGAGTGTTATAATTTTACAGAGGATGAAGATAAAAATGAAGACCCTTGAGACGTGAATATACAACAATTTGAAGGAAAACACGATGTACAACGACCCAACTTGGAGATTCCAGACATGAGTAACCCCATTAAGACTAAAAAGATCAATATTAGCACAGATGAAGAACCAAATTTTGCCTCTATTGGAGATTACTGGGATGAAGAAACAATGGGACAGATCGCAAACCTACTGCATGAATATCAGTACTTGTTCCCTACCAAGTTTTATGAAATGAAAGGCATTTTAGGTGACTTGGTAGTTATGAAAATACCTCTCAATCATGATGCGAAGCCTATCAAACAAATACCTTACAGATTGAACCCCAGATATAAAGAAAGAGTGGAATTAGAAATTGATAAAATGTTGTAGGCAAGGATCATTGAACCAGTACAAGAGTTAGAATGGATAAGTCCCATGGTGGTTCAAGACAAGAAAGCTAAAGGGGAAATCAAAATTTGTTTGGAACTCAGAAAGTTGAATGATGCATCTATGCATGACCCATTTACTACTCCATTCACAGATGAAGTACTAGATAATGTAGGTGGACAAGAGGCATACTCTTTTACTGATGGATTTTCTGGCTACCATCAGATCAGAATTGCTACGAAAGATAGACACAAGACTACATTCACTACTAAATGGGGATCATTTCAGTATACTATTATTCCTTTTCGGTTGAAGAACACACCGGGTATCTTTTTAAGGGTGCTTGTAGATGAATTTAAGGATTATATTCATAAATTCCTGGAGTTTTACTTTGATGACTGGACAGTATTTGGCCTTTTGAAGGACCATCATGCAAACTTAAGGATGATGTTAGAAAAGTGTAGACAGTATCATATTTCCTTGAACTTAAAGAAGTGTGTATTTTGTGTTCCTTATGGCATTTTGTTAGGACACATAGTATGCAAACAAGGATTGATGGTTGATCCAATGAAGATAGCTATCATAGTAAATATCCCACCACCTAATTCAGTTAAGCAACTACACACTACATTGGGACACATAGGATACTATAGAAAATTCATTAAGGGATATGCACAGATAAATGCGCCTATGGAGAAACTATTGAAAAAAAAATCAAAGTACGAGTGGATTGAATATTTCCAAAGAGGATTGGATACACCAAAAGAAAATATGGTCACAACACCTATTCTAGTATTTCCTTATTGGAATAAGTCATTTCATGTACATGCAAATGCTTCATATATAGCACTTGGCATTTTACTAGCACAACTTGGTGACTGAGGCATCGACCATCCAATTTAATTTTCTAGTAGAAATCTATCTTCAACAGAAAATAATTACACCACAACAAAGAAATAAGGATTAGCCATGGTGTATGCATTGCAGAAATTCAGGCACTATTTGCTAGGTTCACACTTTTGCATGTTCATTGACTATTAAGCTTTAAAGTACTTGGTCAATAAGCCAACGTTAGGGGTAAGAATATGCAGATGGACTCTAATTTTATAGGAATATGATTTTGAGATCATAGTGAAGCCAGGAAGATTAAATGTAGGACCTGACCATCTGTACGGATTGAGTCAGGAGAGGAACCTAGTAATTTAGAGGATAATTTACTAGATGCGCAGTTGTTTGCTATTAACATAGAAGATGACTACTTCAAAGACATTGTAGAATTTCTAACCACAACATTAGCACCTGTAGAATTCACTATGGAGCAGAAGAAACAATTAGTGCTAAGATCAGATGATTTTACCTTGATTGCAGGGCAATTATATAAATTGGGACCGGATGAAGTGTTGCGTAGGTGTTTACTAGAGCATGAGAGACCAATCATACTTGATGAAGCACATTCAGGAGTATCTGAAGGACACTATGCAGGGAAAGCCAGTGCGCATAAGATTTGAGAGCAGGATTGTGGTGGCCTACTATACATAAAGATTCAAAGGATCATTGCAGGAGTTGTGATGTATGCCAGAGAACAGGGAAGCCATCTCATAGAGATGAGATGACATTGATGCCACAATTGACTTTACAAGAATTTGATAAATGGGTTATTGACTTTGTGGGACCTATTACCCCACCAGGGAAGAGAACTGGCTCGAGATAAATCATTACAACTACAGATTATCTAACTTGATGGGAAGAAGAAAAAATAGTGAAGGACTGTAGTGCGGTTACATCAATGTAGTTCATCTTTGAGAACATCTTGACAAGGTTTGGATGTCCAAATATTCGAATGAGTGATCAAGAAAATCACTTCCTGAATAGAACCATTGAATCCCTGACAGAATAATTTCATATATATCATCAGAAGAGTACACCATATTATCCACAAGCTAATGGTTATGTGGAGGACTTTAATAAAGTATTGGATAATGCATTGACGAAGGTATACAATACAAATAGGGATGATTGGTATCTCAAAATACCAATAGTATTATGGGCATATAGAAAAACGCGTAAAAATTTGACAGGTCATACACCTTTCAGGTTAGCATATGGACAGGAAGTTATCATGGCCATTTAATACACAGTACTAAGCTTGAGCATTGCAGCATTTACAGGCATGGATGATGCTGAAATGATGAATGAAAGCCTATTACAGTTGATTGGATTGGAAGAAGACCGCTTCATTCGAGGATTTCACCAACAAGTGCAGAAAGCTAGAGAAAAGCTATGGTATGATAGACACATCAAGCACAAGTTATTCTAGGTAGGATACCTTGTTCTCCTCTATGATAGAAAATTTTTGAAATTTCCTGGAAAGTTTAGAATGCATTGGTTAGGGCCATACACTATTAAACATGTTACTAATGGTGGCACAATCCAACTAACCACATTACTTGGGGAAATACAAGGACTTGTCAATGTAGTAGGTTAGAGCCTTACAGGGATGTGTTCGGATATCCATCATCTATTTCGGGATACATCATCTATTTCAGGATCTTGCATGATCTATTTCAGGATATGATCTATTTCAGGATCATCTATTTCAGGATATGATCTATTTCAGGATCTTGCATGCAGAGGCATGCATCCCAGTCACCAGTTTGATGCCTCCAGCACCTTATCCACCTTCTTCTAGCACCCGGGAGCCACTTACCACAGAGTTTTAGCCCTCCCAAGCTGAAAGGCGCCCTCTTCTCACCTACTGCCAGAGAAGGGCGCACTTGCTCACCTACCACTGCAGATTCACTCCAGTTACATTCAGTTAGCTCCGATTCTCCCTGATTTGAGGCTAGTTTCACTCTCGACTGACTGTATCACTTCCGTTTGACCTCCAGTTTGATTAGGTGACTTGTTCTGACTTCAGTTAGCCTCCCATGTGCCCCCACTGAGCCTCCAGATCCTATATTAGTGCTACACACTTCAGTTACATTTATTACACTCAGTTAGACTCAGTTTGACACCTGGATGACTGGTTGTTGTGATTGATGAGCACCACCGATGATTGATGAGGACTCCTAGATAGAGTCAAGCTACTCCATTTAGTGATTCGAATGGCCTACTTAGTCAATTCGAATTGCTCATTGACAGATATTGTAATCTATTGTAATTCATTCACCCTTTCTGGGATAGAGAGCACTGCTGCATGTTTTGCACAGTTTTGCACCATATTTTCTATGTTCATCTGTTGTGATTGATTTACTTGTTCATTAGATCTGCTGTGACTAATTTTACATGGTATCAGAGCCATTGCAGGGACAAGATCTCTTTTCTACAGGTGTTTATACAAGAAGATTTGACTGAATTGCTAAAAATTGCAAAAAGTTTGGCATGAGATATCTCAAGGGCATTCGCTCCTGTGCATGCAAAGCTTGAAAATTATTCCAATACCACTCCAGAAGCTTGAGTTACCACATAATTCCTGGATCTGATACATTGGACCTATTCAACATTGCTTGAAATCCAATCCCAGGTGTGATGCAACTCTCAAAGGGTGGATTGTTCGACCTTATTGTGGTTGTTTTGATGTGATTTGCAGGTTTATTGTCTCCTTCAAGTGCACTCGCTATTTTCTGCATGCAAGTTTTCCTCCTTCAATTGCATTCGCTATAGTCTGCATGCAAGCTTCCTCTTCATCAGTTGACTCAATCCTTGCAATGGAATACTCTTCTTCAAAGCCTATCCTCACCCCATTCAATTATTTTGATTGGAAAGATGATATGGAGATCATATTACGTTCAAAAGGTTACTACCGAGTCACTCTTGGTCTTGAATTGGAGCCAAACAATGTAGCAGAAAGAACCAAACACTACAACAAGCTTGATGAAGCTTACGGTCTTCTTTGTCTCTCCATCTCCAAGGATCTTCACTTCCATCTCAGCGGATTGAAGACTCCAAAAGCCATATGGGAGCAACTTGAAACACTATTCGGCAAGCAGGATGAGCTTAGGGCTTTTCAATTAGAGAATGAATTGATTGGCCTTAATCCTGAGAATTTCGAGACCATCAATGAATTCTTCACAAAATTCAAGAACTTGAACTTGCAATTGAAGAACAGTGGTGTTATCAAAGAGGATAAACAGTTGATCCTCTCCATTCTAAGCAAGCTTGGGAAAGATTATTCGGTATTTGTCTCCACTTTCAATTCCGGTCGGCTAACTACCCCGAATTGGAAGATGCCTACCTTGAATGCCTTCATTGAGTCCGTTACGAAAGAGCATGACAAGTTGATTCAAATGGGGTCCATAAGCTCCAAAGATTCAGCCCTATTTGTTCAAGGACCCAAGATATCGAATGGTAAAGGAAAGCTAAAGAAGGAGAAGCCCAAATTCGAGCCTCACAAGCAAAAAGACAAAGGCAAGCAAACGGATGCACCATCCAGTTCGAAATCCAAGCAAAAGGGCAAAGAAGGTAACCAAAAATCTAAATGTACTTATTGTAACCGTGGCTTTCATCCTGAAAGTTCATGTATGAAGAAGACTATAGATCAAATGGCCCTCCTTTTGGAAAAGAACAACATAACCCTTCCTGACGGTGCAAGGAAGAAGGATCGGAATGACGATCATGAAAGAGGACAAGCACTCATGGCAACGGTTTCGAAGCCCACTCTCTTGATAGATTCGGGTGCATCAAATCATATGGCTGCAAATATTGATTCTTTTTCCTCATTCGATCCAAACAGCTCCATCCCCATCCATTTGGGAGATGACTCAAAAATTTCTTCAAAGGGCAAAGGTACGATTCATGTAGATCATGGATGCTTTCAGAATGTTCTCTATGTGCCTTCCTTAGCTTCGAATCTCCTTTCTGTGTATCAAATGACACATACTGGTGATCCAAAGAAAGTCACATTCAGCCCTAATACAGTTGAAATTTCTGATATTAAAAGTGGAAGACTAGTTGCGGTTGGAAAGGCAAACCACACTGCAAAATGTTATGAGTTTTCGCACTTTATTCCGCTTGCAAAGCCCACTGCTCTTCGCACACATGGTAATGAGGTTAGTAGGCTTTGGCATGAAATATTTAGACATCTAAATTATAAGTATTTGCTGCTGCTATCAAATAAATCCATGGTAGATGGGCTTCCACAACTCCGTTCCTCAAAGGGAATATGCACCGGTTGCATTATTGGGAAGCACCCCGAGCACAGATTCGACCGCGGCAAGGCTAGCAGAGCCTCTACTATTTTGGGATTGATCCATTCTGATATCAGTGGTCCGCTGCCCCATATGTCATTAAATGGTTCAAGGTATGTTTTGACATTTATTGACGATTTTTCCCGCTTTACATGGGTATTCTTTCTCAAAAACAAGTCAGAAGTGCTTGGAAAATTCAAGGATTTTAAGGCTTCTGTTGAGACCACCACTGAGAGCAAGATCAAAGCTCTTAGATATGATAATGGTGGGGAATATATCAAGTCCGAGTTGCTGCAACTTTGTGCCCAAAGCGGAATCAAGATCCAACATACAGTTCCCTACACACCCCAGCAGAACGGTGTAGCGGAAAGGAAAAATCGGTCACTGAAAGAGATGGCTACATGCATGATTGAATCGAAAGGTTTGGCTGCAAATCTTTGGGCTGAAGCAATCAATGTTGCTGCATATATACAGAACCGTGTTCCACATTCATCCGTGAAAGGTATGACTCCTTTCGAAGCATTCTTTGGTCACAAACCGGATGTGTCAAATTTGAGAGTTTTTGGCTCTACTGCATGGGCTAGAATTCCTTCTGAGAAGAGACGAGCTTTGGATCCACAAAGTATCGAGTGCATATTGATAGGATATGGGGAAGAATAAAAAGCATATAAACTCATGGATATCAGATCTAAAAATATATTCATAGAGCGCAGTGTGCAGTTTGAAGAACCGCTTCAAGAATTGCAACTAGTTGAGGAGAAAACTGCCGATTCACCGCCTTCACCAGAAGAAGATTCGAGCAGCGATAATGAAGGTATGAGTTCTGATATTTCTGATATTGTAGCAGAATATGATGATCATGACATATCAGGTTCGGAATCCGATCATTCAGATCCCCCTCAGTTACCAAAGTGGGCCCAAAACACTCTACAATCTGCTGGTTCTAGTCTTGGAAATCCTGCTGATCCGAGACGAACAAGAGGAGACTTTCAAAGGGCAGGTATGGCTCTTTCTATTGCTGATCCATTTCTTCCTGAGATTTGTTATTTGATGGCTGGTTCAGATCCCCAATCATACTATTCAGCCCATCGAGATCCGAGATGGAAAGATGCCATGGATGAAGAGTACAGTTCTCTTCAAAAGAACAATACATGGGAGCTAGTTTCTCTTCCACCTGGAAGAAAATTAGTGAAGTGTAAATGGGTCTACCGTACTAAAGTTGCTACTGATGGCACTATCAGCAAATATAAAGCAAGGTTGGTGGCAAAAGGTTTTTCCCAAGTCCAAGGAGTGGACTACACAGAGACCTTTGCACCGGTTGCAAAGATGGATTCCATCCGCCTTGTTTTAGCTATTGCCGCATCCAAGCACTGGGAGGTGCATCACATGGATGTGAAGAGTGCATTTTTACATGGAGACCTTGCTGAAGAGGTCTATATGCAGCAGCCAGAGGGTTATACATCAGATCCATCATTGGTTTGTACATTGAAGAAATCTTTGTACGGGTTAAAACAGGCCCCAAGAGCTTGGTACGCAAAGATGGACTCCTTCCTTCTTTCTCAGAATTTCCAAAGATGCAAATCTGATCCGAATGTCTATCTTCAGCGAGTTAAAGGTAATTTGTTGGTTATTGTACTTTATGTTGATGATCTGCTTATTAATGGTAGCACACTTACTTCAATAAACAAGCTAAAATCTGCCTTAAATCTAGCTTTTGACATGAGCGATTTGGGCTTGCTGAGTCACTTTTTGGGCTTGGAGATAGCTCAAAATTTCGATGGGATCACTATATCTCAGCAAAAATATGCTTCCGACCTGTTATTGAAGTTTAATATGGCTGAATGTAAGGCAGCCCCGTTCCCATTCCTCTCAGGAATCAGTCTTGAGGAGGGAGATTCCACACCGCTTGCAGATTGCAATATGTATCGACAGTTGATTGGTTCACTACTTTATTTGACACATTCACGGCCTGATATCTCATATGCCGTGAGTGCCGTGTCAATATATATGCAGCAGCCACATGAGCTTCATTGGCGAGAAGCCAAGCGGATCTTGCAGTATGTGCAAGGTACGAGACAGTTTGGCATACATTATGCTGCAGATTCTGAGCTAGATTTCATTGGTTTTACTGATTCAGATTGGGCAGGTGATAGCATTGATCGGAAGTCCACTTCCGGTTATGTTTTCATGATTGGTCATGGTGCTATTTGCTGGTCCAGCAAAAAGCAAGCAACCATTGCACTTTCTTCAGCAGAGGCAGAGTATCGAGGGGCAGTCAATGCCTGCATTCAGGCAGTTTGGTTGCAGGGTATTCTTTCCGAGTTTGGTTTTGGTGGCACTACTTCGACTGTCCTATTTTGTGACAATCAAAGTGCTATCAAGATCTCCACAGATCCAGTTCAGTGGCAGAGGACCAAACACATTGAGATTCATATGCATTACATTCGACAGTTGGTGCATGACCGCACCATCATTCTGCAATATTGCCCTACTGATGAGCAAATTGCAGACATCTTCACCAAGAGCTTCACTGAGAAGAAGTTCTCTTACCTCCGTTCACTGTTGGGGGTGAGTTCCATCATGGTGGAGACAGATTGATTCATTATTATGCTTTAGCTTGAGGGGGGGCTTTCTTCCCACTGGGTTTTCCCTCTTTCCTCACTTAGTTTATTTTCAGCATTTTTTTTTGGATTATTGTATTGGGGTGACCTTTGGTCTTAGTTACCAGGGCCCCACATTATTTTAGTTGGCACATCATAGTCTAGCTTGAGGGGGGGTGTTCGGATATCCATCATCTATTTCGGGATACATCATCTATTTCAGGATCTTGCATGATCTATTTCAGGATATGATCTATTTCAGGATCATCTATTTCAGGATATGATCTATTTCAGGATCTTGCATGCACAGGCATGCATCCCAGTCACCAGTTTGATGCCTCCAGCACCTTATCCACCTTCTTCTAGCACCCAGGAGCCACTTACCACAGAGTTTTAGCCCTCCCAAGCTGAAAGGCGCCCTCTTCTCACCTACTGCCAGAGAAGGGCGCACTTGCTCACCTACCACTGCAGATTCACTCCAGTTACATTCAGTTAGCTCCGATTCTCCCTGATTTGAGGCTAGTTTCACTCCCGACTGACTGTATCACTTCCGTTTGACCTCCAGTTTGATTAGGTGACTTGTTCTGACTTCAGTTAGCCTCCCATGCGCCCCCACTGAGCCTCCAGATCCTATATCAGTGCTACACACTTCAGTTACATTTATTACACTCAGTTAGACTCAGTTTGACACCTGGATGACTGGTTGTTGTGATTGATGAGCACCACCGATGATTGATGAGGACTCCTAGATAGAGTCAAGCTACTCCATTTAGTGATTCGAATGGCCTACTTAGTCAATTCGAATTGCTCATTGACAGATATTGTAATCTATTGTAATTCATTCACCCTTTCTGGGATAGAGAGCACTGCTGCATGTTTTGCACAGTTTTGCACCATATTTTCTATGTTCATCTGTTGTGATTGATTTACTTGTTCATTAGATCTGCTGTGACTAATTTTACAGGATGGACCTACTCCTATGACCATAAATTAAACAACGTAATGTTTTTTGAGTGTCATGAGCAGTTGAAATTGGACACTAAACAGAGAGCAAAGTCTGTACACAACAATTTTTCCATAATGCGAAGTTCACAGATCCAAGGATGTGTTGCGAAGCACACATAGCAAGTCAAGTTGCAAAGTAAAAGAAGGGGTAGTGTTGCGAAGTTCCATCAAGAAAAGGGAAACAAAAAGTGAGCTTCACCACTTACCTAACCTCTGGTGAAGCTAGAGAAAAATAACAATTACAAATTTTGTTTGAAAACTAGTTGTTGTACAATATTTTTGAGAAATCGGATTTTTCAACTTTAAGGGTTACTTGTCCATTGAAGACACATTTAATGCAAGGCAAGAACATGATCTAATCTACATTTGGACAATGAACATAGAATTTAATGGTAATTTAGCCATTTTTAGGCACATCTCAGTTTGGGTTATGGCTATATATAGCATAGAAGAACATAGTTACTTGTTTTACTGCGATTGTTATTTTTACCATGAGTAAATTTTGAGCTTTTACCGGCACAGAGCAAAAAATTCTTACAGTACATGTCTGAGCAAGAAGAACTACAAGAGGTATTAAATAAATTCCAACAATCCGGTATAGAAATAGTTATGAAAACATCTATGAAGAAGTTCCATCAAGAGAAGGGTGCGTCTTCTAGGATCTCGCCTCGGAATGCACCAGAGTATAAATAGAAGGATATGAATAAAGCAAAGGAATAACAGAATACCCATCCTACAGAAACACCATGAGAGCACCAGAGAGAGTAAACTCATGAGAGGTCGATTCTGTTGATACCTGAGTACATTCCGCCATGAAAAGCTGATGCACTAGCGGTAGTGTTGAAGATGAACACACAGTATGACATCCCTCTATCATCGATTTCAAGCCATGTTCAGGAATAGGACAACTTGTTGGGAAAGATCCCAGATATTAAGTTCACAGACTAAAATCTGTTGAATGATGCCAAGTATATGCAGTTCCATCCAAACCAATATATGCGCAGAAAGTTCAACGAAGCCAAAAAAAACCATAGAACCACAGGAGTGGATTGCACTGTTACAGTGTTCAGGACTATTGAACCTCTTGAGAATTCCACACTTCAGGTGAAGTCCGGAACTAACAACCATCGTGCGTGTGTTGCTGCAATGCACACACTAGGGATACTTGTGGCTAGACTGCAAAATAAACATAAACATTGATCTAATATATAGGATCACGCATCTCAGCAAACGAGGTAGTGACCCTACAATGGAATTTTTGGGTAAGAACAAAGATAAAGAACTCGCCAGACAGATGAAGAGCAACTTTGGATTAGTTAAAGGAACTCGGGGCTATCAGTTAGAACAGATTGAAGATGATGCCGTGAAGTTCACAGTACAGTTTCTCGCTGGAGGGTACTCAAAAAAAGCAGACCGAAAGAAGTCCCGACTGCCGTGATCTCCTTAATTGCTAAGGCTATGCTGGGGCTACTGTTCAGCTAGGTGGGCTACCTGTTAAATGGATTTCCAGACAATGTAGTGGATCCACAGGATAATGGATATCAGTTTCATTATAGTTGGATGATAGTCCTCATCACATTTGTGGCTGGATAGAGCCACGGTACCAACAAAACATACCATTGTTCCCCGATGACTACAAAGAACCTTGGTACATAAATATGTGGAGTAATACAAATCCAAAAATACCAAGGTTGAACAATGTGCAACTACACCCATTCTACAGCAGTTATGTAAGGTGATTACGTGCACTTCACGTATCCCGAAAGAGGTGACATCGATGGACATTGGGAAGATGAGATTCAAGGCCGATCTCCATTCTATATTTATATATCCCAGAGAGCCAACAAATTTGGATTGGTATGAGGGTCAATATCAGCTGGCAACATAGAATATTGACATCATGATTGAGGATTTTCCATCGGAATGGAAATTTGATGTGCCATAAACACTAATTACGACATCTTATGAGAACGGTAGTGATAGTGACAAGCAGGATAAAGATGGTGATGGAGGAGAAGATGATCAGCAGGAAGAAGAGCAGGGACAGGAATAGCAACAGGTTGTCGATCCTCTAGTAGGATAAAAGAGAAATAAACCTGCCACAGATGTGTCGAAGGGGTCAAAAAGAAAGGAACAGAAAGAGACTAAGACTCCGCTTGATGCGAACTTGGAAGATGATGACTATGACTGCATCGCAACCAGATTCCATGCCCATATCGAAGAAACACTCGCAAATACAGACAAGAAGCAAGAGAAACTTTAAATAAACATGGCAGAGAGGAACGTCAAGGTGAAGAATATCATGGAAAAAGTAGAGCATGTACAGAGGGATATAAGGAAAGGGTTAGACTCTGAAGATAGATCAGAGGAAACAAGCTGGAGAAAAAGAAAATAACCTTCACTAACAATGCAACCTCGATTGGTGCGCATTGAGCTGACAAATATTATATTCCCATCAGACGAAGTCACTGAAGGTGCGAAGCATCTTGCACATTTAGACATTAATGTGGGAATGCTACCTATAGAAGGATTGCATGATCTACACTTGCAAGTCGTAGAAGAGATTAAGTACATGGACATGATAGCATACAACCATCATCTGAAGCTAGAAGAGAACTACAACGAGTTAAAGAATGAATTCCAACTGAAGACGGATGAGTTAGTAGACGCTCGCGAAAGGAAGAAGAAGCTGAAGAAATCTATAGAGGAAGTCTCTGCTAATTGTCAAGGCTTCGACGAAGAAGTTGAAGTAGAAGCGACTATATTCAATATTGGTACTGCAGTTGATAGCCTTAAAGAAAATATGGAAGAGATGGAGATCGGATACAAAGAGAAGATTGTAGACTTGGAGGCTAGAAAACAACCTAGCACTCCATAAGAAGTAAAATAAAAAAGAGCTGAAGAATTAAGAACTTCGACAAAGAGCATCTCCATGGAAGTTGCAAGATGTCAATACTTGTTAGAAGAAGTGACCAAGTCATGGGCCATAGTACAGGAAGACCCAGACTTACAGAAGATATAGGGAAAGGTGCAAAAGAAGTAGAAGCACCTTGAATCAGTGAATGCAGTGATGAAGGACTTGTCGTCGAGGCAGAGAATACAGAAGTTCGAAGAAACAAAGGAGCTCCAAAAAGGGTTGCAGGAATTAAGGAATAAGGAAGTAGAAACTATGACAAAGTTGCAACCTATGCAGGAAGAGGCATTAGTGCTCTATGAAAATATTGAGGTGAAGCTGCAAGAACTTTGCACAACAGGAAAGACAATTAAGGACTAGATGCAGGAACAGATATCTACGATTATGTTCGATACAGTGAAATAATATGAGCAGGAAACTAAAGAGGATGTTGTAAAGTTGAGAAAGACATTTCAAGAGTTTGCAGTGAAGATGAAGATCCCAAGCAACATGAAGTCAGCAAAACCCAGTGGAAGTGGCTTGGGGGTGAGCCACAAGTAAGTGTTAGGGGCCTTTTGGGAGTGGCCCAAGAAGAGGAAGTTAATAAGGCAAGTACAATTAGGTGAGGCCTAACTTGACCATTTTTGGGAGAAATGTGACTCCATAAATCTCGGGCAGAGGGTATGGAGCAAAGTACAGTTCGAAGAAAAGGACCTCTTTCCTTGATAAAGATGAAGTACTAAGGACAACCAGAGGTGGTTGGGGTAGTTAAGGGCTGAGCAACAGCCTGACTACTACAAGAACATGAATTTAAGAAGCAGAATGGTGTAAAGGACATGCCACTACAAAATTTGGTGGTGCGTTGTGACAGAAAACGACGGAATCAGAGGAAGTAGCGTAAAAGGGATAATAGAGTTAAATCTTAGCATGGTCTACAGGAGAACCACGTGGTTTTAGTGTTTTGGGTACTATGGGGGTTCTCCCATAGTTATTGTAATATGTGACCTTTGGGAACACCTATATATAGGAGTAATTTTGTATAAGGAATGGTTAGAAACTGGAAGGGTATCTTGGGTTTGTTTCAAAAGTATTGTAATAGGAGAGTAGTGATCAGAGAGAGAACGGACTCTACAACTTAGTGTGTAGATATATGATTGTAGAGAAGAGTCTGCAACTAAGTGCACAGAATGGAACTGTTACCCTTCCAAGATAATATAAGAACAGTTCACATGGATGTATCTCCCTCCTGGGGTGAACCATGTAAATCCATGTGTTTATATATATGAGTTATGAAGTTTTTATGCATATGAGGTTATGGCTAGAATATGTATTTGCTTTCGTATGCATGTGAATGGTAATTGTATACTAAGTAAATGGAATACATGTGTATGAATGCTATGGAGGAACACTTAGAATGATGAATGCGTAGCTAACCGATAAATATAGTAGAGATTCAACTTAGTTATGTGTGTTGTTGATAATTTTACGAAGTGCAGCGTAACTTGTTCATTGTAGGTCTATTAGTTTATGTTAAGTAGGGATTTTAGAGAGTTCATTAACCACATCTGCACATCGCCATGGTTACAGAAGGTTGATTCTGTAACCCCCCATCTTTACTTCGAGTGATACTTCAGCCTGTTTACAAGTTGATGTCGAAAGGGCTAGTGAGAGGGTCTTTGTGGTTGCTGCGTTAATTTCACTGAAACTGGGCCCACCTAGAAGTAGACCAACATGAATATGCTTGCAACTTGATCATCTGTAGGGAAAAAGAGCACTTCAAGAACGTGATCATGAATAAGCTTTCTTATGAAGTGCATATGTAGCTCAATTGTTTTGTTGCGTTGTTGTTGAACTGGATATTTGGCGAGCTTGATGGCACTTTGATTGTCTTACCAAAGGGGATTCATATGCTGCTGTTGGAATCCAAAATCTAGAAGGATCTGTTGAATCCATAAAGCTTCTTGAGTGGCGCTAACTGTTGCATGATACTCTGCTTCTACTGAAGAGAGAGCAAGAGCTTGTTGTTTCTTACAAGCCCAAGTGATAGGTCTGGAACCAAGATTGAAGACATAACCTGCAATAGAATTTTGAGCATCAAGATCGCCAACCCAATCTAAATTAGTGAAACCAACCAATAAAGGAGTCCCCCTTGAACTGTAGTGAATCCCAAACTGAATAGTACCCCAAATATATCGAAGTATTCTTTTTGTTGCTTTCCAATAGCGGGCAACACAAAAAATAAAAAATAAAATATCAGGATGTGTATGACTCAAGTATAAGAGACTACCAACAATATGCCGATACAGGGTGGCATCAACTTTGGGTAAAGTGTAAGTGGAAGAAATTTTGACTCCAGACTCAAAGGGAGAGAGGGTTGGTTTACAATATTCCATGTGAAAGAAACGAAGAAGGTCACAAGCATACTTAGATTGAGAAATAAATATTCCTTCTTTGGTTTGCAAGACTTGGAGGCCAAGAAAATAATGCAAATATCCTAACTACGTCATTTCAAATTTTTTCTTAAGACTAGATTTCACATGGGCTAAAAGCTTAGGGTCACTACTAGTAAGAATAATATCATCAACATAAAGAACAAGGATGATGAGATTGTTTCCTACTTTCTTGGTATAGACATTGGGATCAGACTAGAATCTAGAAACACCAGTTTGAAGGAGGAAGTTATCCATTTTGGCATACCAGGCTCGAGGAGCTTGCTTGAGGACATATAGGGATTTCTTAAGGAGACATACAAGACTAGAGTCATTCTGAACATATCCAGGAGGTTGTTCCATGTAAATTTCCTCCTGAAAATCCCCATGCAAGAAGGAAAA
Organism: Larix kaempferi; assembly: GCA_027924585.1. NCBI lineage: Eukaryota > Viridiplantae > Streptophyta > Pinopsida > Pinales > Pinaceae > Larix > Larix kaempferi. The sequence continues at coordinate 9,251,618 of BSBM01000130.1, forward strand.
CTTGAAATCCATTTGATGGACCTCCCATTTATGTAAGGATGCAAGGGAAATAACAAGGCTAATGGAGTTCATTTTGGCGAAAGCGGAAAAGGTTTCATTGTAGTCAATTCCTCCAACTTGAGAAAAACCTTTGGAAACCAACCTTTCCTTAAATCTTTCAACACTTCCATCTGAGGCATACTTATTTTTGTAGACCCATTTACATCTGACAAGTTTTCGTCCTTTCAAAAGAGGGACAAGATCCCAAGCATCGTTTGTTGGCACAGGATATATCTGCAGGAAGTGCAGATGCCGACAGGAGTGAAAGGGTCACTCCACGGAAGAAGGACCTTTCGCCACTTTTTGCGGAAGTATAAATATTGTTAAATAGTTGAGTCGGTCATGTGGACCATTTTGTAAGATGATGTAAGCATATAAATAAAGCAAGATTGTAAGCCTAAGGGCATCGAAGTTTTGAATGATAATCCTAATGGGGACCTATTCGGATTCTGCGGTATTATGTTTTGACTATTTCTGTGATGGGTTTTTCCACAATATTTAATGAATGCATGGAGATGTTCGGTTATGAGGTTTATCTTCTGTCTTTTACAATGATGAACAATTATGCATGTTTATGATATTTCATATTGATGATGCTTAAAGATGATTAGTAGGATGAGTTTTTTAATATGAATGGTTTATGATAAATCTGTGAATTGCTTCTAATATGAATGATAAGTGAATAATCAATCATAGAATTAGTTATCTCTGGTTCGTGCAATAGTTTGGATTCTAGGTATAAAAGCATATCCTCCTCGCCACTGCAGAAGCTTGGTTCCTGCAGCACCCTTATCCACCTCGGGTGAGACCTCACCTGCTTCCCAGGTGTTGCTAGGAAGGGTAACTCCTTTCTAGGATGGTGAATAAGGGGTTGTTGGTGTTGTTGACAACAGTGTGAACCCCTGTTGAAAGACCCTATGTCAACAAATGGTTCCATTGTCAGGACACTAATAAGAGAGAAGAGGATATGTTGTGGAATCCGACGAAGCCAGAGATCCAAGAGTGGTTCAGTCAGAAATCAAAAGAGTTCACGAAGGAAGAAAGGAGGAACTCGGTACAGACAGTAGAAATTTGGTTACAAAAGCACATATATTCGGATATCCATGAGATATTCTTTGTCGAGTTTCCAATAATACTATAGGAGTGGCTCGCACAATTGACATTCATAGGACATACCAACCAGAGTATTGGATCAGATTAGTGGACTCCAAAATTAATTCGACAACTGAAGCAAGTCAACAATACAGTATCAAGGGCTATTGATTTCTGGGTCGATAGTATCCTAGAGGGGTACATCACTGAGTTCACAGTAGATACCAACAGTTCTTACAGCGACGCGAAAAGACGATTTTTCAGGGGACCAAGGGAAGGTTCGTCCTGTCGCTAAACCTATGGATTAAGATGTTGGTGTGCGAAAAGGGCTTGTCGAAAATGACCTCCGATGAGTAGACATATCGGTGTGCAGGGGTTGTAGGTATCGCATGGTTACGGATCCGCTAGGAAAGATGCAGGGTAGATAGACATGAGTGACGATGAATTTTTAAGGGAAGTTGAAAAGACTATGGCACCTTGAGAAGTGGAACGATATTCCGGCATCCTGATAAGAGGAGGAGGATTGAGGAAGAGTCCCTTGAGAGGACCGGAAAGGAAGACTATGCAACAGGGCCATAGAGGACAGAGCTCCCTTATTACGAGGAGGAAGGCGGTGACCAGGATACCCCAGAAGAAGGATGGATCATAAGCTACCACATACCTTAGACCCCGCACACCACTTAACAATTTAAAGGAAAAGCCACAAATAACTCATAGAGTTGTCCCATGTGTAGCAGAAAAAGTAGTGCATCAGTAAGTAACAACAGTATGAACACCATGATGGTAGACGATACGAAGATGTCGAGCTTTGTAGGAGACGGGACAGACGATCCTGAATAGTTTTGATTTTTATGCAAAGCAGTGTGGACCATGAAGCAGGTCCAAGATGAAGACATCAAAAAGGGGAAGTTGGCGACGACCTTTCGAGCCGAGCACTAGAATGGTTCATAAATTTTACCAAGGTTCCAGGAAAAACACTGGAAGAAATTAAAACAATGATGATTCAGGAATTTGAAAAACCCAAGTCAAAAGCACAGTACATTACTGAACTGAAAGAGATTAGGCAATACCCGAATGAGCCAATATGGGAGTTTGATCAGACATATAAGACACTGATAGCAAAAGTCAATTTTCCAATAAATGACCTATACCATAAAGAGTGGTTTATCGACAGGCTGGTACCACATATTAGAGGACCTTTGATGCAGCAGAAGGTTGCAGATTAAGATGAAGCATTAGAAATCGTAATGAAGCTAGAGGCTTCATCGATTGGAGAGACTGGAGCTGGAATGGACCAGATTCAAGCACAACTGGCTATGTTGATGCTCCAACTATAGGACATGAAGCAAGGGAAAGATACCCGCGCAGACGTATGGCACACCAGATGTAGGACCGAAGGCCAGCATAAGGATAACTGTTCAGTGTTTCAGGAGTATTTGAATTTGGGGGCGCCGAACCCCCTTCACTAGGAAGGCCTGCCATGGTGTCCCATTTTCTAGTCTAGGGGACATCGACCGGAGGACTGCATATACTTACAGAAGATATAGTGTCGAAACCGGCAAGTCTGTATTGTAAATTTTGTTGATCAGTGGGGCATGACGAAAAGGATTACAGAGCCCACGATTTGCTACAAGAATGAAACATGGATGCATACTTGGTAAAGGGAGAAGAGAAAAAACTGGGGCTACAGCAGCCACAGTATGCCTAGCCACAACCGAATTTTATTCCGGCACCGCAATTTGACGAAGAAAAATACGGGAAACTACAGTATGGTGCACCACAGTATCTGCAACCACAGTATCAGTAGCCGTTGTATCAACAATACCCACAACCACAATATCAGTAGCCACAGTATTAGCAGGCATAGTATAGACCGCCACGCGGAGGATTCGGTGGAGGATTCCGCGAAGGACGTGGTGGTGGTGCAAGAAGAGGAGGAGCCTTCGTACGGGGTCGAGGACCTCCTACATGTTATAATTGTGGGAAACAAGGACATTTCACAACGGATTGCCCGAATCAGGCCTCACAGTGCATGTATTGCAGTGGAACAGACCATGTTGTAGAGGATTTCCCACAACTCATTGCCAAATGGAAAACAAAGAACCTGCCAACCCCATTGAACCAAAACCAGAATCAAAATCAGAACCAACCAACGGTACAGAAAATATCAGCAGAAGTTAGGAAACATTCCGCGGCAGTAGGAATAGTGACATGAGGAGGAGTAGTAATGGGAGTTGAAAGACCACAGCATAGTGTCCTACCAGTAGGAAAGAAAAACATTACGTTTGCCGCAGGGGCAGAAAAGGACACTTTCCTAAAAGTGTAGCAGGAGGTGCTACAACAGATGAGGAACATACCTCTTTAAGAAGAAATCTATGATACGCCGTCGACGTTCGACCGGACAAAGTCGTGAAGAAAGGCCACTACCTTAAGAGCCTTCCTAGAGAGTTTTTTAGAATTAGCAAAAGATGAGAAGGCATTGGAGGAGATATCCAAGCTATTGCGTCAAGAGGAGGGTGGATGTCAGGATCTCAGGGTCAATCGCATACATAAGAAAAGAAAGATAGGTAGAGAAAAGAGGATGTCGGCACAAATTGGAGCGTTCGATGTCGACTCCATCATTTTGTATTTAAGGTAAGATGTGAACATTCTGACAAAACAAACATGGGAAACAATGGGAAAACCACAAATGACCTGGTCACCGGTACAGCTGTGATTGGAAAACTAGAGCAAGTTCACCCCCCTTGGCCGAGTGTGTCAACTTCTCATTGAAATCGAGGGACTTCGGACACATGCCGATTTCGATGTTATAGAGATAATAGATAACACATGTTTGTATCCAGCACTATTGGGAATCGATTGGGCCATGGAAAATCAGGCAATCATCAATTTTAAGAAGCGGGCCATGTCATTTGAAAATCGAGAAATAAGAGTTGTCGCACCGCTAGATCCTGCGAAAGGACAACGATACGTGGAGCCAACCAGTGATGAATATGCAAAAGGATGGGATAGCCTGTATAACATTTCAGAATATTATATCAATCCAACTAATGAAGGGGAGTTAGAATGGCGCAGCTCTAGTTCAGCATCTTCGGACTCAGATGAGGCATTGGAAAATTGGCAAAACCGACTTCATGAGGCGTCGTTTCGCAAATGTGCAAGGATTACACAGTCGGTACGTTGGGTGGCTACTGAGGAGTGTGCATTGCCAATGTACGAAGGATTACCAAATTTGAGCACCTTCTTAACAGAATTAGAAGAAAAGGTAGCGGAACCGCAGAGACTCTTGGCCTTGGAGGAATCCTTGAAGGCTACTCCTGCGCGCTGGTGGGCAGCGCATAAGTCAAGGATATCAAACTGACCACTATGTTGATGCCTCTTGGAGGTACATTTCGGTGACACCACAACATGGAATGGACAAAAGTACAATGGAAAAGGTAACCCACACGAACATGTGAAGGCGTGTCAGCACCAATGGGTAGTACGACCGGAGCAAGAGTGGGTGCATGCCTTTATGCATACGTTGGATGAAGTACCGCGGAGTTGGTATGTCCCAAAGGAGATACGACTTGCTACACTTTCTTGGGATCAGTTAACAATTGGCTTTAGCCAAACGTTCTCCTCCTCAGACGAAAATCCCTTCATCCATAATGCACCTTAGGTAATCAAGAAGAAGAGCTTTGAGGCAGAACCGACAGTGCAGCTATCAGAACTCCGATGGACCATGACACTCGAAATGACAATGGAATTCCACCATGTCTTAGGAGAATCGAATAATGATAATGACCCAAGAGCCACAATTTCCCTACCGCGGGAGTTTCAGAACTCACTCTTGACAAATTCCACAAAAGTAAATGAACATTCAGACAAATCAAGAAACACAGCGGCCCCCCTGCAACTGAGTCAGAGCAAACCCAGTACCAACCACATTAGCAAAAACCAGCCGCGATAATCAGACGGATCAACGCAGAACTACTAACAAAGAACATTGAGAAGTATGACACTGCGACCCAGCGGAACATGCAAAGGACAACCGCAGTAGAGAACCCTAGGGTACAACGACATACCGACATGGCAGTACTTTCCGTGGCGATATAAATTTTTTTTATCACACGAATCACAATAAATGACAAAAAGCGGTCAACACGATAGACCCAAGATGGAAGCTGCCACGATGAGCGATAGTCCAATCTGACATTCAAGGCACTAAAGGCCACATTTATACCACACTGAACAGCGCCAAAACCAAGACACCAGGAGTTAATATCTAGCACAAACGATGGATTTGGTGAATCTCGATGAGAGTTGGAAATGATGGCCCCACACGGATGAACACTACCAACCAATATATAGAAGGAAATGGGGAAACAGGTTCAACTACCGTGGTATTCCAGGAGAGAAATGGAAGTATATGTGTCTAGTACCAGCACTAAAAGACCACATGCCACACCTATTGTTCAGGAGTAGCCTGAAGTGATGTCGTCAATCCCACATAAGAAAAAGAGGAGTGCAACTCGACCCCCTAATACTGGTCAGGAGACAAAGAAGGCCACCAGGGAATCCACCAGAAATAACAATGGTGCTGTAGGATCCTTAGCTGTTGAATATGTCCAGCAGGGATATGACGGTCCCATGCTTTCAGAATACGTTCTGCCTTATGGGGCAGGGGCACCCATGCTGTGGATTAACAAAAATGACAAATACACCATTGCGATCGCACCGGTACCCCGAGGGGTTCAGATAAGTGGGGATATCGTCACCAAGTTGCAGAGATTACAATACACCGACCATGATCTAGCTAAGTTTAAAGAGTATGCAGAAGCTTACGAGGACGTCCCCCATGTGGGTGGCCCAACCACGAAGGAACCAAGGGAGTGGGCATAGGGATTGGCACGATCAGGGTTGCTAGGAATCACCCTCCTACCACATTTTGGGCGCCTAGCACAGGTCAACGCATGCATCAAGCAAGTCCTTGCATGCTTCCATGACAAATACCTATGGATGCATGAGAGAATCCCAGTTATTGTCGACCTCATCACCAAAGTCACTGGCCTACCACAAGACGGAGCCGACTGTTCACAATTTTTCTAGGGAAAGGATAATGATAAAAATGTAGCCGAGCAGTTGGCTATGAAGTATGGGGTACAGAAGGATTCCCGCGACTACCTAATTCACACAATTAACCACCAAGCAATCTGAGTTGTAGCAAAAATACTGGAAGTCAAAGTAACAAGGAAAAAACGACCGGTGCAATGCAATTCAGGGGTCATTGCGGCAGCATAACGATGCGCCAAAGGAGAAAGGCTGAACTAGGCTCAATTCTTGTTGCACGAATTGACCGAGGACACATATGATTCCCATGAACATGGACATCCTTTTACGTATTCGTGGTTACTCCTCTTGATTTCCTTAACAGCATGGAGGGAACCAGATGTAATGACGATACCGTGGATCACACTGCAGGATGCAATGAAGTATTAGTTTATTTCCCAAATATCTGCCGAAATACACACGATTTACCTCCGAGCACATGCAGATCTGACCAAGCAATGGGTGAGAACACAGTACAAGCTCACCGAAGTCGAGCTTGACAACATCATCGCCCACTGGCCTGAGGAATGGAAGGTCCCTACAAATCCTAAGGACATTGAAGCGGCATAGGCAGCAGGCTGCCAGAATGCGGCAAAGAATGATGAAGCTTCCTCCAACTAGAAGGAGGAACAGGAGACTGATGTGAAGGATCAAATGGTTGACTCTGGTCACAATGGGGCATCAACAGTGAACATTCCAATGGACCTAGAGCTCGACCTCCATTAGGAAGAACAACGGATAAAGAATCGAATGGACAACGATGACGGTAGTACACGAGTCGGGCTCACTGCTCAGCAGGCCGACAGTCTATTGGATAGTATTACGTAGATTATAGAGGACAGCCGTCGAAAGGTTACAAAGCATTCCACAGACAATTTACAGTACATAAGGGAATTGTTAAATACGGTGGCAAATATGATAATCAACATTAGGGTGCCACACAGGAATATCCAACAAAACCTGTCGACTCCCAGAGTCAAGGTCGAGGTAGGAAACTATAAAATCATAGTTCAAGTCGACACCCATGCCTTCTTTACAGGAGATGAGAACTTCAACCTAGAGCTCCGAAAGGATCCCCTGACAATGATCGATTTGAACCTATTTCCAATGTTCACACTAAATCAGGTCCAAGCGACAGCAAGCGCAAAAATTTGGGACTGTGAGGTTGCGATGCACAATAAGATGGTTGAGTACATGAAACAACTACAATGCAGTGAGATAGAGGCCCAACAGCTTCGAGACGACCATACTGCAATATGGGCTATGCAGGTACAGGATTTTGAGGAGAAGGCACAATTAGAGAAAGCCCTGGCTGACAAGGAAGAAGTCATCACAGAACAGACCAGAGCGCTCACTGCGAAGGAATAAATTGCGATGGAACGAACGAGGATAGAAAGAGCGCTAGCAACATAATGCGATACAGCAGCGCTGGATCCGGATGTTGACCCAGAGGCCTAGACTATCATGTTAGGATTTGTTGTGAATGAGCTCCGAAAGGAAAAGGGGGAACTCCAGGCTCGAGTAAAACCCAACACAATGTCGGCACAAGTCCAAAGTCGACAGACAATGATAGAAGAAGCAGTGATGGAAATCCAGGAATTGGAATAGGCTACACAGAAGGTGGTTGTAAGTCTTACAGAATTCTGGGATAGGTTGGTCGAAGATGACCAGTTAGAGACACTAAATAAAATGCATCTCGAGGATGAAGAGAAGCTAGAAACATTTAAGGGGTCATTTAAAGCAATTCCCACCATGACAAGGATGACAAAGACCACAAAATTACAGAATATGAAGCAGCGAGCTGAGAAATCCCATGAAAGAAAGCAACAAGGAGCGGCACATTTGGATAAGCTTCAAGAAAAAGCAAAATCCCTGATAGCAAGCATGGTTCCAGAGATTAAATAGGTACAGGAGTGACTACAAGAGGTGTGACAAAAACCGAGTGACCACCCAACAGAGTAGCAGGTGACGAAAAGTATAGAGATTCGCACATCAGTAAAGGAGATAGTCGACCAGATCCAGACCACCTACGAGGACTTTTAACAGCAGTACAACAAACCAACAGTGTCCAGCTGAAGTGGCTCGGGATGAGCCACAAGTTTTTGTTTGGGGCCTGTTGGCACAGGATAGATCCGCAGGAAGTGCTAAAGCCAACACGTGTGACATTTCACCACTTTTTGCGGAAGTATAAGTATTGTTAAATAGGTGAGTCGGTCATGTGGACCATTTTTTAAGATGATGTAAGCATATAAATAAAGCAATATTGTAATCCTAAGGGCATCGAAGTTTTGAATGATAATCCTAACAAGGACCTATTCGGATTCTACGGTGTTATGTTTTGACTATTTCTGCGACGAGTTTTTCTGCAGTATTTAATGAATGCATGGAGATGTTTGGTTATGAGTTTTATCTTCTGTCTTTTACAATGATGAACAATTATATCTGTTTATGATATTGTAGATTGATGATGCTTAAAGATGATTAGTAGGATGATTTTGTTAATATGAATGGTTTATGATAAATATGTGAATTGCTTCTAATACAAATGATAAGTGAATAATCGATCATAGAATTAGTTATCTCTGGTTCATGCGACAGTGTGGATTCTAGGTATAAAAGCATATCCTCATCGCCACCGCAGAAGCTTGGTTCTTGTAGCACCCTTATCCACCTCGGGTGAGACCTCACCTGCTTCGCAGGTGTTATTGGGAAGGGTAACTCGTTTCTGGGTCGGTGAATAAGGGGTTGTTGGTGTTGTTTACGACAGTGTGAACCCCTATCGAAAGACCCTGTGTCAACATCGTTCGCCATTAAGGAACGATATTATTCATCCATAGCTGCATCCCAATCTGGGTTCCCTAAAGGTTCTGCAAAAGTCTCTAGATGATGATTCTCTGAAACTTGACCCAAAATAGAAGAGTCTCATTGGAATTGAGAATGTGTTCATCGTTGATCTCTAGGATCACCATCAAGATCACGAACTGCTTCGCATGTTGAACGGACCCATAGAGGAAGCGGTTGTTGTTGAATATGGTTGTCATTGATGTCAAAGGATCTTAGTAATGACAAAGTAATAACCAAGGACATGATCGCAAGAGTGAACTCAGTGACAGACAAAGGTAGTGATGACATGACAGGGATGATGACATGGTTGAAAGTGATGTCATGGCATGCATGATGATATGGAATGGTTGATGAAGATGAAAATCCACCTAATGATGCTCTAGTACCTTCATGATGTCATTATTACATTTTGACCTAGTTATAAAGATATTTGTTAGTTTGGAGAAAAGCTGAGAAATGGCTAAGTATAGGAAAATTGGTCCAAGTAACCTTAAGAGAATGCCCGCCATAAATTATTGTTTGAAGTAAATTCCAGCAACGTATGGTCAGGTTGTAGTGTGTTGGTTTGGATACCTATTCATGGTATCAGTTTGCCTTAATCATTTTTGAGGTGAAAGTTACAAGTCTGCCAAACTAGGGTTTTAGAATAAACTTGGAGGAAATTCTTGAAAATGATTAAGTGTTGGAAAAACTAGTCCAGGTGGCCTTGAGGAAATCTGGCCATACCTTATAGGTGTATGATAAAAATTATCTAAATACATCATCCTATACCTTGATGAAGATGTTATCTCCCCATAGTCTCATTTCTCAAAAAGAGTGTTTGGTGAAAAAATTAATAGCCTATCAAAATAGGGTTTTAGGCTCTTGTACAACAAAGTGGCAAATTTGCCTGAGTGGCCTCAAGAAAATGCCACCCACAAGCTGTGGGTTGAAGAGAATGCCCGCACGAGATGGTCATCATGTATATAGGTGATTTTTCTACCTGACCATATATTCATATTGACTTGAAAGTACATGAGGAAGAAATTATGGACCTGCCAAAACAGTGATTTAGGGAAATTAGACCAAGTCTAGGAGAAGAGCAAAAATTGTCTAAGTATGGAAGTATTGGTAAAATATGCCTAAGTGGCCTTAGGGAAATTCCCACCACAGCTCATACGATGATGGGAAAAATATTTTGAGAGTGTGAATCTCTAGAGTGTTGTATGGTGCATCTGACCATATGATTACCTTATCTAGAAGGGGTTTGAGGAAGAAGATATAAATCTTCCAAAAGTGCTACTTAGCTTGATTTGCACTACTTCAATAAAATGCCTTCCAAGGAGAGAGAAAATAGCCTCAGAGGATGAAATTTTTCTTGATGGATTCATCTTCTTGTACTCTACCCATTGGGTATCTCACTTGCCAAATTTGAAGGAAAAATGAAATCACCTTGCTGACCTAGGGTTTGAAGAAAATTGGCTAAGTGTTAGAAAAGGATTTTGAGAGACCATTTCAAAATTCCTGCAAGGAGGGGTTCTTTTGATGATAAAACTCATCAGATAGCATGGTCTTGTTCTTTGGTGAACTAGCCAACCATCCATGGAGTCGGTTTCCTCTCTGGTGTTCACACGTGTGAAATAGGAGTGTGCCAAAATGGGAAGAAGTTGGTTTTGCTGCTCAAATGGAGTTTGAGAGCGCATTTCGAAATTCCCACACGGGGGTGTTCCTTTGATGATAAAATTCATCAGATGACATGATCCCGTTCCTTGGTGAACTGGCTATCCATCCATGAAGTTAGATCCTCATTTGGTTCTCACACGTGCGAGATATCAACCTGCCAAAACAAGAGAAAATATTTAGTTTTGCATATTAAGGTTAGTAAGGAAAAAATGGCTAAGTGTTAAAAAGGAGGCTAAGTGTTGAATGCCCAAAAGAGGGCTTAGTGAAGCCCACAAAGGCTTAATACGCCTATAGTAAGGGCTATGGGGAGTGGCCATAGGATCATATGCCCGCAGGAGCCCAGGGATAAGCCCACAGGGCCTAGAAGACGCCCATAGGGGCTTATATAATCTCATAAGAGCTTATAAATTCCCGCAGGAAGCTAGGATTAAAGCCCTCAGGGGTTTAGAATGTCCAAGAGTGGCTAGATATTACAGCAAAAGGAAAGCTCACGTGAGGAATCCTTTAGGGAGCCCGCAAAAAGGGGAAAAGAAGCTCGCAGGCGTAGGTGACAAAAGCCCAAAGGTCAATGCCTTATGCTAAAGGAGAGGAAGATCATAGGCATGGTTTTTTATGAAGCCCACGGCCAGAGATGATGAAGCCAATAGCCTGAAAGATGATCAAAGAGTTTTAATTAGTTAATTAATTAAAATCTGTAATAAGACAAAAATAAAAATTAAAGATTAAATTCAGAGATATGAAGAGGCATGATGATGAAGAGGCGTGAGAATATCACAAGAGTATTTATTAATTAAATTAATTAATAAATGGTTAAATAGAACTCTGAATTAAATGTTAGTCAGAAAGAGATTCGAGGAGGTGTGAAGAAATAAAAACAAGGGTGTGCTATTTGAAGAGGTACGAATTTGAAAGGGAATGATTATTTGAATAGGTATGTATGAGGTATTTAAATGAAGCTTTCAAATTAAAAGAAAGTGTGTCAGTAGTTCTGATCTAGCAGCAGAGCAAGAAGTCAGAGACCAGCAAGATGAAGAAGTTGTGACAGTATCAAAAGAAAGAGATCGGGAAGATTGACCAGATCAAGAATAGGGTGGAAGGGTGGTGTTAGGGCAGGAAGGAAGCCTGTAGGGGGTCATAGCCTGCATCCAGTAGAAGCTGGAAAATAGGTCGTCGTTGCATCCTTGCTTGTAGCAGCAGGAAAAATATCTGGGGTGTACTATCATCCTTGTCTATAGTAGCAGGAAAAGTATACGGTGTATTTGCATCCCTTCTGTAGAAGTAGATAAACAATTTTGTAAAATTCATCTTATTAATGAGTATGAGTTTGTGGTTTTCTCTTTGATGTTTCCACAATAAAATCCTGTGTCCTAAATTGATTTATTATTTGTGTGTCTTGTGCTAATTGTTTTAATAAAAGGAGAAAGAAGGCAATATTGAAAAGTATTGTTGGATATTCCAACAATTGGTATCAGAGAAGGTTTCTTCACTACAGTCTAACCACTGGAAGGAAGATCCTAGTTAAAGATCACAATGGATCAGCAAAAAGGATTAGCTACCAACATACCTCCACTGTTCATAGGAATTAACTATGCATATTGGAGTGCAAGAATTAAGTGTCATCTAATGTCTCTTGGATGGAAGGTTTGGAGAGAAGTTGAAAAGAAGTATAAAATAGAAGAAAATCTACCTACATACAAAGAAGAACTTGACCAATATGAGGCCAATGCAAAAGCCCTGAATGCAATCTTGAATGGGTTAACAAACTCAGTGTTTGTGAAATTCATGCAATGCAAGACAACCAAGGAGGATTGAGATAAATTAAAAATTTTCTATGAAGGAGTATCCAAAGTCAAACAATCAAAACTTCAGACATACAAGGGACAGTTTGAAATCTTAAAAATGAAAGAGGAAGAAAACATTGCAGAATATATTTTAAGAGTGGATGAAATTGTCAATGATATTCGAGGCCTTGGAGGATAATTAAAGGAGAAAGAATTAGTTGACAAAGTACTAATAACCCTACCAATGAAGTATGACTCAAAAGTATCTTCTCTAGAAGAATGAGATGATCTTGAAGACATGATAGTAGATGAACTACATGGGATTTTCACTGCCTACGAGATGAGAAAAGGAGAAGATGGTCAATCAAGGAAAGAAGCATCCTTTAAAGCCTTATCCAAGAACCAATCAGAAAAATCAGATGATGAAGAATCCTTGTTCATTAGGAAGCATGAGAGAGGTACTAGCAAGTGCAGGGGAAAGCTACCTCTAAAGTGCTTTAACTGTGGAAGAATTGGACACTTTTCCTTAAAATGTCCTTATCCTTAGCAAAATGGAAGTGATAAGAAATAAGCTTCAAAGAAGTTCAAAAAGGGAAAATCAGTAAACAAAAAGAAGTTCAATGAAAAGAAGAAAATATCTTACACCATGGAAGATAGTGAAGATGAAGACACAAGTGATGATGAGGAAGCAGAGATTCTATTCATGGGAATAGAAGCTCAATATGATGAATCAATGGAAGAAGGAGAAGTATATCTAAGATATGAATTAATCAATGCTCTTGAGGAACTTGATAAATGCAGGAAAGGGAACAAGCAATCAAATCAAATCATTAGTAATTTGAAAACCCAGCTTGAAGAGGCCAAGAATATTGAAGAGGATCTAGTTTTACAGTTGAAAAAGAGAATGCAAAAATTAGAGAAATTTGAAGAAGAGATTATGCAGCTTAGAAAGAAGCTCGATGAAGAATCTATCAAGTCAAAATATGAGAACAACTCAAAGAATTTAGATGAAATCCTAAGTAGCCAAATACCATCAAGTGATAAAATTGGATTAGGTTATGACAAAGAAAAGAATCCATAATATTTGTCTCCTACACTCCAAGATAGAAATAAAAGAAGTTATGTTACTACACTAAAGAGTCCAATTATTAAGAAGAAAATCCAGAAGTCTGCTCCCTCCTCTCATAATGAAGACATAATTGATATGATACCTAAAATACCAATGACAAATAGGGTCCAACAAATATTTTTTGGTCAATGCTACACATGTCATAATTTTGGACGTATGGCTAGAGAATGTAAGTTAACGAAGACTGCTTCGATAAAAGGTAAAGAACAAAGGAAGAGATGGAAGATGATAGAATATATGAAGCAGGAAGATCAAAGATTCCTCAAACATAAAGGAATATTCTATGGACACCGTTAGTGTTGGCACAAGTTTGGTCACAAGGTTGTTAATTGCAGAACCAAGGGAAAAGATCAAAGTACAAAATCCAAGAGACAAACAAGATCAGTAAGCAGAGTACCTCATGGAAAGATGTGGAGAAGAAAGGAAGACTACAAATATTTAGAAGAAACAAAGATTTCAAACATCAAAGAAGTTTCCAAAGATGATGAGGAGCATAATAGTGTTGCAAATGAGAATAACATCCATTATGATGGAAAGCAAGATGAAGATATAAAATAACACACCGATGGAGATGAAGATGATGAAGAAGAAGTTAGTGGTGATGGTGGAACTGAAGATAGATGCCTTTTCTATAAAATCTCATGACCTAGAAGAGAACCTTGAGATGAGCATTAGAAGGGATCATATACTCAGGGGGAGTTAATATCAAAAAATTGCAATTGATACTTGAATAATATATATTGGTAAGAAGAGAAGAATGTTTTGAGGTTTCCATCAAAACAAAAAGAAGAAGAGTCATAAGAGTACGTGGTAAAAGCTATCTTCCTCAAAGACAAGAAGAAGTGTAGAAATGACAAATTGAAAAATAAGAATTTGCTAGAGACCATCCATATGACAAGTGAAGTACAGAAGCACAAGTTAAAACTAGAATGTAAATAAAAGCATAACCATGATGAAAAGTAATGGAAAAGAGAATGATCTCAGTAACATTGGAAGAAGAGTATAGTATGAATGAAGCTTGTACATATCATTTTGATCTTTGGTCAAAAAGGGGAGCAAAAACATAAAATTGAGAAGTTGCTTGTATGGAATTGAAGACTCCTTAAATAAGAACAAACTATATGATGTATCTTTAAAAATAAATATGTGGATGAAAACTAAGGGTTGAATGGAAGAACTCAAAGATGAACCCATGAAAATAAACTTTGTCACACAGAGAAGAGAATGTGTTGGCAAGAGAAGGAGCACTATGATAGGGGGATTCCATGAACTTATCAAAGAATCACTACAAGAAGGTAAAGAAGAAGGCTAATCAGCACCAATACAAAGTTAACTAGAAGAAGAGAAGGACAAGAAGGGCAGTTGTCTAAAAGGAGAAAGATTGGAAATTCTATGGCAAGATGGTTATAACAAGGATATAATAAGTTATCCTTTGTCATTGTTGTCAAAGGGGGAGAATGTTTAGTCGTTTCCATCAATGCCAAACGGGGAGAATGTTGAATATGGTTTTCATTGATATCAAAGGATCTCAGTAATGACAAAGGAATAACCAAGGACATGAGGGAAAGAGTGAACTCAGTGAAAGGCAAAGGTAGTGATGAAATGACAGGGATGATGGCATGGTTGAAAGTGATGACATGGAATGCATGATGATATAGAATGGTTGATCATAACATCTACTATATATAGAGGAATAATAACATCTCTATAGGAATACAATATACATATATGAAATACATTCTGAAGTTACAAATACATCAACAGTTGGTCACACTTGACTGGCTCTTACCATTTATGACTGATACTACCGACTGGATGATGTCTCCATAGTTATTCATGCTCGACTCTGAGCTCTGATTCGAATTCCCTACTTGGCTAATTCAAACCCTATATGATGCCTCATCATTGATTATTGTAACACATTCTCTACATTCATTATTCATTGTATGATATTGGCATTGTCCATTATTCTGTGTTTGTGAGTGATTATTGAATGCATGCTTCTTCTTCTTTGCAAATAATCTTGAGAGTTAGATTGTGAGTTTGTTACAGTTGCTAGATCCCTATAGATTATCACATGGTATCAGAGCAGTTAGCAGCTATTCGAATTGCATCCATTGCAGCAGTTGCAGCAGCAGCATTTGCAACATTTCTTTGAGTAGCTATCTTTCACTTGTGCACCAACAACCTCTGAGTTTCCACAGCAAATCTTGGTGCTATTACTTGAATTCATTGGAAAAATCCAATGAGGTGTAGCATTCTCCATCAACACAAATTTTCTTGTTTTTCAGGTTTTGAAGTTTTCTGCAGTTGTAGCAGTAGATTCGAAATTGAACAACATCTTCTATGTATCTAGAAGGAGTTCCTTCTCTCACTCCATTAAACTATGATGAGTGGAAACCAAAGAAGACATCATATCTGAAGAGACTTGGTCTTTTTGATGTGTGTACTGGTGTTGAGAGAGATTTTTATTCCAATGAAGAGAAAGAATATTGGCTTGATGCTAGTGAAAGAGCCTCATGAAACATATGTATTACTATGTTTTCCAATATGGAATACTACATTTATCTTCATGAACATCCAAGTGATCTATGGACTAGAGTGGGTAGATTATTTGGAAATCAAGAGGAAGAGATTGATGATATCCTTGTGGAAATAAATCCCAGTGATACTTCCTACAGTGATCTCTCTATTCATGACTCGACCTCCATCATCTCCCATGATGAAGTCGAAGTACAACACATGGTTTCAAGTGTTCCATCTTACGATATGATTTCTAAGCAAAAGATGTCAGTTACTACTCTAGAAGTTGAAGAGATCTTTGAAATCTCTACTTCCCATGAGCTTGCTGATGTGCAAAATAATGGCCTATTGAGCATCTTTGAAGATTTGGGATGCAATGCATTTTCCCTCCTTGATCAAAATATTCCTATGGACTCCTATTTGGTCATTAGCACATGTTTTCATAATTTCACCCAAGATAGAAGATTCTACCATTTGCTTGGATTCAAGTCTCATGCATATCCTTGTGATTTTGGTTTTGATCTCACCATTGTTGGTTCAAAGAAGATCATAAGAAATGATCCTCAAAATCTTGGATCTAATTCGAAGTTCAAGCCATTACCATTATATGGTTCATTTGGTTCTAATATCACCCTTGCTGGTTCAAAGAAGATATCAAAGAACTACATACACTTTCATGGAGTTGATGCACCTATTGATGTGCAAGATGGTGACCTACTGAGTTTTTTGAAGAAAAAAACAGATTTGGAAGGTATTTCATTCGCTCTTCCTCATCATATGCTTTCTTTTATTTCCTATTTGGCCATTAGCACATGTTTTCAGAGTTTCACTGACAATGGAAGACTCTATCATTCGCTCTTCCTCATGACTCATGCACCTTCTTGTGATTTTGGTTTTGATTTCACCCCTGTTGGTTCAAAGGAGATCATGAGAAACCATCTTCCAAGTATTGGATCTGATTTGCTTGCATCCACTGTTGGAGAACTCAAGTACATGTTTTTGGAGCATGATTCATTTCTTCCCAAGAGGAAGATAACTCTTTTTGAGAGAATGCTAGATCCAGATCCACAAGAACCTGAAGATCTAGCACCTATTGGCTCATGGGCCACCACCACTGTTGCATTCACCAATGATCTTGTTGAAGATATACTATCATCATGTCATAGTTTCTTTGGTTATGATATCACCTATGTTGATTCAAAGGAGATATCAAGGAACTATCTACACATTCATGGTTTTGATTCTACCTCAGTTGGTTCGAATCACATGCTTCATGATGATCTTCATATTATGTTTTTGCAGCATGATCCACTTCTTCCCAAAAGGAAGATACCTCCTCCTTTGATTGATGATCAAGGAGAGAAGCATCATCACATGATATTTCATATTTGGAATCTGAAGATAGAGATGATGATGAGAGAATGCTAGACCTAGATCCACAAGAACCTGAAGGTCTAGAAACTGATGATGAAGATAAGCGAATGGGAGATCCAGATCCACAAGAACCTGAAGATCTCTCACCTGATATTCCTCCTCTTCCTCGATGGGCAGCCACTACACTCCGATCTGCCGGTGATTTGGTTGGTGATCCACATGATCATAGAAGAAACAGATCAGATTTTCAGAATGGAAGGTTTCATCCTTCTCACATTGTTAATCCATTTCAGATCAATCGAGCCTTCTTCAAAAAAGAAGGACACTTACCTCCTTTAGGGGTGAGAGATGATATGCTACATTAGCATCCTTCAGTCTATTTTGAGGGAGGGATTTATTCCCACAGGTTTTTCCCTCTTTCCTCACTTAGTTTATTTAGATTGATTGTATGGGGTGACCTTTGGTCTTAGTCACCAGGGCCCTATTTTTGTTTTTGGTTATTATCTCATAGTATATCTTGTGGGAGGTGTTGTAATATTCACATCATCATTTTTATGTTTTGCATGCCTACATGCAAATATGCATGCTTTGTATGCCACTGCATGCATCTAGTCATCATCACCGTGGTATCCCCAGCATTGTTGTGGCCACAACAGATCCCATGCTTATCCAAGCATGGGAGCCCCCCCAATTTTAATAAACGCAAAAGTATTTGGGTGAGTCATCTTGAAAAATTCTGGATTTTGATTTTACTCTAAAAAATTCTTCACCCATGCTTTTGATCTGCTTGTTTGTAAGGGTTTGATTATTTCTTCCAAAGTGTTTCGGTCTGAAAAGAGCCAAATTTTTGAGTATTTTGTTGACTATTATCTTTATCCTGAAACCCGACATTTGGAGAGCCCAAAACCCTCAACCCGATAGACATGGGTTGCGGGACTATTGTTTTATGTTTGATTTTCATGATTCTGAAATCCACAACTCGACGTTTGCGAGTTGCGGAATAATTCTTTAATAAGATTGAAAATAATTACCTCGAAACCCGAACCTCGCGGTGACGGCATTCAGCTTTCGGGATTGTGTTTTTTCGTTTATTTGGTGTGTGCTCCCGAAACCCGCAACCCGTGATTTCGGAATGCAGCTTTTGGGATGGTCATTTTTCGTCATAGTTTAATGTTCTCGAAGCCCGCCACCCGCACAGAAGGTTTTCAGCTTTCGGAAATCCTTTTTACTTCCATTTGCAGACCCGCAACCCGCAAATCCGTAATTTCGGGTTTCAGCTTGCGGGATCTTTGAATAAGAACTTCCTGCAATTTTTAAGCCCGATTCCGCGTTCCGCTCTGATTAATATCAGTCGTCCATCTGTTATAATCTTGTGGTCATGTTGATTTTGTGCAGTCAGTTAAGTCAGGCCTTCCATTTTGTCTTTTGAAAGCTGGTTCTACCAAATTATCATTTTTGTGCAATCCATGACAGCAAACACTAATACTAGTCTATGGGTTAGTTCATGTTGGATGGATGCCATTTTTTTTCCACCTTAAGCTCACAAGGTATGGACTCGAGTTTTGACATCTTGTCGTCTTTTGTTCCACCTCTTAATGATCGGATTTTTTACGTGCAAAGAGTCGATAGCCTGTGTACTGGAACTCTTAGTCGAGACCATTTTGTACATCAGCTTTGTCACCATAACCTTCGTCTCCATTATTAATCACCAGTCATAATTATTGATAGGAGATGGCTTATAATGATGTGATCATAAAGGAAGTTCGAAATCATGGAAGCATCAATTGAATTCGTACTTCGCACAGGCTTTGATCCGATTGGCACATACCTCAGCTTTTGTCATTACAATTAAAGTAATTACAATGAATTGATTGGATAACTTTAATCATTGCAGATTGCCCCGCCCGATTATCATCGACCTGCTTGCTGGCCTTTAAATAGAAATTAACATGAAAGTTCCAGTTCATCCATTTCCTTCTAAAACAGGAAACACTCGGTTTGGAATTTTTCTTATATCTTCTATCTAGGGCTTATTCAGCATGAGCAATTTTCATGCAGATGGTGAATTTTCTAACGTTCATATTGAAAATGAAGAGCTCTACCCCTTGTTATATTAAGAAATGTTGTCACCACCATTTGACGCAAGTGTTCCTGATATTAGCAGCGGTAGCAGTGAAGAAGACTTCGAAACTTTGTCTGCCTACATTCACAATTCCGAAAAGAGAAGGAAGGAAATTATGGAGGGATCAACTGATCTCGATACTGATGTTGTACAGGACTTTATAATCAATGAAGAACCTGACATGTTGGCTACCATTCCTGAAGTAAATCCTCTAATGGATTTCTCTATTTTTGACAGTGGGTTCTCCGACCCCGAATTTCCTATAGCAGATGCTCTGCAAGCCACACCACCTGTCAATGCTAGTGAACAATCTATGATTAAATTTTTATGGTGCCATGAGACTTTATCAGATTGAAGAATAAGACTTTATTTTTGTGAAAGGTGGAGGAAAATCTTTTGAGCTCAAAAATATCAAAATTTCTTGGATCGATGGTTAGACCCAATTTTTTAATCCCTATTTTGTAGAATCTTTCCTTTCGGAACTCTGATGTAAATTTAGTATAAAAGGAGGAAAGTTTCTCTTAGGAAGGGGTTGGGAATTTTGGAATTTTAATTCAGCGGGAGTTTGGACTGAAGATACTCTATTTATCAGAGTCATTGTAATTTTTGTACAAGACTTCTCTATTTAGGAAAGTTATCTTTTAATTCACCTCCTATTGTTCTTCAAATTTCTTTGGGAATTGTTGAGTTCATGTTTCAAATTCGTCATCGGTTATGTGTTTAATCCTTTGTAGGGCGTTCCTTAATGCATAAGATCTATCATATTGATTTCTCTGTATGTTCGGATTATGCTCAAAACTGTTCTATTAAATTTCTTTAATTGAGCATTTTCCTTTTATATTTATGCAAATGATTCGATGCAATTAAACATGTATAATCAAATGTTAATTTTTCAATTAACACAATGATTACAGATCATGTATTTGAATAAGCTCAAATATTTTGAAGAATTGTAACTTAATTTCTTAATTGATAAAACTTTAAATTAACAAGTGAAGAACCCGAAGACATTTCTATTCAAGGAACTTATTATTTTTTCGTCACACTTCAATTCTGATCTGCACAACATCATTTTCCCCTTTATGTCAGATCTGACTTAGAATAGGTTCTTTCCTTAGGTAGGTTAAGATAGGTTCGTTAGTCAGCTTTTATACTCCATTTTCTATTATAAGAAAACTGATCTTTCAAGATCAAATCTTTTACTCATAGAGTGCCAGCGGAGGCCAAATATTCGTGGGTGATTACCACACCAAATAGCTCGAGGATATAATTTCCCTTGCGCAGGGTCTTTCGAAGCCTTTGGCTTGGTTTTCATCCCCTATTGTGTGCCTTGGAACCCATTCCAGCACCTCGCACTTACCCTACACCCCCGAGGCATCAACAAATGGCACTAGAAGGAGGACCACTAGTAAAACATGCCTAAGCAAACTACTAATAAACCTCCTCCAGCAAGTACTTCAATGGTTCAAACCCGAAGTCAGACTAGGGATTCAACATCTGAACAACCAAGTAATACACAACCTACAATTCTCCCTGTCGCGTCCACACAACCTACGGTTATACCTGTCACACGTGTGACACAACAAGAGAATAGAGGAGAATTCATCTTCTCGTCACCCACAAGGGGACCCATCTCATTAGAGAAGTTATTGAAAACATTTGCTGATAGGGTTTTAAGAGTAGGAAAACATATTTCCGATCAAAGAAGACACGGTCTAGCAGCTCTAAACTTAGAAGGTGTTTTGCAGGATAGCAGTCGGGAAGAACAGCAAGTTCCCACCTCACAGACCTCTGATCCACTGGTTCAACATACTGATAGTTTTAACGCACAGGATCAACATACAACTAATCACCAATCTAAAAACCGGGACCTAGTTAATCGACTAGATTCTCCGGAATATAACCGTGAGACCACCCACACAGCAACACAAGGTCTACCAAATCTTGGAGCCAGTGGTCCACCACCGTCCCCTCCTTAATCCTCATCATCTTCCTCAGACGAAGAGAATTCTTCTAGTTCGTCATCTGAAGAAGAAGAACAAGAACCTCAAATGGATGGAGAAGGTCAAAACAGACCTTGGCTTGACCAAGGTGCAATTTTCATATTAGGCGATCAACATAGATTACCAAAGAATCCTAAGAAATGGTTGCCTAAATACAACCCTGATGATAAAACGCCCGCATTGGATCACATAAAAAATTTCATGCAAGCAATCAGGCTTAGACGCGTGGTACATGAGGATGTAGTATGTAGAATTTTTCCATACACTTTTGAGGGTAGAGCAGCCACTTGGTATTTTGCTTTACCGGCTCAATCTATAACATCCTGGGATGAATTTGAGAAACATTTTACCCAGAAATTCAGGGATGACAAAACACCACAAGATCTTGTCTTAGAATTGTTTTCCATGAAAGCCAAAGGAAAAGAAAGGGTAAAAGACTTTAACCAAAGGTTTTCATATCTCAAAAATAGAATTCCTGCCAATCTTCTTCCTATTGAAGAATTGTTGGTGGCTTATTATGAAAAGGGTCTGCCTCCCCCTATTGCAATATGGGTCAAAAGGGCATAGAAGGGTACTTTACTGGAAGCATTTGATGAAGCAATCCAAGTTGAAAAGGACATATTTTGTCTAGAAGATAGCCCTGAATCCTCAGAAGGACAACCTTCTACTTCTAGGAAGAAAATTGAGAATCTCCCTAAACCCACAGTTCAGAACAAGGATTCATTTGATATGACTGAAATGAAAAAAATTCTTTAGAAGATGTCAAATGAGATGGTGGATTTCAAGAAAAACAATAATGATAATTAGAATCAAAACAGAGGTTTTGTAAGGCCACCATTCAGGAGACCTTACCAGCCTCCACAAAATTTACCACCACCAAATCTAGCAGATGCACTCACAAATGAGGAATTTTTTTCTATTTTAGAGCATTAGCAATTGAATCTCAGGTCACCCCTAACACTCCCAATGATCAGACTACC
Organism: Larix kaempferi; assembly: GCA_027924585.1. Taxonomy (NCBI): domain Eukaryota; kingdom Viridiplantae; phylum Streptophyta; class Pinopsida; order Pinales; family Pinaceae; genus Larix; species Larix kaempferi. The sequence continues at coordinate 9,274,258 of BSBM01000130.1, forward strand.
CCGGATCCTCCACTACCTGAGCAAGAAGCAGAAGATGATCCACAAGTTGATGTTGTGGGTTGCTTTTCAGAGCTTCGTATGTGTGAAGAATAAGAAGAACCTGAGGCAGTGTTTAACACGCAACATCCTTATAACACAAGGTCAAGACCACAGCCACCTCAAGAACCTTCATCTTCTTCCCTCATTCCCCCAAGAAACGAGACCGTCCCACAGAACGATACAATCCTCCCTCAAATGGTGTACAACCTGGTTGAAGACTTAAAAAGAGTCAAAGCAAACATCTCTCTGTTTGAGCTACTCAAGATTCCTTCTATGAGGGATTCTTTACCTAAAAAAATGATAGTCAAACAGACTAGAGAGTCACAGAATAATAATCTAGACTCTGTCACTAAAATGGATGATGCCAAAACGGCAAGTAAGAGAACTCCTCCTTTCTTGCTCACTTTTGAGATTTTCAACCGGAATGTACACAACTGCATGATAGATTCAGGAGCGTCGTCAAATGTGATGCCCCTATCTGTTTGCAGAAAATTGAATGCAACATGGGAACCCTGTCCAACCCGGATTGTGAAACTTGACAGATCTAAAGTCAGAGTGGTTGGTAAATTGAGAAATGTTATGCTCACATTGTCAGCTGACCCTAGGATCCATCAAATAGTTGACATTGTGATAGCTGACATCCCAGAAGCTCATGGGATGTGGTTAAGCAGGGACTGGTCAGAGAAACTTAAAGGTTATTTTGCAACCGACTGGTCCCACTTATGGTTGCCATACAATGGTCAACCGAATAAAATTAAGATCAGCAGAGAACCTTTTATGAAACAGACAGTTACTGATCTTAATGATTCAAGTGAACCTGATTGTTATCTCACCTCTCGTACAGAGCACTTTACATTTGATACCTTTTAAGGTGAACTCCCAGCTGATACCTCACCAGAAGAAAGCATCTGAAATGAATCACATATTACTCAAGTTACTTTTGTACCTTTTTTTGGTGAAATTGTGCATAATGTATATAATGTGAATACAAATTTTAGATTAGACCATGTCTCATGGACTTTGTTTTTTTATGGCTCCAAGTCCAAGGAGGGAGCTGGAGCGGGTTGTGTTCTTATCAATCCTAAAGGAATAAAAATCATGATTCCTTGCAGATTAGAATTTGATAGCACTAATAATGTAGCCGAATATGAAGCTCTTGTGCAGGGGCTCAAGAAGGCCATTGATTTAGGTGTACAAGCAATAGAATGCTATGGAGACTCTAAAATTATAGTCAAGCAAGTCAGGAATAAAATACATTGCTTATCTCCACAGTTGGATAATTATCAAAAGTCGGTAAGGGATCTAACCAACTCATTTTTGGCATTCAATATTAAATCAGTTCCCAGGCAACAAAATTCTGATGTAGACCTGTTAGCAAATACAGCGTCTAGACTGATCCCACCAGAATGTCGAGCTCCTCAAACGTTTTCTATCGAATTGATGTACAGACCATCCATTCCAGATAATGTGACTAATTGGAAGGTATTTGATGATGACCGATAGATACTCGATTTTCTCACTGCTCAGGATACGTTTCAAGACATGGCCATCGACAAAGCAGAACATGAAGAGTCTCTAACTAATTCCTCAAACGTTATCCCGAAGTCTGTGGTCAATCTAGAAAATTTTTACGATTTATAGGACAAGTTCAAATCGCAAACTAATTGTAAAACTCAAAGCTCATCTTTGAATTATGAGTAGGTCAATCTATGCACTGAACAGGAACCTCGTTTCATCAATTTGGGAGTTGATTGCACCCCTGAAGAACGCAGAGCCATTATTGCATTGTGCAAACAGTATAAGGATGTTTTCACCTAGACATATGACGAGTTGAAAACGTTTGACACTAGCGTCATCTTTCATAATATACCCATGAAACCTGAGGTGAAGCCATTTCAACAAAAGCTGCAGAAAATGCACCCCAATTTGGAGCCTTCTGTAAAAAAGGAGCTGGAGAAGCTACTCACTACTCGAATTATCTTTCTGGTCAGGCATACTCAATGGATTGCTAACTTAGTACCTGTCCAAAAGAAAAGCAGGGAAATTCGACTGTGTGTCGATTTCAGGAGCGTAAATCGAGCTTCTGAGAAAGACAACTCTCCCGTTCCTCCAATGGAGCAGATTCTTCAGAAGGTAGCAGGGTCTGAGATGTTTTCCCTCCTAGACATTTTTTTCGGGATATAACTAGGTTATGGTTGCCCCGGACGATCAATTGAAAACAACTTTCAGGACCCCATGGGGTACTTTTGCCTATAGACAGATGCCTTTCGGGCTGATCAATGCAGGAGCTACTTTTCAGAGAGCTATGGATATAGCTTTTCGAGGGTTAATGCATAATTATGTCGTTGTTTACCTTGACGATATCACTATTTACTCTAAAAAACGACATGAACATGTGTTTGCTTTAAAACAAGTTTTTGATCGCTGCAGGAAATTTGGTATTTCTCTCAACCCGAAGAAGTCTATTTTTGTAGTAACAGAAGGAAAACTTCTGGGCTTCATTGTTTCCAAAGAAGGTATGATTATCGATCCTGAACGTACAAAGGCCATTTCAAAAATTGGTTTACCAGGCTCGCGCAAAGCAATGCAATCTTTCTTAGGTAAGATTAATTTTGTACATAGGTTTGTACCAAATTTTGCCCAAATTGTTAAACCATTACAACTTTTGGTCAAGAAAGATGTTTAGTTTACTTGGTCGCAAGAATAGAGAGATGCGTTTATCCAAATTCGAAAGGCTATTGCAGAAGCTCCCGCTCTCATGTCCCCATATTTTAATAAGGATTTCATTCTTTATACTTTTTCCACTGACTTTTCTTATGTAGCTGTCTTAACTCAAAAGCATGACAATGATACTGAAATCCCGATCTCTTTTATGAGCTCAACATTCAAAGATGCAGAGCTTAAATACTCACATATCAACAAGCAAGCCTATGCGGTCTATAAATCCATCAAACATTACAAGCCCTACTTGCTGAAGTCTCGAACCAAAGTCATTTTTCCATATTTTGCTATCAGAAATGTCCTTATCCAGAAAGAATTGGGGGAAAAGAGGGCCCATTGGATGACCGCACTACAAGAATATGATCTTGAGATCAGACCGGCTAAAATTGTAAAAGGCCAAGGCCTTTGTATTCTTACTGTGCAATCCAACGACCCCGCACAACAGTAGTCCAAATGGGATCATGAGGAAGAAATTCCCTTAGGTGTTGTTAATGTTATCAATGCCCCGACATCGGAATGGTACGACGATATCAGATTTTTCCTAAGCCATGGGTTTTCTCCCGAAACCCTCGATTTTAAGAAAAGAAGAGATTTAAGGCTCAAATCTGCTCCTTATCAATTCAACGATCATGTTCTTTTTAGAAAAAATTATGATGGAGTATTTCTTAGATGCTTGGAAAAACATGAAACTGATGACATCTTGTTTCAATTTCATGTAGGTCCTGTTGGAGGCCATTTTTCAGGAGAGACTACATCACACAAGATTCTTAGGGCCGGATATTATTGGTCCACATTGTTTAAAGATGCTTATGCTTATGTCAGGAAGTGTGAGCTGTGCCAGAAATGCACAGGGAAGTTTATTAAACCTGCATTTCCTCTACAACCAGTTACAATTCAGTTTCCATTCCAACAGTGGGGACAGGATTTTGTTGGGCCTATAAACCCTCCCTCATCCCTCCAACACAAGTATATCCTCACAGCCATAGACTATTTCACTAGATGGGTGGAGGCAGCTCCTCTTAAACAATGTAACGCTGCCCAAGTAATCTTTTTCCTTGATAGCCAGATCATCACATGCTTTGGCGCTCTAGAGTACTTAGTTTTCGATAATGCATCCTACTTCTCTTCAATCGATATAACCGAATATGCCTTTGAGATGGGGATTAAGCTTAAGTTTTATGCCAATTATTATCCTCAAGGTAATGGTTTGGCTGAGTCATCGAACAAAAACCTGATAAACATTCTCAAGAAAATTGTAGCTTCTCATCACAAAGATTGGCACACACAGTTGTATAATGCATTATGGGCAGATCGTATTACCCCGAAAGTAGCAATTGCAAATTCTCAATACTGTCTGATTTATGGAAAAGAAGCCATCCTTCCCACTAATCTTACCATTCCTTCGCTACAATTGGCCTAGTCTATCCAAGAAGATGATTCTTCTCCCCTCCAGCAAAGAATTGACACCCTCTTGAAGCTAGAGGAGGACAGGGAAATAGCCAAGAACAAGTTGTATCATCATCAACAGATGGTGAAAAGGTGGTTTGATGAAAAATCTTCATCTGACAGGGAATTTTCTATTGGTGACCTGGTTCTGAGGTGGGATAAGCAACGTAAAGATAAGAATCAGTACACCAAGTTTCAGCATCTTTGGCTAGAACCTTTCATTGTTACAGAAAAGATTGGTCCCAGCACTGTTCGATTACAGACGTTAGAAGGAGTTGTAGATACCTTCCCAATGAATGTGTCTCTTCTGAAAAAGTATTTTGTTTAAACAATCTGGTGCTCTTGTACATAGGTGTGGCTTGTTTTTTTTTAATCATTTTTTTTATCACATTGATATTTTGATTGGTTTTCTTGTTTTTTTTTTGTTTCCATCAATAAGGTTTCACACTTGTGGCAATGGCTTATGATCGTTTTCTTAGTAACAATTGCTTCTGAAGTTTCAACATTGTTATCAATCTTACTTTCTGGCTTTTGATTAGAATTTGCTCTAAAGAATAAACAGTCAAATAAGTGCAGTGCTTTTGGATATTTTTCACTTTGATCATTATCTTTCAACCATGCTTTATTTGTGTAATTGAGGTGTGGAGGATGGTCATCATTTCTCTATTTGGTGTTTCATGGTTGAACGGCATATCATAATAACCTGACTAGTTCCGATTGCTCATGGACCCTTTTACAATCGCTTTGAATATGAATTTTGTGTAAAATTTTAAGTTACAAAGTGGGTGGTCTTGTTACCAAGCCATCCCATTAGGTTCATAGATGCTTAAAGTGGAATGACATCTTCACATCAAGCCACCACACTTGGAATATGACTTTCAGTTCTGCTGGAAGGTGGAAGATCCTATTACAGGTCGGTCCATTCATGATATGCAAAGCACTGGTGACTAACATTATCACTATATGGTCACCAAGCCATGGTAATGCCTTGTAGCTTATGCCCAAATAAATTGTTTCCTTTTTATAAGATTTTGTTATATACAAGAACAGGGGGATCTTATCAAAAGCTAGCCCTGCTATGATCATAGGTTTGATCTTGGACTGGAATTATCACTATGTGGTTACCAAGCCATGATAATTTCTTTTGGTCTTACAACCAGAAGACAAGGAGTCTTGTTATCGAGCTAGCTTGACCAGTTTCCGGATCAGGCCCGTGAATGGCGTTGTTTCATCTGAGCACCAAGTCAGTACGGTGGTCTTGTATTAACAAGTTTTTATGTATAAAATTACATATATATATAATAAAAAAAGAAGATAAAGGAATATATATAACCCATAGAGGATCCCTGATTAATAAACCAAGGTGATCTGTAATTAGGATATCCATGAGCATCTCTAAGACTGTGCCCAGGTTCAACACAAGCTGGTTTTCAATGATTACATCATGGTAAAGATTTGGTATTACTCTCTAAATCTCCTTATCGAATGAGTGTTATCTTTAAAATGGTCATTGTTGAGATCTATCCATTTCCATGTTCATTGCTTTTTGGCTGTTATCTTTTGAGCATCTTCTCTTAATTGAGTTTCCAAAAATTGGTTGATTGACATGTTTTATTTAGTTGGATTTGATTGCAGAGATAACTAGTTCTTCCCAACCAGTCGCCATTTGTTGTGGCCACAACAGATCCCATGCTTAGCCAAGCATGGGATCCCCCCCAATTTTAATAAACGCAAAAGTATTTGGGTGAGTCATCTTGAAAAATTCTTGATTTTGATTTTACTCTAAAAAATTCTTCACCCATGCTTTTGATCTACTTGTTTGTAAGGGTTTGATTATTTTTTCCAAAGTGTTTCGGTCTGAAAAGAGCCAAAATTTTAAGTATTTTTTTTACTGTTATCTTCATCTCGAAACCCGCATTTGGGGAGCCCGAAACCCACAACCTGATAGACGCAGGTTGCGGGACTATTGTTTTATGTTTTATTTTGATGATTTCGAAATCTACAACCCGACGTTTGCAGCTTGCAGAATCATTCTTTAATAAGATTGAAAATAATTACCCCGAAACCCAAACCTCGCGGTGGCGGCATTCGGCTTTTTGGATTATGGTTTTTTGTTTATTTGGTGTGTGCTCCTGAAACCCGCAACCCCTGATTTCGGAATGTAGCTTTCGGGATGGTCATTTTGCGTCATAGTTTAATGTTCCCAAATCTCTCCACCCACACAGACGGTTTTTGGCTTTCGGAAATCCTTTTTACTTCCGTTTGTAGACCCGCAACCCGCAAATCCAAACTTTCGGGTTTCAGCTTGCGGGATCTTTGAATAAGAACTTCCTGCAATTTTTTAGCCTGATTCTGCGTTCCACTCTGGTTAATCTCAGTAGTCCGTTTGGCCCGATTTTGCGGTCATGTTGATTTCGGGGAGTTAGTTAAGTCAGGCCTTCCATTTTATCTTTTGAAAGCTGATTCTACCAAATTATCGCTTTTGTGCAATCCATGACGGCAGACACTAATACCAGTCTATCGGTTAGTTCATGTTGGATGGACACCATTTTTTTTTCCACCTTAAGCTCACCATGTCTGGACTCGAGTTTTGACATCTTGTCATCTTTTGTTCCACCTCTTAATGATCAGATTTGTTACGTGCGAAGAGTTGATAGCCTATGTACTAGAACTCTTAGTCAAGACCGTTTTGCACATAAGCTTTGTCACCATAACCTTCGTCTCCATTATTAATCACCAGTCATAATTATTGATAGGAGATGGATTATAATGATGTGATCGTAAAGGCAGTTCGAAATCATGCAAGCAGTAATTGAATTCGTACTTCGCACAAGCTTTGCTCCGATTGGCACATACCTCAGCTTTTGTCATTACAGTTGAAGTAATTACAATGAATTGATTGGATAACTTTAATCATTGCAGATTTCCCTGCCTGATTATCATCGACCTACTTGTTGGCCTTTAAATAGCAATTAACATGAAAGTTCCAGTTCATCCATTGCCTTCTAAAACAGGAAACACTCTATTTGGTATTTTTCTTATATCTTTCTATCTAGGGCTTATTCAGCATGAGCAATTTTCATGTAGATGGTGAATTTTCTAACATTCATATTGAAAATGAAGAGATCTACCCCTTGTTATATCAAGAAATGTTGTCACCACTATTTGATGCAGGTGTTCCTGATCTTAGCAGCAGTAGCAGTGAAGAAGACTTTGAAAATTTGTCTACCTACATTCACAATTCCGAGAAGCAAAGGAAGGAAATTCCGAAGGGATCAACTAATCTCGACACTAATGTTGTACGGGACTTTATAATCAATGAAGAACCTAACGTGTCGGCTATCGTTCTTGAAGTAAATCCTCTAATGGATTTCTCTGTTTTTGACAGTGGGTTCTCCGACCCCGAATTTCCTATAGCAGATGCTCTGCAAGCCACACCACCTGTCAATGCTAGTGAACAATCTATGATTAAATTTTTATGGTGCCACGAGACTTTATCAGATTGAAGAATAAGTCTTTCTTTTTGTGAAAGGTGGTGGAAAATCTTTTGAGCTCAAAAATAGCAAAATTTCTTGGATCGATGGTTAGACCCGATTTTGTAATCCCTATTTTGTATAATCTTTCCTTTCGGAACTCTGATGTAAATTTAGTATAAAAGGAGGAAAGTTTCTCTTAGGAAGGGGTTGGGAATTTTTGAATTTCAATTCAACGAGAGTTTGGACCGAAGATACTCTGTTTATCAGAGTCATTGTAATTTTTGTACAAGACTTCTCTATTCGGGAAAGTTATCTTTTAATTCACCTCCTATTGTTCTTCATATTTATTTGGGAATTGTTGAGTTCATGTTTCAAATTCATTATCGGTTATGTGTTTAATCCCTTGCAGGACGTTCCTTAATGCATAAGATCTCTCATATTGATTTCCCTGTATGTTCGGATTATGCTCAAAATTGTTCTATTAAATTTCTTTAATTGAACGTTTTCCTTTTATATTTCTGCAAATGATTCGATGCAATTAAACATGTATAATCAAATGTTAATTTTTCAATTAGCACAATGATTACAGATCAGGTATTTGAATAAGCTCGAATATTTTGAAGAATTATCACTTAATTTCTTAATTGATAAAACTTTAAATTAACAAGTGAAGAACCCGAAGACATTTCTGTTCAAGGAACTTATTATTTGTTCATCACACTTCAATTCTGATCTGCACAACATCAATTTCCCCCTTTATGTCAGATCTGACTTAGAATAGGTTCTTTCCTCAGGTAGGTTAAGATAGGTTCGTTAGTCATCTTTTATACTCCATTTTCTATTATAAGAAAATTGATATTTCAAGATCAAATCTTTTACTCATAGAGTGCAAGCGGAGGCCAAATATCCGTGGGTGATTACCACACCAAACAGCTCGAGGATAGAATTGCCCTTGCGTAGGGTCTTTCGAAGCCTTTGGCTGGGTTTTCATCCCTTGTTGTGTGCCTTGGAACCCATTCCAGTGCCTCACACTTGACCTGCACCCCCGAGGAATCAACAAGCACCTAGAGCTTGTTTCTAGCTCTCTGGAGCCTGTCTACAGCCCCCAATTGGCCTCCTACCTACCTAATGCGCCCTTCTTGACTGTTGTGCATTGGAAGTGCGCCTTTATCACCTATCACTGTCAGTTAGAGCGCCTTTACTCACCTACCTTCAATTATCACTCAGTTAGGGCGCCTTAACTCACCTACCGGGAGTTATCATTCAGCTAGTGCATTGATTGAGTAGTTCTTCCACGGAAAAGCCTCCAAAAGGCCAAAAAACCCCTTTTTCCCCCAAAATAATCCAAAATTCCTCCAAAATAGCAAAAACCCTCTAAAAAGGGAATAAAAAATACAAAAAAGAAGAAAAAGAGGAAAAAAGGAAGCAAAAACCCTATACAACTGACCTAAACCATATGGTGCCCAAAACCATGGGCCAACACTCCACCACTAAAAACCTGTAAATAGGTGATGGAGGCCCCTCATTTCATATCCACAACCATTTGTATCCTTACTCTGCCAAAATCACTCCTAAAACCCTAGCTCACCCTTGAGCTACTTTCACACTTGAGTGCCCCTTTGGCCCATTTTCAAAACCCTTTGGATAAAGAGAAAGGAACAACACTGGAGCTTGGAAGCAACCCTCTTAGACTGCTACAAACGCTTCATCAACCTTCACATTGGAGGTATAATTAATACAAAAATATTTTATTATCTTGTCTTTTCTGTTTATGCACGTGCTTAGAGTAGTTTATTGTTTTACTATACTGTCTTTTATTTACTGTATTTTCTGAACTGCTACTAAGGAGTCCCTTCTCCTTAGTAGGTGCTCATTTGCACAAGCTAGGGTGAAAACCCTAGATACAGTTTTTGCGACTCCCCTTGTATTCCTTTGAATTTATGGTTATAGTTTTAAAGTTGTAAATGTTTTTAATTTTCTGCAATATTTTTCTGTTTTTTCCTTTTGGCTGTCCCTTTCGGCTGTCGTAAACCGCGTCTTTTGCCCCTAGTAGTTGCGTTATGACTGCATCTTTCAGGCATTTACTTGTGATCCGACCGCGGCTCTCAGACTGTTTCCGGCGATCTACCGGAGATTTCCAGTATGTTACCTGTTATCTGACCATGGCTATCAGCTTGTTTCATGCGGTCCGACCGCAACTGTTAACCCATTTTTTCACGGGCCGCCTGCGACTTTCAGCCATTTTTCTGCAACCCACCTACGTCTTTCGGCCTTTTTCCTGCGTCCCACCTGCGGCTTTCAGCCATTTTCCTGCAACCTGCCTGTGTCTTTCGGCCCTTTTTCCCGCGTCCCGCCTGCGGCTTTCAGCCATTTTCCTGCAACCCGCCTATGTCTTTCGGCCTTTTTCCCACGTCCCACCTGCGGCTTTCAGCTATTTTCCTACAACCCGCCTGCATCTTTCGGCCCTTTTTCCCGCGTCCCACTTGCGGATTTCTGCCATTTTCTTGTAACCCGCTTGCGGCTTTTAGCCATTTTCCTGCAACCCACCTGCGGCTTTTAGCCATTTTCCTGCAACTTGCCTGCGTCTTTCAGCCTTTTTCCCGTGTCTCGCCTGCGACTTTCAGCCATTTTCCTCCAACCTGCATGCGTCTTTCGACCCTTTTCCCGTGGTCCCCCTACGTCTTTCGGCCAAATTCCCACAACCCGTCTGCGATTCTTGACCTGTTTCCCACGGTCCGACCACTTAGATTTTCCACAGACCTGCAGTCTGTTTTATGCACTTTTTTCATTGTTTTGAACCCAACACTTTGCTGCAATATTTTCTGCACCTGCATAGCCATCTATCCTATCTACAGCCATACTTCCCTACAACCTTTTTTCTGCAGTATTATTTCTGTTCCATTTACAGAATATTTTTTAAATTTTCGCATTTTAATTGAAAAGAGAAAATTTTACATTTTAAAGTTTAATTTCTGCATTGTTATTTTTAGTTAGAAAGTTTCCCACCCCGTGGCACTTTTACTTGGGTTCATCATCTCACACGCACACACTCTGTCACCTAATTCAAGTGAGCCCTAAAATACTACTTAACACAACCAACATTCTAACCCCACTTGGGGAACACATAAGAATTTTTGTAGTTAGGTAGGATCGAAGGGATAGGCATCCAAATAACACCCCTCGGTTTCTTACACTTGAGACATAGTTGTTGTCCATTAGGGAACCAAAATCCCCTAGTATTTTTTGACACAGTTTAAAACCAATTTATCAGGAAGGCCTCTCCCCTAGGAGGGTTGAAGTTTCCAGACTAGTTCCGGAAGACTGAGTGGAATACCGCAATCCATTCAGTAACCGAAGGATACCTTTCGCAATTCTCGGTGTATCACCTGTATGGGGATACAATGGCGATAGAACCAAATGGAAGATTCACCCAACCAAACGTGTCATGAACGGGGTATCTTAGTTTCTTTTCTTCTAGGATTGACTACCCGATGTCCCTCTCGATAGGGGGGTATCTTTAGCCACTTGGCTCTACTATCGATATTGTCTGACTTGGATTTCATCACCTTGCAGAGGATATGTCTAGTTGAGTAAGAATACTATTTAGCTAGGTGTTTGCATGCTCCCTTACCTCCTTTTGGTCTAGCAAGTCCACTATTTTTATTTTCTAGGAAACCTGCTGCTTGTTGGTATTTTGACCATTTCTGTTGATACTCCACTTATTGTAGCACAGCTGTTATAGTAAGTGTTTTGAGTTGGTTGTTGGCCTGAGTGCCATATTTTTTAAGCTCTCCTTCTGCACACTTGGTTGCATTAGGGTTTTTGAGCTGTTTTTCACTCAACACAACCCCCAAATACTTGACACCATCTGTCACCATTAAGTCTCTGAGACATTCTCGGCGCCTCCGGGGCGAGCCCCCACAGCACGGTTCACTTGACATCACCCGTCATAGACATAGATCTTCATCACTTGATACCACTCATCATAGATCTCGAGCTTTGTCACTTGACTCCACTCGTCAATGGCATAGAACTCCTCCACCCGATCTAGACGCCCCTTATTTTACCTCTGATTCTAAGGTAGAGTCCGAGAACCCCACTTACACTGCACCAACCAGCCCCATGGCTGGCATGACTTCCACCCCTTTCTTTGCAGGGACCATTGTTGGAGCATCCACCACCACACCAGCTACCACACCTGCTTTGGGTATGCCCTCGATGGGGCCCACATCTACCATTCCGATCACTGTACCCATTCCAGTAGCTAGTATACCTGTCCCCACTCCATCAGTGGCTCACACTACCCTTGGCAGTGTAGGACCATCCCATACCACTTTCGTTCCTCCACTTGGGGGCAACATCCCAAACCCAGCCCCTCCACTTGGGGGAATTAGCCCCAACATGATCACAACCACTAGTATGTCACATCCTTCTACTATTTTGCCATTTATGGCTAGTCTCAACCTTCCTAACCTAGCTAAACTAACTAACGATCCCATCAAACATGACCCTGCGTGGCCTCACATGCCCACCAAGCTCCCCTCCAACATCTCTAAGTTTGAGGGCAAGGCAGGTGAGGACCCCCAGAACCATATTATGTCCTTCCATCTATGGTGTTCCTCCAACTCCATAATGGACGACTCTATCCACCTCCATCTGTTACAGTGCACCCTCACTGGCTCTGCAGCTAAGTGGTACATCGAGCAACCCCATGGGACCCATGCAACCTTTACTTCCCTTGCCTTGACTTTCCTACAGTTCTTTCAGTTACCTGTCCGCTATGATGTGGGAGTTGAGATACTACTGTCTTGCAGATAGAACACAACTACCCACATCACTGACCACATTCATGAGTGGCGTCGACACCGCAGCCTCTGCAAAATAAATTTAGACAACCGTATCTTCTTAGATTGGTTTCTAAAATCCCTCCTTCCTGTCATTTCCAAGGATGTGGCATCCGAACGACCCTAGTCTGAAGAAGAGGCCATCCTCAAAGCCCGACAATTTGACCTTATTTACGCCCAGTCGGGTTATCTATATTCCATCATACCTGATGCCCCTTGCGGTGATTCCTCCCAACACGATGCGTCGGGGGCATCCCATGCTGCAGATGGCATCATTGGCTGTATTGCCTCACATCCCCAACCCTTTTCCATAGCACGTCCTAACCATGGCCTCGATCTTTCACGGGCTACATCTCAGTCCGGAGCAACCAATTCGTATGCTCCCATGGCACATCACCACCATTCCCACGGACCCTCATGTCCACCTCAGTGCTCTGGTCATGCATCCCCTACTTACGCCCCCTCGGTCGCACCTCAGACATATTACCACCCACAGGCTGCACCAGCTCCTGTGTCCTCTCAAGCCCAACCTGCTTATTACCCGCCACAGGCAGCCCTTGCGGAAAACCCACAACCCGTTCAACAAATGTATCAGCAACCCCCACAAGGTTTAGCACCTACGCAGCCTCCACCTACTTATTATCCACCGCAGCCTGCTCCCGCACCTGCACAACCCCAGAACCCACCTGCTACCCAAGGGCAAGTGTACGCCCAACAGAATCCATAGCAGACCCAAAATAACCAGCGCCAATAGGGCCAGCAAAACCGTGGCAAAGGTCGTAACCGTGGGAACAACCCCCCTCCAGACCAAGGCGGTCAACCTCCCAATCCCCTAAACAACAATAACACGACACCTGCCAACCAGAACCCTGATCAGCCACCCAAACAAGCCAAAAATTCTAATTTGCGAACAAACCATCCTTGTTCTATTTGCGGGGTCTATGGCCACTACACACATGCTTGCCCACATTTGGAGTGAGCTCAGCAACTCTGGACTGATGATGCCCATCGCGAAGGGCACGCGGCTCCTCAGGCACCACCCAACCCCCCACCACCTCAGCATCAACCCTTAGTGCTACAAAACCCCTTACCAACCCAAGGCATGGTGAACACTCAGCTGTTGGCTCCCCCTATTGGAAATGCACCACCACAACAACAGATCACTTATGCCGCTCCTAATCAACCCATGTTAGAATCAGGTACCCATCACTTGTTAATGATGTCATCCACCGATGTCAACCTCCAAACCCATCGGAACCAATATGGCTCCACCCTTGAAGCCCCTCCCTCCGACAAAAACACTAACGCTCATCCCACTGATCAGACGTTACGTATACCTCTGGCTCCACTAGATGGCGCCTCCAAAGCACCTCGCTTCTCACTTTGTTGCATCAACAATAATCCCAATGCTCGTGCTGCATCTAATTACAACATTGTAGATGACTTAGCCCAGTCCCCCGCAGCCATGTCTGCGTTAGAGGTCTTAAAAAACTGTCCTTCACAGGGAGAGACTTTGCTCTCTGCCATTGGTGCTATTGACCCAAATGATTCACGACTGATGGCCTTTGATTTGGACTAATTCGAACCACACCTGCCTTCCACTTTAGCGTTCCAAGTTTCTGTTTCTGTTCGGAATCTTGTCATCCATCAGTGCATTATCGATGAAGGTGCCTCGACATGCGTTATGTCCACATTCGTTTGGAAGAAGTTGGGATCCCCTACTCTCCAGCAGTCCACCACTACGTTGCGAGCCTATGACGGTCATTCGGCTCAACCCCAAGGTCTCTTAGCTAATGTCCCCGTCCAGTTGGCTGATAAAACAGTGCTCATTGACATAGAGGTCATCAATGCCCAACTTGATTATAACCTCTTACTTGGCCGCAACTACATGTATGCCATGTTGGTGGTTTCTTCATCTGTTCGTACCATGATGTTCTCCCATGACAGACGCGTGGTCAAGGTCGATCAACTCACCTGTTACGATCCCAATGCCCCCGCTGCACCCGAAAATGTTCTCCCCATGGTTGAACAACCTGTTTGTGGTGCAACTACCTTGTTTGTTTCCTCTGTGGGACCTAGAGTTTACTTAGATACGTCGATGACCTCAACATTCCAATCCATTCCACCTCCATCACCCGCGACCGAAGCATCTGACCTTTGTACCATTTCCCACAATACACAAACACCCAACAATCAACCGCCCTTGTTACCCAAACTACCATTGGTCCCTAGTCACATTGGTATTACACCCATCCACACGATCCCCTTCCTATTCCCTCCCTTGAGAGTAGTAAGCACCCCATTTATGGCTACTCTCAACCTCCCCGGGTTAACCTTAGGATTACTCATGTGGTATATTTCGCCTCCCATTCCCCCACCAACACCAAATGTCATCCTACAAACGGTGCAACCCATTGCCACTACTAGTCAACCACCTCCCGGTGTCACTACCCCTTCGTCATCTACGAATCCACCCCCTCTTATCAAGCACACTGGAGGCAGAGGCCCACAACCATACACTGTGATACCCCCGCCCAAAACGGTTAAACCCCCCTCCTCGTGTTTCGTACTCCTCCCAAATGCTCGTTGTGTGATGAATTAGGCCATCCGACTCATCAATGTCCACAATTACCTGCATTACAGGAACACATGCAAATGCTTGACGACGACCCCAACATCCCGGTTGTCCAACTCGATCCAACCCCTAAGCCTCGTGATAAATCAATGTGTACCAACCACTCTTGTGCAATATGCGGTATTTACGGCCATTACTCACATCACTGTCCTGATCTCCCAGATTACAGAGTAGCTCTCTACGAGATGAATAATTTGGACCTTGAGACGGCACTCCCCACAATTGAGGAGATCCACCCCCCAGTATCACCCTCCTCCAAAGAGATTAACACCATCTATATGATCTCTTCGACTACCACTTCCTCGTCAACCGATTTGACAACTCAAATTTTCTGCAATGATGAGGAGATTCTAGAGGCTCTCACTGCCCCGGATTATCCTTAGGAAGACATGCACCATCATTCCTATTTCCTCCCAGAAGAGTCCTCCTCCACCACAGCCACCCAATTTGCGATTGAGTCAAAAGATTTCCTTCCCACCAAATTCGACTGGTTTAAGGATCCCATTCCCGCTCCCGATGCCTTTGAGAAAGGTAACATGGCCAACATCTCACCCACAATCCAAATTGATATTGCTGCCCCAGGAGGTGCCCCTGAACTCATCACTTTAGGAGCCTCCTGCAGTGAATATGAGATTGGAGCGTACAAAAAACATTTCCAAGAGTTCCGTCATGTCTTTGCCTGGTCCTATACCGAAATGCCTGGTCTTGACCCCGCTATCATAGAACACCACATTGACACCGCTGAGTTAGGGGGCATAATAGATTACCTCGACCCTAAGATAGGGGGCATGATCAACCATTTTGAACCATCCCCATCACATCTATCTCAGTGTTTCAATGATCCCATTGTTCAAACAAACAAATATGTGATCCACAATCACAAACCCCATGCGCATAGCATGGGGGCAGGTCATTAACCCTACTCACTTTTTCAGATGCGTGATCTCAACCATTTTTGAGGTCACATGTCACTTGTATATATGATTTGATTCGATACACCTAGTATTCTGCCCCCGCGGGTCATCATTTCTCCCCACTACTGCCTTTTTGGCTTGGTGGGATCACCTTTATTTGTAACCATTTTTTAACCCAGTTATTTCCTTTGACCATTCCAGAGTCCTTATGACCTCCCTTTTTCGCACCATTTGCACTGCCAAATTCATTTTTCCATGCTCGTGATAATGCTTGAGATCATTTCTCGCTCTCACCCTCATATTTTTTGGGTATTTTTTCCAAAATGCCCCCCATCGCCTCGGTTTGTGTGCCACCTCGGTCGTTCTCCGTTTTTGACACATTTTATATCATCGGATTCATTTTTCCAAGACCATGATAATGCTTGAGATCATATCTTGCTCTCACCACCATATTTTTTGGTTATTTTTTCCAAAATGCCCCCCATCACCTCGGGTTGCATGCCACCTCGGTCGTTCTCCGTTTTTGACACTTTTTATATCGCCGGATTCAGTTTTTCGAGCCCATGATGATGCTTGAGATCATTTCTCGCTCTCACCAGGTACAATTTCAACATTGTGTCACGACACCTTCCTTCCTCAGTTTGCACGCCACATCGACCTCCATTGGATTGTTCCCCCTTTTTACATGAGCCATTCACTCCTTTCATACTGCAATTATTTCGTTATTTTTTCACCATTCATTATCCCGCAAGGAGGCCGACCAGTGTTCCCCCCCTCCCTCGTTCTTGGTCATCATCAATGTTCCTTGATTGAGCACTTCCTCCTTGCCTGGCCGTTCCTTTTGTTGGGTATAATTTTATCCCTTTTTCGGGCTGGACAAGTCCTTTACGAAAAGGGCACTTAGGGAGTTTTTGTTAATCTCTTTTTTGACTCCCAAAACAATGAAAATATCGTCGAGCAATATTGCTTCCTTTCATGCTCGTTAAAGTACCTGAAAGGGCGTCTATCTGGTATAAGTTTAACCCTTTTTCGGACCTAGTAGACTAATTATGAAAAAGGAATACTCTAGTCACACCGGCTATAAGAGTTCTTCATTGCATCCTTTTATGCTTCTTCGGGCCTTGGAGACTAACACACAAAAAAGCAACCCCCTGGAGTTTTCTTATCGCTTTCAGACTCTCTAAAATTGAAAGCAACCATGAGCATGAATTGTCCTGGGCTCGTATAAATCCACACAACAGTACCATTCCATTATTTCAGAGTCTTCTTATCGCTTTCACACTCCTTAAAATTGAAAGCAATCACGAGCACGAACTGTCCTGGGCTCGTATAAATCCACATGACAATACCATTTTGAACACACTTCTTCTAGATCCTTAACCCATGAAGAAGTTCCCCTCGTGCCTCTTGGCACTGTGATCGATCATCTCGGCAGCACCCCCAATAAGGTCACCTTTGTTCAAAGTATTTTGCAGTCTCCTGCCATTTTACACCAACTTGAGTATCCCTCACCCCAGTCACTATCCTTGATCCATTACAGCTATGATCCCTTTTCCACTAGTCAGTTTCATATGCTGCCCAATCATCCCCGCCATCATACTCTGAACAACGGAAGTTTGAGTCCACCCACTCTACTTGCCCAATTATCCCCCACAGTATGACAGTCCTACCATCAGTACTCTCACACTTCGGTTCTCCACCTCGTGCTCCTATCAAGGAAACATCATTGCCTTGCTAGTTGTAGGTCTCCCTCTGTCAACGACAGCACCTCTATTCCAGAGGATAGACCCAGAGGTCCCTGCGCCTTGGACCCATCCCCATCTGTGGTGAGTGCCTACGGACCACTTTGAGAGGAGTCATCATTGCCTCTCCGAGTGGTTGTTTCTCACATGCTCGACTTCAACACCTTGATCGCATCGTTGAGAATCGCGCAGGGTATATATCCCTTCAGTTAGTGGTCGAAGACCCCGGATTTCCCCCAACTCTAGCACATTGGTGAGTCCATTCGGAACACCCAGTTATATGTTCCCGTGGATGTCCGGGTTACGTTGGTGATTGTATTCGGAAGCCATCCAGTTATATGCTTCCTTGAGTAACCAGTTCAGTTCCAGTTCAGTGTACCATTGAGGGTATGACTTCCCGTCACTATGATCCAACAGCTCATCAGTTCCTTTGGTACCACACTCCGCAGCACTATTGTTATTCCAGTGTATCAGTTCTTCAGCTCAGACATGGTCATCCCAGCAGTATGTCCAAGATTTGTGTCCCCTCTGGACCCTTATGATGTACACAGTGGTTCTTTATGTATCTTACAGGTCCCCCTTTTTGGGCCTCACAATTATTTTTTATGTATCTTGATACGAGCATGGGTATGCCCACCTCATCCATATATTGAGATTCTTCCTCATTCATTATTTGAGGCCATCTATATTTCAGGTCCCCATATTTTGGACCCCATTGTTATTATTGTTCTATATCTTGATACGAGCATGGGAATGCCCGCCTCGTCCATATGTTCAGATTATTCCTCATTCATTATTGAGGTCATATACTTTCAATTTTTGCAGTTTGTTCGAGACCATTGTTTTGGGCTCTAGTTCGTTTCTTCTCCTCTCCACACCCCACGAAAACCATAAAAGACTTATGATGTCTATCAGCCATACGATGAGCTCCTACCCTCACACATCAGGGGGCAATCTGTTAACACCCAAAAAGTGCTCACTACCTCATCCACCCCATTACATGACTCATTTGTCCATATTTCCTACCGCAAAAGCCTCCAAAAGGCCAAAAAACCCCTTTTCCCCCAAAATAATCCAAAATTCCTCCAAAATAGCAAAAACCCTCGAGAATAAAAAATACAAAAAAGAGGAAAAAAGGAAGCAAAAAGCCTATACAGCTGACCTAAACCATATGGTTCCCAAAACCATGGGTCAGCACTCCACCACTAAAAACCTATAAATAGGTGATGGATGCCTCTCATTTCATATCCACAATCATCTATATCCTTACTCTGCCAAAATCACTCCTAAAACCCTAGCTCGTCCTTGAGCTACTTTCACACTTGAGTGCCCCTTTGGCCCATTTCCAAAACCCTTTGGAGAAAGAGAAAAGAACAACACTGGAGCTTGGAAGAAACCCTCTTGGACTGTTGCAAAGGCTTCATCAACCTTCACATTGGAGGTATAATTAATACAAAAATATTTTATTATCTTGTATTTTCTGTTTATGCACATGCTTAGAGTAGTTTATTGTTTTGCTATATTATCTTTTATTTACTGTATTTTCTGAACTGCTACTAAGGAGTCCCTTCTCCTTAGTAGGTGCTCATTTGCACAAGCTAGGGTGAAAAACCTAGCTACACTTATAGCTTCTAGTTAGCTAGTTCTGGAGTTCCACTTGACTATTTGACATCCTCATGCGCCCCCTTTGGAGTCTCCATTCCCTGTTTATGCCTAGATGGTTCTGTTAGACTCAGTTAGACACACTTGACTGACTATTACCATTTATGACTGATACTATTGACTGGATGATGTCTCCAATTTTATCCAAGATAGACTTTGAGTTAGACTGCCTCATGCACCCACCTTGGAGTATCCATTCCTTGATTTATGGCTAGATAGTTATGTTCAACTCAGTTGGTCACACTTGACTGACTCTTACCATTTATGATTGATACTGCTGATTGGATGATGTCTCCATAGTTATTCATGCTCGAATATGAGCTCATATTCGAATGCCCTGCTTGGCTAATTTGAATCCTATATGATGCATCATCATTGAATTGCGCTGAGAGGTGCTCTACAGCTCAGTATGGGGGAGATCTTGTGAGTCGAGTGTTTGTCGAGTAAAAAAATAATACAAAGTAAACAAAAAAAGAATAATACAAAGTAAAAAGTAATAAATATTATGTCTGCCATAAACAAAAAAGAATAATACAAAGTAAAAAGTAAATATGAGACTTAAACTAGAGACTTTAGAGCTTAGGATTAGGTGGTAAATATTATGTCGGCCATAAACAAAAAAGAATAATACAAAGTAAAAAGTAAATATGAGACTTAAATTAGAGACTTTACTTTTTACTTTTAATACAAAGTAAAAAGTAAATATGAGACTTTAGACTGTTTGTTCAGTAATAAAATAATACAAAGTAAACAAAAAATAATAATACATAGTAAAAAGTAATAAATATTATGTCGGCCATAAACAAAAAAGAATAATACAAAGTAAAAAGTAAATATGAGACTTAAACTAGAGAGTTTAGAGCTTAGGATTAGGTGGCTTAGGTATTGCACTCAAGGAGCTAATGAAGGAGAGGTTTGCACCTCGAGAGATTTGATCCCTCTCGGCGCTTCATAGAGCCTAGGATTTGGACCTAAGCTGGTTTTAACACATTCCCTACATTCATTATTCATTTTATGATATTGGCATTGTCCCGTTAATTGTGTGTTTGTGAGTGATTATTGAATGCATGCTTCTTCTTCTTTGCAAATAATCTTGAGAGTTAGATTGTGAGTTTGTTACAGGTGCTAGATACTTGCATATTATCACATGTGTCTCTTGTCTCTTGTGTTTGATATGTTGTACATGTTGTTCTCTTAGTTAAGATCCTAGATCATATTGAATTAAATGATGAAAAAATAACATGGATTCAGAGCTAGCATGAAGGAAGGCATTGCATGGCATTTACTACACTTGTTGCACTTGCGACAAAATGGAAGCTAGGACTTGGTATAGTAAAAACCGTGGCACTTTCGCTATAAATCCGTTTTTGCGAAGGTTCAGGATCTGAAACTTTTACAGGAGGAATATGAAATTTTCATGTATCTTGTGACTGAAGATCGGTCTCAGATTCGTTGTACTTTGTGAGATACGATTCGTACAAGTTAGGGTTTCTGCCTCTTCCAGAATGTAGCCCTAAACATGTGACCTAGGCACAAAGGTCATATCTTGGGATAGGAAGCTCCAAATGGAATTCCGTAAAAAGTGGAAGTTAGGGAACGGACTGTAGTTTTACAATCCGGGTTTTAGTGGCCGAAGTTGAAACAGTGACATGTGGAAATCCGAACAAGTTCAGTATGTTGTTTCATCCCATAAGCAAGTCATGTTACGACACTTGGCACATTTCTCTCATGGAGAATACATTGGAGGTCAGATCTGTGGCATTGGAAAGATGACAGGTCAGTCTACCACAGGACAAAGTTTCAGACCTTGAGGATCCAAAATTTCAGAGATATCCCAGAAACAATATGGCATATATATTTTTCCAATCAGAATTGGATTCTGAGCACTTTCTTTTTTGGCTTGTCACTGCTGTAGGAAATTAGGGATTTTGAAAAAAGTTGGAATTTTGGAATCTAAGACCACGGCTGGATGATCCTCATCAAAATTGAAATTTAGAGACCAATATCAAATGTTTTGGTTGGGTAGAACCCGAGGATCTATCAAACCCTAGTTCGGGTTTTGGACTAGAAAACCAGATTTTGACAAAAGTTGCAGATTTGAAATTCGCAGGTCAATTTTTGAAGTTTTCAAAATCTGAGCAAACCAGTTTGCTAGCCTCATTCAAATGCATCTCCCTATTCAAACAGAAGTTTGAAATTCCAAGTTTGAATTTTTAGGATTTCTCTGTCAAACCCTAGCCAGCTCCAAATCCAGATTCAACAAATCAAGTGGGGCTGATAATTTCCGAGCATGGAAGTATATCATTGGGTTAATCCTAGAAGAGAATGAATTGGACACCTACATAAGTGAAGAGATTACAATTCCAGAGGGAGATGAGGATAAGGCCTTACATAAGAATACTACAAGCAATCCTGAAAGGTATGACTTGAGGAGATATAGGTATGTTTTGAAATCTGTTCGTGATTAATTTTCTCTTTATATTATTGAGGTTAGTACAATCTTGATTAATTTTAGACTTGTCTTATCACCTTAGTAAAAGTATGAATGCATGTGAATGATAGGAGACATTCAGTGATTAGGGTTATGACACTTATGATTTTACTAATGCACTGTGGTGTTGTATGAGGATGATATTGTCCGCTAACATGAAAGGTACATCAAGAAAGACAAATCAAGTTCTAGATAAAGAACATATGACCATGGTGACATGAAGACAAAGACTCATCCATAGTTATTGATCACATAGAAGCTCTACTTACAAGGTATGTATAACATGGTTCTATAATGCTTAACTTATGAGATATGTAGGTTACTGGCACAAGGTCTCTAAATCATTGAAGAGAACAAAGAAGACATTGTTTGGATATGTTAGACATAACTAGCAAACATGATAATCCAGGTATGTTTTTCCTGTATCAAGTTAGAATCCTACCTTGTGTTAGGATCTCATATAGGTATACTTTAGTATGATTGATAATGATTATTCATGGAGTTATAAGTTTGAGTAATCATGGGTTTATGCATATTATGCTTCTTACTTTAATTGATGATATGACAAACCAGAAGATTCCTATGGTCAAATAAGAATATGCATGAGTAAGAGAAGTCCTCCCTGAAACCTTGAATACCAACGCTTGTGATAAACTACCTGTGTATGAAATAATCATGACCATACATATTTAGAATCATAAAGTTTTTATAGTATTGAGATTATACGAATGCATGTATGGTTATGTATGAGATCTTGAGGATGAAAAAATGATGACACTAGTGCACACTTAAGCATGCATAGTGGTCCAAAATGGATATAAATTCAAAGACAGATAATCCAGAAGCAAAGATCAAGAGGAAGCACACTCCAGTAGTTCCTGCAAGGAAACAAAGATCAAGAGGGAGCACACTCTAGCAATTCCTATAAGGAAGCAAAGATTGAGAGTGAGTCCAACTAACAAGCAAACAAACATAAGTATTTGAATTGTCATTTCTTGTATATATGATTACTTAAATGATGTTGTTTAGTCATGTACATACTTATGTTCCTAGATTTAGGATGTATATTATGCATTTTAGAAAAGTTTCATTAATGAACAAGATACTACTAATATAGTAATGGGTAAGTGGCCTATGGTACTGTACAACATTCCATTGCTACTTATATAGAATGAAACCTCTTTGCTGACATGATGGGAGTTGTGCACACTCTTAACAATGTTTTGGTAGAGATGGAAGGCATCTAGAAAGTTACGGGATATGGATAAATGTTGTATTGAAGCATTGGCAAAGATAATTGCATGACTGTATGACATATGTCCTTATGTGTAAGATTTTGTTCTAAAAACTATGAGAATTTTTTGATCATGCAATTGAATTTGAATTGTAGGAAAGATCATGTACAATCACATACAAAAGAAGGACAGTGACATTTTGTTCCGAAGAACAAGCGACGAAGTTCAAGAAAACTACCTTTTAAAGATATTGAATTTCCCAGGATCTAGGATGCAGTAATGGAAGGATGTCGTGGTCGAGGAATAGCAGTCGATCATGAAGAATGATTTTTGGGATGTGGTCCCAAGACCAGAAGGGAAGTATGTTGTGAATTCCAAATGGATCTACAAGATCAAGCATGTTGCAGATGGTAGAATAGAGAAATACAAGGCAAGTTTTGTGGCTCGTGGCTTCTCCCAGAAAGAAGGGATAGATTATGAAGGGACTTTTGCACCTGTAGCCAGATACACTTCCATCAGAACAATACTTTCTCTGACTACAGTGATGAAATGGAAGATACACTAGATGGATGTCAAGACAACTTTCTTGAATGGTGTAGTCGAAGAGGAAGTGTATGTGGAGCAGGCACTCAGTTTTGAGATACATGACAGGGAGTTATATGTGTGCAAATTGAAGAAGGCCTTGTACGGTTTGAAGCAAGCACCCAGGACATGGTACGACAAGATAGACAACTTCCTATCTAGTTTAGGCTTTACCAAGAGTAAAGCAGATTCCAACCTTTACTACAAGGTTGAGGAAGGAAATCCAGTGATACTCCTACTGTATGTGGATGACATGTTTGTGACAGGTGAGGATAGGTTGATTGCTGACACGAAAAGGAATCTTGCTGCCGAGTTCGAGATGAAGGAATTGGGTATGATGCATTACTTTCTAGGTATGGAGGTGTGGCAAAGTGCATATGGAATCTTCCTTGGACAAGGGAAGTTTTCAATAGAGATCCTGAAGCGGTTCGGGATGATGGACTGCAAGTCCATGGCCACACCTATGGCATCGAACCTTAAGCTATTGAGTGATTCTTCATCAGTGTCGATTGATGCCACGATGTATCGTTAGATGATTGGGTCCTTGATGTACCTGACAAACATGAGACCAAATATTTGCTTTGCGGTGAACACTTTGAGCCAGTTCCTGATGGATCCTAGACGTGTTCACCTGATTGTTGTAAAGCATATTCTGAGGTACCTGAAGGGTATGATTGATTATGGCCTCAAGTATGATGCGAATCAAAAGTTTAACCTAGAGGGTTATGCTGATTCAGATTGGGCAGGAAGTGCTATAGATAGGAAGAGTAGTTCGGTGTGTTGCTTCAGTATGGGATCAGGTGTGATCTCTTGGTTTATCAGGAAGCAATCCTGCGTAGCACTAAGTACAGCCGAAGTAGAGTATGTCACAGCTTGTTCGGCTAGTTGTGAGGTAGAATGGATAAAGAAGCTACTACCATATTTATTTGATCTCCAGTTGGATGCTACTTGTATCTTCTGTGACAACCAGAGTTGTGTGAAGTTGTCTGAGAACCTGATGTTCCATGACAAGTTGAAGAACATCGAGATCAAATATCACTATATCAGGGATATGGTGTAGAGAGGAGCAACGAAGCTCCAGTATGTTGCGACGGATGAGCAGATTGCAGATGTGTTGACCAAACCACTAGCAAGAGTGAAGTTCGAGTACTTTAGAGAGAGTCTTGGTGTTATAGGTCAAATATGAACTTCTCCATCCGTTATCACCTTTAGCTGTCGATCACACAAAAGGATAACTTGGATTGAAGAGCATGATTTCCCTAGATGATGTATGGACTAGACCTACCCCTTTGTAGTTGACAAAACACTCATTCTACCTATGTTTTGAGAAAAATGCTACCCTATAAGCATGATACTAGCATTCACTTACTAAAATACTCTACTCTACTTCAATAGACTATCGTTTACCTGCTGAAATACTCTACTTTGCTTTAGTAGACTAGCGTACAACTCAAAACCTCTTGCAAATGTTGGTTGTAAAGCAGGAAAGTTGCATATTGAACGCTAATCCACTTAAGAAAACTAGCGTACACCTTAAAAAGTAA
This sequence comes from Larix kaempferi, assembly GCA_027924585.1. Taxonomy (NCBI): domain Eukaryota; kingdom Viridiplantae; phylum Streptophyta; class Pinopsida; order Pinales; family Pinaceae; genus Larix; species Larix kaempferi. The sequence continues at coordinate 9,299,589 of BSBM01000130.1, forward strand.
TCAAAGATATATTAATTTGACGAATTGGGATTAGTTGAAGTTGGTTTTGCAACTTCCCCAACTTCCCAATCAAACTACCTCTCGATCCAAACTACCTACCTTGTCCCATAAATACAAGGGGGATAGATGACAGAGAGGAGGAGAAACTATGCAATAAGGGTTGTTACGCTAGAGGAATTCCAAAGTTAGTGTGAAGAGCAGGATCCCATGATTCGGTTGCACAAGCACTCTGAATGATCAGGTATAAATTGTACTGATTATTTGCTTTTGACAATACAGGTTGAAATGCCCTTCACGTCCCAATCAAATGTCTAATGGATTGTATGTTTGTTTGGATTAAATGCTTGATTGTATTTGATGTCTAAATTGTATTTCAATTTCATCATTGTTATATCAGTCAAGATACGCTGAGGAAGGTATCTTTGTATTGCAGGTTTTTCAAACGGAAGATCAAGTGGAGGATCGATCGAAAGAGCAAGCGAAAGATAGGATCGAACTTCGTGAATAAGGTATGCCTTCAAGAACCTTGATCTCTTTCCTTTTGTAGAAGCCTATGTGATATGATAAATGTATTTACCTGTCACCCCAGAAGTTGGTAGTGTCCCTCTCCTCGCTATAGGGTAGAATTCCCGAACAATAGACTGGCAACTCCGCTGGGGACCGGTTGTTTTCTGCTTTAGGAGACATAGTTAACTTTCCTTCCAGTACTTTTTGATCTTTTTGATCCTTTGAGAGGCTCTATAGGTTACTGTAGCCTATTTCCATTGCTTGACTCATCTCAATTTGAATTTTTAGAGCTTGTTTCAATCCTTCTCTGGCATGAACGCTGGTATCCGTTGCACACAGAAGCATACACCTGCTGAAAAATGTTGCTTTACCTATTGCACAGTAGAGTACACCTTCTGAAAAACATTGCTTTCCCTACTGCACAGTAGGGTACACCTCCTAGTGTGCATAGGTTTATACACTACACAGTAGAGTTTTTCCTGTAAGTCTCTGTTTGCTTTTGGGATTTGATTTCCATTTGTTTGGTTTGAGTTCCTTAACTGATCCTTGAGGTATTTATGCCCTTGTTGAGTCTATTTTGCCTCTCCTAAGTCCCTTAGGTCGTCTTTTGCTTGCTTGAGTACTTTTGAGGTGTCTTGTTTGTTTGTGACTCTTTTGGAAGACCGCTTACTGTTCCTTGTTGGACATAGCTACACTTTTGTACCCTAGATGTTTGTTGCGGGTATAAAAACCTTTGTTTTGTAACGTTTGTTGTTTGTGGCAACACTAAGCACACTTTAACGGTGTCTTGGCCTTTGATTTAGGGTTTGACCTCAAGTTGGAGTACTTAGGGTGTTTTCAAAAGCATTTTGAGTCTAGACACTTCTTGATTGCTTTGTTGGTATCAGTCCAAGTAAGTTGAAGTCTTTTAGTTTGCTTCCATTCGAGTCTTTATGGTTGTAAGGCCATCTTTGGTTCGCTTGCCTACCGCTTGCTTGGCTTAGTGCTTTCTTAGGGTTGTTGAGCTTTGGAGAAACCTTTGAATTTTGCCTTTCCATTTTAAAGCATCTCTTATCTTTCTTTTCTTTCCACTTTGTCTTCCAAGCCCAAGGTTTTTTCCCTTTAAAAACTTTGTAGGACAAGTCTTTGTCAAGACATCAAGTTGATTGTTGTGAGCCTTAGAGTTGCTTTTCCTTACTTACATTGCTCTTTTAGGTCTTACTTGCTTCCATTTTCGAGTTCTTTTTCTTTTACGTATATCAGAAAAAGCAAAAAATGAGTTTGGTAGTTTAAAGTAGTAAGGCTTATGATAATTTCAAAGTAGCGTAGTTTACTTTGTTTTGAATTTGAAAAGAAAAGAAAAAAGAGATTTGATTTTGGTTTGCTTAGTTTTCATTTCGGAAAGAGCATAAACAAAAAAAAAAAAAAGAGTCTTTTGTTGCTTTGAAAGTTATTTCTTTTTGCACTTTACTTTCTCAAACCATTCCACACAATGCACTACCCCGTTGAGTAAAAAGTAACCTTAAAAAGAAATTTTAATAAAATCAATTAGAAACATTTTCTTTTTAGGTATACATGACATCAACTAGCTTAGGCTAGAGTTTCGAGCTTAAATCACCTTAAATTTCTCGAAACTGGCTTCATTATGCAACAATCGTAGTCCAACTTTCATTTAGGTAAACCCATATATATCAAATATTCTTGGGATGCTATACTCAAACCAAACTTAAGCACAAGGCCGTGGGAGACTGGAATTGTTGAGGATATCCCCTCACTTTCCTTTTGACCATAAACCAGAGTCGATTCGCGTATGGGGGTCCTTTCGGACGTTGAGCTTTGCTACCCTTCCCATGCATTTTGACTAGGCTGACTACTATCCCCCCAAGATATTTCGTATCTATGGTAGCCTTAGTATCATACCTTTAGGATCCTACACAGGTAGAATGGGCGGTTATTCCCACTTCACCTCGAACAGGCGTGGAAGGTAACCGTCTGGAAGCAATCCTGGGAAAGCAGTTTGGTGATTCAAGTGCTTGCACCCAGTGGACCTCCAGTGGATGCCATGAAACTGACCATCAATACTCTGTTAGTCTGTTCTGGGACCTAATCATCCCATACTTACTTCTGAGAGTATTTTCTATCCGTTTGATTGGTTTGATTACTTAGGATTTTTATAGTGGTATGTTGTTTGCCCCTTAGTCTTAGTGGCCACTAGGTTTTTACTTAGTTTTATTTTTATATAATTGTGTAAGACCAACAGCTTCGCAGGTCTCGGAAGTTGCAAAACCTTCCCCCACTCAGTGTGGAGCCACTACCACCACCATGACGACGGAGGACAGGCTCTAGTGGTATTTTTGAACTTACTGGTGAAATAGAGGTTCCTAGTGAACCACTACCCATAACCCCGGATCGACAAGTTCTTAATACTGTCGAGGTTGAGGATATTACTTCTAGTGATTTTAACACTCCTTTCAACCCTCCTCTTACCGGATCTAACGATTCGCTTCTGGTTCCTGTAGGTTACCATCAACCCGAGTATAGTGCATATCTTTTCACACCTGAGCATATTATGACTAACCCAGGAGATGAATAGGGAGTTCCACATACTTCCACAATGGGTATGAATACAAGGATTGTGAATCCTTCTTACACTGCTATACCAAGTCCTTTGCAGACAACTTCTGATTCAACTCCGTCTTTCAGTTTTAACACTGGTACTTTAAACATGCCAAGCACAACATCTTTGATGTCTGCCTCAGTTACCACTCCTACTTTTGTACCCAACAATGCAATGAATGTCACTCCATCTCCTGTGGCTCAACAGTCATACCGTATACCTAGTACTTGGATTTCCACACCTAATGTAGGGCCGAATCCCTCTGCAACTATGCCTGTCATGAGTACCATGACTGCGCCGTCCACCTCGACTACCTCTGGTTTCAACACCTTTGTAGGTTACAATATGAATCAAGGTAACATACCTACAAGAAATATCCCCTTTTCTTTTTTTTCCGGAAGAGGGGGTAATATTTTTCACCAACAATATGGCGGGGCTAACACCCAACCACAGTGGACAAATGCACATGGTGCCAACCCACTTTCATTTGGGTGGGGGAATTTCAATAACACTTTCACACAACAACAAATGGCGAGGGAAAACCCCTTCCAGCAGATGGCTGGGGGCAACCCCTACCAGTAGATGGCTGGGGGAAACCCCTACCAGCAGATGGCTAGGGGAAACCCCTACCAAAAAATGGCTGGGGGAAACCCTAACCAACAGTTTATGGGTCAAACTATGGGAGGTTCCCCCTTCATGACTCCAGCTTATCAAATGCCATCTTGTAGACCTCGTTTTCCATTTCCAGAAACTATGAATTTTCCAGATCTTTCCAGTTTAACAAATGATCTGGTGTGCCATAACGTTACGTGGCCACCAATTCCCACTAAGCTACCTTCGGACATTCCAAAATTCAAAGATAAAACTGGTGAGGATCCTAGTGATCATGTTACCACTTTTCATCTCTGGTGTTCTTCGAACTCGTTGAATGAAGATTCCTATAGGTTGAGACTTTTTCAAATAACCTTGACCGGTGTTGTAGCCAAATGGTACATTGAGTTACCTATAGCCACCTTTTTTAAGTTTCGGGATCTCACTATAGTCTTTTTGAACCACTTCCAGCTTCTTGTTCGGTACAATGCCGGGACAGATCTTTTGTCTACCTTTAGACAAAACAAAGCCACCCATTTATCTGATCATATTCAGGAGTGGCGAAGATGGAAGAGGCTCATTAAGGCCAATATCCCCCCAGAATTCTTATTAGAGTGGTATCTGAAATCACTCCTTCCTTATGTTTCTAAGGAAGTAGCTACTTCTGGGGTGTCATCGTAAGAAGAAACCATTTTAAGGACCCAGCAACTAGACTTGGTTTATGCTCAGTCTGGGATCCTTTACGAGATTATACTTGATGCACCACGATCAAACATTGATCTAGGTAGACCAAAACCTGGACCACATGATGACGGCATAGTAGGTTCAGTTGACTCTGTAGCCTTCGAAGCATTGACTAAACAGGTGCATGCCTTATCGATCAACCAATCGACTGCAGAATTGACTCCCGTCACAACCTCTCCTTCTACTACTGAATCTGTACAGCAGGTTCAGACTAATCAAAAGGGTCCTTGGCAACCCAACAACAAAAAGAAGGGCAAGAAAGGAGAGGGGAACCAACAAAAGCCAAAAAAAAAGAAAATGTCGAGGAGGGTAATAGAGAAAAGAAGAAGGTTAAGTTCCCTTGCAAGCTTTGCAAGCAGGACCACCTCACTCACCAATGCCCTCTAATCGAAGAATCCCAGACGATGCTTCAAGAAAAGAAACTTGTCGTCCTTAAAGATCCATTTCCCAAAGGGCAGGGCTCAGCTTCTGGCACCTCTAATGCTGGGGACACCACCCATGCTTCAGTTGATCAAACTTTCATTAATATGGTTAACTCGGACGCTCTTTTACAAACGTGGGCAAGCAATTATACCCCGGATTCCCAGAATAAAGATAAAGAGGTTCCTGAATCTTCCACTCCTCTCCACATACCTGTGGATCCACTACCCAAGATACTGAAAGGTGTCTTGAAACGAGCTTCACACAATCCCAACGCACGGGCTGCTTCCAACTACAATGTGGTTGAAGATCTAGCCCAGACCCCTTGTGCTATGTCCACCTTAGAAGTTCTATGTCCACCTTAGAAGTTTTGCAAAGTTGTCTATTACAACGAAATGCACTTCTGCAAGTGACTGGAAGTATGGAATCATCCAACATGACTACGCATTTTGATACGTCTGATATCAAATACCGGTTTCCATACCACGTTGCTCTTCAGATAGACGTAATTCATGGTCATATGATCATTGGACGAGTTGTCGTAGATGAGGGTGCGTCTACGTGTGTAATGTCGATTTCTTGTTGGAAAGACTTGGGCTCTCCTGACTTAGCCCCCTCTAACACACTGCTTACTGCATTTGATGGCAGAACCTTCCGTCCACATGGAGTCTTGCCATCATTTGACGTCACACTGGCCGATAAGACAGTTGCTGTAGAGATTGAAGTTCTGGATGCTCTGCTTGATTACAATATGTTGTTAGGCAGGAGTTGGACATATGCCATGCAAACTATTCCATCGGCAGTTTTTCGAGTTGTAATGTTCCCACATGAAGGTAAGATCGTCACGGTCGATCCTCTTTCGTTCTCTCGGCGAAACAACCAGACTTTATTGGAATCCATAGTTCCTTTGGTTGATCAATCTGCCCCAGCAAGCGAGAGTTTAGGAGAAGGTATTTACGGGTCATTAATGGGCACTTTTGACCTACCCTCTCTCATTCTTTTCATGCATTCTGATGAAGGTACATCTACTGAAACTTTCATGGTCAGTTTAAGGATTGATTTGTGGATCCTTCCTACTGTATCAGAACCATCAGTGCCCTTATCCATTGCAGAAGTAGCATACATGGAAGCACAACATGCTGCAATGGAACATATCGTGACTCCACCAGTCTCTGCTGAGTCGGATATGGACTATGCTCCAGCATGGTCGGTAGACTCGATCCACTCTTTTGACTGTTTAGACATGGTTTTTCCTTCTGACGAAGCCATTTTGGAAGCCATGATGGGATTGGACCAGCCTTGGGAACACATGCACCATAGGTCTTACCTGCTTCCAAATCTAGACAAGATAGAGAGAGGAGAGTTTTCGATGAGACCTGGTGAGAATGTTGATTTTTCCTCTTCCACTTCAAGTACTGTTTACGCTGAAGGGAATATTGCTAATATATTGAGAACCATCTTGATTAACATTTCCACCAAACCCGGGGTCATGGAAAACATTTTTATTGGAGCAGATTGTTCTCCGAAGGAGATCGCTCTCTATACCAAACTTTTTAAAGAACTCTGCGATATTTTTGCCTGGTCTTATGAGGAGCTGCCAGGCATTGATCCTTCCATTGTAGAGCATGTCATCATAACATATCCTAATGCGAAACCTGTGAGACAAAAGCTCCATCCAGTGAATCCTCAAAAAGCGGCCACCATTAAGGAAGAGGTTGAAAAATTGCTTAAATCCGGATTTAACTATCCGATCGACATGACGGAATGGGTTTCGAATCCTGTTCCGGTTGATAAAAAGCAAGGGACCATTCGAGTCTATACAGACTTTTGGGATCTAAACAAAGCTTTCCTGAAAGATAACTACCCCACACCATTTATTGATCAAATCATAGATGCGTGTGCAGGACACGAGATGTTTTCTTTCATGGACATATTTTTGGGATATAATCAAACCCGAAGATCAACACAAAACAGCTTTTATTTTCCCATGGGGAACTTTCTCTTATCAGAAGACGTCGTTTGGCTTAAAGAATGTTAGAGCTACTTTCCAGCGAGCAATGAATTTTGCTTTTCACGACATCAAACACATAGTTGAACCTTACTTGGATGACCTCCCGATGCGATCTTGCAAGAGATGGGATCATCCAGCTCATCTGAGACTTGTGTTTGAACAGTGCATACAATACAAGATTCGATTGAATCCTAATAAGTGTGTATTCTGCGTCGAATCTGGATGTTTACTAGGTTTCATTGTATCCAGTCGTGGCATAATGGTCGACTCATTAAAAGTTGAGGCGATTGTAAATCTGCCTCCTACTCACACCTTAAGACAACTCCAAAGTCTGCAAGGCATGTCTAACATCCTACGACGTTTTATCATCAACTATGCCAAAATCACAAAGGGTTTCATGAGACTGCTTAAACAAGATACCTACTTTTTGTGGGATGAGGCTGCTCAAGCATCGTTTGAGGCCTTGAAAAAGGCATTACTATCAGCCCCCTTATTAAGCCCACCTGATTATACAAAGGATTTCCTCTTATATCTAGAGGCATCACTATACATAATTGGCATAGTACTAGTTCAAGAGGATGACACGCTCAAAGAGCATGTCGTTTATTATCTCTCGCGCACATTGATAGCTCCTAATATTAAGTATTCACATGTTGAGAAGTTAGCACTAGCTGCGGTCTATGCGGTGCATAGGCTTCGTCACTATATCCTTTTACAAACTACTACTATAATTGCGGTGGTCAATCCTTTCCAATATGTTCTCACTCAACGTATCATCGGTGGGAAATACAATAAATGGATTGTAATATTGCAAGAGTTTGAATTGGTTTTTCAGTCTGCCAAGTCGAAGAAATCACTAGTGTTTGCTAAATTAATTTCAGAATTTTCGAGTGACTTAGTGCATATTGAGGAAGAGTCATCATTCCTGGATGAACATATCTTCCTTATTGCCTCCTCTGACCCATGGTACGGGGATATTTTAGTATATCTCTAGACTTTGAGGTGTCCTACCACTTTTTCTAGAGAAGAACAATGCAAACTGAAAATTCATGTGAAAAACTATCTCATTATTTCTGACACTTTATACAGACATGGGATAGACTCCATCTTACGACGGTGTTTGACTTTAGAAGAAGCAAAATTAGTATTGAATGATGCTCATAGTGGAGCTTGTGGGGTCATCTTTATGGGTTGTAAATAGCTCATAGAATACTATGTCCCAAGTATTTTTGGCCTACAATCTTTAAAGATTGTGTGGAAGCTGTGAAACACTGTCATCTATGTCAGTTTTTCACCAGAAAAATGAGAGCACATCCAGCTCCTCTTGAACCTGTGATCACAGCAGGTCCCTTCACCAAATGGGGGTTGATTATATGACTTATAATCCAGTTTCAGTTGGAGGCCATCATTATATTATCATTTCCGTCGACTACTTCACCAAGTGGGCCGAGGCAATGCCTACTGTTAAAGAGGATGGAGAAACCGTCGCTTATTTCGTATTCAATCAGATTATCTCAAGGTTCTGCATACCCAAAGTGATCGTGACAGATGACAGTCATCATTTTTAGAACAGCATGATGACCGATCTTTATACCATGCTAGGTTTTTGTCAGGAGCATTCGTCTTCATTCTATCCATAGGAGAATGGTCAGGTCAAAGCGGTTAACAAAACTTTGAAGACAATTCTACAAAGAACCGTTAATGTCAGTCGGAATAACTGGAACATCATGTTGTATCCTGCTCTTTGGGATTACTGAGCAAACATAAAGACTGCTACCGGGTTCTCTCCCTTCCAACTTGTGCATGTGATAGAGTAAGTCGTTCCAATTGAATGCGTGATTCCCTCATTAAAGTTGGTCATCCAAATGTTACCAGAAACTTTAGTACTAGAGGAACGTTTGCTACATTTTGAACATCTAGATGAGCAGTGCCACAATGCACTCACAACAAACTAGATCCATAAGAAATGAGTCAAAGAACAGTATGATAAGTCTGTCAGACCTAGGGTTTTTCTCGAAGGAGACCTTGTTCTACTTTGGGATTAGGACAAGGAGTTGTTAGGGGCTGGCAAGTTTAAGTCCATGTGGCTCGGTCCTTATATAATCTCGAAGGTACTGAAGAAAGGTGCTTATGAGCTAATGGACTACGAGGGTAATAAGCTGCCCGAGCCTAGAAATGGGCTCTACCTGAAGAAGTACTACGCTTAGGCATTTGTGCATTTTCATGTATTATAGTTGTACATTTTGTAGAACTGGTTTTTGCTTGTGATCATTAGTTGACCTTATGTGTGTTTTCTCGCTTCGTGTTTCAGATGTCGACTGAACACTTTTTAGGATTTGTTGATGGCGCCAGTCACCACACTCGACAGTTGGCTTCAGCAGCTTGGGTCATTTACTCACCAACTGGCCAACTGGTTTCTTCGGGGGGGGGTTTTTTGAGTCCCACAACGAATAACGTAGCTGAGTACAGTGCGGTCATAGAACTTCTTCAGGATGCTCTTATCTAGGGAATTTTACACTTGGAGGTAAGACTTGATTCACAACTAGTTGTATTTCAATTGATGGGTGTTTACCAAATTAGAGATCCTGTTTTGCTACGACAATTTTTGCGAGTTAAATTATTGGAAAGACAGTTTGATTCCATCATATATCAACATATTCCAAGAAATTTGAATGCATTAGATGATTCATTTGCAAATTATGTTCTAGATCGAAATTTTTATCATACACGTCCATAAATAAACATTTGCACATAAAGTTAAACACACACATGTAAATATAAGCCGATACTGTATATATATCTGATACTGTATCAAAAAATAGTATGAGTTTGGAACATAAGTCTATCACAGAGTCATGTCATAAGATACAAAATTGGGCTCGATGGCCTCAAAAATATACATAAAATATCCTTCTCCTATGGAGAAGGTGGGGCCTCATCAGCATCCACTACCTCTCGGTAACATATGACCAACCTGGCTACCTTCCGCAGCAGTCTAATCCAATTTGGGGGCACACCTACCACATCCTCCTGCATGTCAATGGGCATCTTCTCAATGCGATATGTGGGAATATCATGAGTCAACCGACTCATCTTCCTCTCTATATCCCCTAGCGTAGCATCAGCTCCACCCACATCAATGGGCATCAGCTCCACCCACATCAATGGGCCTCACAAAAGTAGTAGGATGTCCCTCAAGACGAACTAGTCCAACATCTGCATATGACACTTTGTTTTAGAACTCCAAACTCATCATAAAAATCATATACTCTAAATTGAAAAAATTAAATAATTTTCAAAACACAAACATACCTATATCTCCCCAGGAACCACCTAGAGGAAGTACAAGCTCTGGATCATAATGGAAGTCTAAACCAGCATACGGAACTTCTCAAATGCTGGCACCTGTCTCTCCCACCATCCCCATAAATCATCGGTGTGATAGCAAAAGTGGCTTTCACCACCACCCTGGCGGAGAAAAATGTCACCCCAACGGCCCAATATCGACTCACGAGGAATGACTAGGGGCAAAGGCATGCCCAAGCTAAGAGCAAGTACTCTCTCGAAGAAGAAGGTACAAAGGATGCTACCATATCCAAAGTTCTTCATTCTCCTGGTCTTACACCCCGAGAGTTGAAGATTCATGTTTGCTAAGAGACATATGCACCAATCATATACATGACCTTGCAAGCATTCGATACCAATATGCATGTAGTGCTTTGAGGCTAAGTGATGTGCGTCACTCCCTCCCATTCGGTTCAACATACTTATAATAACCTTCAAAGGGAAGCTTTTAAGAGTAGAAATGAGAATATGACTTCCACATTTCTCAATACCTTCCACAAAGTAGGCATTTACATAATCTTGTACGGATATGGCACCCACATTGCATGAGGACCCTTTCAGGTTTACAGGATCTCCCCTCCTAGAGATCCCTATAATGAAGTATATGTCATCAACAGTGAGGTCTAGGGTCTCTCCCCGGATATTAAACACATTGGCATCAGCATCCCAATACTGAATGAGTCTTTGAAGTAAGCGGTTGAGTGCCCTCATGTTTACGGTTCGGTAGAATTTCAATAAACCACACCTTCTAAGTGCATGAAGAGTGGTAGGATCTTGCATAACCATCCTATCCATCTCGTCATGCTCCCTTTCCCTCCAAATAAGTTCCATCCTGCCATGAAAACATCCAATTTTCAGTTCTTGACCTTTTTTAGGCATGTTCAGGAGTAAACGCTACTCTACTAAGCATACAGTCATGTTTGGATGCTACTATCCTTGAGGAATAGTAGCGTACACCTCCAAAAATACTCTGCTTTACCTCTTAGACAATAGCATACACGTTTTTCACAATTTGAGCATGGCTAGAAATTGAAATTTAAGCATGAAAATCGACAAATAAACCATTAAAATGCAAGTTGGGATGAAAATAACTTACTGGGAAGAAGAATGAAGTCGAATGGTTGCCTGATTTAATCACTATGAATGGATGAAGATCAAGGGTTTGCTCCAAAACTTGCCCTACAAATTCCCAAATGTGACATTTGAGTTTTCAAGTTGAAATTACATATATGAATTTGAATTTGATTTTTTACCCACTTTTGTGAAAATTCTATAGTTTTCAAATTTCATAAAAAGGGTTCTATTTAATCATTAATACCTATAAATGTTGATGAGATGAATTTAACCTATGTTTCTCAAATTTTCACTAGATTTTCATAGCATCAATCTATTATGACTTAATTTCTTTATTGACGGACCCCGTTAAGTACTTTATGGTTAAAATTTTATGTCATTAAAGATTTTTTGTCATTAATACTAACTTGGTTATTGAGATCCTAGTCTTTGGCAGGTCATGAGTTATGATCCTAGAAGTTGTCTTTTAAGTCATTTTAGGCTCTTGTTTGGACTATTGAAACCTAAACAAGATTTCCGAGCAAACTTGTCCTCTTCAAGCTCATTAAAGGAACTGAAGGCTCATCCGCTGAAGTATAAGTTTAACCATTTTCCGGACTTTTGCAGATTACTTACGAAAAAGGAATACTCTAGTCATCTGTGGCTAGAAAAGTTCTTCTTTCATTGTTTTACACTTTTTCGGGGGAGGAGACTAACTTTACGAAAAAGGACCTTTACGGAGCCTTCTTTAGGGTTTTCAGGCTCTTGAAATATGAAAACACCAAGCGAGCACTCACCTACTCGGGCTCGATGTGAAATCCACGAGAGGGTGTATAGAGGATTGTTTAAGTTTTTCAAACTCTATAAACAAGAAAACACCAGCGAGCATTAACCTACTTGGGCTCGATATTAAAATCCACGAGTAGGTGAATGGAGTTATTGTTTAAGTTTTTCAGACTCCTTAAAATTGAAAACACTAGTGAGCAAGAATAGATATCGACTCGATACTAAAATCCATAGATTAGTACTATAGAGTATTCTTCTATATCTTATTCGAACACTGTAAACAATGAAGGTCCTAAGTCTTCCTCCCATGGGCTCGTTAAACTCTTTACATGGTTGGATCTATTGAGTTTTCATTCTTTCTTAGACTCATTAAAACAACAAGAAAGGTATTATTTTATCTAAAAAGAATAAGGGATAAGAAGGGTATATCACATCTTACAGTTTCAAAGGCAGTTCAGTTAGTCCTATCATTGAACACAGCACCTATTTGAGTTTATCATTTCAGTTGGGTTTAGTCTTTGACCTTAGGGTGAACCTGATCTCCGAGTTGTTTACTCCCCCGGTTGGTTATTCTTCCAACCATATGGAGGGTCTGCTAATGTCTCCTGCATTGCAGGCTTATTTCACTTCCCTATCATATTGAAAATTGCCTAAGTCACTTTGTGTCATGCTCATTGTTCAAGGATATAGCTTGTGTCGGCCATTCTACAGTTTACCTTGACCTCATGTGTCGGTCATCCTAGTGTAAGTCTTGTTACTTGTACTACTCCACATTATCTCATACCATTTGAGTGTTCCTCATGTTGGATGATGGAGGATGCCTTAAGGCCTCCCTTCCAATGGACTTCTTCCCATCGACATCAACTCATTTTGCTCTGGGAATGAGGTTTAGAGTTTCGGTTAGTACCTTGGGGATTGCAGTCACCAGTGGCAATTTCCCTCGCTATTGAATTATAAGAATACACCAATGTCTCTTATTTGATAGGTTCCTCAAGTTTTCAATGTCAAGTCTACTTATTCACACTTATTGGATTGTACTAGGTACCTTGGGCCCCATTATCATTATCAGTGGAAGCCCTCGTGTTTGTTAACGGTATACATCAATGACTGGTAATCAAACGATTCCCCCCATGTTCGAACTCATCTCATTTATTCACATGGTTAGGGTTTTTACCTTGGGTTGTTTGGATGAAGACCTTAGGATTTTGATAGCATTACCTCATTATGTTATCACCCAAGCTATGCAAGATTGAGCCTCACTCATTTTGGCTTCCCATGAGACATAGATCCAGTTTGTTGTTATGGCGATGATCTCTCATTCTGACATGGATCTAGGCTTGTATTTCAGTTGCCATGATATATATACATCTCCTAGTTATGTATTGGAGATATTGTAATTGCTCACTGACCTTGATCATTATTTCAGGTACTTTTGTGACTTGGTTCTGTGGTTTCTTGGTCCTCCTCTGACTTGGAATTATAAAGTATTTCAGCCATCGCTTCCCTCTGACCTCACACATTAGGGGGCATCTGTTATAGGTCAAATCTATACTTCTCCATCCGTGATCACCTTTATTTGTCGATCACACAAAAGGAAAACTTGGATTGAAGAGCATGATTGCCCTAGATGATGTATGGACTAGACTTACCCCTTTGCAACTGACAAAAACACTCATTCTACCTACTTTTTGAGAAAAACGCTACCCTATAAGCATGATAGTAACGTTCACTTATTGAAATACTCTACTCTACTTCAATAGACTAGCGTTTACCTGTTGAAATACTCTACTTTGCTTCAGTAGACTAGCGTATAGCTCAAAAACGCTTGCAAACGCTGGTTGTAAAGCAGGAAAGTTGCATATTGAACGCTACTCCACTTAAGAAAACTAGCGTACACCTTAAAAAGTAATCAAAAATATATTAATTTGACGAATTGGGATTAGTTGAAGTTGGTTTTACAACTTCCCCAACCTCCCAATCAAACTACATCTCGATCCAAACTACCTACCTTTTCCCATAAATACAAGGGGGATAGATGAGAGAGAGGAGGAGGAACTATGCATTAAGGGTTGTTACGTTGGAGGAATTCCAAAGTTAGTGTGAAGAGTAGGATCCCAGGATTTGGTTGCACAAGCACTCTGAATGATCAAGTATAAATTGTACTGATTATTTTCTTTTAACAATAAAGGTTGAAATGCCCTTCCCGTCCCGATCAAATGTCTAATGGATTGTATGTTTGTTTGGATTAAATGCTTGATTGTATTTGATGTCTAAATTGTATTTCAATTTCATCATTGTTATATCAGTCAAGATATGTTGAGGAAGGTATCTTTGTCTTGCAGGTTTGTCAAACAGAAGATCAAGTGGAGGATCGATCGAAAGAGCAAGCGAAAGCTAGGATCGAACTTCGTGAATAAGGTATGCCTTCAAGAACCTTGATCTCTTTCCTTTTGTAGAATCCTATGTGATATGATCAATGTATTTACCTGTCACCCCAGAAGTTGGTAGTGTCCCTCTCCTCGCTATAGGGTAGAATTCCTGAAAAACACTTGGTGTTCTTTAGATAGAAGATACTTCAAGGAGGAAGTGATGGGACACATTTGCAGGAGCCATTCAAAGCATGGTGGTAGAAGGATCCTTCCCATGGATGTGGATGTGAGAGTTGTGTGATGAGCATTAGGACGATGCTATGATGATGATCAGGATGATCATGTGATGATGATATGCATTAGGATGATGTATTGTATGATGATAATCAGTATGATCATGAGCATTAGGATGATGCTCCGTACGAGGATGATCAGGTTGATCATGAGTATCAGGATGATACTCCATGGCCATGGACAGGTTGTGCGATAAGCATATAATAGCGCCCTAGGAGATTTGAAGATACTCTTGCGAGGTTTTTCCTATGGCATATAATAGCTCCTTGGGACATCTCGAAAATGCTCTTTCGAGGTTTTGCTTGGAGGAACATATAATAGTGCCCTAGGATATTTGCAGATACTCTTGCAAGGTTTTTCCTATGGCATATAATAGCTCCCTGGGAGATCTGGAAAATTCTCTTTCAAGGTTTTTTCCATGGCATATAATAGTTCCCTGGGAGATAGATTGAGAAGTAAGCTCGTAATCAGTTTTGGGATGCTCTTTCGAGGTTTTTCCAGACCACATGTAATCAGTCCTGAAGATCTTATAGGTTGAGAAGTAAGCTCGTAATCAGTCCTGGGATGCTCTTTAGAGATCTTGCAGATTGCAAGACACTCTTTTAAGGTTTTGTGGAGGTCACATGTAATAGTTCCCTGGGAGATCCGATAGGTTGAGCAGTAAGCTCATAATCAACCCTGAGGATTCCACAGGATGGCCAGCTCGCAGAGATGATGAAGACCTACAGGAGGCTAGGACTACATCCAACATGAAAAAGGGTTGGCCCTGTAGAACTTCCTATGACGAGAAGGATTGAGAGATACCCCAGTGATCGAGATGACAAGTACAGCAGCAGTGACGATGATGCTTCTTGATCCAATAACGATGATCTAGCTCCACAATTGAAGACTTGTGCTTATGTGTATTGATGACCTATGTCAAGAGAATACCTTCCTAGTTAAGAGGGAGTGTTGATGTATTTTTAACTTTGGAAGATATTCACTTGTATATTACATTTGTACTTTATTGTATCCCCAACGGAAATGTATTATTCCGTCGGTTGGAAGTGTCGTCATTTGTATTTGCAAGTGTTGCAAGTTACATTGTAAGTGTCGTAACTGATATTTGATGGGTTATTAGACCACCTTAGAGAGGTCGGTCCAGTACGGGTTAAAGGGTTATTAGACCACCCTAGTGGGGTCGGCCCAGTGACATGTGGTAATGGGTTATTAGACTCTCCTAAGGGAGGTCGGCCCAGTTAGAGTAAAAGGCAAGTAAAGGTAAAGTATAAATAGAGAGGAGCACCTCTTTATTTATCCATTCATTCACTCACTCAATTCGCATTAATGAGAGAGAGGAGGAGTGCACACAAGTGGAGGAGGAGTAGCTACTGCAGACATCTATCTTTTGGGGATTCATCTTTGTGATCTTTGTATTGGTGGTCATTCGACTATCTATGAGGAAGTTGCGGGGTTTTGCACCTTCTTTGTTTTCCCCGATGAAATCCTTTGTGTCTCTTGTCTCTTGTGTTTGATATGCTATACATGTTTTTCTCTCAGTTAAGATCCTAGATAATATTGACTTAAATGATGAAAAACTAACATTTGGAAATGCCCACAAGGAGGGGTTCTTTTGATGATAAAACTCATTAGATAGCATGGTATTTTTCTTTGGTGAAGTGGCCAGCTAGCCATGGATTCAATTTCCTATCTAGTGTTCACAGGTGTGAAATAGGAGTCTGCCAAATTGGGAAGAAGTTAGTTTTGATGCTCAAATGGAGTTTGAGAGGGCATTTGGAAATGCCCGCAAGGGGGTTTTCCTTTGATGATAAAATTCATCAAATGACATGATCATGTTCCTTGGTGAACTGGATATCCAGCCATGAAGTTAGATCCTCATTTGGTTCTCCCACATGTGAGATATCAACCTTCCAAAACAAGAGAAAAATATTAGTTTTGCATATTAAGGTTAGATACAAAAAAATGGCTAAGTGTTAAAAAGGAGGCTAAGTGTTGAATTCCCACAAGAGGGCTTAGTTAAGCCCACAAAGGCTTAATATGCTCGCAGTAAGGGCTATGGGGAGTGGACATAGGCTCATATTCCCACATGAGCCCAAGGATAAGCCCATAAGGCCTGGAAGATGCCCGCAGGGGCTTAGATAAGCTCATAGGAGCTTATAAATGCCCACAGGAATCTAGGATTAAATCCCTCAAGGATTTGGAATGTCCAGGAGTGGCTAGAGATGCCTCTAGAAGGAAAACTCACGTGAAAAAGCCTTAAGGGAGCCCGCAGAAGGGGAAAAGAAGCTTGCAGGCATAGGTGACAGAGAATCCCAAAGGTCAATGCCCTATAGTGAATGAGAGGAAGATCACATGCATGGTTTTTTATGAAGCCCGCAGCCAGAGATGATGAAGCCAACATCCTGAAAGATGATCACAAATTTTTAATTAGTTAATTAATTAAAATCTGTAATAAGACAAAAATATAAATTAAAGACTAAATTCAGATATATGAAGAGGTGTGATGATGAAGAGGCGTGAGAAGATCACAAGAGTATTTATTAATTAAATTAATTAATAAATGGTTAAACAGAACTCTGAATTAAATGTTAATCAGATAGAGATTTGAGGAGGTGTGAAGAAATAAAAACAGGGGTGTGCTATTTGAAGAGGTATGAATTTGAAAGGGCATGATGATTTGAACACGTATGTATGAGGTATTTAAATGAATTTTTCAAATTAAAAGAAAGTGTCTCAGTAGTTATGATCTAGCAGCAGAGAAAGAAGTCAGAGACCAACAAGATGAAGAAGTTGTGATAGTATCAAAGAAAAAAGAGATCTGGAAGATTGACCATATCAAGAATAGGGTGGTAGGGTGGTGCTAGGGGAGGAAGGAAGCCTATAGGGGGTCGTAGCCTACATCCAGTAGACGCTGGAGAACAGGGCGGCATTGCATCCTTACTTGTAGAAGCAAGTAGAATATCTAGGGTGTAGTAGCATCCTTGTCTGTAGCAACAGGAAAAATATGGGGTGTAGTTGCATCCCTTCTGTAGAAGCAGATAAACAATTTTTTAAAATTCATCTTATTAATGAGTATGAGTTTGTGGTTTTCTCTTTGAGGTTTCCACGATAAAATATTTTTTCCTAACTTTTTTGACTATTTGTGTGTCTTGTGCTAATTTTTTTAATAAAAGGAAAAAGAAGGAAATACTAATTCACCCCCCCCCCTCTCAGTATTGGTGGATATTCCAATAGTTGTGCTAGAAGAAAATGAGCAGGTGGAGGTGGATTTTCATTCTAAATGTCATCATCAGAAATTGGAATTGGAATGATATCAAGGAAGTTAGGAGTAGAAGAAGGTACAAGCACCAAATTAGGCATGCAGGCCACAGATGGCACAAACGTCGATTTAGGCTCATTGTCCAAGAGATTTTCATCAAATTTTACATCTCTTATAATTATTATATCATGAGAATGTGGATGAAGAAGTCTATAACCCTTTACATTTTCAGAATATCCAACAAATATGCAATTTTCGCTTTTAGGTTGCAATGCTTTCTGTTTTTCATCTGGAATATGTTCCCATGCTTCACTTTAAAACACACAGAAGTGACTTACATATAGTTTAATTTTACTCCATGCTTCTTCTAGTGTGATATCTTGTAAAGATTTAGTGGGGGTGCAATTAACTATGTAATTTGCACAATTTATGGCTTCATCCCAAAATTGAAGACTTAGTCCCTTAGCTTGAAGCATACAATTAGCCATTTCTTTTAAAGTGCGGTTCTTCCATTCAACTACACCATTTTGGTTTGGTGTATATGGAACAGTGTGTTGTTGTTGGATTCCTTATTCAGTGCAGAAAGTAGTGAACTTGTTGTTAACATATTCTTCCCCATTATTAGTTCTTAACTTAAGAATTTGATGACCAAATTGTTTTCCGAGAAGGGCCCTGTAGGCCAAGAACATGTTAAATATTTCGCTCTTAAATTTTGGGAAATAAACCCAAGTGTGTCTAGAGTAATCATCAATGAAATTTAAGAAATATTTGAAACCAAAAAAGGAAGTAGATGGAATAGTACCACACAAGTCACTATGCACAAGCTCCAAGGGGGCCAAGGCATGCCAAGAGGCACATTTGTCAAAAGTGTCCCAATGATGTTTTCTGAGTACACAACCGAAACAAACACCATCCCTGCAAGATACCATTGGAAGACCTGTCACCATATTTTCTTTGCATAGTTGTTGCAATGTGTGATAATTTAAGTGACCAAATCGCTTATGCCAAAGTTTGGTCAAGTTATTACTATGAGCAACAAAAACTGAGGGAAAAGGTGATGACCCAAAGTTGTTAAACTTGTACAACCTACTAATATTATCAATAATTCCAGTGGCTAGGACATGCTTAGGATCTTTAAAATCCTTGATTACAACTTGGTGAGGTGTAAACGTTATCGTTTTACCTTCACCAGAATGAGTGATTTGATAGACTGACAACCAATTGTAGGAAATTATTGGAACAGATAGTACATCACTAAACTATCCATTATCTACTTGAAATGTTCCAGATCCTACAACACTAAGATATCTATCATCACCAACAAATATTTATTTGGTGTTACATTCATGCATAGTAGAAAATATGGATTTATCCCTAGCCATATGACAAGATGATCCAGAATCAATGAGCCATGCCTTCAGAGTAGAAGAAGAAGATGCATTATAGGAAAAAACAGAACCACAAAGTGCATGTGCGTGAGATGAAGATTCTGAAGACGAATCAAGGTTGATGAGGTTCTTCTTCATTGCTTCTTCCAAGGCTTCCATCTTCTTGAAACATTTAGATTCATCATGATTATATTTCCCGCAAAATTTGCAATGATGCTCAGTATTCTTACCATTTGGTTTGTTTCCATTGTCATTTTTTTAAGAATAAGTTGGATGAGAGGGTTTGGGACACTTCTTTGGCTTCTTATTGCGAATATTTTGCATCTTGGGATGCTTGGACTTCTCTTTCTATAGTGCCAGCAAGGATTTTCCATGTGTATCTACATTGCTAATGATTCCAAGATGTATGAGCTTATCCTAATCTCTAATCAAAGAATCACAAAAGAATTCAAGACTAGGCTCTTTATAGCTAGTTGGATCCAAGGATTCTTTCATGGAGTAAAATGTAGATAAAAAAACAGAATATGAGGTCCAAGTTTAGAAAGAATATGGTAAATGCATTGCTTGTCTTCTCTTTTAATTTTGAATTATGCACATAAGATTCTAAGACTTTTGTACTTAGATAGATAATCTTGAATGAACGAAAAATCAGTTGGATTTAAGGAAATCAACTCATTTTCTAGTTGGTGACCTCGAATATCATTGTGTTTACCAAACAAAGATTCCAATTTTCTCCAAGCTTTATCTGGTTCATCAATTCCAGATATGTGGAATCGTAAATCAATAGATATTGACATCTTAATAAATCCACGGGATTCATCACATTTATTGGCCAATTTTATTTTCTTATTAGCATCAATGGGCTCTGTTTCTTTCCCTGAGGTAATTCAGTAAATTTGCCTACTTTTTAGGACATCCTCCATATGAGATTTCCATGAGAAGTAGTTGGAACTAGTAAGTATAATATCACATGGGGCGGACATACTATAAAATGAAGGTTGTAAAACCAAAAAAACAATGGTCTATATGAAAACATCTCCAAAAACCAGGTTGTTTAAAAAAAAACGGCATTAAAAACTAACTCCAGATGAGGAAGTTATGCTTGATCGAAAAAATAGTTGTAGGTGACCTCAACATATACGAGGAAGGAACATGATTGACCCAAGTGAAAAAAAAAGATCCCCCCTCTTCCGAAGTTTAACTTGTTAAACTCACTTTACAATAATGTTGCTTTATGTGAACCACTTTTGTAAAATAAGTGGAGTTTCACTTTTACATTAATGTTACTTTAAATATTGCATGCAAAAAACTAAAAGACTTTAAGTGACTCACTTTTATAATTTAAGGGAGATGCACTTTTACAATGAAGTAACTTAAAAATAGAAATTACATGCATTTTAGAAAAGTAACTAACAAGAATACTTGAAATTAAGACCTCTTATTAAATAAAAAATCTTTTAACCAAGTGAGCTAATATTAAAAGGTACGTAAAAGATGGAAAGGAGGAAGGAGTTTTTATTTCTATTTTTATTTTTTGTTACTCTTTTGTCTCGAACTTCGTGCTCACCAAAAAAGACATTTTTTCTTGCAAATCGCTTCACATAAACCGAAACAGAAGCAACAACAACAAAAAAATATGCCTCAAATTTGGGGTTAGACCTCGTTAGCTTTCCCGGACTATATATGTTTTCTCATTGTTTCTGATTTGTCACGGTCGCACAAAGTGCATAGCAAAGAGCACACGCAGTAAAGAACACATTTTTCCTTCTTTTTTCTGATTTGCCGAGATTGCACAAGGTGCAGGGCAAAGAGCATACGCAGAAAGAGAAGGAAACAACCCAAAACTAAAAAAAGACTAGATCTGAAAAGAAAATGAGAAAATTATTTTAAATAAAAAAATGTCACTATAACAATATACCTCTAGATCTGATGAAATGCAAGTATCTTGGGAAAATGGAAGCCTTTTTCAATGAAACGAAAATTGCTCCCCACTGGAAACGATGCTCTGGACGCAATGAAACACCTCTTACATCCCAAAAATGCAAATAAATTTCAAAACCAGAAACCATTTCACAACTTTGGCAACATCAGTTCAAGATCTAGATCACCAATGGAAGCAACTCTTCAGAAAGGATCTGATACTATGTTCGAATGCACAAATTGATCACATATCAACACACCGATGTTTTCACATGGTTTAAATCATCGAAAGGGAAACACTCCAGGACCCTAGCCAAATAACTACTTGAGGCAGTTTATTATGCAAAAGAAAGAAAGTTACAAATGAGCTTCTCATAATCGATCAACTAGCAAGTGACCTTCCATGCTCTTTAAATAGATATCATGGTCCAATCGGGTGTTAAGCCACATATCAAAGGTAGTTATGATCTAAGAGAAGTTGAACCATCATATCACTCTATGTCTAGAACATATTGTGACCGTTGTATTAGATATTTACAAATGCATACTAATGCATACTAAAGAAACACACTTTTCCTAACATATATATTATAACAAGTTGACCTTAACTAATTCCTAAGTGTCTAAATATCCTAACATTATCAAAGTTCAAGTCCACCAATAAATTGTCAATTGCACCCATCCATTAGGGGCGGACGCACAAAAATGGTCCCCAAATCTGTTGCAATGGGGACGCGCTAGCGGCAAAAAAAAACTACGCGTACGCATTTAAGGAAACGCACACGCACAGCTAGGTTCGGTACCGAACCGAGGCGTGTGCACGTGCCTAGCCCGTACGTGTGGCTGGCACTTGCACGCTACAAGGGCACGCACATGCCCCTGTTAAAAAAAAAACTGAGCAGAATGCCCCATTCTGCCATTTGGACCCGAGCGCGACCTCCACTCCCGTGTGCGTTGTTAATATTTAATATGCTAAGATAGAAAATAGCAGCATTACATTCCATTTCACAATAATAGCATATACAGGATCACTGAAGAAACAACAAGCACATCATAAACACAAGAGACACAGATTTATCCTGGGAAACCCTCATGGGGTAGAAAACCCAGCAAAGCTTCCTCAATATAGATGACCAGCAATATACAAAGATGCAAACCAAAGACATGATCTCCTCCTCCACCATAGCATACCTCTCCTCCACAAGTGCGCTACTCTCAAGTGAGTGAGTGTGTGTGAAATGAGGAATACACCTCCTCTATTTATACACTACTCCGACTTGTCTTTTACACAAATCATGTAGGCTCGTATTTAACCAATGGGTTAAATACCCCACTACAACTGACTGGGCCGACCCCTCTAGAGTGGTCTAATAACCCTTTGAACCACATAACACATACAGGGCCGACCCCCACTAGGGAAGTCTAATAACCCAAGTTACCACATTTCGACGGAGGAATAAACATCTCTGGATATACAATAAGATCTTCACGGAGGAATGAATCAACTCCGGAATAATAAAGTACAAATATAATATTCTTTGAAGTTACAATATCTCAACACTTCCCCTTAATGAGAAGGATATTATAACAGCATCTGCACGAGCAAGGAGTCATCAACATCATACATGATACATCTATAAATCATTGGAAGCTTTCTCAACATCATCAGTAACTCAAGCAGTTACTGGAACATCTTTCAATACTGGAACATCAACATCTTCAGTACTAAGTCTTTATCTTCTGCAGTACTCAAACAACTACAACAACATCAACATCTGGATCCTCACGATCATCAGCATCGTCATCATACGATCATCAGCATCAGGATCATCTCGATCTACAGCATCTGGATCATCACGATCTACAGCATCTGGATCATCACGATCTACAGCATTTGGATCATCTCGATCTACATCATCTGGAGCATCACGATCTACAGCATCTGGAACATCTCGATCTACAGCATCTGGATCATCACGATCTACATCATCTGGATCATCACGATCTACAGCATCTGGATCATCTCGATCTACAACATCTAGATCATCTCGATCTACAGCATCTTGATCATATGTATTAGTATCCACACCAATACATCTATCATCAAAACATGTATTCTTAATAATACATATATCATCAAAAACATGTATTCTCACTAATACATCTATGGCATCAAAAGCATGTATTCTCACTAATACATCTATCATCAAAAGCATGTATTCTCACTAATACATCTATCATCAAAAGCATGTATTCTCACTAATACATCTATCATCAATACATAGCAGCATACTCTGCAACACACAAGATCATATTACAGGATGATCAATCCCGCTCTCTTTAGGACATAGGTCCATGGATGATACAATCCAAATCAAGTTCCAGGATGATTAATCCTTATCTTTTTAAGACAAGTCTCATGTCTAGGGATGATGCAATCCCATCACGTACATTTTGAACCCAGTTCATGGACGATGCAGTCCTCTCACGTACATTTTGAACCCAGTTCATGGATGATGCAGTCCTCACGTACATTTTGAACCCAGTTCATGGACGATGCAGTCCTCACGTACATTTTGAACCCAGTTCATGGACGATGCAGTCCTCACGTACATTTTGAACCCAGTTCATGGACGATGCAGTCCTCACATACATTTTGAACCCAGTTCATGGACGATGCAGTCCTCACGTACATTTTGAACCCAGTTCATGGACGATGCAGTCCTCACGTACATTTTGAACCGAGGTCCAGGGACGATGCAATCTTATCTTCAATTCTCGGAGACATCAGTCTACGGATCAATTCTGGGACCTAAGTCCGGGGAAGATACAATCCCCTACCTGTTCATTCAGGACTTCATTATCGGAGACCCAGTCTACGGCTCAATTCTGGGACCAGAGTCCGGGGACGATACAATCCCCCATGTGTTCATTCAGCACTTTATTTTCGGAGACATCATGTCTACGGCTCTATTTAGAACATGTGTTCAAGGATGATACAATCCCTCTTCTTTCTCGGAGACATTTGTCTACGGCTCACTTTAGGACTGAAATCCAAGGATGATTCAATCCTCACATGTCCATGAAGGACTTCATTCTCGAAGACATCTGTCTACGGCTCCTTTTAGGACTGAAGTCCAGGGATGATCCAATCCCCTCATGTCCACCAAGGACTTCATTCTCGAAGACATACGTCTACGGCTCTCTTTAGGACTGAAGTCCAGGGATGATCCAATCCCCTCATGTCCACCAAGGACTTCATTCTCGAAGACATACGTCTACGGCTCTCTTTAGGACTGAAGTCCAGGGATGATCCAATCCCCTCATGTCCACCAAGGACTTCATTCTCGAAGACATACGTCTACGGCTCTCTTTAGGACTGAAGTCCAGGGATGATCCAATCCCCTCATGTCCACCAAGGACTTCATTCTCGAAGACATACGTCTACGGTTCTCTTTTAGAACATGTGTTCAAGGATGATGCAATCCCCTTGTTACCTTATACCCTGGCTAAGGACCATCCACCAACCTCTTTGTCGGCATCACCAATAGGTATCCACATCATCGACCTCACTGTCAATGAAGGCAATCTCATCATAAGTGATCACATCGCTCCCCCTTTCGAGGAGGGTCCTTCTGAACTATTTTAAGTTTGTCTCGGAAAACTTTACTTGAGGTAGGGGTTTGGTTATTACATCGGTAACTTGCTACAAATTCGAACTTTAATTCTTTTCTGCACCATATCTTGTATATAGAAATTTCAGATCTCTATGTGCTTTGACTTATCATGGAATACTGGATTCTCTGCCATTTTGGTACAACTCTGTTTGTCACATAGGATCACAGTTGGGTCCATTCTAAAGCCATACCGCTTCACAACTAGCAGAGCAAGCAGCCATATATTCCGCTTGTGCTGAAAGCCACACTAGATTGCTTCCTTCTAAACCATGAGATCATGGTTGATCCCAGACAGTAACATCCTCTCGATGTGCTCTTCCTGTCTGATACAATTTCTGCCCAATCAACATCTGTGTAGAGAAACCATATTCAACCTTGTAGCAAAGGTTGAGATCCACATCACCCATGGTGATCATTAAGCTCATCAATTGATTATCGATCCTGGGAACCCATAAAGAACCTGATTCACACTTCTTCTTTAATTACACCATTAAGAGAATGGTCTTATCTAGCCACTTGGAGCAAACATCTCATCATGATTCTCTTCCTCTTTCTAAGAGAATCTTCTAGCCACAATCCTTCTATAGTGTGTTTGATTTGTAAATCCTTTGTTGAACATCCATCGCTTGTTCAGTGTTCATCATTCATCATGATCTTTCCTACAATTCAAAATTAAGTACATGATTAGTAATACTTCATAATCATCAAATCATTTTGACATGATAACCTATTATGCATACAGATATCATTTACATAGTTATGCAACTAT
This sequence comes from Larix kaempferi, assembly GCA_027924585.1. Classification (NCBI taxonomy): domain Eukaryota; kingdom Viridiplantae; phylum Streptophyta; class Pinopsida; order Pinales; family Pinaceae; genus Larix; species Larix kaempferi. Next base: position 9,325,318 of record BSBM01000130.1, read on the forward strand.
TTTGACCAATATTTTGGCACAACACTTTCCCATATCCTGTATGCATACAGTGGCTATCTAGATGCCTTCCATCTCTACCAGAACATACTATCGAGAGTGTGCACAGCTCTCAGCATGTCAGCAAAGAGGTTTCATTCTAGACAAGCAACAATGGAATGTTTGTCCAACTTACCAATCATATGCATATTAGTAGTATACTGTTCAATGCTCTATGAATGTTTACACTCAGCATGATATATTCTAGGATTACAAATATGCATACAAGCAATATCATTTACTATTTCAAATAACAACTCAAATACTTATCTTTTATGTTTGTGTGGTTGCCTCCCGCTTGATCTTCTATATGTCTTTTGAACTTCTATTCATTATGTACCACTGTGCATGCTCAAGTGTGCACTAGTGTCATCCTCGTGATCTCATACACAAACATACATTCATTAGTATATTCTCAAAACATTCTAATTCTAAATAATCTTGAATATGTATAGTCGTGATCATTAGTATTCAGGGTTTCAAGGAAGTCTTCTTTTACTCATGCATATTCTTGTTTGATCATAGTACTCTTCTGGTTAATTAAATCATCAACACAAGAGACATAATATGCATAAACCCTTGATTACTAACTTTATGAATAAGCATAACCAATCATACCAAGTATACTTATATAAGGGATCCTAACACAAGGTAAGATTCTAACTTGACATAAGAAAACATACCTGGATTAGTATACCTGCTTAGTTATGTACAACATACCTAAACAATCTCTTCAATGATTTAGAGATCCTGAGCTAGAACCTGCATGTCTCATAGGTTAAGCATAATATAACAAATTCATACATACCTCGTAAGTAGAACAAAGATTATGGATGAGTCTTTGTCTTCATGTTGTCATGGTCATGGAACTTGATTTGTCTTTTGTGATGTACCTGTATCTTGTTAGCAGACAACATCAACCTCACACAACACCATAATGCATTAGTACAATCATATAGCCCTAATCAATGAATGTCTTCGATCATTCACATGCATTCATACTGTTAATAGGGTGATAAGACAATTCTAACATTAATCAAGATTGTACTAATAAATAATATGAAGACAAACACATCATGAACTTAATCAAGAATCATATTTCAAGACATACCTGAACCTCCTTAAGTCATACCTGTCGAGACTTCTTGTAGTCTTATTATGTAAGGCCTTAGCCTCAACTCCCCCTGAAAATTCATCTGGAGCTTGATTAGGGTTTGCTAGAGAAACCCTAAAAATTCAATCTTTGACTTTCACACTTCTGAATGGATGGAAGGATGTGTCTTGCTAGCATACTTCAATTTTGAAATCTCCAAAATTTGACCCCTCAAAATTGCCTTCGAAACTTCTGGATCTTCTGGACAGGAACCCAAACTAGGGTTTGATGAAGCCCACCCTTCTGTCTAATCAAAAGGTTCGATCCAAGGCTCTAAACTCTTATTTTTCTGAGGAGCTTCCAGCCGTGGTTACAGACTTCAAAAATTTCAACTTTTGTTGAAGCCCTAATTTTCCATCTTTCCGATCAAAATCCCGAACTGGGGATTGATCAAGCCCAGTCTTCTACCCAACCCAAAAATTCGATCTTGGTCTCTAAATTTCGATTTTCATGAGTAGCATTCAGCCATGGATTCCGATTCCAAAAATTCTAACTTTCTCCGAAACCCTAAATTCTGAAGCCATGAATGAAGGTGCTCCAAAAATAATTTTTTTTTGACAGAAATATGTACCTGATTGTTTCTACTGTAACTCTGAACTTTTCACTCCACAGGGTCTGAAAAATTTTTATGAGGTAGCTTGACCTACCATCTTTCCATCCCAACAGGTCTGACCTCAATTGGATTTTCTGAGAGAGAGTTATGCCAAGTGTCGCAACGTGACCTATTTATGGGATAAAACAGGAGAGCGAACTTGTATGGCGTGCCACGTGTCACTAGTTCAACTTCGGCCTCTAAAAATGTTTCCTGAGATATTAAAGTCTGTGTACTAACTGTCATGTTTTACAAAATTTCATTTGGAGCTTCCTAGCCCAAGTTATGCCACGTGTCGCAACGTGACCTGTTTATGTGATAAAACAGGAGAGCGAACGTGTACGACGTGCCACATGTCACTAGTTCAACTTCAGCCTCTGAAAAAGTTTCTTGAGATAGTACAGTCTGTGTACTACCTGTCACTTTTTACTAAATTTCATTTGAAGCTTCCTAGCCCAAGTTATGACCTTTTTTCCTAGGTCACCTGATTTTGACTGAGATCTGGAAGAGGCAGAAACCCTAACTTGTACTGATCATAACTTACAAAGTACAACGAATCTAAGGGTTCCCTTTGGACACAAGATACCTGGAGATGTTATGTACGACCTGTAAAGGTTTCAGATCCTAAACCTTCGCCAAAATTGATTTATGGAGAAAGTTCCACGATGACTGTTTTTTTCTATATAAAACCCTAACCTTCAAATTGTCGTAAGTAAAGCAAGTGTCATAAGTGCCATACATTGCCTTCCTTCAGGTTAGCTCTGATACCATGTTAATATTTAATATTCTAATACAGAAAATAGCATCATTACATTCCATTTCACAATAATAGCATATACAGGACCACTGAAGAAACAACAAGTACAGCATAAACACAAGAGACACAGATTTATCCTGGGAAACCCTCATGGGGTAGAAAACCCAGCAAAGCTTCCTCAATATAGATGACCAGCAATATACAAAGATGCAAACCAAAGACATGATCTACTCCTCCACCATAGCAGACCTCTCCTCCACAAGTGCGCTACTCTCAAGTGAGTGAGTGTGTGTGAAATGAGGAATACACCTCCTCTATTTATACACTACTCCGACTTGTCTTTTACACAAATCATGTAGGCTCGTATTTAACCAATGGTTTAAATACCCCACTACAACTGACTGGGCCGACCCCTCTAGAGTGGTCTAATAACCCTTTGACCCACATAACACATACAGGGCCGACCCCCACTAGGGAAGTCTAATAACCCAAGTTACCACATTCTGACGGAGGAATAAACATCTCCGGATATACAATAAGATCTTCACGGAGGAATGAATCAACTCCGGAATAATAAAGTACAAATATAATATTCTTTGAAGTTACAATATCTCAACATGCGTGTCGATTCAACCACCAAAGGAGGCCAAATACACTCCAAAACCACCCAAATTCACCCACAAGCTCATCAACGCATCAATTGATAGGTAAATATCAAGTTTTTTTTTCATTTCATTCATTCTTTGTGTGACCTTGATAGAGATCCAGGTGCATGGCCTTCACAACAGGGCTAGGATAGACCCGTGACTGGTGGTAGCCATGCTGGGCATTCCAGTTCGACGGGGATAGTGCCACATCTTTGTCCCCATTGCGGGCACACTTGCCCTGACCCGATCGAGGGCTTTTATATGGATCATGTCAGCAATTTTTTTAATGTGTTTTCAATCATCACTTGATAACCTGTAATGTATTTTTAAAGTATTTTTGCTTGACTTAAACTATTATTTCAACTTGCATAGTTATTCAGAGTTGATACACCAACATGGGAGAACGTAGGATCTCCCAACCTAGATGTAGAAATGGCAGCTGCAACTGAAATTTTGGCACCTCACACGGAGGTATTTTTAGTACCTCACACAATATTGTTATTACTTATGTCATTTATATTACATAAGTATTTATATTTATGGCATACACGTTGATAGTTCGTACAATGTTTTTTAATATCTTGATTGCCTAAATAATGACTTGTTTAACATGTTCATAATATGCATGCATTTTCGTGTCCACGGGTGTTCCCTAACTACGATGATCAACCATCCTCGCCATGGATTGGCAGATCACCATATACATAGGTACAATGTGTAGTTATAAGCACGCTTTTAATTTGAATTGTTAGGACTTACTATGGTTTAATTTATTGTTTGTTTACTAAATTGTGATATTACAAATGTATATGTAGGTGCCACCAATAGCTGTCGGTCCCCATTTTAGTCCTATGTTTCCACTGTCTCACATGAGTCCCCCACCTCGCTTCCATCTAGACCCCTCCCTCCATCCAACCCTTCCCTTCCATCCATCCCCCCCTCCCCGGCCATACTCCCCCCTCCATCCATACTCCCCCACTCATCCACGCCCCCCCGTATATACATCCTCCCAAATTTATCCACGCCCCCATGTCTATCTATCCTCCCCCATTCGTCTACTCCCCCCCTTCCTTCCACCTTCCCCTCTTCGTCCACAACCTCCCATTCGTCCATCATCCTCCCTCCATGCAGGACTTCCCTCCCATACACCATCCCTCAACATCCCCCCTAGTCATTTTCATTCGCTACCCTCTATCGTACAACCTATAGGGGTTCATCATCCACGACGTCCTCCTCCACCCCATACCACCATGTCTTCTCCCACCATATCATCCCCACTTCCCACCACTATTGTGGCATCTACTCTCCCAGTATCCTCATCTGTATCTCCAGTGGTTGCACCTGTAGTGGATGCCACTACATCTGTGCCCCCCCCATGACTACATCGAAGCTAGTTGTCCAGCCATCTGCTCCACCTACTAGCCCAGAAGCCCAGCCATGTCCATCATCGGAGGTGTTCACGGTGAGAATCAAGCTAATTTATGAAAATATTTTGATGCATTAACAAAAAATTATTTAAGTAATTATTACTTTTCAATGAAATGATTGTTGTAAATGTTGTAGGTTGGAATTGTTGAGAGGCTCCGCAGATCCGGGACACCTGCCTCACGTTTCACACTCTCATCAGAGGTGATTTATTTAAGATTCAAATTGTACATTTGTTTTATAAATGTGGTAAATGTTGCAAATGCTTGAAAATGACGATATCTTATATCATTTGTTCCAGAGCCCGGAGAGATGGTCTACTCCTAGACGGAGCAAGACCCGAGGCACCGGTAGCTCGAAGAGTAGGAAGATCGACTTTGGAGATGCGCCTGGGAGTGACGGGGGTGGTCACAATGCTTGAAACACCATGTGTTATGTACATTAGCCATGATGTGACACTTTTGTGCACCAGTTTACATGTACTTTGTATATACGGAACGAGTTGCCATGTATTTTGGATCTACAGCATGAGTTGTCGCATTTTGTATAGGGCACGAGTTGCCATTGTATGTACATTGGGAACCATGTTCCACTATTTTCCAGAAATTGTATATGTTTGGATGAGTTTTGTCTCCTCGATGTACATGGATTTTCAGTTATGTGATTTATATATCTCGTTGTCTAATGTTGTTGTCTCATGTTGTGTGTATCATGATTTGATGTTGTCTAAATTTGGGTTTTACCTAGATCTTAAAAGAGAAGTTGGATATCATAGTTCAACTTGGTTTATCTTTCCACATGTAAAATCTTCTAATGGTATCTATGTTAAGAAAACATTGTAAACATAGGCTAACTCAAACAAAATCATGTGTGAGAATTAATCTAAAAACAAACGGAATAAATGGATGGACAAATCACACATCATGGCACATAAGATATATATTGGGAACTTGAGTACTAGGAAAAGAATACTTAAAAATAGAAAATGTCCATTGTTGTCAAAAGGTTAAAATGAGATCTAACATGATTTTTAATAGCTCTACATAATGAGATCCAAAATGTCCATACTCTACATAAAGAAATGTTGTCACTAGTATTTATTTTGACCATTTTGTCCACTTAAGATCATGCAACAAATTAATAACCAAGTTATGGAATCACTTCTTAATCAATTGTCACCATACAAATAGGACAACCTTGAGCACGATGTATAGCTAGCTCATTAATTCTCACTCACAGATATCCACCTTTGATTTGATGACCATCACATCCACTACCATTTACAATTAGGACTTCCTTAATTTATCATTATGTGATAGCGATCTAATTTTATGTACACACGTTGACTTAAACACATGTATAGTTGACATTACAATAAATGACTACTATGAGGTGTATTTTTTAGGCTATATCCACCTCAACACATCAACTTTTTACCCCAATACCCCAAATGTTGTCGAATTTTGTCTGGAAGGGATTGAGGGGTATTAGGACATCATAATTCATCTATTGGACACTCAGACACTTGTTAAAGACATTTAAGACAAGTGCATTACATCAATGGAGTCACAAATACACCCTCATCAAGTTGCATGCATCCATTCGTGCATCATCAACACTAGAACATGTAAGCATTACTACATGTTGGACTAAGCTTTACTAATGTTATGATAATATTAGGTTTTCCATCCATTGAGAAGGTTTCCATAGGTGTGCATATCCACCATATAAAAATATTCATGGTACAACCAATTTCAAACCATTAGGTTTCTAAATTAGGTATCTGGTGCTAGGTAGAGCGGGTTTCTAGTTGTATGCACCCTTGCTATATAGATGAGAAACTATGCATATATGTGTATAGTGGTTTGGATTCAAATGTATGCACATGAATATATATGTAAAATGAAAATGATTTAATCTTTATATGTATTATAATTTAGGGCTAGATCTTAGGCTACATAATAGGGTTTCATTGTGATTAGAATACAAACTAGGGCTTATGCTACCAACTAGGTTTTTTAGGCTAGGCTCTCATGTTCCTAGGCTAGGATCCAATCTCTAGGGTCACCATCTTAATGTTTAATTCCACTATCATGACATCATTCTCACCAATAGCATGCCCACTACTACAATCACCATCAAGCCTCTCAATCCCACTTTGAACATTTCCCATACTTCCAAGTTAAAATTGATAGGTCTTGTTGTTAAAAGGTTTTCACTTATATATTCACATAGACAAATCCACTCCTGTGAAAGATTTGTTGTAGCTTGGTACGTGCAACTTCACATGCAATAATACTTGAGAGATCATTTTACCCCATGATCCATGGAAGATTCATTGGAGTCATATGAACCTCATTGTCATCACCTCAACCATGTTCAAGACTCCAAGATCCATCCTTAGTAGAAAAAACCTCGTGTTGGCACCCATACCACACTCAAAGACAAAAAAAATCTTTGAAAGGGCATGTTTGGGGGTTGAGGGAATCTTGATTTTTTTATAATCACACATGAGAGGTTCTTAGAGTCAAATACATTGGATATAAATAAACTCCCCGAGATAAATAATACATGACCATAGAAGAAGATTGAAATTTGAGGTCAAAACTCATTAATGAAGGTAGAATGAACTTGGATAGATAGATTGGGAAAATTTTAGATGAATGCCTAGAGCTCTACACACACGTTAAAGAAAAAGAAAAAGAAACTCCTAACATTGAGAATAAATATCCAAAACCAACAATACAACTAGAACACAATGACCAAGGGAACTTCAAAATGCAACACCACTCCACAAAAGAAGTTGCTTTAGACCTACTTCACTCATGACTCATGTCAATACTTGAGTTTTTGGAGGCCGACCTCCCACCCCACATGTCCTCTTCAACATTTTTTGTTCTCTTGGTTTTGCGGCCACCCAAACTTTTTTCATGCTTTGGGTACCTTGAGGTATATCCCCAACCCAAAAAAATCTTATATTATGTTGATTATGTTGGTTATTGGCTTCACCCAACCAAATTATATTTAACAATACACATATTCATAGAATTTGTTCCCCATGATCAATGCTCACTATATTTAACAATACACTTACACCTTAAATTTAATTCATGTCTTGTTAAAAATTTCATAATGAAATAGCTATTTGAGAGCACCACCTTAGACCAAGACACACCATTAATATGCAATGTACATCACCATCTTCATCATCATCAACGTCTTCATCATCATCACCATCATCATCATCATCACCATATTCATCATCATCAATGCCTTCATCATCATCACCATCTTCATCATCATTGTCATCTCTAGGTCCCTCATCACCATCTTCATCATCATTGTCATCTCTAGGTCCCTCATCACCATCTACATCATCATCACCATCTCCATCATCATCATCATCATCTTCATCACCATTTCCATCATCATCAATGCCTTCATCATCATCACCATCTTCATCATCATGGTCATTGTTAACACCCAAAAAGTGCTCACTAGCTCATTCCCTTATTCACATGACCCATTTGTCCACTTTTCCACCATCTGAGCCTCTGAAGCCAACAAAAGGTCACCAAAAGACCTTGGTACACCCCTTTTTCCCACTCAAAAAGATTATTTTTCCTAAAAAGCATAAAAAACCCTCAAAAAGGGTCCAAAATTCCCAAAATATTAAAAAGGGAATAAAAATATTAATTTTATTCAAAAAAGCAAAAAGGAGGAAAAAGTACCTAAACCATGTTGGTCAATACCATTTGGTTTCCACAAAACCACAAATGGTATTCCCCACCACCAAAACCTATAAAAAGGTGGTAGGGGCTCCTCATTTCACATCCATCCATATTCCTATCCTCATGCTGCCAAAATCTCCCTTGAGTATTTGGCCATTGTAGCAACCTTGGAGAAAGGACCCATTGGAGATTGGAGCTGCTCACCATTGGAGCCATTCAAACAACCTTCATCACTTGGAGGTATTGTTCTTGCAAGCATTTGCTTGCCCCATTGTCAATACAAAAATTATTTTTTATCTTTCTTGTTCTTGTTCTTTAATTCAAAATGCACATGCTAGTTTAGTTTAGTTTAGATTTAGTTTATTGTTATTTATTTCTATTGAAACTGCTGCTACTAGTTAGCAGGTGCCCATAGCACTAAGCTTGGTTGCAAAACCAAGCCAACAGTTTTTTGGTGACTCCGCTGTTTTTTGAATCTTTCGATCTCACTTTTGCTTTAAATCTTACTTTTTGATAGTATTTGTTAGTTTAATTCATAGATCTACCACCCTAGACAACAGATCCATTGCTGATCTAGATCTTGGCCCATTTTTTAGCCATTAACAGCCCGAAATTCTCAATTTTCGGCGTCGTTTTTCGGCATCCGCATACGGCTTTCGCCTCGCGGATTTTTTCCCAACAGTCGCGCAGCTCATCGCGACTGCACGGCTTTTTTCCACGCGGTTCACCGCAGCTTCGCAGCCATTTAGCGCACTGCACATCACGGCTTCGCAGATCTTTTCCGCGCTGCACATCGCGACTGTGTGACGAAATCCCACGCTGCACATCGCGGCTTCACGGTCAAAACCCGCGCTACACATCGCGGCTTCGCCGTCAAAACCCGCGCTGCCCATCGTGACTGTGCGACAGAAACCCGCGCGGTCCATCGCGACTTTTCTGTTAGAACCCGCAATGCTAATTTTTTCATCCGGCCGAATCGTTTAAAAAATTAATTTCTTACTGTATTTTTTGCCCACATAGCACATTTTCCAGTATTAGAAATTCTGCATATTTTACAGCCATAGAAAATTTTACTATTTAGAATGCCCATGTGAAAAAGTCTTTTTAAATATTTTCAGAAATTGAAAGAAGGATTTGATTGCATTTTATCTAGATTAAAAATTTTACTGTTTGCTTCTTTAATATTTTGCCCATAGCAATTATTGAGAACGAAATCCATTTATTTCGCAAAGAAGTTATATTATTTGCTTTCCTGTTTGAAAGATCCTTTGTTTTTTGAATAGTCCTTGAAAAGCATTTAATTTCCATTTATTGAAAAAGTCATAATATTTGCTTTTTATTTCAAAAGATCCTTTTTTTTTTTAAACTTAGCATTTACTTTTTCATTTTCAGTTTAAAATATCACACGTGCACCCAATCAAACACTAATTTTAAACTGAGCCTTAAAACTTACCCTAATTTCAACCCACTTTTAACCCCACTTGGGGAACACTAAAAGAACTTTGTAGCTAGGTAGTATTGAGGGGATAGGTGTTCCAATAACACCCCTCAGTTCTTACATCTGAGACATAGTTGTTGTCCTTTAGGGAGCTAAAATCTCATAGTATTTATTGGCACGGTCACAACCGGTTTATGGGAAGGCCTCTCCCCTAGGAGGGTTGAAGTCGCGAGGATGGTTCCGAAAGCCTGAGTGGAATACCGAAATCCATTCAGTAACCGAAGGGCTACCATTCGCAGTTCTCGGGATATCCCTGTATAGGGGCATTGCGATCAAGGACCAAACAACAGATTTACCTTTTCTCAACGTGTCATGAACGGAGTATCCTAGTAGCCATTCTTTAAGATTGATTACCCGGTGTCCCTCCCGGTAGGGGGATATCTAGCCGTGGACTCAACACTCAATATTGTCTGACTTGGATTTCATCACCTTGCAGAGAATATAGTTTGTTGATTCACAATACTTTTAGTTAGGTGTTTGCATGATTCAACCCACCTTTGGTCTAGTTACACCTATTTTTTCTAGAAGTTGTTTGCATGTTGGTACTCTGACCATTTTTTTGCATCCCTCCACTTATTGTAGCATAGCTGCTAGAATAAGTGCCTTTTTTGAGGTTGCTTTTTTGGCCTGAGAGCCTTCATTTTCACTCCCCTTCTTGCACCCTTGGTTGCATTAGGGTTTTGAGTTTTTTATACATTACCATTTTTCACATAAGATTTTTCCACAAAAACTTATTTTCTCACCATTGAGAATTTTAGACGCTCTCGTCGTCTACAGGGCGAACTCCCAGAGTTCAGTCTACTTGGCTCACCACGTCACCGACGCCGAGCCTTATCCCTTGACTTGACACATCGTCGGCCAACCATATGGTCATCCGATTCTGACACGCCTCACTTCACATTTGATTTAGAGGCAGAATCCGAAAACCCCACTACGTTATTCCCAACCAACCTTATGGCTGGAACACCTTTTGACCCACTTTTCACCAGCACCATAGGAGAGACGTCTACAGACCCTTCTACGGTGGTGCCATCCATGGAAGCAACCACCCCCTTGGGTATGCCTAATATGGGCAACACTCCACCATTAGGAATGCCCAACACAGGGCCACCTCCTGTTATAGGAATTCCCAACACAGGGCCACCACCTATTATGGGTATGCCGAATATAGGGGTCACACCCCCTCTGATTCCCACAACCCAGATTCCAGGGATCGCCACTACTATTCCTAACCCAAGTGTAACCCATGTTGCACTTGGAAGTGCTGGCCCATACCAGACCACACCTATTGGAGGACACATACCTGCAATACCTAGCATACCTTTAGGCGCTACTGGATCCCTACATCATACCACCATGACTAGGCATGTCCCAGTCCCAGTCACTACATCTGCTAGCTTACCGTACATGGCAAGTCTGAACTTACCAGACTTAGCCATGCTCACCAATGACCCTATCAGACACGATCCTGCGTGGCCTCACATGCCCACCAAACTCCCCTCCGACATCCCTAAGTTTGAGGGCAAGGCAAGTGAGGACCCCCAGAACCATATCATGTCCTTCCATCTATGGTGTTCCTCCAACTCCATAGTGGACGACTCTGTCCACCTCCGTCTATTATAGTGCACCTTCACTGGCTCTGCAGCTAAGTGGTATATCGAGCAACCCCATGGGACACATGCCACCTTTACCTCCCTTGCCTCGACCTTCCTGCAGTTCTTTCAGTTACCTATCCGCTATGATGTGGGCGTCGAGATCCTACTGTCTTGTAGACAGAACACGACCACCCACATCACTGACCACATTCATGAGTGGCGTCGATGCCGAAGCCTCTGCAAAATCAAGTTAGACGACCGTATCTTCCTAGATTGGTTTCTAAAATCCCTTCTCCCTCTCATTGCAAAGGATGTGGCATCCGAAAGACCCCAGTCTGAAGAAGAGGCCATCCTCAAAGCCCAACAGTTTGATCTCATTTACGCCCATTCGGGTTATCTGTATACCATTATTCCAGACGCCCCTCAGGGCGATTCATCCCAACATGATGCGCCGGGGGAATCCCATGCCGCTGATGGCATCATTGGTCGTATGGCCTCGCATCCCCAACCCTTTTCCATTGCAAATCCTAGCCATGGTCCCAATGTTTCGTGGGCTACATCTCAGTCTGGAGCAACCAGTTCATATGCTCCCATGGCACATCACCACCATACCCATGGACCTTCATGTCCACCTCAGTGTTTTGGTCATGCACCACCTACATACGCCCCCTAAGCTATACCTCAACCAGTATACTACCCACAGCAAGCTGTGGCAGCTAACCCAACACCTCCAATAGCTCAGGGTTACCAACAACCCCAACAGGTATCTGGTCCACTTCCAACCCCACCGGTGTATTATCCACCACAACCTACTCCCGCACCTGCGGCGAACCAAAATCCTCCCACTGCTCAAGGGCAAGTGTACACACGGCACAATCATCCCCAGAACCAAAACAACCAGCGCAACCAAGGTGCGCAATAGAACCGTGGTAGAGGTCGTAACCGCAGTAATAACCAACAACATCAGCAAGGTCCTCCACCTCCCAATCCTCCGCAGAATAACAATGCTGCTCCTCCCAACCGCAATCCGGATCAGAATCCCAAGCAGCCTAGAAATAATAACCTCAGAACAAACCACCCTTGTTCTATCTGCGGGGTCTATGGTCATTACACGCATTCTTTCCCACATTTGTAGCGAGCGCGGCAACTCTGGACCGACGTTACACATCGTCAAGGGCAAGCGGCTCCTCAGCCGCCACCCAACCTGCCGCCACCTCAACATCAACCCATGGTGCTGCAAAACCCCTTTCCAAACCAGGGTGTAGTGAACACTCACCCGTTAGCTCCCCCTCAGGGCAACGTGCCACCACAATAGATCACTTATGCAGCCCCTGATCAACCCATGTTCAATTCAGGTACTCACCATTTGTTGATGATGTCGACTGCCGATGCCAACCTCCAAACCCGTCGGAACCAATATGGCTCCACCTCTGAAGCCCCTCCCGCCGACAAAAACACTAACGTTAATCCCATAGATCAAACGTTACGTATCCCTCCGGCTCCACTTGATGGCGCTTCCAAAGCACCTCACTTCCCACTTCATCGCATCAACAATAATCCCAATGCTCGCGTTGCGTCAAATTACAACATTGTCGACGACTTAGCCCAATCTCCTGCAGCCATGTCTGCTTTAGAAGTTTTGAAAAACTGTCCTTCGTAGCGCAAGACTTTACTCTCTGCCATTGGCACCATTGACCCCAATGATTCACAGCTAATCGCATTCGATTCAGACCAGTCTGAACCATGCCTGCCTTCCTCTTTAGCATTCCAAGTTTCCGTTTCTGTTCGGAATCTTGTCATCCATCGGTGCATTATCGATGAAGGGGCCTCCACATGCATCATGTCCACATTCATTTGGCAGAAGTTGGGATCCCCTACTCTCCAGCAGTCCACCACTGCATTACGAGCCTACGACGGCCGTTCGGCTCAACCCCAAGGTCTTTTAGCCAATGTCCCTGTCCAGCTGGCGGGTAAAACCATGCTCATTGACATTGAGGTCATCAATGCCCAACTAGACTATAACCGTTTACTAGGTCACAGCTACATGTATGCCATGCGAGCTGTTTCCTCATCCGTATTTCGCACCATGCAGTCCCCCCATGAGGGACGCGTGGTCAAGGTCGACCAGCTCACCTATTACGATCCCAAGGCCCTCGCCACACCTGAAAATGTTCTCCCCATGGTTGAACAACCTGTTTGTGGTGAAACTACCTCATTCATTTCCTCAGTAGGACCCGGACTTTACTCTGAGGCGCCGATGACCTCTACATTCCAGGCCATTCCACCACCGTCACCGGAGACCCACATCGCTAACCTCTGCACCCTTTCACAAACACCCGGTAATCAACCCTCCTTGTTACCCAAACCACCATTGGTCCCTAGTCACATTGGGTTACACCCATCCACACAATCTCCTTTCTATTTCCTCCTTCGGGTGTAGTAAGCTCCCCGGTTATGGATACCCTTAGTCTACCCGGGTTAACATTGGGATTACCCGTGTGGTATATTTCTCCTCCCGTTCCACCGTCGACACCAAATGTCATCCTGCAACTGGTGCAACCCATTGTTACTTCTTCCCAACCACCTCCCGGTATCAATACTCCTTCGTCATCTACGAATCCCCCTCCTCTCATCAGGCCCACAACCATACACTGCGGTACCCCCACCCAAGGCAGTTAAACCTCCCCCCGTATTCCATGCTCCTCCAAAATGCTCGTTGTGTGATGAGTTAGGCCATCCAACCCATCAGTGTCCACAGTTACCTGCATTGCAGGAACACATGCAAATGTTGGACGATGACCCCAACATCCCGGTGGTCAAACTAGATCCAAACCCCATGCCTCATGATAAATCACTGCGTACCAACCACCCATGTGCGATATGCGGTATTTACGGCCACTACTCACATCACTGTCCTGACATCCCAGATTAAAGAGAAGCTCTCTATGAGATGAAAAATTTGTACCTTGAGACAGCACCCCCTACTATCGAGGAGATCTACCCTCCCCCATCATCCTCATCCGGAGAGATTAACACCATCTACATGATCTCTTCGACTACCACTACCTCATCACTCGATTTGACCACTCAAAGCTCCCGCAATGATGAAGAGATTCTAGAGGCTCCTACTGCCCTTAATCATCCCTGGGAAGACATGCACCATCGTCCATACTTCCTCCCGGAAAAGACTTCATCCACCACCGCTACCCAATCCGCGGTTGAGTCCAAAGATTTCCTTCCTACTAGAGTCGACTAGTTAAAGGATCCGATAGCCGATATTTCTCCCGTCATCCACATTGACATCTCTGACCCACTTGGTGCCCTTCATACCATTACATTAGGAGCTTCCCACAATGAGCATGAGATCGGAGAATACAAACAACTGTTCCAAGAATTCACTGATGTCTTTACTTGGTCAGATACCAAAAAGCCTAGCCTTGACCCCGCCATTTATACGATCTCCACTGGGTACCCCTCTGTCTGGTCAAACCCTTCCATTGATCCCATTCATACACATGTTCCACTCTACTACGTCGGTTTTGATGATGGTGCAAGCCGTTGGTCCCCCAATCTGGCCTCCGCAGCTTGGGTAATATATTCCCCTTCACATGAGTTGATCCACATCGACGGAATGTGTTTGGGTGCCGCTACCAACAACCAGGCTGAATATGATGCCGTGGCCGGTCTCTTGGCCACAGCTCTCCAAATGAGCATACGTCACCTTAACGTTTTCTTGGACTCACAACTCCTAGTTTCCCAACTCAACAATGATTACTAGGTACGCGATCCCTGTCTGTTCAGAAAATTTTTGCGCACTAAACAAATGATTCGACAGTTTGAATCCATTTCATTCACACATGTCCCAAGAAACCTCAATAGTGTAGCAGACCATATGGCCAACAATGTACTTGACTGGCACACCAATCGCATCATACCATAAACAAATAATGCATCCACGTGCATAACATGTGCCTCCACGGGCATATATAAAAACAAAATGTGCATCCACGTGCATAACATGTGCCTCCACGGACATATACCAAAACAAAATGTCCATACGTGCATACCATGTGCCTCCACGGGCATACAGAAAATCAAACATGCCTCCACGGGCGAACGTAAAGACAACAAGTGCATCCATGTGCATACACGACTATATATCCAAACATGTATATACATATATATATAAACCATGATAGTCAACATGTCATAGGTGCCCTCAACACCCAATATACAAAAAAAATACATAAGCCGTACAAAATAGTGCTTCCCCATATGCTCATCAGCATTTGGGGGCAAATACATATCATCTAGTCATGAGGGTCCCTGGGCTCCTCTGGCACCTCCTCCGCTGGCCCCGCCGGATCATGGTTAGCCCGAACTCTTCGCTCTGCTGGCCCTGCCGGATCATCATGTAGACGGATCCTCCTCTCAGGCGGCCCTGCCGGGTCATCCCGAGCACCATCCCTGTGGTCGGCCACAAAAACCGTTGTCCTCAACAGAAGCGACCGCCACTCAGGTGGCGCACCGAAGCAACGCTCCACGACGTCCCAGTCCAGGTCTCTCCAGCCATCCTCAGGGAGTCCAGCTAGAATCATGTCGAATGTCTGTCTAACACCCTCTATAGCATCGTCTCGAGGGCCAACCCCTCGCCCACGAGCCGCAAATCCTCCACCACGTGGAGGTGGTACCGCTGCAGGTGGATGAGCGACCACCATCGCCCGCCCCTGACGAGACACGTAGTCGGCCGGTGGTACAGGCCCAACATCTGCACAATGCAAATAAACCATCATACACACATCTAACTATAAATCATAAACAAATCACATGATATAGTATAAAACAAACCACAAAACATACCGTCTAAACCCCAGGCCTGTCCCTGGGCTCGAGGCATCTCTGGGTCCCCTCGATAGTCCATGCCAGCATATGGGTAATCCTGAATCACCAGGGGCATCTGCTCCCACTGCTCATATACCTCCTCAGTGAAGAACCCGCGCACACCACCACCACCACGAGGCATCATATGCCCCCACCGCACCATGCGCAGCTCACTCACCAGACCATCACGAATGGGCACCCGTGGTCGTAAGGTCGGCACCCGCTCAAAGAAAAAACAACATAGAAAGGAGGCATAACAGAACTCTCCTCCCTCTCGAAAGTACTTGTCCAGATCTCTCCGGACACCTGCTAGAAACATCTGATCCCATGCATAATACGTCCCCCGAAGGACAGAGTCCACCATCATCATTTGTCCCTCGGACAAACAATGTGGTGCCGCAGCACCCAGCACTCGCAGCACACCTGTCCCAACAGCCCTCATGTCCCACTCCCGTAGTGAGCGCAGACTCAAGGAACTGTTCTGCAAAATAGCCCCATCAACAAAAAAGGTCTGCAGTAAATCCTCCAAATCCACACCTGGCGGGATCCTCGGCAGAAGATCTCCCACCTTCCCCAAACGAGGCAACCCAGTCAGAAAATATACGTCTGTGAGGGTAATCTCCAACCTCTGTCCCCCAATCATAAAAGCCCCCTCCGCGGGCACCCAACAACTCACCAACTTGATCAGGAGCCTTCTCACTGAACGCATTGGTGGGATCTGAGTGAACTTCAAAAGTCCACTCACAGCTAGAGTCTACTGGACCCCGAGATCAGTGCGAATCCTCTCCATCAAATCATCATCTATCTCCCGCTCCTGCCAGGAACTCAGTGGTCTCCTCGACATCCTGCCAAAAAACAGAAGAATTTTTTAGCCCCAGCAAAAAAAAATTTGCAAAAATCCCATCGTGGATTTTTCATCAAAATCCGCGATGATCATCGCGGCCTTTTCCTCAAAAGCCGCGATGATCATCGCGGCCTCCATCAGAAAATACGCGATGGACATCGCGGGTTTTTGCCAGACAGTCGCGATGAACATCGCGACTATCTCCCATGAACTCGCGATGAATATCGCGGGTTCCAACCTCACAGTCGCGATGAACATCGCGACTGTCAGCCTAAAACCCACGTGGTTCATCGCGGGAAGAGACCCGAAACCCGCGATATTCCACGTTGGAAGGTCAACGTGGAATTTCATGGCCTTCGGGGGCCCGCTGCTAACAAAAAATGAAATAATTGAAAAGGCTAAGGCGAATAGGGTTACCTGAAACTCGCAGAATCGAAAACCAATGGTCAAATCTCCCAGAAATCAAGAAAGAGCTCTGACTGCTCTGCCAAACTCGCACGTAACAATGACATGTCATATGGGCCCCACGCCCTAATTATAGAAATTCCACCATTTTTCCAACCGCCATTCCGGTCTCATACGACGTCCGTTTCTCAAACCATTGGTACCATTGGAATCAGCGCAACGAGAACTTCATGACAGTTCTTTCCTTTTCCAGTTTTCACCAGCTCCATTTTTTGACCATTTTTTGGGTGCCCTCGTCACCTCGATTTGCGTGCCATATCGGCCCTCGTCCGTTTTTGGCATGCCTTATATCGCCGGATTCAATTTTCCCGCGCTCGTGATGATGCTTGAGATCATTTCTCGCTCTCACGCCTAGATTTTTTGGGCATTTCTTCCATGCCCCCCTCGTCACCTCGGTTTGCATGCCACATCCGCCGTTCTCTGTTTTTGACAATCTTTATACCGTTGGATTCAGTTTTCCGCGCTCGTGATGATGCTTGAGATCATTTCTCGCTCTCACACCCAGATTTTTTGGGCATTTTTTTCCATGCCCCCTCGTCGCCTCGGTTTACGTGCCACATCCGCCGTTCTCCGTGGTTGACCATCTTTATATTGCCGGATTCAGTTTCCCGTGCTTGTGATGATGCTTGAGATCATTTCTCGCTCTCACACCCATACTTTTCGGCCATTTTTTCAAAATGCCCTCTCATTGCCTCGGTTTGCATGCCACAAAGCCGCAGGCCCCTTTTGACAATCTTTATGTCACCGGATCCAGTATCCCACACACATGATGACACTTGAAACCTTTTCTCGCTCCCATCTATCCATTTTTGTTTGGTATAATTTTACCCCTTTTTCGAGCCGAGCAATCCCTTTTACGAAAAAGGCACTTAGGGAGTTTCTGTTAAGCTCTTTTCTGACTCCTAAAACAATGAAAAGATCGTCGAGCAACCTTGCTTCCTTTCATGCTCGCTAAACGTATCTGAAAGGGCGTCTACCTGGTATAAGTTTACCCCTTTTCCGGACCTTGTAGACTAATTACAAAAAAGGTATACTCTAGTCACATCGGCTAGAAGAGTTCTCCATCTGCATCATTTTATGCTTTTTCGGGCTTTGGAGACTAACTTACGAAAAAGAACACCAATGGAGTCCAATTACCGCTTTCAGAGTCTCTAAACATGAAAGCAACCACGAGCAATCACCATCCTGGGCTCATAAAACCAACAGGACAGTAGTCATAACCATTGCAGAGTCTTCTTATCGCTTTCAGACTCCTTAAAAATGAAAGCACCAATGAGCACGAATAGTCCTGGGCTCACAAAATCCACAAGACAGTACCATTTCAGAGCACACTTTTATCCCTTCTTGGAGCTCATTAAAACTATGAAGAAGGACCCAACGGTGCTTCTCGGTGCCACAACAGATCACGTCTACTCATATGGCAGCTTCCCCATTTGGTCGCCTTTGTTCAGAGTATTCTGCAGTATGTTACCTTGAGAATCCCTCGACAACACCCATCAGCTTGACCCCCCCACAGTCAATACATACCCTTCAGTCCTTAAAAGCAATGATACCCACACCTACAAGTCAGTTCCCTACGCTGCCAGGTCAACCATGTCATCATGCTCTGAACAAACGAAGTTTGAGTCTACCCACTATATGGCCCCAGTTACTTCCCATCCCCACAAGTATGTCAGTCCTACCATCAGTACTACAATACTTCAGTTCTACACCTCGTGCTCCTATCAAGGAAACATCATTGCCTTGTTAGTTGCTGGTTTCCCTCTGTCGACGACAACCAAATTTATTCCAGAGGATAGACCTAGAGGTCCCTGTGTCTTGGACTCATCACCATTTATGATGAGTGCCTACGACTCATTCCGAGAAGAGTCCTCAGCGCTTCTCCAAATGGTTGTTTCTCACATGCTCGACTTCAACACCTTGATCGCATCGTTGAGAATCGCACAGGGTATTGGTCCGCTCAGTTATTAGTCGAAGACCCCGGATACCTCCCGACTCCTCCACATTTGAGAGTCTACCTATGGATACAACCTGTTACCACTTTTTCTATAGATATCCGGGTTGTGCATAGCGACAGTATTCAGCTGTACACCGGTTTCATACTCCCTTGAGTATACAGTTACATTACTTCTCAGAGATGGCTCACAGTCATTACATCCCTACAGATGTTGGACACCTTCAGTTCCAGCAGTTCATAAGTTATCCGGTGTATCATTGATTGAGATCAGTCATGCCATGATCATGAGTACATCCCAGAATAATGTCCCCTCTGGACTATTATGATGTACCAGTATATTTTTTATGTATTAGATCCCCCTTCTTGGGACTAATTGTTATGTTTATGTCTTGATATGAGCATGGGTATGCCCACCTCGTCCATTATCAGAGATTATCCCTCATTCATATTGAGGCAATGTAATATTTGTTTATTTTTTGCAGCTTCCATGGGACGCGGATCCAGTCTCCAATCGGTCTCTTCTCCTCCCTACAACCCCAGAAAAAAGACAAAAGAACTATGATGTCTATCGGCCATACGATGAGCTCCTTCCCTCACACATCAGGGGGCAATCTGT
This sequence comes from Larix kaempferi, assembly GCA_027924585.1. Taxonomy (NCBI): domain Eukaryota; kingdom Viridiplantae; phylum Streptophyta; class Pinopsida; order Pinales; family Pinaceae; genus Larix; species Larix kaempferi. The sequence goes on from BSBM01000130.1 coordinate 9,345,515, forward strand.
TAACACCCAAAAAGTGCTCACTAGCTCATTCCCTTATTCACATGACCCATTTGTCCACTTTTCCACCATCTGAGCCTCTGAAGCCAATAAAAGGTCACCAAAAGACCTTGGTACACCCCTTTTTCCCACTCAAAAAGATTATTTTTCCTAAAAAGCATAAAAAACCCTCAAAAAGGGTCCAAAATTCCCAAAATATTAAAAAGGGAATAAAAATATTATTTTTATTCAAAAAAGGAAAAAGGAGGGAAAAGTACCTAAACCATGTTGGTCAATACCATTTGGTTTCCACAAAACCACAAATGGTATTCCCCACCACCAAAACCTATAAAAAGGTGGTAGGGGCTCCTCATTTCATATCCATCCATATTCCTATCCTCATGCTGCCAAAATCTCCCTTGAGTATTTGGCCATTGTAGCAACCTTGGAGAAAGGACCCATTGGATATTGGAGTTGCTCACCATTGGATCCATTCAAACAACCTTCATCACTTGGAGGTATTGTTCTTGCAAGCATTTGCTTGCCCCATTGTCAATACAAAAATTATTTTTTATCTTTCTTGTTCTTGTTCTTTAATTCAAAATGCACATGCTAGTTTAGTTTAGTTTAGATTTAGTTTATTGTTATTTATTTCTATTGAAACTACTGCTACTAGTTAGCAGGTGCCCATAACACTAAGCTTGGTTGCAAAACCAAGCCAACAGTGATCTCTAGGTCCCTCATCACCATCTCCATCATCATCACCATATTCATCATCATCATCATCTTCATCACCATTGCCATCATCATCAACGCCTTCATCATCATCACCTTCTTCATCATCATTGTCATCTATAGGTCCCTCATCACCATCTCCATCATCATCACCATCTTCATCATCATCTTCATCATGATCTTCATCACCATCGCCATCATCATCAACGCCTTCATCATCATCACCATCTTCATCATCATCACCATCTTCGTCATCATGGTCATCTCTAGGTCCCTCATCACCATCTCCATCACCATCTCCATCATCATCACCATCTTCACCATCATCATCATCATCATCTTCATCACCATCGCCATCATCATCAACGCCTTCATCATCACCACCATCGCCATCATCATGGTCATCTCTAGGTCCCACATCACCATCTCCATCATCATCGCCATCTTCATCATCATCATCATCATCTTCATCACCATCGCCATCATCATCAACGCCTTCATCATCATCACCATCTTCATCATCACTGTCATCTGTAGGTCCCGCATCACCGTGTCCATCATCATCACCATCTTCATCATCTTCATCACCATCGCCATCATCATCAATGCCTTCATCATCACCACCATCTTTATCATCATCACCATCACCATCACCATCAACTTCACCGCCATCACCATCATCATCAACATCACCATCTTTATCATCATCATCCCCATCTCCATCTTTTTTATGCGAGACGGAACCATCACCATCACCATCAACTTCACCACCATCACCATCATCATCAACATCACCATCTTCATCATCATCACCATCTCCATCTTTTGGATGCAAGACGAAACCATCACCATCTTCATCATCACCATCACCATCACCATCAACTTCATCACCATCACCATCATCATCAATGTCACCATCTTCATCATCCTCACCATCTCCATCTTTTGGACGCGAGACAGAACCATCACCATCTTCGTCATCACCATCACCATCACCATCAACTTCACAATCTTCATCATCATTAACATCTTCATCATCATCACCATCTCTAGGCTCCTCATCAACATCTCCATCATCATCATCACCATCATCATCATCATCACCATCTTCATCATCATCATCATCTTCATCACCATCACCATCACCATCACCATCATCATCATCATCACCACAAGTGCCCGGTTTGGACGATTTTGCAAATTTGACCCCATTGTGTAAAAATTGCACACTCCCTCACTAAGCAAAACCCTAGTTTCCAAGATGGACCTACAAGGTGACACCGGGGCCACAGGACCGGAGGCGAGGGGCACCCCTAGCACTATCTCGACGTCCTGAATCCAATGGATTCGTGTTTGTCGATCCGAGCCACGGTCGTCATTCTATGGCTCGTTTCATCTCACATCCAAAAGGCCTTCAGGGACACCTACTGGATACCTTACGGGGGAATAGAACTCCAACCATACAACAAAACCAGGTTCCAGGGATTCATGCAAGTGTGTCTAGGTAGGTTCCGGCTAGGAACGCTAGCCATAAGTGCCCGGTGGACGATTTTGCAAATTTGACCACATTGTGCAAAAATTGCACACTCCCTCACTGAACAAAATAAGAGTTTCCAAGATGGAACTACAAGGTGACAGCGGGGCCACGGGACCAGAGGAGAGGGGCACCCCTAGCACTATCCTAATGTCCTGAATTTAACGGAATCGATGGTTTTTCAATCAGATCCATGGTCGTCATTCTATGGCTCATTCTGTCTCGCATCCAAAAGGCCTTCAGGGACACCTGTTGGATGCCTTCGAGGGGCATAGAACTCCAACCGTGCATCAAAACCTCGTTCCGGGGAGTGTTGCAAGTGTGTCTAGGGAGGTTCCGGCTGGGAACGCTAGCCACAAGTTCCCGGTGGATGATTTTCCAAAGTTGACCCCAATGTGCAAAAATTGCACACTCCCTTACTAAGCAAAACCCTAGTTTCCAATATGGACCAACAAGGTGACACCCGGGCCACGAGACAGGAGGAGAGGGGTACCCCTATCACTATTTGGACATCTTGAATCCAACGAAGTCGACATTTCATTGATCCGAGCCACGGTCTTCATTCTATGGCTCGTTCCGTCTCGCATCCAAAAGGCCTTCAGGGACACCTATTGGATACCTGTCGGGGGCATAGAACTCCAACCGTACAGCAAAACCTGGTTCTGGGGAGTCCTGCAAGTGTGTCTAGGGAGGTTACGGCTGGGAACGCTAGCCACAAGTGCCCGATGGATGATTTTCCAAAGTTGACCCCAATGTGCAAAAATTGCACACTCCCTTACTGAGCAAAACCCTAGTTTCCAAGATGGACCTACAAGGTGACACCCAAGCCATGAGACCGGAGGAGAGGGGCACCCCTAGCACTATCCGGATGTCCTGAATCCAACAGATTTGATGGTTCATCAGTCCGAGCCACGGTATTCATTATATGGCTCATTCTGTCTCGCATCCGAAAGGCCTTCAGAGACACCTGTTGGATACCTATTGAGGGCATAGAACTCCAACCATGTAAAAAAACTAGGTTCCAGAGAGTCATGCAAGTGTGTCTAGGTAGGTTCAGGTTGGGAATGCTAGCCATAAGTGCCCGGTAGATGATTTTCCAAAGTTGACCCCCGTGTGCAAAAATTGCACACTCCCTTACTGAGCAAAACCCTAGTTTCCAATATGGACGTACAAGATGACACCGGGGCTACAAGACTGGAGCAAAGGGGCACCCCTAGCACTATCTCGGTGTCCTGAATCCAACAGAGTCGACGGTTTGTCGATCCGAGCCACGGTCGTCATTCTATGGCTCGTTCTGTCTCGCATCCAAAAAGCCTTCAGGGACACCTGCTGGATACCTGTCGAGGGCATAAAACTCCAACCGTGCAACAAAACCGAGTTCCAGGGAGTCATGCAAGTGTGTCTAGGTAGGTTCCGGCTAGGAACGCTAGCCATAAGTGACCGGTAAATGATTTTCCAAAGTTGACCCCCGTGTGCAAAAATTGCACACTCCCTTCCTGAGCAAAACCCTAGTTTCCAAGATGGATGTACAAGATGACACCGGGGCCATCGTACCGGAGGAGAGGGGCACACCTAGCACTATCCCAGCATCTGAAATCCAATGGATTCGACGGTTTGTCGATCCGAGACACGGTCGTCATTCTATGGCTCGTTCCATCTCGCATCCAAAAGGCCTTCAGGGACACCTGCCGGATACCTATCGGGGGCATAGAACTCCAACCGTGCAACAAAACCGAGTTCCGGGGATTCCTGCAAGTGTGTCTAGGTAGGTTCCGACTAGAACATATCGATCTTAACATGATTTATGCAATCTCTGTTTTACAAGAAACTGACCTTAGAACTTCTCGTAGCAATGACAATGAATCCTTCATTTTGCATTCGTTAGCAGAGGAAGATAAATTTTCGACAAAACAATGTAGTTATTACATATGGAGGCAACGGTTTCCCGTGTAAAACGAGTGTAGGGTTGAGCAGAGGAGAGATGTTGGGAAATGGGCTATTACATTCACTTTTCCGTTGGATTCAGGATGTCGGGATAGTGTTAGCGGTGTCCTTCTCCTCCGGTCCTATGGCCTCGATGTCACCTTGTAGGTCCATCTAGGGTTTTGCTCAGTGAGGGAGTGTGCAATTTTTGCACAATGGGGTCAAATTTGCAAAATCGTCCACTGGGCACTTATGGTGATGGTGATGGTGATGGTGATGAAGATGATGATGATGATGAAGATGGGGATGATGATGGATATGGTGATGAGGGACCTAGAGATGACAATGATGATGAAGATGGTGATGATGATGAAGGCGTTGATGATGATGGTGATGGTGATGAAGATGATGATGATGATGATGAAGATGGTGATGATGATAGAGATGGTGACGAGGGACCTCCAAAAACTCAAACATTAACATGGGTGAGGTAGGTCTAAAGCCTCCCTCAAGTACATTTCCAATCATTAGGTGACAATGATGAACATGTTAGTGCTACTCAATTAGATGATGAAGTATCTCAATACAATATGGAAGTTGTTGCATCACATGAACCACATACATATTCCCTAGAACCGATTCAAAATGACACTATTGAATTAAATATGATTGAAGGTTGTCAAGTGGCAAGAAGCCTCAATGAACAAATGACATTGCAAAGCCAAAAACCCTAGCATGAATGGTTATCATAAGCCATGATGAATATGAATATGAATTTTGTTACTAATGCTAATGAAAAAAGCCTTAACATGCCCTCGTTGCCAACATATTTGAACAACAATGAAATTATCCATTATTATGTGGATAAAGGCAATGAAGAACCAACTCAAGAAGCCAATGAAGAAGAATCATAGCTCCCAAATTATCCTCATATTCATCCAAGTACTAAACCAATATTGAAACAATTCCTAAAGTTCCAAATGGAGAGAGTGGTAGAGAAAATGGGGGCAATATCCAGATTTGGGTGCTGCGGGCATCTTGGTAAGACCTAGGGTTTGAGGATCGAAATTCCAAGATAAACATGTAGACTTGGATTCTATAAGTTGAGTTCTCTAGTGGCGTACTTGTGTGACATGACAAACCCTTCTAATAGTGATCCTATCCCACTTGGAGTCTAAATACACCCTATTGAGGGTACGTGTGGTGGTTCACAGATTCTAGGGTTATATTAGGTTAATAGGGCTAGATTATGTTTCTAGGATTCTAGATTAGTTTCTGAGGGTTAGATTAGTGTTTCTAGGGTTAGTTTAGCTTTCTAGGATTTCTAGGGCTAGATTATGTTTCTAGGATTCTAGATTAGTTTCTGAGGGTTAGATTAGTGTTTCTAGGGTTAGTTTAGCTTTCTAGGATTTCTAGGGCTAGATTATGTTTGTAGGGTTATATTAGTGCTTCTAGGGTTAATCATGCATGAATAAAAAATCACATGGCTATAAATCATAACTCAAACATCAAATAAACGATATAAGATAGCTATATCAAATAAACTATCTAACATGAATAACATTAATTGTGCATGAATAAACAATCACATGGCTATACTATGTACCTCAGTCAATTAGGCCTTCTGGATCCTCTCGGTTTTTTATTTTCTCGAACAACCTCTCATGCTCCGCATGAGGTAGTAAGTAGCATACCTTGTTTGATGACTTCATTGACATTGTTTGTAGTTGGATGTTTGTACCCACGATCAAGTGCGTAAAGTGATACACCTGCGACCCTGGTCTATAATCCGTGTATGTGTAGCTATTTCTCTTTGGTCCATTTCCATCCACTGTAAGATATTCCCCCTGAAAAACCATCAAGCCAGTCGGAAAGGTAATGCCTTCACTGTCCATTAATCATTCCAACTGTCATGTACCAAATTTGGCATTGGGTCACAATGGCCTAAGCAAATTGGCCATATTCATTAGAGCTTGTCAAATTGATGATAAAGGTCAAATAATTGCCAAGGAGGAAAATTACTAGTTTCCTAGGTTTGGGTTGAAAGCTTTGGGATTTGGAATAGTGGGGATAATAAATGATGTTGGAACATTAGGATGGAATAAATATTTAATAAAGGAGATAAATAAATATATACAAGTGAAAATCAAAGTGGCATTTGATCATGAAGACACATGGAGAAAGTGGGACCGACACAAGCTAGAATTTATGTGCCACATGGCATCCTCTTTTTGCAATTTTGAATCCATGGTAAGCCTAATGTTCTTGGGATGAGTTATAAGATCAATAATACTTGGAATGAGTCAATGAGGTCTAAATATAGAGGAAGAGTAACTCCCGTGGAAGAGGAAGAGGCAATTTGGAGCTAGTGAGACACTTGGGCTAGATTCGCTAGCTCTATGACAACAATGATGAAAATGCTCTGACACCTATGACACAAATCAGACCTGAAGGCTGACATATGACATATATGACATGTTGAGGATAAAAATAGACTCCAAGAGGGTGCTCAAGGGTGTTAGGGAATCTAATATGCTTCCACATGTGATTTGGTAGAAGTGGGAGACTAGGAATTGTTGTACAAGTGGCGTTCTTTGGAATCTCTTCCCAACTTGAGTTGGCATGAGTCTTTTGGAAGGAATTCGACCCATGGAGAACATTAGAACTTTATAAATGTAAAGAACAAATAATGAAACCATATTTTGACTATTTGTAGAATTTGCAATTGCATTTGTGAAGAGGGAGAGCTAGTGGATGACCAGTTTCTTGCCTTAGCCAATTTCGAGGGTGAAAGATTCTCATCCAAGTTGGTAATTGGAAATTCCATTCAAAACTTTCATTTGGATATTTAATGGAGTATTTATTTTTAGGTGTAATCTATAGTGAAGCTCATGGTTTCTCCTATTACATCTCACTCCTTCAACCATTTCCAGTTTTGATGGCATATTCTTGATCCTTGAGGGAGGTCATTTTTGGTGAGCTATTGTACTCTTTGGTGGAGCTTATAATGCCCCATTTATTTTTTAATATGAATTAAATACTCTTTTATTCATCTCCAGAAAGTTTCAAGTCGAAATTCCAAGTAGAAATGTATAAATCTCATTTTTATTGAAAGAACAGTGCCATTTCCCCACTACCTTGTTGTGAACCAATGTAATGCTGATGATTTTGAATGAATGGATGATTCTCTGATACATTTGTGATTAAAGGAATTACATGGATGTATTTTAAAATTTTCATGTACTGTACTTAAGCATTTGAAGTATTTTTACTTAGTTTAATTGCATTGGGAGAAGAAATAGTGTCATTTCCCCAAGGGTCGAATGGGTGATTTTTGCAGCTGAATGGGAGAGGGTTCGAACATACATAATAATAAATTAATGGTGCACATGAGATATTAATAAAATAATTAATACATTCCCTACCTCTTTTCATAAATTTGAGTGGGTTTGGAGGCATTTGGGAAGCCATTTTTAGTACTTACCCCAGCGGGATTTGAACCCCAAATTACTAGTAAAATTGCATACTTGGTCCAGAATCTTAAGAGAGTTTTCAGAGGTATTTTTGTGGCCATATCTCATCCATGAACATCATATTCAATTCCTAATATAATTCATAAACCTTCCTTGAATATTTGAATGCATTTGGAGTCAATTTGAGACCTAGAGACCAATACTAGTCAAAGGGAAATTACTAGTAAAATTCCCTACATTGGCCAGAATTGAAAGAGGATTTGCATAAGTATTTTAAAGGTAAAAAAGCATCCATAAAACACATATTTATGTTATAATATCATCCATATACCTTCTCAGAATATTTGGGAGCAATTGGAGCAATTTGGGGACCTAGAGCTCAAAACTAGTCAAAGGTCTAACTAGGGAAAAAAGTAAAAATTTGTCATTTTAATAAAATTCCTAACAAGGGACATTATAGTGGTATCAGAGCATGGTCCTTGCACCTGTGAATTAATATCATACATTGGAGAATAATTTGCAGCCATGTCTTACTATTATGATGAATCCTATGAGTACAATTCTTATGAGGAATATGCAGATGCCTATGAACAATATGAAAGAGAATGTGAATGGTATGAGGAAGAGGTGCCATCATGCAACACTTCTTACGATTTCAAGAGGAATGAAGATTATTATTATGACCCTATGTATGATAAATATGAGGATGTCACACCACCAAAGGATAATGCTATGAATGCGTTCCAAAGATGGAAAGCACCATATAACACCTTGCCCCAACAATATCAAAAATATCAAGAATATCTTGCTTTGAGCAAAAATACACAAAATGCCATGTCTTTTGAGTACTTTTTTGAACATATTTTTTAAAATAGTCCCAAAAATGAAGATGTGGAGTTAGTAAAGAGAGGTTTATGCCCTGGTTGTAAATAACCTTGGAGAGAATATCATATGTGTGTGTGTGAAATGATGTCCTACTTGAGGAGAGCTTTTGGGAATTCTTCAAAAAGATATTCCAAAGATATTGGTCCTAATGAAAACAAGGGGCAAAATGCATCAACTTGCTTGAAGGAGAAAAAGGAAGATACATCACAAGAGCATGAAGAAGATTCTTTTGAAAATATGGAAGATCATTTCGAGACACCTTCTAGCTTAGACATGAACCAAAGAGCATCTACTGATGGATGCTTAAACTATGAAGGAGTACCTGCTGATGGGTGCTCACACCTCTATGTTGGTGACATATAGATCACTTTTGAAAGTGTTGTTGCAAACCCAAGTTCCATTAAGCATGAAAATGAAGACCTTGTAGCAGTTGAATAAGAACCAAGATCAACTTCTCCATCACCACTTGAGCTTCATGAAGTTGGTCCAAGCAAAAATGAAGAAGATGAGGAGGTTCATTTGCAAGAGCCTCATTTTCTTGAAGGGTCCTTAAAGATGAATGAAAATAAGATCCAAGAGTCCCTCAACATTCTGCATGACACTCAAGTATTGGTGTCAAATTCTTGTTGGAGAGCTACTTCATTGGAGGAAACATCCTTCCTTGAAGACATGGAGAAGATTCAAAGAGCAATGTGCCACATCAAAACTAATTCCATGTCTTTGATTTTTGATAGAAACCATTTGTTTGAGCTTAATGAATTGTTACATGATGCATACTTGAAGAAGAGTGAGGATAATAAAAAGCTCACACTTCAAAATGAGCAACTTCTTGAAAAGTTGCAAGATACTTGTTTTTCCTCCTATGTTTCAGATTGTTTGGAGGATTCTCATGACATGGTGGATCATGAGAAATGTGGAAATTTGAATGTTCTTGATGTGTTTGAAGATGAACTTGAAGAGATCCAAACACTTGATGTGGTGGAAGGGGAACTTGAATTGTCTCTTGATGAAGGTTATGCAATTTTTAAAGAAGAGCATGATTCCTCTACATTGGAACTAATCTACAACAAAGGTTTCACACTTTTGAAGGAGCTGCATGATACTACCATATGGATCCTTTCCATGATGAAACTCCTGAATTTTTTGATCATTTGGGTGAGTTAGTTCATTCTCCTACATCCTACAATTTCTTGTTTTGCAGCATGAGCCTCAATGAAGAATGGATGAAAGGGTTCTTTTTGTTGGTGCCACATGAGGAGTATGGAACTCCTAGATTTACCTTTTATGATAACATGGTTGGAGCACATTCTTACTCACAATTTCAGCATCATTCTTTGTTACTTTATGATGATGCACATCTACATGGATGCACCTATGATATGCATTTGAGTCACTTGAAGACTCATGGTTTTTCTTGCTCAACACTTGGTTCATTTGATGTTGGAGGAACTTCATCCAACACTTGGGTGAATAAATTTATGATTGGAGAACATTTTTGTTGGCAGCCACATACTTTGATATATCTTTATTATTCTCACATTCAGGAATGTATGGGTTAGACTTCTTTGATTCCTTTGAAGTCTCCTTGTTTTTTATGCTCATTATTTGGTTTAGATTTTAGTGGAGATTCTTCATTCACTTCTTGGATGAAGGAATACCTGGATGAATATTTTGATGCATATCAAATCCATTTGGAGCAGAATTATAGGACATGGGATCCTCACCTATGTCATTGGAGCAGATTTGATGGGTCACTTGAAGATTGTATGCACTTGGAAAATGGTGGTCTACATGCTTGGAGGTATAAGCACTTTCATGACTCTTTGATGAAGCATCTCCTTGATGTACATTTTCATTATGTTGTTATGTACTTTGATGATATATATTTTGCACTCGTGATGTTTGGAAGAATGCATACAAGAAAATGGGATCCAGGAATCCTCTTATTTGATGGTATGGGTTGGAGAGCACTCTTAATTGTTGGGGTGCAATACAAGCAATGGGACCCTGAATAACTATTGTCTCATTGGTTTCATTTTTTGGAGAAACAAGCAGTATGGGAGATGGATTTCCCACTTAATAAAGTAATTTTTATCGGATTAGTGCAGCAGCAAGCAAGGTGGTTCCTCTCTAAAATCTTCATGGAAACTCAAAGACTCAAGGTTGGGCAATTCAATGACAACTTCAAAGAATTATACAGAAAGCAGGTTCTTCAACACCCATGTTTGAAATTGCTTAAGGACAAGAAATATTGGGAAGGGAGGATTTTTCATGTCCCAAATTTGGCATTGGGTCACAATGGCCTAAGCAAATTGGGCATATTCATTAGAGTTTGTCAAATTGATGCTAAAGGTCAAATAATTGCCAAGGAGGAAAATTACTAGTTTCCTAGGTTTGGGTTGGAAGCTTTGGGATTTGGAATAATGGGGATAATAAATAATGTTGAAACATTAGGATGGAATAAATATGTAATAAAGGATATAAATAAATATATACAAGTGAAAATCAAAGTGGCATTTGATCATGAAGACACATGGAGGAAGTGGGACCGACACAAGCTAGAATTTATGTGCCACATGGCATCCTCTTCTTGCAATTTCAAATCCATGGGAAGCCTAATGTTATTGGGATGAGTTATAAGGTCAATAATACTTGGAATGAGTCAATGAGTTAGAAATATAGAGTAAGAGTAACTCCCATGGAAGAGTAAGAGGCAATTTGGAGCTAGTGAGACACTTGGACTAGATTCGCTAGCTCTATGACAACAATGATGAAGGTTCTATGACACAAATCAGACCTAAAGGCTGACATATGACATGTCAGGGCTAAAAATAGACTCCAAGAGGGTGCTCAAGGGTGTTAGGGCAGCTAATATGATTCCACATGTGATTTGGTGGAAGTGGGAGACTAGGAATTGTTGTACAAGTGGCGTTCTTTGGAATCTCTTCCCAACTTGAGTTGGCATGAGTCTATTGGAAGGAATTGGATCCATGGAGGACATTAGAACTTTATAAATTTCAAGAAAAAATAATGAAACGAACTTTTGATCATTTGTAGAATTTGCAATTGCATTTGTGAAGAGGGAGAGCTAGTGGATAACTAGTTTCTTGCCTTAGCCAATTTTGAGGATGAAAGATTCCCATCCAAGTTGGTAATTGGAAAGGACATTCAGAAATTTCAGTTGGATATTTAATGGAGTATTTATCTGCAGGTGTAAGCTACAGGGTAGCTCATAGTTTCTTTTATTTCATCTCACTCCTTCAACCATTTCCAGTTTTGATGGCATATTCTTGATCCTTGAGGGAGGTTGTTTTTGGTGAGCTATTGTACTCTTTGGGGGAGCTTCTAATGCCCCATTTATTTTGTAATATGAATTAAATACTTTTTTCTTCATCTCCATAAATTTTCAGGTCGAAATTCCAAGTATAAATGGATAAATCTCATTTTTAATGAAAGAACAGTGCCATTTCCCCACTACCTTGTTGTGAACCAATGTAATGCTGATGATTTCGAATGAATGAATGATTATATGATAAATTTGTAATTAATGGACTTAAATGGATGTATTATACAAATTTCATGTACTTTACTTAAGCATTTGAAGTATTTTTACTCAGTTTAATTGCATTGGGAGAAGAAATAGTGCCATTTCCCTAAGGGTCAAATGGGTGATTTTTGCAGCTGAATGGGAGAGGGTTGGAATAGATATAATAATAAATTAATGGTTCACATGAGACCTTAATAAAATACTTAATAAATTCCCTAGATCTTTTCATAAATTTGAGTGGGTTTGGAGGCATTTGGAAAGCCATTTTCAGTACTTACCCCAGGGGGATTTGAACCCCAAATTACAAGTAAAATTGCATACTTGGTCCAGAATATTAAGAGAGTTTGCATAGGTATTTTGGTTGAAATATCTCATACATGAAAATCATATTCAAGTCCTAATATCATTCATAAACCTTCTTTGAATATTTGAAGGCATTTGGAGTCAATTTGAGACCTAGAGACCAATACTAGTCAAAGGGAAATTACTAGTAAAGTTACCTACATTGGCTAGAATTGAAAGAGGATTTGCATAAGTATTTTAAAGGTCCAAAAGCATCCCTGAAATACATATTTATGTTCTAACATCATCCATATACCTTCTCAGAAAATTTGGGAGAAATTGGACCAATTTGGGGACCTAGAGCTCAAAACTAGTCAAAGGTCTAACTAGGGAAAAAGGTGAAAAATTGCCATTTTAATAAAATTCCTAACAAGGGACATTACACCAACCAATAATTCGTCCCAATTGCACTGTCTATCAGGGCAACAACTGCATATATGTGTCCTACAAAAATGAATTTTAAGGTCATATTCCAACAAGTAGTGGTTTGATAACTTGGATAATTACAAAAACAAGGAGGGAACCGGGATATGCATGCAAAAATGTTTACCTGGTTGTACAAGATCAGATATATGATCATATTCATTCAAAATAGAGGACTGGCCTTCCTCTAACTGGATTGTTTCAACAACTGCACGTGGGTCCACTGCAATTGATACATGATCCCATTCATCAACCCAATCCATTGATTCGCACTCATCCCACTCACAACTGTTGTAAGACCCACAAAAGCAAGCAAGTTTTCGCATCCATATTTCAAATAAGGGGTTGTTTGAGATTCTAACCGAATGAAATCCACGATTTCCTTGTACGGTACTACAACTATAAGAATGCGATCGATCTATATCAACTACATTCCTCAAATTTCTGATAACATGTCCTCTACCTGTTGGTATGTGTTGCTCCATGGTTCGATCTGACATTTTTTCTTTGCACCATCAAACTGTGGATTCAGCATTCCAAATATGAGGGCCTCCCATGCACCTCATCTCCTCCTTTCGTAGGGCAGTTTTGAGACATGCTCCAGCCCCATCGTGCTCTCCCTTTCCATGCCCGGTCTCAAAATAGTTCCATACATGTAGCACATCATAAGTCTTGTGCAAAATACTCAACCACTGGAAAACACGTGCATTTTTTAACTAGCCTGCACAACCATCTAACCATATCCAATGCTGATCCATCTGTATACCTCTCTCCTTCAGCTGATCATAGAAAATTTTGAAGCAATGCTGCACATAATGCAGGTTGTGGCACCTATCATCACTGATGTAGAAGTTGGTCTCTTTCAATATTATCCTCATGTCGTTGCAGCTCTCTGGCGCGTGCTTGTACGTGATATGGACCATTATGCTAACTTGGTATGAATGGTAGTATTGACTTTGAATCTCATTATATGGCTGTAGGGTGTAGTTTTCTGCAAAGTCCACAACCGACAATATTGTGCCCTTGGGAAAGGTGTCCTTGCACTGTCTATACTGTTCATCCTGCCATCGTGCTACATGGACGTGTTGTACATAATGCTCGGTCTTTTGGTAGAATTCCTTCATGAATTTGCAAATTTGTAAGGGAATTAATACAACGTGACATTTTCAATCTGAATATATATGTAGAAATTCAACATGTACAGTATGAAAGTATGCAAACTTAGCTTACCTGTGACTTCGCCAACGCAATTGTTTTGCTTTCCTTCGAACTATCTACTTGATATGTTATGTACTGGAAGTTCTACATTTCTACCGACATCCTCCCAAATTCGTGCTCCACGGTTGCGTGGATGCAGCGGCTCAATAATGCAAATTCACTACAATTGAACATGTCCCATATAAACATGATCTTTTATAATATTTTTGTCCTTCAGGTCTTGGACACATTATGCTATGTATAAATTCTCTGGATGCATTCAATGGTTGTAACAATGGGCAATCCTGCACAATGTTAGTATGCAAACCACAAAATATATGTCTATATGTATCATAATAGTACTCAAATTCTACATGGTATCTACAACAACATGTATTGTGATCAATGCAAATTCTAACATACCAGGGTTTTCATTTTTCAAAGGACCTTTGGCCCAAGTTCAATTGTGTATGCTCATTCTTGAACCTCTCATAAAGTTTTGTTTGTGTCGTTTCAAGGAAGTGCTTGACATGGGGTTCACCTCCCCTAACACCTTTTCTCAACTTTAAAACATCTCTTTGATTCGATGATGTTCTAGTGTTATCATGCCAAAACTTTTGCACTAGTTCTTTAACAACATCAATGAGCTTCATGTCTAAACGAGGTAACCTACCAACAAAGGCACAACAAGCTTTTTGGCCTGGGGTCTCATGTTTTTCTCTAATGGTAGAATACTTCTGAAGAGTCTTGTTGATGTATTTGTAACTTCGGAAGATATTATTCTATGTATTACATTTGTACTTTATTGTATATCCCACAGAGATGTATTATTCCTCTGATTGGTAGTGTCGTCATGTGTATTGACAAGTGTCATCATTTGTATTGATGGGTTATTAGACCACCATCGAGAGGAGGATCCTTCCCATGGCTATGGATGTAAGCACTGTGTAATGAGCATCAGGATGATGCTCCAGTTACTGCTTTGTATATGCATCAGTTGGATGCTTTGTATGATCAGTTGGATCATGTATTTGTATATGCATCAGTTGGATGCTTTGTATGATCAATTGGATCATGTATTTGTATATGCATCAGTTGGATGCTTTGTATGATCAGTTGGATCATGTATTTGTATATGCATCAGTTAGATGCTTTGTATGATCAGTTGGATCATGTATTTGTATATGCATCATGTTGGATGCTTAATATGATCAGGTAGATCATGTATGTTGATATGATCAAGTAGATCATGTATGTTGATATGATCAAGTAGATCATGTATTTTGGTATGTATCAAGTATATGCATTGTATGATCAGGATGATCATAGATGATGAGCTTCAGGATGTTGCTCTAGATGATATGCATCAAGATGATGCTATGATGATGATCAGGATGATCATGTGTGATGAGTTCCGAAGACACAGATGCACATAGGCTTTTCATACATGGTGTAGATGTGTTCTCCCATGGTCGTGATATAATTGCCGAGCTTTTCCGAAAAAGGTGTAGATGCGTTCTCCCAAGGTCGTGATGTAATTGTTGATCCATTCTTTACAAGGTGTAGATGTGTTCTCCCATGGTAAAGATGTAAGGGCTGAAGCCATTCTTCACAAGGTGTAGATTTTTTCTCCCACGGTGAAGATGTAAGGGCTGGGGCCATTCGAGCATGTTTGAAGTGTGTCTTCCCATGGCTGCGATATAAGTGCTGTGCCATTCGAGCATGGTTGAAGTGTGTCTTCCCATGGCTACAATAAAAGTGCTGTGCCATTCCTAGCATGGTTGAAGTGTGTCTTCCCATGGCTATGGATATAAGTGTGGTGCCATTATCGCATGTTTGAAGTGTGTCTTCCCATGGCGCAGATATAAGTGTTGAGCCGTTCACAGATGGTTGAAGTGTGTCTTCCCATGCCGGTGAGTGTAAGTGTTGTGTGATGTGCATCTGGGTTGTGCTTCATGAATGATGATCATGAGTATCAGGATGATACTCTGTGGCCGTGGATAGGTTGTGCAGTGGCGTGTAAAAGGTCCTGGGAGATCCGATAGGTTGAGTAGTGTGCTCGTAAAAGTCCTGGGATGCTCTTTCGAGGTTTTGTTGACTCACATAATCAATCCTGAGGATTCCACAGTTGGATAGTGATGATGAAGACCTATAGGTGGTGGGACTACATCTAGCATAAAAAAGGGATGGCTCTGTAGAACTTCCTATGATGAGCAGAATTTAGAGATAACCCAGTGATCGAGATGTCGAGTACAGTAGCAATGATGATGTTTATGCTCTGTGATCCAGTGATGATGATCCAAATCTAGAATTGAAGACTTGCACCAATATGTATTGATGACCTGTGACGAAAGAATACCTTCCTAGTTAAGAGGGAGTGTTGATGTATTTGTAACTTCGGAATATATTCTTCTATGTATTACATTTGTACTTTATTGTATATCCCACAGAGATGTATTATTCCTCTGATTGGAAGTGTCGTCATGTGTATTGAAAAGTGTCGTCATTTGTATTGATGGGTTATTAGACCACCAGTGAGGGGTCAGCCTTGATTAGGTCATGTGAGTGGGTTATTATACTTGAGTAGCAAGTCGGCCCCAGTGAATTAATTGGCAGGTCAAGTAAAGTATAAATAAGAGGGGTGTGTCCCTCATTCTATTCATTCACTCACTTTTCAAGCTCGCGTAGCTAAGAGAGAAAGTGGTGCACTTGTGGAGGAGGAGGAGCATCTGCTAGAGACATCTCTTTGGGTTTGATCACTTGTGATCTTGTACTTGGGTTTATTCTATCTCTGAGGAAGTTGCGGGGTTTTTCACCTTCTTGGTTTTCCCCAATGAAAATCTATGTCTCTTGTGTGCTTGCATGATTGTGTTTATGATTGATATGTTGTTGATATGTTGTACATGTTATTCTCTTAGTGATCCTGAATGATAATGGAATGAAATTATCAA